>CM054164.1:9747403-9749903 GCA_028751875.1 Rapana venosa
TCCCATGCCGAAGTCGGGTGTGCTGGGCCTGACTTGTCAGGCGCTTAACGGCAGCGCAACGCGCTTTCGCTCATATGACTGACACTAGCTGCTGTCTATCTATGTATCTATCTACCTATCTATCTATGTATCTATCTATCTGTCTGTCTATCTATCTATCCATCGATATAATAATATATATATATACATATATATATATATATATATATATATATATATATATATATATATATATATTATATATATATATATATATATACAGATCATTGTCTTGTCGCGATAATATGTCCCCAGAAACACAACCACACGTCTAAAACACTTCAACTTTTTTTTTTCCCCTTTTACGAAAAAAAGAAAAAGAAGAGGAAGAAAAAAAAAATTTTCCCACTTATGCAGACCAGCCACGACCTACTCTCCTGATCCACAACACAACCGTGCTCCATCCAAAGAGGAGAGACAGAGAGAAGAGAAGAGACAGACCATCTTGTTTTTTCCCCCACCACCACCACCAAACCCCCTGATGACCTGGTAAGAACATGACTTGACCTGTTGCAGGTGCCACGCCGCAACAACCATACGCAACCCGCCCCGCAACCTCAGCCGCAACCGCAGCCTATGCCGCAACCTATGCCACAACCTATGCCACAACCTATGCCACAACCTATGCCGCAACCTATGCCTATGCAGCAACCTATGCCACAACCTATGCCTATGCCTATGCCTATGCCACAGCCTATGCCACAGCCTATGCCAATGCGTACGACTCTACTTCAATTATGTGCACTTGTAGTTTTGGCGTTAACGCAATGCTGTCCTTAACAGGGGGGTGAGAGTAAACTAACTGGTCTTCAGGATGCCCCCTAACCGTCTGCTTTTTAAAGCAGAAATTGCGAGTGAGATTGCGTAGTGCCAGGTCTTCCTCTTCTCCTGGGCTGGGCTGTCTGTCTGTCTGTCACTCTGCAGGAGGTCTGCTCGCTGGCCTTAGCCCTCACCTTTCCCACTGCTCTCATATAATAATAATAATAATAATAATGTATGGAATTTATATAGCGCTGAATCTTGTAAAGCAACAAATCAAAGCGCTCAGATGACATTTTTTCCCGAGGATAATGGCATAAGCACTCATGTGGGGTTTTTTTACATCCAATCCCGTGTGTATGCGGTTTTGTGAATGTTGTCATCTGTTCCCACCGGCACACAATGGCGTACTCTTTCGAAAAGCGGAACAGGATTTAACGTGTGCGCAAGGTGTTCTGCATGCGGTCGCACACGGGGCCTCGGTTTACAGTCTCATCCGAAGGACTTTGACAATATATATATATATTATATATATGTTGTGTGTGTGTGTGTGTGTGTGTGTGTGTGTGTGTGTGTGTGTGTGTGTGTGTGTGTGTGTGTGTGTGTGTGTGTGTGTGTGTGTGTGTGTGTGTGTGTGTGTGTGCGTGCGTGCGCATGCGTGTTTGTGTGTGTGTGTGTTTAATTTAATGTATTTTTTTTATTCTTTTATATCGAGGATAATGGAATGAGCACTTATGTGCTTTTATACATCTAGTTCCCGAGTGTATGCGGTTTTGGAAATTCTGTCATCTGTTCCCACCGGCACACAATGTCCTACTCTTTCGAAAAGCGGAACAGGATTTAACGCGCGTCTGTATGTGTGTGTGTGTGTTTAATTTTATTTTATTTTTTATTATATTATTCTTTTATATCGAGGATATTAAGCACTTATGTGCTTCTTTTTTACATATAGTCCCCGTGTGTATGCGGTTTGTGTAAAGTTTGTCATCTGTTCCCACCGGCACACAATGGCCTACTCTTACGAAAAGCGGAACAGGATTTAACGTGTGTGTAAGATGTTCTGCGTGTGTTTGCACACGGGACCTCGGTTTATATTCTCATCCGAAAGACTTTTGGGGAGAGTGGAGTCTGCACTGATGTTAACTCCAGGGGAAATATCCCCTTGAACGGAAATCGAACCCGGGTCGTCAGATTGCGAGCGCAAATGTTCTGACCACTAGGCTGTCCCCGTGTGTGTGTGTGTGTGTGTGGGGGGGGGGGGGGGGTGCATGCTTAGGATGTTGGTTGCGTTCCGACGTGCCAGAGAGTAACCAGAGTGTACGTCTTATATGTAGGGTTGGTGTACGTGCATATTTCATCTTGATATGTGTAGTTGATGATATAGTATATATATATTATATATATATATATATATATAATATGATATTATTCACGAGGGAATTAGTACGGAGGTTGATGAATACTCTGATTATGAGTGTATGCGAGGAAAATTGCATCAGGAATGTTTCTGGCATTTGCCGCCCCCGCCCGCTCCCTCATCTTCCCGTTATGCTGTTTAGTCACGCTTGGCCTGCGCTCTCTCTCTCTCTCTCTTGCTTCTTGGGGTTGGTCTCTCTGCTCTCTCCCCCCTCTCTCCCCTATCTCCCTCCACCGGCCGCTCTCTCTCATCGGTCGCGGGGTTCTGCGCTCACGCGTCAGCTAC
>CM054164.1:9754903-9792403 GCA_028751875.1 Rapana venosa
CGCTACCTACTTCCTGAGACAACCACACGATTCTAAAACCATGTTCTGATAAAAACTTTTTAACTTGATATGCCCAATTCTTCTTACCCAGCTCCATTTGTATAACCATCATGTCATAAGACTGCCTACATAAACGTGACCCTGGAAGTTTCAGTAGTTTTAGCCAGTACTTAATACACTTAACAGACGTTCTGATGTTTAAAGGATATCTTCCCGTTTCTCCATATAGTACAGTATTTGACGAATGGATTGGGACATTTAAGAAACGTTTGATAGCAAATGTATGTATTTTTTCTATTTGTGGATTAACAGTAAGTCCCCATATTTCAGATGCATATGTAAGTAAAGGTTCTATTTGAACATCAAACAATTTCCAAAATAAAGAACAATCTACTGAATTCAGCTTTCGTAACGTTTTTAAGATTCGATTACACCTTTTTCCCTTTCCTGCAAGATTCACGCCATGCAACATTCATACTTAGCTTCGTTGAAATGTCATCCCTGGGTATTTTTAAGAATTCACGACTTTCACTTCAGCATTTCTATAAAATCATTTTTCACGCACTGATAAATGTCCACCCATTCTAAAAATCATGATGTTCGTTTTTTCCATATTGACTGATAAATCTAGGCGATCTGCCTCTTCCTTTAATATATCTAGTTGGTTTTGTAAACCTAGTACCGTGTTATATATAGAGAGAGACAGACAGACAGACAGACAGACAGACAGATAGATAGATAGATAGATAGATAGATAGATAGATAGATAGATAGATAGATAGATAGATAGATAGATAGATAGATAGATAGATAGATAGATAGATAGATAGATAGATAGATAGATAGATAGATAGATAGATAGATAGATTTATACAATATGTATGCATGCAGCATGTGTGTATGTATGTATGTACAGAGAGAGACAGACATACAGACAGAGAGAAGAGAGAGGAGAGAGAGAGAGAGAGAGAGAGAGAGAGAGGGAGAGAGAGAGAGAGAGAGAGAGAGAGAGAGAGAGAGAAGAGAGAGAGCGACTTGCGTTCACATAATATATGTGTGTGTTGTTAGGAAAGGTTTAGTTGAATGAATAAAATTTTATTGTTTTTTCTTTCCTCTACTTGAGATCAGAGGTTTTGTGAACTTTTTCTCTTTGTGTGGTGTGTGTGTGTGTGTGTGTGTGTGTGTGTGTGTGTGTGTGTGTGTGTGTGTGTGTGTGTGTGTGTGTGTGTGTGTGTGTGTTTGTGTGTGTGTCTGTGTGTCTGTGTCTGTGTGTCTGTGTCTGTGTGTCTGTGTGTCTCTGTGTGTGTCTGTGTGTCTTTGTGTCTGTGTGTGTGAGTGTAAGTGTGTATTTAAGAATGTTTGATCACGTGCATTCATTTCTATATATGTCTGTATTCTATTACTTCTTAGATATGGTTTAACCACTGAAAAAAACACATTTCCTTTAAACAGAGGACAATAAAAGAATTGAATTGATTTGAATTGAAGGTAGCTGCATTCTGACTTTGGGAACATTGACATTTAATTGTGTCTGTTTTGTTTCAGTTGGCATGTATGGAGATAAGTTCAAAGGTAAACATCTTTGTTCTGCGTTCTTCTGTCTATCTGTTCTTGTCATTATTTTGTCTGTCTGTCTGTACGTCTGTCTGTCTGTCTGCTTGCAGGGTGTTTGTGTGTCTGGTGTGTGTGGTGTGTGTGCGTGCGTGTGTGGGGGGGGGGGGGGTTTGAGACACAGAAGCAGGAGAGAGGGAGGGAGAGAGAGAGAGAGAGAGAGAAAGAGAGAGTGTGAGAGAGAGAGAGAGAAAAGAGAGAGAGAGAGAGAGGGAGAGAGAGAGAGAGAGAGAGAGTGTGTGAGAGAGAGAGAGAGAAAGAAGAGAGAGAGAGAGAGAGGAGAGGAGAGAGAGAGAGAGAGTGTGAGTGGAGAGAGAGGAGAGAGAGAGAGAGAGAGGAGAGAGAGAGAGAGAGGAAGAAGAAGAAAGAGAGGGAGAGGGAGAGAAAGAAAGAGAGAGACAAATGGCAATTACAAATTCTTTTATTTCGAGGATAATGAATAAGCACCCATGTGCTTTTTTTTTACATCCAGTCCCCGCCCGTAGGGATACATCTTAATAATGAACCCAATACTCATACTCTCACACAGTAAAGACAAATGGGAAAAAACTTAAAAGCAAACAAACAAAAACAAAGAACAAAAAAAAAAAGCCAAACTTATAAAATCATAAAAATGAACATCTACCCATTGTAAAATGGTACACATAGGTCTTACACGTAACAATAAGATAATGAAATGAGACATTCACTAGAACTCAAGTACAGTCAACAAACCCAAAATAATATTGAAAATATAAAGTATGAACGTCCTTCATCAGGATACACAACAACTCTAACTATAAGCAAAACAATATAAGGAGAGGAGAGAGAGAGAGAGAGAGAGAGAGAGAGAGAGAGAGAGAGAGAGAGAGAGAGAGAGAGAGAGAGAGAGAGTATGTATTTCAGAGATAATACTAAATATTCAAATATATAATTCTCAAAACAGCACACGTGTGTGTGTGCGTGCGTGCGTGCGTGCGTGCGTGCGTGCGTGCATGCGTGCGTGCGCGCGCGCTACTGCTGCTGCTGCCGCCACCACCACCATCACCACCCCAACCATCACTACCAATATTGATACCAGAAGTACTTTCAGAAAGAATCATGTCATTACTGTTATCAAAGTATGTTCTTTCGAGCCAGAAGGCCCATAGAGCCGGAGCTTATCCCGGTTTCTGTAGCGTTAAGCGAACTGATGGTTTTTCACCACCCCTGTGACAGGACGCTAGTCTGTCGCCAGATACTTCCCCAGCAGAGCTGGTACCCACTTGTACACCTGGGTGGAGTGAGGAAAATAGGAGTAAAGTGTCTTTCCCAAGGACACAACACCGAGCCGAGAGGGGATCGAACCCGCGACCTCTGGATCACGAGTTGACCACCTAAACCACTCGACCACGGTGCCTCCACTGTTATCAACGTCACACTCATTGATTATCGTCATAATTACAAGTAATTATGATCATGGTCATTAACGTCATAGTCACAGTTTCCACTGCGATGGGATCGTCAGGATCATGATCATGATCATCGGCAGTGTTCGTACTTCAACCATCGTCATAGTGACGAAGAGGGGGATGGCATCATCGTGATTATTGTTGCATCATTATTGTGTTGTGATGAAGGAATGCGATGGTATTTTTTTCCAGACATGAGAATTAACGAGCTGCTGACAAGTCCTACAGTGGGGCTGATCAACGGTGAGTCTATACCGTAGCATAGCGTAACGTAGCGTAACGTAGCATAGCATAGCATAGCGTAGCATAGCATAGCATAGCGTAGCGTAGCATAGCATAGCATAGCGTAGCGTAGCATAGCATAGCGTAGCATAGCATAGCGTAGCGTAACGTAACGTAGCATAGCATAGCATAGCGTAACGTAACGTAGCATAGCATAGCATAGCATAGCGTAACGTAGCATAGCATAGCATAGCGTAGCATAGCATAGCGTAGCATAGCGTAACGTAGCGTAACGTAGCATAGCATAGCATAGCATAGCATAGCGTAACGTAACATAGCATAGCGTAGAGTAACGTAGCATAGCGTAGCGTAACGTAGCATAGCATAGCGTAGCGTAGCATAGCGTAGCGTAACGTAGCATAGCATAGCATAGCATGACGTAACGTAGCATAGCGTAGCATAGCATAGCGTAGCATAGCGTAGCATATCATAGTATAAAATAGCATAGCGTAGGGTAGCATAGCATAACATGGCATGAAATTATACAGCACAGTGTAACATAGTACAGCATACCATGATGTAACATAGTAAGGCGTAGCATAGCATAACATAGCATTCGTAGTATAGCATAGGATAACATGGTCTAGCGCAGTGCAATATAGTATAGCATAGCGTAGCATGGTATAGCATAGCATAACATAATGAAGAGTAAGATAGCATGGTGCAATATAGTATAGTATAGCATAGTATAGCGTGACATAGCATAGCATAGCATAGCATAACATAACATAGCATAGCAAAGCATAGATAGAATAACATAAGAGCATAGCATAACATAGCATGGCAAAGTAATGCATGATGTTGCATAATATAGCGTAGCGTAGAATAGCATAATGCAGCAGAGTAAAACATAGCATAGTATAACATAGCATGGCATAGTATACATTGCACAGTATAGCATAGCGCAGCATAGTATGGCATATGACATAGCATGCTAGTAGAAATATAGTAACATAGCACAGTAAAACGTAACAAGCAAAGCATAGCATAGTATAGCATAGCACTAACATGCAATAGGAAGGTATGACAAGAAGGTCAGCACGCATCGAGGATAGTGTAGTTAGGATATACGTAGCGAGATACATATGAAGGTATGGCATATCATAAAGTATGCATATCATATGAAGTATGGCATACGTATGAGATAAACATAGCATAGAAAGATAAGCATAGCATAGATAGTATAGCATATAAAGCATAGTTTATGCTAGCATAGTATGTGACATTTGTTACGGATATAGCTTAGTGTTTATGGCAAGCACAGTGTTAGGACATAGAACAGTCTTTATGGACTAGTAAGTGTAATGACATAGCACAGTGTAATTGACATGCATAGTGTAATGGACATAGCATAGTGTAAGGGCATGCATAGTATTTATGGAACAGCCATGTTATGACATAAAAGTTATGGACATACTAGAGCAGTGGCATGCATAGTGTTTGGACAAGCTAGTGCGATGGACTTACCATAGTGGTATGGATAAGCTAGGTATCATAAAGCATGCGTATAGTATAGCATAGTGTTTATGACATAGCTATGGCAATAGGCATATGCATAGCATGTATGGGCATATTGTAGGGATAGATAGGTCATGGACGTAGCTAGTGTAAAGATATAGCATAATGATTAGATAGCATAGCATAGTGTTATGGACATAGCATAATGTAATGGACATAGCATAGTGTTTATGGACTAGCATAGTGTAATGGACAGCTAGTGTTTAGATTAGCTTAGTGTTAATGGAAAGCATAGTGTAATGGACATAAACATCTGTGTAATGGACATACCTATAGTGTTTATGGACATAACATATTGTAACGGACATAGCATAGTACAATGGACATAGCATAGTATAATGGACATAGCATAGTGTTTATGGACATACCATAGTGTAATGGACATAGCATAGTGTTTATGGACATACCATAGTGTAATGGACATAGCATAGTGTTTATGGACATACCATAGCGTACTGGATTTACAGTAGTGGTCCGGACAAAGCATAGTGTATAGATATATCATAGTGTCTATGGACATAGCATGGTGTTTATAGACATAGCATAGTGTTTATGGACATAGCATGGTGTTTATAGGCATAGCATAGGGTTTATAGACATCGCATAGTGTTTATGGAAGCATAGTGTGTAGGGACATAGCGTAGTGTAATGGACATAGCATAGTGTCTAAGATATAGCATAGTGTAGGAATAGATAGTGTAATATTACAATGTGATATAGACAAAAGATATGTATGGAAACATAGTATTATATAGCATAGTGTTTATGGACATAGCATAGTGTATGGACATAGCATAGGGTTTGTGAATGCATAGTGTTAATGGATATAGCATAGCATAGTGTGTAGATATAGCATAGTGTTAATGGACATAGCATAGTGTAATGGACTTACAATAGTGGTTTGGACACAAATAGTGTATGGATAAAGCATAGTGTATAGATATAGCATAGTTTTATGGACATAGCATAGTGTTTATGGACATAGCATAGTGTTTATGGACATAGCATAGTGTTTATGGACATAGCATAGTGTTTATGGACAAAGCATAGTTTTATAGGCGTAGGATGGTGTTTATGAACATACCATGGATTTAACTGGCATAGCATAGTGTTTACGGACTTAGCATAGTGTTTATGGACATAGCATGGTGTTTGCTGACATGACATTGTGTTTACGGACATGGTATAGTGTTTGTGGACATTGCATAGTGTTTGTGGACATAACATAGCATAGAACTGTGTTTATGATAGCGAAGCTTAACGTGTGTAAATCATAGTGGCAGTCTCGGCCGTTAATCAGAATATGGTAAATATGTACATAGACCAGTAGTCTGTATGGACATACAAAATGACACAGCATAAGTAGGATGGCATAGCATAGCATAGCTATATTAGTGGCATGCATAGCATGAGGATGCAGTTATGCGCAAGCAAGCATTGTATGGCAACAATAACAAGTGAGGCGTTTACATGCTATCCGAGATTAGGGGCTGGGGAGGGTAGCATAGTATAGAAAGCATATAGTTAGGACGCATAGCATAGCTAGTACGGCATAGCATAGTATTCATAGCATAGCATAGACAGCCGCATAGCTCATAGCATACAGAGCAGGCATAGCGATAGCATATAGCAATAGCAGAAGAAGAGACATCAGCAGGCATAGCTAGATAGCGAGCAGTGCATAGCATCAGTATGCTAGATAGCACAGATAGCATAGCTAGTATGCGAGCATAGCATAGCATGTACAGCACACATAGCATAGACGTTATAGCATAGCATTGTTAGCAGACATACATGGCACACTTAAACCTCGTCCGTTTTCCGAAGAATAGGCTGTTTCCGGTGGGATGCATAGACAAAATGGACAAATACTGTAACCGAGACTGATGTAAAAAGAAAAGCACATTAGTGCTTTCCTTATCCCGAAACAAAGACAAAATGATAAAGTGTTAAAAGACGAAAGAATAGTCAGCATAGATAGCTCGCATGGCATAGCAAGAAAGCAACACAGAAGCATGAATAGCAGAGCTAGCATGGCACGACTAGCAAGAGCATAGATAGCAGTCGAGAGCAGGATAGTCAGAGCACAGCATGGGATGGCATGGCATGCATAGAAACAAGCAAGCATCGCATGGCATAGATACAAGCATGGCATGCATAGCATAAGTAGCATGCATAGCATAGCATAGCAAGAAGCAAGCATGGCATAGCATAGAAGGCATGGCATGCATAGCAGCATGGCAAGCAAGATAGCAAGAAGCATAAGCAGAGCAGCATAGCATGCATAGAGAGCATAGAGGCAGGCGAGGGTATACATAGCACAGAATAGCATGCAGATAGCATAGCCGGCACTACATAGCATAGCATAGCAGAGCGAGCATAGCATAGCATAGCATGAGGCATAGCATGCAGAGCTAGCATGCATGCATGGCATAGCAAGCATGCGTAGCATAGCAGGCATGTCTTGCATGGTAGACATAGCATAGCAGAGCAGAGCATGCAGCACAGACAGCACAGCATCAGCACAGCATGGTATGGCATGGCATAGCATAGCGAACATGGCATGGATAGCATAGCATAGCAGATGGCAGACATATGACACTAGCATAGCATATAGCATAGCACAGCATGCATGGCATGCATAGCATAGCGTAAGCATGCATGGCATAGCACAGCAAAGCATAGCATAGCATACATGATTAGCATACATATAGCAAGCAGAGAGAGCAGAATAGCACAGCATAGATGTCAAAGCATGCCATGACATGTTCATAGCAGGATGGCATGGCATTTCCAGCACTGAAGTCGATAACAATGCCTTAAGCACTGCATACAAGCGTGGCTAATGTGATGGCAACATGACGATGTTGTGATGTTGATGACGTTGTGAACGTAGAGGGACGGTGCTGACGTATGAGTTGATGGCGTGCAGATCTTATATCGGTCGGTTCTGCACCGAGGCCCCAGTGCCTGCATAGGCATGGAGCATGCCCAGCATGCCGCGAAAGGAATTATGCTCCTGTTTCTATTTAAGCATAGATATATCTCCCATGTTCTCATATGTTTTTCAAGCAAGATTATCTCCCATCTGGGCTTCCTCCCTCCCCCCCCCCCCCCCACCCCCCACCCCCCTCTCGAGAAAAGTTACCAAATGTTTGATAGTGTAATAAAGTGGCCTTTTATTTTACAGAGTTGTTGTGTTTTCTTCTTCTTCAGGTTTAAATCAAAGTGATAAATTCTGTCCCATGCCGAGGTCAGATGTGCTGGTCCTGACTTGTCAGGCGCTTAGCGGCAGCGCAGCGTGTTTTCCATCGTGTGACAGACAACCATACCTGCTGTCTGAGCAATCGACGATGACGACGACAAAGACAAAGAATTGCGAAGAAGAAGAAGAAGAAGAAATGAAGAAGAAGAAGAAGAAGAAGAGGAAAAAGAACAACAACAAAACAAGAAGAAGAAGAAGAAAAAAACAAAAACAAGAAGAAGAAGAACAACAACAAAAACAACAACAAGAAGAAGAAGAACAACAACAACAACAAAAACAAGAAGAAGAAGAAGAACAACAACAACAACAACAAGAAGAAGAAGAACAACAACAAAAACAAGAAGAAGAAGAACAACAACAAAAACAACAACAAGAAGAAGAAGAACAACAACAACAACAAAAACAAGAAGAAGAAGAAGAACAACAACAACAACAACAAGACGAGGAGGAGGAGGAGAAGAAGAAGAAGAAGCAGCAGAAGAAGGAGGAGGAGGAGGAGATCTTCATTTTTGTTACTGTCCCATGACGGTTTTGCTGTCATGTTTCTGTATTTTTGACAGCATCCCATGACAGGAAAAACATCCCATGACAAGGAAACATCTTGTGACATGGACAACATCCCATGACAGGGAAAACATCCCATGACAAGGGGAAATCCCATGACAGGGAAAACATCCCATGACAGGAAAAACATCCCATGACAGGGAAAACATCCCATGACAGGGAAAACATCCCATGACAAGGGGAAATCCCATGACAAGGGGAAATCCCATGACATGGAAAACATCCCATGACAGGAAAAACATCCCATGGCAGGGAAAACATCCCATGACAAGGGGGGAAACCCCATGACAGGGAAAACATCCCATGACAGGGAAAACATCCCATGACAAGGGGAAATCCCATGACAGGGAAAACATCCCATGACATGGAAAACATCCCATGACATGGGGAAATCCCATGACAAGGGCAAACATCCCATGACAGGAAAAACATCCCATGACAGGAAAAACATCCCATGACATGGAAAACATCCCATGACAGGAAAAACATCCCATGACAAGGGGAAATCCCATGACAGGGAAAACATCCCATGACAAGGGGAAATCCCATGACAGGGAAAACATCCCATGACATGGGAAAACATCCCATGACAGGAAAAACATCCCATGACAGGAAAAACATCCCATGACAAGGGGGGAAATCCCATGACAAGGGGGGGGGAATCCCATGACATGGAAAACATCCCACGACAGGAAAAACATCCCATGACAAGGGAGGAAATCCCATGACAGGAAAAAGCCCTGAAAACCGTGACATGAACGTTTACAACCCTGAATGGTCTCAGTCTTTTGCTTCTTTTTTTTTCTATCTTTTTTTGGTCTTGTTTCATTTTTTTCTTTTCTTTTCTTTTTTTTTCTTTTTTTTTTTTTAACAGGGAGAGCTTTAACAGATGCTGCGCTTTTGTAGAGCTGCAGTCGGTGTGTGTTTATTTAGTCCAGAAAGTTGTAAGAAAATACTCTAGAATTAAAAATTAATAAAACGAAAAAAAAACAGGGTTTAGGGGAGGGGGGTGGGTGAATTTGTTTTAGTTATTTTTATTTATTTTATACCACTTGAAGTCACGGCAGATTTCTCTGCTGCGGGAAACTCGGGCTGCTCTCTCTCCCCGGGGAGAGCACCAGCGTCGCCACAAGAGCAGCGCCACCCCTTGTTTTTTCCCCTTTTCCTGTCTGCAACTGTACTTGTTTCCCTATCAGAGTGGCTTTTTTTTCTACAGAATTTTGCCGTGGAACAACTCTCTTGTTGCTGTGGGTTCTTTTACGTGCGGTGAATAATTATGTGTAACACACGGGACCTCGGTTTATCGTCTCACCTGAAAGACTAGCGCCCAGACCACCACTCATGGTCTAATGAATGGGGGAAAAGTGTGGGATTTTTTTTTTTTTGGGGGGGGGGGAGGGTTGTGTATACAAAATGGATTCCATGCAAGTTCTGCAAAAGTAAAACATACAAACAGATGAGTGTTTTGTATAGTTTGCAGTGTTCATCTAAAAACAAACACAAACAAACAAAACAAGGAGAAAACTGTTTTTCAATTCCGGTAGTTGAGAGCTTGGTCAGTAAAGAAAAACCATTAAAAAGGTGGGTGGGGACGAATTAAAAAGAAATACTTCGCCCGTAAGTGTGTATTTATTTTTTATTCTATTTCATATTATTTTATTCTCTTATGTCGAGGATAATGGAATAAGCACTTATGTGCTTTTTTACACCCAGTCCCCGTGTGTATGCAGTTTTTCAATTCTGTCATCTGTTTCCAACGGCACACAATGGCCTATTCTTGCGAAAAGCGGAACGGGTTTTAACGTGTGCGCAAGAATTTATGTGTGCTTTTGCACACGGGCCTCGGTTTATAGTCTCACCCGAAGGACTTTGTGTGTGTGTGTGTGTGTGTGTGTGTGTGTGTTCTTGGATAACCATTTTTGCTTTACTTGTGCACGTTACAGATCCCATCCGCTATGCTCTTCGAAGTAAAATGAGTCAACGTAAGTGTCTTTGATATCTCCTGTGCTTACTGTCTTTCATTATGCACTGTGTTTGTATGTCTGCCTATCCGTCTGTCTGGCTATCAGCGGTCTATCTGTCTGTTAGTGTGTACGTCTATCAGCCGTCGGTCTGTCTATCAATCTCTCTCAGTGTGTCTGTCTATCAGCTGGTCTGTGGTTTTCTGTCTGTCTCTCCGTTCATGATTCCCTGTATTCTAGGGTGCGTCAGAGAGACATATAAACTTAAAGGTGTCCCATAACCATAAGATCGTAGGGAGCGAGGCGTCAGAGACCTCAACTTCTCTAGGTGCCAGCATATTGAGGGCGGCGCCCATCTCCTCTCCCTCGCTGCTTTACCTTCCCTGACTCTAAAGAGGGCAGGTGTACCCATTGACAGCTGGGTGAACTGGGGGAACTGTATTGAAGCCAAGGTGCGCAAAACGGTCACCCATCCAAGTGGTAACCACGCTCGATGCTGCTTAACCTTAGCTGGGGGGTAAAGCGAGTGCGCCGACCACTGAGCTATCCCGTCCCCCGTAAATCGAGAGAGAGAATGTGTGTGTGTGCATGTGTATGTGTGCATGCAAGTGAGTGTATATGTTGCTATTAATGTTGAAGTTGTAGAAGCTGCTATAGCAATTATGGTCGTGGTGGTATTGATCAGTATGAAATGAAGGGATAATATTTTGGAAGTTTTCAATCATTTGTTGTTGATGATAGCATATGATCATAGACACGTGTTTTATATATATATATATATATATATATATATATTATATATATATATATATATATTAAATCTTCCATCACCTCCCGCACCTCTGATGAACGAACGCTCAACCAGGAGCCGCAACTCAGTCAGGTCAAAAGCATGGTTCTTACACCAAAATGCCTAAACATGCTGTCATTGGAAGATTCTTTCTATTAGTCTTTTTAGGAATCTTTGAAAATCAGTTTCAAAACCGATGGAGAAGTTGTCATCTGCACTTGTTGTCCTCCACTACTATTTCTGCATTACTATTTATTTATCTAGTGAGGAGAAACAAGTGCAGGTAAACAGTTACAACTTTATTCCCAGCATTAAAATGATGTTTGTTTAAGATTCGAAAAAGAAAAAAAATGCTTACTATAGGATAAAACTTTGAAGGCAACATTTGGGGAATACTTGAGTAAGGACCATGCTTTTGCCCTGACCTGACTCGAGTTTCGGCTCCTGGTTGAGCACTCTTCAGAGGTCCCGGCAGTGTTTGAAACCTCACTCATCCTCTGTGGTAGGTAACAGCAAGACACTCCATAATTTAGAAATGTCTATTGCAGCCCTAAGAATAAAGATATATTCTTGTGGCCTACCACCTCCGCCAGCAAAAGATGAAAAATAGAAAGAGAAGAAAACTATATGGAAATAATTTTGGTTTTAAAAAAATGCATATGAAAAGAAGTAGCTAACGAATCTTTGTGCCTTGTGTTCTTTAGGCATCCTGTTTCCTATCAAAAGGATGCAAGGGAGATCATACAGTCTGTATCCAGCCAATGGGTCTGTTTTTAGCTGGATAGCAATGTTAACCCGAGCATTGTCGGACTCATATATATATATATATATATATATATATATATATATATATATATATATATATATATATATTTGTGTGTGTGTGTGTGTGTGTGTGTGTGTGTGTGTGTGTGTGTAACACAATCAATATATTGTCATTGTTCTTCTCTATTTCAGCCAATGTACACCCTGATGTCGTTGAAATATTTCGTAAGTCTTTTTCTTTTACTTCCAGAAAAGAGAGGAGAGAGAGAGAGGAGAGGAGAGAGAGAGAAAGAAGAGAGAGAGAAGAGAAGAATGGATGGAATTATTATATAGCGCTGAATCTTGTAAAACAACAAATCAAAGCGCTCAGAGGGATGGGAGGGGGAGAGAGAGGGGGGGTAGAGAGGGAGAGAGAGGGGGTAAAGAGACAGAGAGGGAGGGAGAAGGGGAGGGTGGAGAAGGGAAGAAGGCGGAGAAAGATGGCAGGGAGGGAGGGAGGAGAGAGGGGAGAGAGAGAGAGAGAGGGAGAGAGATTGTTACTTTTCGCAGCTGTGTGTGTGTGTTTGAGAGAGAGAGAGAGAGAGAGAGAGAGAGAGAGAGAGAGAGAGAGAGAGAGAGAGAGAGAGAGAGAGAGAGGAGGGAGAGAGAGAGAGAGAGAGAGAGAGAGAGAGACTATGTGGAGAGATGTGTTATCATTATTGTCGTTGATATTGTAACATACTACTCTGCCGAAGGGGTGCCGGGGTACCTGTCAATATAAACAGCAACCCCACCTTCTGGAAATTCTGTGCTAGGAATTCCCTCTTTTCTATCCCTCTCATTTTTTCTGCCTTTTTCTTTTTCTCCCTGTCGCCTCCTTCGTGTCTGTTTTCTGCCTTCTTGGTCCATTCTCCTCCTCCTGCCTTTTTCCCCCCAGACAGACTTTAACGATAACACTTCTCTCCCACGCTGAAGTCGGATATGCTGGGCCTGACATGTCAGGCGCTTAACGGCAGCGCAACGCATTTTCGCTCATATTGACAGACAACAATAGTTGTTCTTCGAGCGCTCGACGACGAAGAAGAAAGAAAAAGCAGCATGCTATTGTGGGAAAGAAGAGTTGTTACTTTATTATTATTATTTTTTTATTATTATTTTTTTTTATTGTTGTTGTTGTTGTTGTTGTTTGTTGTTTGTGCTGCTGCTGTTGTTGTTGTTGTTGTAGTTGTTGTTGTTTGTTGTTGTTGTTTTGTTGTTGTTGTTGTTGTTGTTTGTTGTTGTTTTGTTGTTGTCATTATTGTTATTATTATTATTATATCATCATTCATCATCATTCATCATCATTCCTCTTCTTCTTCTTCTGTTGGTGGTGTGGTGGTGGTTGGTGGTGGTGTGGTGCTGCTGCTGCTATACTACTACTATACTACTGTACTTCTACTATATATTACTACTATGCTTTACTACTACTACTACTACTAACTATACTCTACTTCTACTACTACTCTCTACTACTACTACTATACTACTATACTATACTACTATACTATTCTTCTACTTACTACTACTACTATACTACTACTACTTCTACTACTACTACTACTACTACTTCTACTACTACTACTACTACTACTACTTACTTACTACTTCATATACTACTACTACTACTACTACTACTATTCTACTACTACTATACACTCTATACTCTACTACTACTTTACTACTACTACTACTCTTCCTCTCCTCCCCTCCTCCTCCTTCTCCTTCTCCTTCTCCTCCTTCTACTACTTCTTCTACTACTTCTTTCCTCCTCCTCCTCCTTTCCTCTTCTACTACTACTTACTACTACTACTCTTCCTCCTCCTCTCCTCCTCCTCCTCCTCCTTCTCCTCTCCTTCTACTACTACTACTACCACCACTACTACTACTACTACTACTACTACTACTACTACTACCTCTACTACTACTACTACTACTATTACAGAATAGGAGGAGATGTTGTTATTGGTTTAAACAAAATTTCTTAGTTCAGAAACAACATAGCACCAATACATGAAATGAGTACAGCTAGCAATGCTTATTTGAGTACTCTAATATCTTTACCTGTGCAAGAACGGGCTGCAGCTGAACAAATTTTGCATCAGAAAGATGAACAAAAAGAAAAAGATAACTGCAATTATTTTACGATCGTGAAAATGTCAGAAAAGAAACAAGGGATAAACAAGGATAACAAAGGGGTAGATGTATCAGGGCAATGCAAGGCAAGGCAACACCATGGCAAGACAGGCTGTGACTTGCCCACACCAGAGAACAATAATACCCTATATTATAATAATATGATATTGAACACATGAGGTTGCAGCATGCTGTATTGTGAGATGTCGTTATTGCATTATTGCCGCAACCACATAGGGAAGAGGCGTGTTATTGTTGTTCTCTTTTTTTTATAACTTTTTTTATTCAGGTTTGTTGTTGGGTTTTTTTTTTACATTCCACAGTTATAAAGATACAAAACATATAAACATATTTTAGAGAGAGAAAGAGAGAGAGGGAAAGAGGGAGAGAGAGAGAGAGAGAGAGGGAGGGAGGGAGAGACAGACAGACAGACAGACAGAGACAGACAGAGCAGAGACAGAGGAGAGAGACTGTCAGGTAGACAGACAGAGACAGAGAGAAAGAGGGACAGCCTGACAAGCTGTTCTCATCATTGCTGAAACTAGGTAGGGAAGAGGCGTGTTGTCAATGTCGTTGTCGTTGTTGTTGTCGTTGTGATTGTCGTTGTTGTTGCTGTTGTGATGACAGACTATGTGGGTGATGTGCCCATGGGTGCGGGACCTTCCTACTAGCTGCTGAGGTGACGGTCCGCGCAATGACCCCTCTGCCATCTGGTCAGTTCCGGTCAGCTCCACTCTCTGCCTGTCTGTCTGTCGGTCTGGCTGGTTGTGTGTGTGTGTGTGTGTGTGTGTGTGTGTGTGTGTGTGTGTGTGTGTGTGCGTGTGGTGTGTGTGTGTGTGTGTGTGTGTGTGTGTGTATGTGTGTGTGTTGTGTATGTGTATGTGTTGTATGTGTGTGTGGGTGTGTGTGGTGTGTATGTATGTGTGTGTGTGTGTGTTGTGGGGGGGGGGGGGGTGTATGTTTGTATGTGTGTATGTATGTATGTATGTATGTATGTATGTATGTATGTATGTATGTATGTATGTATTATGTATGAATGTTGTATGTATGTATGTATGTATTTATGTATGAATGTGTGTATGTATGTTTTTGTATGTGTGTTATGTATGTATTTATGTATGATGTTGTGTATGTTTAGTTGTATGTATGTATGTTGTATGTATGTCTGTTGTATGTATGTATGTATGTATGTATGTATTATGTATGTATGAATGTATGTAGTTGTATGTATTGTATGTATGTATGTATGTATGTATGTTGTAATGTATGTATGTATGTATGTACACAGTCAGTAGTAGTCACTATTTCTTTCTGCCTTTCTGTCTGTCGTCTGTGTCTGTCTTCCTTTCTATCTTTCTGCTACGTTGATGTTTGGCTGTCTGTCTCTATGTCTGTCTCTATGTCTGTCTGTCTGTTTGTCTGTCTGTCCGGATTTTTTCCCCTGGAGTTAACATCAGTACCGACTCCTCTCCCCTGACAATGCTTCGGGTGAGACTCTAATTATTGTAAACACAAGATTCTCTTCTAATAACGCATGCAACAACAAAAAATCTGAAAGTGCGCTTTAAAACCTCATCCACCCTTGGTGAAAAGAGTAGGCCAGCTATGGCCGGTGGTATGGACGACACCGACATACCCAGCATGCATTCTTCCACCTGGAGAGGGATGGGCTCCGCCAGGTTCAGCTTGTCTGAGAGACATTGCCAGACACCTGTCACTGTGGGCCTCGGTGCTCTCTGTTGGAAAAAGGTCAAGGTGTCCCCATAACCTATGTGGTCGTAGGGGAGCGAGGCGTCAGAGACTTCAGCTTCTCTAGGGGCCAGCATATTGAAGGCGTGCCCATTCTCCTCTCTCTTCTCTCTCGTCATATCTCTCTCTACTCTCTCTTCTCTCTCTCTTCTCTCTCTCTCTCTCTATCTCTCTCCGCTGCTTTACCTTCCCTGACCCTAAAGAGGGAGGTACCCATGACAGCTGGGTGAACTGGGGCACTGTGCTGAAGCCAAAGGGCGCGCAAACGGTCACCATTAAGTGGTAACCACGCTCGAGCTGCTGAACTTTAGGAGGGAAGAAAGCGAAATGGTCTAAAGGCAAAATTCTGAACAACACTCCTGCCGTCATGGATCACACACCAACACCTTTCTTTCTACCACTGTCCCTTCACCTAATGGAAGAAAAAGAAAGGAAGGAAGGAAGGAAGGAAGGAAAGGAAGAAGAAGACAGAAAGAAAGAAAGAAAAGAAAGAAAGAAAGTAAGAAAGAAAGAAAACAGACAGAAACAGACAGAAAGAAGGAAGGAAGAAAGACAGAAAGAAAGAAAGAAAGAAAGAAAAGAAAAGAAAGAAAGAAAGAGAAGAAAGAAAGAAGAAAGAAAAAAAGAAGAAAGAGAAGAAAAAACAAAGAAAAGAGAAGGAAGGAAGGAAGGAAGGAAGGAAAGGGGAAACGTGAAATGAATGAATGAATGAATGAATGAATGAATGAATGAATGAATGAATGAATGAAAGGAAGGAAGAGAGGCATAAAGACAGAAAGAAAAAGATCAAGAAAGAAAGACAGAAATAAAACATCAAATAAACAATGGATAGCTGGATGAATGACTAAATGAAATTCTGGATAATGATTAAATAATTGAATTAATGAATGAATAAATGATCAAATAATCAAATGAACGAATGAATTAATGAATGATCAAATATATAACTGACTGACTGACTGACTGACTAACTGATCGATTGAATGAATGAATGAATGAATGAATGAATGAATGAATGAATGAATGAATGAATGAATAAGAATCTCCCACCCATGACCCCAACCTTTCCTTTCTGTTTCAGAATGTAAAGACAGCCATCTCCATCGTGAAACAGAAAACAGCAGTTCCCTCCCCTGACTCAGACTCCATGTCCCATAATGCCATCTCTGGGTTTTAAATTTCGTCACATCCTGTCTTGGATTTATAGACTCAACATGAACAAGATCAGACACCAGCTACAGTTCCACAAGATGTGTTGGGTTTTTTGTTTTGGGGATTGTTGTTTTTTTGGTGGGGTTTTTTGGCGGGTTTTTTTTTCCATTCCAACGTTACCAAAAAACGAAAAAAGAGTCGTTTAAAAAAAAAGAAGATATATATAATTATATTGCTGTTTTATGAGAATTCGTAGTTTGCTTTTTTGTTTTGTTGGGTTTTCTCTTCTTCGTATTCGATAGGATTTGTGTGGTCATAGTATTCCAGCAGAAAACTCCAAGGTATGGCTTTTGAACAGCGAGGAAAAAAAATTAGATCTTGAAATTATTTTTCTTGTAAGACCTGTTCTTTTTTTTTTTAACTCACACAGTTCTATCTTGCAAAGTAAAGAAAACTTCTGAATTTGCTCTTGTTTTTTTATTCTTTCTAAAAACCCCACTCACATAAATGTATCGCAATTCATTTCATTCAAAGGGAATTAGATCTAGATATTGCCAGATCATGCGCTTCTCACAGACAAGAAAAAATAAGATGGTTAAATGTAACTCCTTGTAGTACCCCTTTTTCGATATTTGTACTTTTGTTACGAAAAGGAGACCGTAGATTTTTGTGTGTTCTTTGTACATGTGCAGCGGAGTTTCGTCAGCAAATGTCTCACCTAGTTCAGCCAGTACTGGATGACGTTAGATTGTCCAACCAGACACGTGACCTGACTAACTGACGTAATGTAACCCCCTCTTGTGATTGGATGGAAACAAGGATGCAAAAGGATGTGTTCCAACATCTCACTGGCTGCTTCCCTCTGCTTCTTTCCTGACTGTGAGAGCGTGTCCTATGGTGTAGTAGTAGCGTCAAAAGATGTACATTTTCAACATTTTTATTCACACGGTTTGTTGGGGTTTTTTACCCCCACAGATATCATCTGCATGCTGCAGATATATTTGTGGCATACATTCAAAATAAAAGACAACTGTACATAATAGTTTTGGTCTTGAAAAGCTCAGGAAAGGATGTTGTGAAAATTACAATTTTGGAAGAAGAAAAAAGCTCTTGTTAATAACTATTACCATGTTGCTTTCCCTCTACAAAGGCTTTTGGCCTTATCGCAAAAAGTTCCACTTCTACGCAAAAACCTATGCAAAAATTGAATGTTCAACCTTTCTTTAACTAAACCAAGATTTCTTGTTTTTGAATGGAATTGTATACCACTTTAAGTCACGACATATTTCTCTGCGTGAAATTAGGGCTGCTCTCCCCGTCGCCAGAAGAGCAGCGCCACCTTTTATTTTTTTCTTTTCTTGTCTTCATACGTATTTCTTTTCCTATCAGAGTGGCTTTTTTCCACAGAATGTTGCTAGGGACAACACTTTTGCTGCTGTGGGTTCTTTTACGTGCGCTACATGAGACCTCGGTTTATTGTCTTATCCGAAAGACTAGCATCCAGACCACAACTCACAGCCTAGTGGATGAGGGGGGGTGAGTTTTTGGCCCAAACAAGGATCAAACTTTGGCTGTCAAGGATAGGAAAAGGAGAAAGTGAAAGGTGGCGCTGCTCTTGTGGCGACGTGCTCTCCCCAGGGTTGGTAGCCAGAATTTTACGTATGGAAATCTGCTGTGACTGAATATAGTATACAATATGATACCAGACCATACAATACAGTGCAAACCAATACAGTGGAATACATTAAATGCACTACACTACACTGCACTACACTACGCTACACTCCACTCCACTACACTACACTACACTACACCACACTACTACTGGTGGATCGGTGGTCTAGAGGTAACGCGCCTGTCTAGAAAGCGAAAAGTCCGGGTCTGAAGTGTGCGTCGGTTCGTACCCCGTTTGGACCGGAAACTTTTCCCCCATCCATTAGACCATGAGTGGTGGTCTGGGCGCTAGTCTTTCGGATGAGACGATAAACCGAGGTCCCGTGTGTTACACGTAATTATTTAGCGCACGTAAAAGAACCCACGGCAACAAGAGAGTTGTCCCTGGCAAAATTCTTAGAAAAAAAAGCCACTCTGATAGGGTAACAAATACAGTTGCAGACAGGAAAAAGAAAAAAAAATGGGTGGCGCTGCTCTTGTGGCGACGCGCTCTCCCCGGGGAGAGCAGCCCGAATTTCACGGAGAGAAATCTGCCGTGACTTAAAGTGGTATGAAATGAAATCTGAGCGCTTTGATTTGTTGCTTTACAAGATTCAGCGCTATATAAATTCCATACATTATTATTATTATTATTATTATTACTACACGACGCTACACCATCACTACACTACACTACACTACACTACACTACACTACACTACGCTACATTACACTAAAATACAATACAATACACTACGCAACGCTACGCTACACTACGCTACATCTTGCGCAGACGTTAAATCCTGTTCCGCTTTTCCTAAGAGTAGGCCATTGTGTGCCGGTGGGAACAGATGACAAAATTTACAAAACCGCATACACACGGGGACTGGAGGTAAAAAAAAAGCACATAAGTGCTTATTCCATTATCCTCGATATAAAAGAATAAAATAAATAAATAAATACACTACACTACACGGCCATTGTGTGCCGGTGGGAACAGATGACAGAATTTACAAAAACCGCATACACACGGGGACTGGATGTAAAAAAGCACATGAGTGCTTACTCCCTTATCCTCGATATAAAAAATATATAAAATAAATAAATAAATAAAAAACAACGACATTGCACTACACTACACTACACCACACTACAATACCAATTACAATACAATACGCTGACTACACACTCGTACACTACACTACACTATACTGCACTGCACTACACTACGCTACGTACACGCCACTGCACTGCCCTGCACTACATTACATACATACACTGCACTACACTACATACGCTACGCTACACTACACTACACTGCACTACACTACGTACACTACATACGCTACGCTACACTACACTACATACACTACACTACAATCCATTACAATGCAATACACCACTAATTTGAATGACCTCCCTCTCTCCTTCGTGAAAAGTCTACTTACGACACTTTTTATCCGCGCAAGACATACCTATTTCAAACTAAGACCTTCCCTATTGTTTCATCTCATAATTATCTATCCTGCTACATTACAAATTCCCTCATCTGCGAAGTGTATAACCGGTGTGTGTGTGTGTGTGGTGTGTGTGTGTGGTGTGTGTGTGTGTGTGTGTGTGTGTGTGTGTGTGTGTGTGTGTGTGTGTGTGGTGAAAACTGTTAATTATTGTTGGTTGCATGTGTAGGAGTGGACCGAATGCAAGCGCTTTGATTTGTTTTAACAAGATATAGCGATATAGAAATTCCTTTTATAATTTATTATTATTATTATGACTACTACAGTGTAATACACTTCACTCCACTCCCCTACATTACAGCACAATACAATACACCACATTACAATGCAATACACTACTCTACAGTACACTACACTACTCTGTACTGCACTGTACTACACTACACTACACTACAATATAATGTAGTACACTACAGCATACTGTGCTACACTACACTACAGTACAATGTAGTACACTCCACTCCACTCCACTCCAATCCAATCCACAACACACCATAACATTCCACAACACTCCATAACATTCCACAACACTCCACACCACTGCACTCCACTGCACTCCACTCCACAACACTCCAAACACTCCACTCCACTCACACTCCACTGCAACTACTGTGATCGAGGAGATGAGAGATAGAGAGAGAGAGAGAGAGAGAGAGAGAGATGAGAGAGAGAGAGAGAGAGAGATGAGAGAGAGAGAGGAGAGAGAGAGAGAGAGAGACACCACACACACAACACACACACGAAAGCGTCACTGGGAAACCAGAAGCACCCTTACACACACACACACACACACACACACACACACACACAACACACGCGCGGCGCGGCGGCGGCGCGTAGCCGCATGGTCGGCACTCATCCTGTCACTTCAGGAGGAAGAGGGTTCAAAACCTTGGCAACAGTGTCTGGACCCTTAAGAGTGGGCATGTTTTCACCATCACCCAGAGGAGAAGAAGAAGAAGAAGAAGAAGAAGAAGAAGAAGAAGAAGAAGAAGACAACACAACAACAACAACAACAACAAAAGCAGAAGCAGAAGCAAGAAGAAGAAGAAGAAGAAAAGAAAAACAACAACTACAAGCAGAAGAAGCAGAAGAAAAAGAAGAAGAAGAAGAAGAAGAAGAAAAAAACAAAACAAGAAAAGAACAAGAAGAAAAACAACAACAACAAGCAGAAGAAGCAGAAGAAAAGAAGAACTACAACAACAACAACAACAACAATTAGAAGAAGAAGAATTTCGAAGAAGAACAAGAACAACAACAACAATAACAATTGCAAAGAAGAAGAAGAATTGCAAAGAGAAGGAGAAGAATTGCGAAGAAGAATTGGAAGAAGAATGCGAAGAAGAATTAAGAATAAGAAGAAGAAGAAGAAGAAGAAGAATTTATATAGCGCTGCATCTGGTAAAACAAACAAATCGAAGCGCTTGCACTCAAATCATTTACACGCGTGCAACTGTTCTCAAATAATAATAATGTATGGAATTTATATAGCGCTGAATCTTGTAAAGCAACAAATCAAAGCGCTCAGATTTTTTTTTCGAGGTTAATGGAATAAGCACTCATGTGCTTTTTTACATCTAGTCCCAGTGTGTATGCGGTTTTGTAAATTTTGTCATCTACCGGCACACAATGGCCTACTCTTTCGAAAAGCGGAACAGGATTTAACGTGTGCGCAAGATGTTCTGCATGCATTCGCACACGGGGCCTTGGTTTATAGTCTCATCCGAAGGACTTTGACATTCAGTTCGATTTTTTTGTCAAACTGGGAAGAAAGGGCGAGGCTGGGAATCAAACCCAGAACCTCACGGTTTACTTGTTGGCAGGCAAACGTCTTAACCATCCTGCCACCGTCCTTCCAATAACATCCCTGCCAGTGTTTTAACTTCCATTGTTTGCATGCAGAAAATCCAACATGCAAGTTAGATATCCGGAAATTTATGTCAGCGTTCGGAGGCTTACGGAAACACGAGCATACCCAGAATGTTTCCTGTACCTGGAGAGGGATGGGCTCCACCGTATTCAATTTTAGCTAAGAAACGCTGCCTGAAAAATTCAGCGCAACGTCCCAACGACTATTCAGAGAGAACTCGAACTCGAAAGATTTAGTCACAAAAAGGCCATTGGCCCATACATGAAGGAGGGTTGCCAAACTGCTTAGTAGTTTAGTGAGAAAAATAAGTAACACAAAAAACCCAAAGTGTTAATGTATACCCACAACTATCACAATAAAAAATCAGTTCCAAAAAATATGACTAAAAAAACCAAGATATCTCTTATTCTAAAGGCTTTACACAAATATAAAGCAAGGCTGCGCACAATCTCAGGGTGACTAGATGCCATGAGTAAACAGAATCTAAATAGATTAGGCTGTCTTCTATACTTTACCTGAATGTAATTCTGTCTTACATCTTCTGATACTGGAGAGCACAGCACAAAATGAACTTCATCTTCCACTGTTTGCTTACATAATGGCATAGCAACCTGAGGTCATCATCATCATGTTCTATATATCTAAATTTATGAACATTTATGTCTGATACACCAAGTCTAAACTTAGACATAATTCTTTTCAAATGTATGTCCATATCAAGCTTTAGATAAGGTTTGACATCGTGTGAACCTATAAATTGTCTGTACATTTGAAATCTTTCACTGCTTTGTATATGATCACTCCACTGCTGCCAACGGCAGTCAATCAATCCTTGCCTGAAAACCTTGATAAACTCTCTACAATTTCCGACACCTTGATTGAGTCAAACCCAAAGCCAAGTTCACATATACAGGTACGTATTTGTGAAGCCCAGGTGCTTTTCCCCTTGATATCTAGATCATAAAGCATCTTGTAAGACTTAAAAGGCAACCTGCACTCATCCATATGCAGAATCTTAATCCAATATCTAATGCATCTTACAGCAGCATTAATAGAGAGAGGTTATCTATTGGTTTCACTATAAACAAGATCACTAGGTGTACGTCTATCTAAGCCTAAAAAACTGCTTTAAAGCAAAGAGGTGCACTGATTCACAATGTGTTACAGCTGCATCCAGTCCCCAAATTTCCGCGCCATATAATACAGTAGGTTGTATTTGTGCATCAAATATCTTAATCAACAAGTCAAAAGCATTATTATTCAATAATCGTAATTTTTTCAACACAAATAACAAGCTTCTTTTACCTCAACTTGCCAGATCTTTACATGCAGTTGTGAAACTAGGCTTTGTAGAAAAACAGATTCCTAGATATTTATATACATTAATCACAGTCATGACTTTTCCATTGTACAGCCATTTTTCGTGAGCAGCTAAATAACCACCTTTTCTGAATACAACAATATTACTCTTATTCAGATTAACCTTAAGATCAAGTGCTGTTGCAGCACTGCTTAAGCTATTCAGCTGCTGTTGTAAGCCTACAACAGTTTCAGATAGCAGGATGACATCATCAGCAAGCAGAAGAATAAACAATCCTGTGAAGTCTTGGGGAAAAGTAGCACCCTT
The DNA here is from genome assembly GCA_028751875.1 of Rapana venosa. NCBI lineage: Eukaryota > Metazoa > Mollusca > Gastropoda > Neogastropoda > Muricidae > Rapana > Rapana venosa. Next base: position 9,778,809 of record CM054164.1, read on the forward strand.
ATTAATGACTTCTATGGCTAACTCATTATTGAAAACAGAAAACAAAAGAGGGCTACATACATCACCCTGTTTGACTCCAGTGGTGCAGTATATTATGTCCGTCAGCTTAGATCCACATCTTATCCTGCTTTTGACAGACAAAATCTTCATCTACAAAAGTACTAGAGCCTTTCAGGCGAGATTTTGCCTTCATTATTCTGATCTTTAAAAAAAAGGTAAAGGAAGCCCATAACCTATAAGGTCGTAGGGGAGCGAGGTATCAGAGACCTCACTTCTCTAGGGCCAGCATATTGAGGGCGCGCCCATCTCCTCTCCCTCGCTGCTTTACCTTCCCTGACCCTAAAGAGGGCAGGTACCCATTTACAGCTGGGTGAACTGGGGAAACTGTACTGGAGCCAAGGCGCGCAAACGGTCACCCATCCAACTGGTAACCACGCTCGACGCTGCTTAACTTGGCTGGGGGAAAGCGAGTGCTCCGACCACTGAGCTATCTGATCTTCTATCTATCTATCTATCTGTCCCGTAGTCTGACGACCGTGAGGGCACCCTCAAAGACTCAACAACCAGTTCCTTCCATTCCTCTCTCTGTTCTGCCTTTCTCAGGGTTTTGTTGAGTTCTAGGCCTGTCCATTCGCTGATGTTATCCTCCCAGCTCTTCCTTGGTCTGCCTCTTCTTCTTCCTCCCTGGACAGTGCCTTGTAAAACTGTCTTTGCAAGTCCTTTGGATCTTGTGACATGCCCATACCATTTAAGTTTACGTTTTTTCACGATCGTTAGAAGGTTCTCATAGGGTCCAATGGTTTGCTGGATTCTGTTATGCACGCTTTCGTTGCTTATGTGGTCTTTGTAGGAGATGCCAAGGAGTCTCCGAAAGCATCTCATCTCCACCGCCTGTACTCTTCTCTCCAAATCTGCAGTCAGGGTCCATGATTCACAGGCATACAGAAATATGGATATGACAAGGGAGCGCATTAGTCTGATCTTGGAGATAAGTGAGATATGTTTATCTCTCCAGATGGTGTTTAGTTTGACAAAGCTGTTATTGTCTGTGCAGTCCTGCATACTACTTCTGGCTTGGATCCCTGGTCTGATACAATGGCTCCCAGGTACTTGAAGCTTTGAACTGTTTCCAGCTTCTGGTCATTAACCCTGATATCAGTGCTAATGCCGTTGGTGTTATTAGTCATCAGTTTGGTCTTCTCTGCACTGATTTCCATGCCGTATGTTTTGGAGGCCTTATTCAAGTGTTCTGTTAGGCTGGCAAGCTCTTTTTCTGATCCTGCTATTCCATCAATGTCATCTGCGAAGCGGAGGTTTGTGATCGTTCTGCCACCAATGCTGACTGATCCTTCATGATGTTCCAGTACATCAGCCATGATTCTCTCAAGGAAGATGTTGAAAAGAGTGGGTGAGAGTAGACAGCCCTGCCTTACTCCAACTGTTGTTCGAAACCATTCTCCAATGTTGTTGTAGTACACTGCACTGGTGGCCTCGCTGTACAGCTGTTTGATGACTCTGATCAGGTTTGCATTGATGCTGTACAAATTCATGGTTGCCCACAAAGCTGCATGCCACACCCTGTCAAATGCCTTCTTAAAATCGATAAATACGTGGTAAAGGTCTTGTTGATGTTGAAGGTACCGCTCACATAGTATTCTGAGGTTGAATATCTGTTCGGTTGTGCTGCGCCCTGCTCTGAAACCTGCTTGTTCCTCAGCAATGATGGTCTCTGCTTGTGGCTTCAGTCTATTCAATATTATCTGCAGCATGACCTTGCTTGGGTGGCATATGAGGCTGATTGTGCGGTAATTATGGCATTGTTGTAGATTTCCTTTCTTGGGGAGGGTGATGATGAGTGACTGTGTCCATGGTGTTGGCCATTTTCCTGTCTGCCAGATCTTGTTGCAGATTCTTAGTAGGGCGCTGATCATGGCTTCCCCTCCAGCTTGAACCAACTCAGCTGGAATGTTGTCAGCCCCTGCTGACTTTCCCTTTTTCAGCGATCTGACTGCTGTTTCCACTTCTTCTTGGAGGATAGGGTGACTGTCTGTGTCTTTGCTTGCTGGTACATTAAGGACTTCTGGATCTCCTGCGGTTCTATAGTTATACAGGTCGGAGCAGTATTCTGTCCATCTGTTCAGAATATCCTGGTCGTCAGTGAGACACTTCCCATTTTTGTCTTGGATTGTTAAACCTTTTCCCTGTTTTGTGCTAGTCAGGTCTTTCACCAGCTGATATGCTTTCTTGCTATTGTTTTTCTTGATGTTCTCTTCAATGTCTTGGCACTGTTCACCGATCCATTTCTCTTTTGCCTCCATCATGGACTTCCTGATTCTTTTGTTGACTGCCCTATATTGTTCTGCTCTTTCTTTTGTTTCATTTTTCTTTTTCTTCAACTCTCTACGCTTGTCGCATAGTTGTAGGATGTTAGGTGTGACCCATGGTTTTTTGACTGGTCGGTGTTTGCCAAGAAGCTCGCTTGCTGTTTCAGTCACTGCTGTATTGAAACTATTCGTCAGTGTATCTATGTCTGAGTCTATCACACTGAGTGCTGCAAACTTTCCACCTAACCTTGCTTGAAAAATGTCTACTACCTCTGGGTCCTTCAGCTTCTGGAGGTCAAATTTGATCCTGATGTTGTTCCGCTTGTGGATTTTCTTTAGACGTAGTCGGAAAGTCATCATCACAAGATCATGATCACTCCCTATGTCTGCTCCTGGAAAACTTCGTGTCTGTGCGATGTTAACGCTAGACTGAAACCGTCTTTTCACCATGATGTAATCCATTTGGTTGTGGTGTTCTCCTTTGGAGATCTGATCTTATCCTGATAAAAACAGCATCTGGCAATAATAGGAGAGTTAGCTTTAGAATTGATACCGGCCACTCTATCAAACTTTACATCCATGACATCCATTTTTTCAGAAAGAAGATTTTTCACAGCCATCTCACAGTCAGCACTACTCTCATTTGTTTTCTTCTCTAAGCCATGAACAATGATGTTGTTCCGCCGTGATCATCCTTCTGCTTTGTCAGCCCTCTTTTCCAGCTTATCCACTCTGTTTGTCAGTTCTGTATTTGTCTGTCGTAGTTCTATGTTTCCAATTTTGAGATTGTCCATGTCTCCTCTTAGGTCACACATTTCTTCTTTCAGAACACCAACACTGTCTGTCAACACCTGAATCTCTCTTTTGAAACTGTCCACTGTAGACTTCAATAGGTTTTCCAGCTTCTCTGTTTTGTTTGTCATCGTGTTCATCGTCAGTTCCTGGGGAGATGCTGCAGGAGAGGAATCCTGTCTGTGTTGTATGGTCGTAGACGTGTTGGCAGCCACCTCTGCACTGGTTTTGGTCCTGCGAGAAGGCTTCCCTGCGACAGTTTGACCACCACCCGTTGTCAAGCTCGTATGTCTCAGCTTTCGTCCTTGGCCAGTAGATTTAGGGGGGGGGGGGGGGTCCAGGGTTGGTCTCCACGTCACCACACAGCAATAAAAGCCCCCCCCCCCCCCAAAAAAAAAAAATAGATAGGTGAGGGTCAGTCCTAACAGGACACCATCTCCCCAGCTTTTCAGTGTCAGGATGGAGGTAGGCATGGCAGATTTGAATTCTGCCCCTTTCGACATGAAACAGGCAAATACTGCTGCAAATGTCCCACAGAGAGCCCTGTACAGTTGTACTGAAATTTCCATCTTCCTGATCTAACTACATGCCAACAATGAGAAACTAAAACATCTTAGAACTAGATACTATTTCACAAAAATGCCGGAGCAATTTCAGTATGTCTTCTCCTTCACATCACGTGATGCCCCCCCCCCCCCCCCCCCCCCCTGAGAGAGAGAGAGAGAGAGAGAGAGAGAGAGAGAGAGAGAGAGAGAGCACTGGTCATAAACTCTCTCTACAACACACACACACATACACACACACATACACACCACACACACACATACATACATACATACATACATACATACATACATACATACATACATACATACATACATACATAATACATACATGCATGCATACATCCACACACATCCACACACACATCCACACACGCAAACACACACACACACACACACACACACACACACACACACACACACACACACACACACACACTCACACACACTCACGTATTGACCATTTCACCACCACAGATGACTGTTTCGCATTGCCCTCATCCACACCAAATCCTTCATCAGTGTCCTCAGACAAGTTCTGCAGGCGACTTCCAAGCGTCAACTGGTCAGACAGAGGAACACAGGAAAGCATTCTTGATGAACTCTCAGTGCAAAGACAAATGCTGGCTGAAATCGATACACGCAGACTGAGATAGGCTGGTCATGCAACAGAAACACACAGACAACTCTGAGGACGACAGTTGTCCAAGGCAAGGTTGAGGGCAGAAAGGAAAAAAGAGGCAGACCACCAACATCCTACATTGCCAGCATCGCTGAGGTCAGTCAGTGGTCTGGGAGGGAGGGCTACAGGAGACGGTAGACCTCGGCAGAGACAGAGAGAAAGATGGAGCACCCTGGTGCTGGCATTGCGTGGAGCTAGCTAGCCCCTACCGACGACAGCGGCGATGGAGACAGTTGAGTTGAGTAGGGAGCTTACGTGATGTCGTGCGCGCGTTAGCTCAGAGCAGGCACCACTAAACCCCACCAAAGCGACCCAGCAGCAGTGCAGGGCCCATCTGGTGGGTGGCTGCCTGGCGCCTCGTCATTGATAAACTGTCGACTTCGGACTTTGAGGATGCGACATGATGACCCTATTTATTTTTTTTTTTTTTCTTTTCTTATTTATACCACTTAAAGTCACGGTAGATTTCTCTGCGTGAAATTCGGGCTGCGCTCTCTCTCCCTGGTGAGAGCGCGTCGCCACAAGAGCAGCGCCACCCGTTATTACCTTTCTTTCTTTTTCCTGTCTGCAACTGTACTTGTTTCCCTAATCAGTGTGGATTTTTTCTACAGAATTTTGCCAGGGAACAACTCTTTTGATGCCGTGGGGTTCTTTTACGTGCGCTAAATAATTTTGTGTAACACACAGGACTTCGGTTTATCGTCTCATAACGAAAGACTTGCACCTAGACCACCACTCATGGTCTAGTGGGCGGGGAGGGGGGGGGGGAGTTTCGGGTCCAAACGGGATTGGAACCACCGCACACTTCCGACCCGGATTTTTGGCTTTCTAGACTGGCGCGTTACCTCTAGACCACAGAGCCTAGATAATTTATGGCTGGGGCGGAGACACGGAATGAGTAGACCTCCAAGCTGTTAAACTGTAGAACGCCCAACAAAAACACACTGACTGGTCTGGCGGCGATGCACCAGTGTACACAGCGTGAGATAGCCTGGGGGTTAGAGTGATGTGCGCTTCCGTGATCTGCTGACCCGGGTTCGATTCTCGTTCAAGAGGATTGCTTTTCCTCTGGAGTTAACATCAGTGCCGACTCCACTCTCCCCCAAAAGTCCTTCGGATGAGACTATAAACCGAGGCCCCGTGTGCGAACGCACGCACAACAATCTTGCGCATACGTTCAAACCCCTGTTCCACCTTCCTAAAGAGTAGGCCATGTCATGCCGGTAGGAACGGATGACACCTTTCTGTCTGTTCATAAACACGCCTGCACTTTGGTGTCGTGTTTTGACACAAGCTCCGAAGTCAGGGTGTGGCTGCCTTATTGGGGGGAAGGGGGGGGGGGGGGGGGGGTAAAAACGGTCGCATACGCGAAATGAACCTCGGAGCCCTAGCCGAGAAATGACCCCCCCCCCCCCCCCCCCCCAAACTAAAAACATTTAAATTTTCTGTGACGTTCCTGTTCCCACGCCCTTCATCACGGTCAGGTCCACGTTTGTCCTGTTGCAATCTGAAGGTCGAAAGTCCACGTGAGTGTGTGTGGGGGGGGGTAGGGGGGGAGGGGGGGGTGATTATCAATGTTAGGCCACCAGCCAGAGGAGCCCTGCACTGTTGCTGGGTCTCTTTCGGTGGGTGTTGTGCGGTGCCTGTTTTAACACCCACGCAGGACACCCACTACCTTCTTACAGACGACAATAAAAAAGCTTCGTGATCATCTATTCTATGCTTGCAGCAAAACTTCTCATTTTTGGAATGAATTACAAAGCTTTCTTCAGGAAAATTGTACCAATACACATGATCTAGTGCTGTCAAAGGAACAGATTTTGTTTGGATTTGATTCTCGATCAAAGAGTGATGAAATACTAGATGAAATATTAATCAATGCAAAATTTTTTATTTACAGATCTAGAGTACAAAAAACGGAACCTCTATTTGGGGTTTTTAGAAAATATCTGAAAAAACTATATCAAACTAAAGAGTGTATTGCTAAAACAAACATGACTTATAGTGTTTTTGCAGGTAAATGGCAATATTACAAGCAACTAATTGATGATGACTAGATACTTTCTGAAGAAACTGTTTTTGATAGCATTTATTTGTTGATGATACTCAAAAATGCGATCTGTGTACTAAACCATTTCCATGTTCTTTTTTCTGTACAGTTTGTTAGGTTGTATTTAACTTATTTGAAATGTCGTGTTCATAATCTGAATATATTGCAAACTCTTATATATACTTGCTTATAACATATATGTACATTTGTTCTATGTTATGCAAACAAATTATCTAAAAATCATTTGTAAAAACAACAACTCATCTTTAAAAAAAAATGTAAAAAAGAAGAAAATCTCGATTACCAAAGTAAATTTAGAAACAGTTTGTGGGTAACAATTATGCGAATCTTTGAGTCCTATGGATTTGACCAATGTCACTTTAACATTTTACAGTGGATCGCAACAAGTGTCTTCACATAATTATTGCAGTGTATTGTATTGATCATGACAAGTGCCAATTTTTTACATAATTATTGCAGTGTATTGTTTTGATCATGACAAGTGTCACTTTTCGCATAATTATTGTATTGATCATGACAAGTGTCATTTTTCACATAATTATTGCGATGTATTGTATTGATCATGGCAAGTGTCACTTTTCGCATAATTATTGTATTGATCATGACAAGTGTCATTTTTCACATAATTATTGCGATGTATTGTATTGATCATGACAAGTGTCATTTTTCACATAATTATTGCGGTGTATTGTATTGATTAAAAAAAAATAATAAAAAAATAAAAAAATAATAATAATATTGAAGTCTGAGGTCTTTGACACCTCGCTCCTCGGTGGCTGCATGGGTTGTGGAACATCTTTGCCTTTTGAACAGCATGGCCTGCATTGGGGTGCATGGGATGTGGAAGGTGGGGGTGTCCCGTGGCCTGTGGGGTCGTTGGGGGGCGAGATGTCAGAGACCTCGGCTTCTCTGGGGGCCGGACATGTGTGGGTTGCACCCATCTCCTCTCCCTCGCTGCTTTGCCTTCCCCGGCCCTAGGTAGAGGACATTATTACAACTTTTACCATTAAAGTCTGCTGTCCTTTTATTAGTACCCAGTTTTGGGGACGGGATGGCTCGGTGGTCAGGGCACTCGTTCGTTCGTTCGTTCGTTTGCTTTTCACCGGGTAGGGTTGAGCAGTGTTGTGGGGCGTGGCTTGCCATTGTGGATGGGTGGCTGTTTCGTGCGCGCATCTTGGCTTCGGTGCAGTCACACCCAGTTCGTCAGGCTGTGAATGGGTGCCTAGCCCTCTTTTTGGGGTCGGGGAGGGTGGGGCGGCGAGGGAGGGGGGATGGGTGCCGCCCATGTGTGTTTGGCCCCTGGGGAGGCTGAGGGTCTCTGACATTTCGCTCTCCGGCGGCCTTGTGGGTTGGGGGACGCTTTTGCCGTTTACATCTTGTGTACCTTAGTGCAGGCTATGTTGTTCAAAATGTAAGGGTGTCCCATGGCCTACGCGGTCGTTGGGGAGAAGGGTGTCGGGGACCTCGGCTTCTCTGGGGGCCAGTATCTTGAAAGGTGGCGCCCGTCTCCTCTCCCTCGCTGCTTTGCCTTCCCTGTCCCTAGGGAGGGCAGGTGCACATTTGCAGCTGGGTGGGGTGGGGGACTGTGCTGGGGCCGGGGTGCACGAGCCGTCGCCCATCCAAGTGGTGACCACGCTCGATGCTGCTTGACATTGGCTGGGGGAAAGTGGGTGCTCTGACCACTGAGCTATTCAGGCCTTAGTCGTCAGAAGCAATGCTGAGAACTAGATTTTAATTAACGAATTGTTAATATGAAAGAGCAATATGAGGAAAAGGTTTATTAGGGTAAAATCTGTTGTCTCAGATTGTTACTTGTTTATATGCATGACTTGCGTTATCATTCTAGGTAGTTGTTGCAAGGTTTTTTTGGTTGTTATTGTGTTTTTGTGTGTATTTTGTATATTTATTTGTAAAGGATATGCAGTCTAAGAGTAATACATCTTAAATAGAATAAGGTTTTTGATGACTCATGAAGAGCCATTAATTTTAAGTTAAAAAAAGGAAGTGTTCAATAGGTCCACTGATGGGGTCAAAGATAAAAATAAAAAATAAAAACAAATTAAAAATTTTCTTTTCTCAATTCATTCAGTTTTGACCAGCTGTGTTTTGATTTCACTAGTGTTTCAAGTGATGAAATTTTGTTGTTGTTTTTTTCTTCTTCATAAATTAGTGTGTTGTGTTGTGTATTCAAAAAAAAAAAAAAAAAAAAAAAGCTTCGTCGCAGAGCCAGACTGAGCGAGACGCCAAGCCAGGGGTAGTGACGACCACCACAACGTCCCTTCCACGATCTTCTCCCGCGAACCTCCAACCCCGAAGGCTTTGACACAAACTCACCACCGGCACAGAAGTGTATGGGCAAACCGAATCTGAGGTCACTATGAGACAAGAGCAACTGGGACAACCGAATCAGAAGCAATTTTTATTATTGCATGATGATCAATGACAATGAGGATGACGTAATGCTGCTGCTGTGGAAGTGCATGTGCTTTGAGACTACTTGACAGGGTTGTACTCTATGCTTATTATCGTAATATATCTCGGCGTCAACCCGGCCCGAGAGATACAGACACCTGCAGTGTTGGTCAGGTAATTTGAGCAGCACTCTCAAACTCGCATCGGTAAAGTGGATGAAGCTCGACTGTGTGGTCCCAGTCTTCCCAGTAAGTCCACAGCACACTCAGTAATCTGGGTAGGAGCCGGCCGGAGTCCGAAAAAATTCCTGACTCTTAGGATTTGAACCGGCAATCTTTCAGTCCAGGTGCTAACCACTGCGCCTGGTTCATTTTAGTATTTTACTTTTCTGTCTTAAATAATAATAATAATAATGTATGGAATTTATATAGCGCTGAATCTTGTAAAGCAACAAATCAAAGCGCTTTTTTTTTTAAATTTATGTGTGTATGCGGTTTTTTAAAAGTTTGTCATCTGTTCCCACCGGCACACAATGGCCTACTCTTTCAAACAGCGGATCAGGATTTAACGTGTGCGTAAGATGTTCTGCATGCATTCGCACACGGGGCCTCGGTTTATAGTCTCATCCGAAGGACTTTGACATTCAGTTCGATTTTTTGTCAAACTGGGAAGAAAGGGCGAGGCTGGGAATCGAACCCAGAACCTCATGGTTTACTTGTTGGCAGGCAAACGTCTTAACCATCCTGCCACCTTCCTTCCTTCTGTCTTCACTCTAGGATGAAAGCATGCTGCTACATGCTACAGATAATCGATCTTTGTGTTTTCAGAACGGTGATCAGCGTTTGGTGAGTGTTAAGTTTTCCTTTTCTCTCCTGGCTAGGTCTTCCAGGTTTACCAACGGCCAGACTTCTGCATGTTCGGCCGGTTTAGCCTAACCCCATTTCCACTTTGGCGATGTCTGCTAGGCACGTGTGTTTCTGAAACCCACTGAACACCGACATGAATTACAGGATCTTCAACGTGCATATTTATTTATTTATGTATTGTTCTGCTCCTTCTTTTGTTTCATTTTTCTTTTTCTTCAACTCTCTATGCTTGTCGCATAGTTGTAGGATGTTAGGTGTGGCCCATGGTTTTTTGACTGGTCGGTGTTTGCCAAGAAGCTCGCTTGCTGTTTCAGTCACTGCTGTATTGAAACTATTCGTCAGTGTATCTATGTCTGAGTCTATCACAGTGAGTGCTGCAAACTTTCCACCTATCCTTGCTTGAAAAATTTCTACTACCTCTGGGTCCTTCAGCTTCTCGAGGTCAAATTTGATCCTGATGTTGTCCCGCTTGTGGATTTTCTTTAGACGTAGTCGGAAAGTCATCATCACAAGATCATGATCACTCCCTATGTCTGCTCCTGGAAAACTTCGTGTCTGTGCGATGTTAACGCTAGACTGAAACCAAAAGTCAACAAAAGAATCAGGAAGTCCATGACGGAGGCAAAAGAGAAATGGATCGGTGAACAGTGCCAAGACATTGAAGAGAACATCAAGAAAAACAATAGCAAGAAAGCATATCAGCTGGTGAAAGACCTGACTAGCACAAAACAGGGAAAAGGTTTAACAATCCAAGACAAAAATGGGAAGTGTCTCACTGACGACCAGGATATTTTGAACAGATGGACAGAATACTCCGACCTGTATAGAACCGCAGGAGATCCAGAAGTCCTTAATGTACCCGCAAGCAAAGACACAGACAGTCACCCTATCCTCCGAGAAGAAGTGGAAACAGCAGTCAGATCGCTAAAAAAGGGGAAGTCAGCAGGGGCTGACAACATTCCAGCTGAGTTGGTTCAAGCTGGAGGGGAAGCCATGATCAGCGCCCTACTAAGAATCTGCAACAAGATCTGGCAGACAGGAAAATGGCCTACACCATGGACACAGTCGCTCATCATCACCCTCCCCAAGAAAGGAAATCTACAATGCCATAATTACCGCACAATCAGCCTCATATGCCACCCAAGCAAGGTCATGCTGCAGATAATATTGAATAGACTGAAGCCACAAGCAGAGACCATCATTGCTGAGGAACAAGCAGGTTTCAGAGCAGGGCGCAGCACAACAGAACAGATATTCAACCTCAGAATACTATGTGAGCGGTACCTTCAACATCAACAAGACCTTTACCACGTATTTATCGATTTTAAGAAAGCATTTGACAGGGTGTGGCATGCAGCTTTGTGGGCAACCATGAATTTGTACAGCATCAATGCAAACCTGATCAGAGTCATCAAACAGCTGTACAGCGAGGCCACCAGTGCAGTGTACTACAACAACATTGGAGAATGGTTTCGAACAACAGTTGGAGTAAGGCAGGGCTGTCTACTCTCACCCACTCTTTTCAACATCTTCCTTGAGAGAATCATGACTGATGCACTGGAACATCATGAAGGATCAGTCAGCATTGGTGGCAGAATGATCACAAACCTCCGCTTCGCAGATGACATTGATGGGATAGCAGGATCAGAAAAAGAGCTTGCCAGCCTAACAGAACACTTGAATATAGCCTCCAAAACATACAGCATGGAAATCAGTGCAGAGAAGACCAAACTGATGATTAATCACACCAACGGCATTAGCACTGATATCAGGGTTAATGACCAGAAGCTGGAAACAGTTCAAAGCTTCAAGTACCTGGGAGCCATTGTATCAGACCAGGGATCCAAGCCAGAAGTAGTATGCAGGACTGCACAGACAATAACATCACTGTCAAAACTAAACACCATCTGGAGAGATAAAAAATATCTCACTTATCTCCAAGATCAGACTATTGCGCTCCCTTGTCATATCCATATTTCTGTATGCCTGTGAATCATGGACCCTGACTGCAGATTTGGAGAGAAGAGTACAGGCAGTGGAGATGAGATGCTTTCGGAGACTCCTTGGCATCTCCTACAAAGACCACATAAGCTACGAAAGCGTGCATAACAGAATCCAGCAAACCATTGGATCCTATGAGAACCTTCTAACGATCGTGAAAAAGCGTAAACTTAAATGGTATGGGCATGTCACAAGATCCAAAGGACTTGCAAAGACAGTTTTACAAGGCACTGTCCAAGGAGGAAGAAGAAGAGGCAGACCAAGGAAGAGCTGGGAGGATAACATCAGCGAATGGACAGGCCTAGAACTCAACAAAACCCTGAGAAAGGCAGAACAGAGAGAGGAATGGAGGGAACTGGTTGTGGAGTCTTTGAGGGTGCCCCCACGGTCGTCAGACTACGGGACAGAGAGAAAATTTATTTATATCACTTTAAGTTACGTCAGATTTCTCTGCGTGAAATTCAGGCTGCTCTCCCCGGGGAGAGCGCGTTGCCACAAGAGCAGCGCCACCCTTTTTTCTTCTTTTTTTTCCTGTCTACAACTGCATTTGTTTCCCTATCAGAGTGGCTTTTTTCTACAGAATTTCGCCAGGGACAACTCTCTTGTTGCCGTGGGTTCTTTTACGTGCGCTACATAATTTTTCTGTAACACACGGGACTTCGGTTTATCGTCTCATCCGAAAGACTAGCGCCCAGACCACCACTCAAGGTCTAGTGGATATCTTCAGCACGTACATGATAGGAATGAAGGCACTGGCAGGTCTGTGCTTCAAGCTGACCTGGGAGATGGTAAAGCTCCCTCACCCTTACTTCAGAGAGAGAGAGAGACACAGACACACACACGCCCACATTTGTCTTTTATTGCATGAGAGAGAGAGAGAGGAGAGAGAGAGAGAGAGAGAGAGAGAGAGAGAGAGAGAGACACACACACACACCCACATTTGTCTTTTATTGCATGAGAGAGAGAGAGAGAGAGAGAGAGAGAGAGAGAGAGAGAGAGAGAAGAGAGAGAGAGAGAGAGACACACACACACACACACACACACGCCCACATTTGTCTTTTATTGCATGAGAGAGAGAGAGAGAGAGAGAGAGAGAGAGAGAGAGAGAGAGAGAGAGAGAGAGAGAGAGAGAGACACACACACCACACACGCCCACATTTGTCTTTTATTGCATGAGAGAGAGAGAGAGAGAGAGAGAGAGAGAGAGAGAAGAGAGAGAGAGAGAGAGAGAGAGAGAGAGAGAGAGAGAGAGACACACACACGCCCACATTTGTCTTTTATTGCATGAGAGAGAGAGAGAGAGAGAGAGAGAGAGAGAGAGAGAGAGAGAGAGAGAGGAGAGAGAGAGACACACACACGCCCACATTTGTCTTTTATTGCATGAGAGAAGAGAGACAGGAGACAGAGAGAGAGAGAGAGAGAGAGAGAGAGAGACACACACACACGCCCACATTTGTCTTTTATTGCATGAGAGAGAGAGAGAGAGAGAGAGAGAGAGAGAGAGACACACACACGCCCACATTTGTCTTTTATTGCATGAGAGAGAGAGAGAGAGAGAAGAAGAGAGATGAGAGAGAGAGAGAGAGAGAGAGAGAGAGACACACACACACACGCCCACATTTGTCTTTTATTGCTTGAGAGAGAGAGAGAGAGAGAGAGAGAGAGAGAGAGAGGAGAGAGAAGAGAGAGAGAGAGAGAGAGAGACACACGCCCACATTTGTCTTTTATTGCATGAGAGAGAGAGAGAGAGAGAGAGAGAGAGAGAGAGAGAGAGAGAGAGAGAGAGAGAGACACACACACACGCCCACATTTGTCTTTTATTGCATGAGAGAGAGAGAGAGAGAACACACACACACGCCCACATTTGTCTTTTATTGCATGAGA
>CM054164.1:9794903-9799903 GCA_028751875.1 Rapana venosa
CAAATGTTCATACATACTCACCATACACACACACTTTCACGACACTACTTTGCATGAGGGTACCAATACAAATCTCATGCTTGTATTGTATATATGCGGGCACACTTTATCTAGCTTTTACATCATATCTACACAAACGTGACTAAGGAACAGATCTACCACTCTAACGGTACAAATGATGAACTGAGAGCGTACATGATTCTTATCAGCAAAAAATACTTCCAGTTTAAATGCCGGCACGCATGCACACCTCATACACAAGTAGTACGCAAAACACACACACACACAATCTACACTCACACACCTACACACGCTCGCGCTCTCTCTCTCTCTCTCTCATTATCTCGGTTTCTTAAGTCTTTCTTTTTGTAACTGATTTTTGTTGTGGTGATTGTTGTTATATAATAACATTTTGTTTTTTGTGCTTTTTCCTAATTTTTCCCACAAAAATTCTACGCAGTTCGGCAACCCCCTTCATGTATGGGCCAATGGCCTTTTTGTGAATAGATCCTTCGAGTTATTCTCTCCGTCTCATCCAATACCCCTCCCTCTTTCTCTACTCCCCTCCTCCCTGTTTCTTCATGAAAGTGTTCATTATCACGGTCTTCATCCTGTGTATGAACAATGTCATGTGCGCTATGAAATGTAGAAGGTATTGCTCTTGCCTTTTTTTTTTTTTAAATCACATGACTACAGTGACATGCTTTTCTAAACTGTCTGTGTGATTGTCTGTCTTTCACATTTTGGTCTATTTGACTCTTTGTTGCTATTCATCATGATTCTTTGTTGTTATCTATTATTTTTCTTTGTTGCTATTCATCATGATTCTTTGTTGTTATCTATTATTTTTCTTTGTTGCTATTCATCATGATTCTTTGTAGTTATCTATCATTATTCTTTGTTGCTATTCGTCATTATTCTTTGTTGTTATCTATTATTTTTCTTTGTTGCTATTCATCATGATTCTTTGTTGTTATCTATTTTTATTCTTTGTTTCTATCCGTCATGATTCTTTGTTATCTATTTTTATTTTTTGTTGCTATTTATCATACTTTGTTGTTATCTATTTATTCTTTGTTGCTATCCGTCGTTATTCTTTGTTATCTATTATTATTCTTTGTTGCTATCCATCATTATTCTTTGTTGTTATCTATTATTATTCTTTGTTGCTATCCATCATTATTCTTTGTTGGTATCTATTATTATTCTTTGTTGCTATCCGTCATTATTCTCTGTTGGTATCTATTATTATTCTTTGTTGCTATCCATCATTATTCTTTGTTGTTATCTATTATTATTCTTTGATTGAGGGATGGAAGTCAAAGAAAGAAAAAACAACCACCACGATTCCCTTTTTTCAATAATAAACAAAAAATCATTCTCTCTCTCTCTCTTTGATGTTTTCTATATCTTGCTTGCTTTTCAGTGTGTGTGTGTGTGTGTGCGCGCGTGTACGTGCGCATATGTGTATGCATTGTTTTCTATGCAATTCTACGTCATTATGCATATCTTTTTCCTTATTATTCATCTTTTTTTTTTTTTAGGGCTGGATGTAAAAAAGCATGTAATGCTTAATCTATTGCCCTCTGAACAATAAAAATTGTTCTCTCTCTCTCTCTGTCTCTCTCTCTCCCTCTCTCTCTCCAGAAACAGAGGACCTCGACACAATGCAGTCCAGCGAGAGGCAATGAACTTCTTGTTGGTTTTCTCTGGTCATCCCCCGCCCCCCTCTGTGACTGCTGAAGCAGGGACGTGACGGCCGTCACCACTACGTGTCTCCAGTCATGATGGCAATGAACTCGTCCTCGTTAACTGCAACAGAAAACCCCGCCAACAAACCGTTTAACTCACTCCACTCATTTTAGTGCCTAAAACAACAACAACAACAACAACAACAGAACCACAAACAAACCAACAACAAACCGTTTAACTCACTCCACTCATTTTAGTGCCTAAAACAACAACAACAACAACAAAAACCAACAACAGAACCACAAACAAACCAACAACAAACCGTTTAACTCACTCCACTCATTTTAGTGCCTAAAACAACACCACAACAACAACAACCAACAACACAACCACAAACAAACCAACAAAAAAACGCCAAACAACAAACAAAACCAAACAACAACAAAACCCCAAACAACAACAAAAAACCCCAAACAACCAAAAAAAACCCAAACAACAGCAACAAAAACCCAAACAACAACAAACCCCCAAACATAAAACAACAAAAACCCCAAAACAACAACAAAAAACCCAAACAAACAAAACAAACCCCCAAACATAAAACAACAAAAATCACAAGCATAAAAACAACAAAACCCCACACAACAATAACAAAAACCCAAACAAAACAACAACCCTCCTCCCCACCAACGCCCACCCCCCCACCCCACCCAAAAAAGCCCAGCAAAAAACCCCACCGAACCAACAAACAAACAAAACCCCACAAAAATGATTGTGTAGAACCCCAAATGTAGATTTCCAAAATTATTGGTTACCTCGTAATTAACCCTTGCACTGCTGGATATAACTATTGGTTACCTCGTAATTAACCCTTGCACTGCTGGATATAACTATTGGTTACCTCGTAATTAACCCTTGCACTGCTGGATAAAATTATTGGTTACCTCGTAATTAACCCTTGCACTGCTGGATACAATTATTGGCGCTCACAGGAATTGCACTTAAAACCAAGAATTTTTAGCCGCGGCTACCTTCGTTCTGTTTTAGGGTTTTTACATGCTTATGATTAACACTAGATAGGTAAACCTGTACATTTTTGGAAAGTAGAGACAATGTAGAATGTGATACAAAAAACAAAAAAGACATTACCTAGTATGTAGCAGGAGATGTCCCACAAATTGTATTGAAAAAACTCCCTGACAGGAAAGCCACCCCACCCTGCACTTTTCATCAACTACACCCCTTTCATGGCAGAGACACAGAACAGAATGAACAACAAGGCCAAGCAACATGTGTTAGAGGCATTAGAAGTGTGAGATAAGACTCCACTTCATTCAGCATCATTACTTTGGTGACTAGCCTGTCACTTCCAACAACTGACTCCTTTAGGGTGGTGTCAACAACATTCCTTTCCAGATCATCATCACTCCTAGTAACCCTAATCACACAAAGGACTGGAAGTTAGACACTTGAGGGACCCTACCAAATGAAAAAAAGGCAGTCCCCCCCCCCCCCCCCCCCCCTTAGGATGATAGTTGATTGATGTTGAACCTGACCAATGCAGCAACGCCATGATTGTAGCCCATCACAGTGTATGGGTCAAGACTAGCAGTTACTTCCCTTTACCTCCCCCTGGACTGCCCCATTTGTAGCAGTTTGTAAAAAAATATTTTAAAAATCACAAAAAAAGAAGAAGAAAAAAAAGAAAGAAGAAAAGTATTGAGAATGAGAAGATGAACTGTACAGGGCTGATCAGAGACACGCTGGGTTTGAGAGAATGAAAAGTATACAAGTTCCTACTAATATCTTCCACAACCAAGTCAAGAAAAAAAAATATCCATATTTTAAAAAAAATATATAAAAAAACACCCAAAAGAAAAAAAAGAATTCCACACGGGGGGGTTTCTTATCCACTTCGACACTCACAGCCGATCAATCTCTTCGGAAGATCGTCAAAAAATCCCCTACCCGTAATTCATCAAAAGCCGCTGCTGAAATGTGAACGAAGGACTTAATGGACACATGGGACTGAAATCAAAACACTGGTCAAAACCACACCGCCATAATATCTATCAAACATTACACACCTACCTGATTGTCGTAAAAGACGGTGCCAGTTTTGGGCCCTGGCACTGACGACACAAACTGACACCAAAAACGTCCTCTCTCCTTAGCAAAGGTGTCCCCCCATAACCTATTAGATCGTAGGGGAGCGAGGCGTCAGAGACCTCAGCTTCTCTAGGGGCCGGTATATTGAGGGCAGCGCCCATCTCTCCTCTCCCTCGCTGCTTTACCTTCCCTGACCCTAAAGAGGGCAGGTACCCATTGACAGCAGGGCGAACTTGGGGACTGTACTGAAGCCAAGGCGCGCAAACGGTCACCCATCCAACTGGTAACCACGCTCGACGCTGCTTAACTTGGCTGGAGGAAAGCGAGTGGTCCGACCACTGAGCTATCCCATAAACAAAGGGGAAAAAGCAACCGAACCAACGATCTAGCCCGATAACTTCTGCCTGTTTTTTTTCCAATCTTACTTTCTCCATCGCCGTCCCGGTCAAATTCATCAATCATGGCTCGCAGTTCTTCGTCAGTCATGTTTTCTCCTAACTCCCTGGAACAATTCAAACAGCATGCATTATGCATAGCCGGTGAAAACAACACGATTACCATCACAACCACAATCACCATCACCATCATCAAAATAATCATCGTCATCATGACTACAATAACAATAACAACAATAATAATAATCTTCTCTTCTTCTTCTTCCTTTTTTGTCTTGTTTCTCCCAGGGAAGGTTTGACATTGATGACCCTTCTCCATCTCTCTCTGTTTTGAGCTTCCTCCTTATTTACGCCCCTTTCTCTAAGATCATCTGCAATACAGGCAGCCCAGGTTTTGCTAGGTCTTCCCTTTGATCTCTTTCCATCCACTACGAAGTTCGTTGCTCTTTTTATGATGTGGTGGTCTGCTTTCCGTTGAACGTGCCCAAACTAGCGCAGTCTATTGCTACTAGCTACAGACTTCAGATCATCAACTTTGCACATTCTCCATAGTTCTTCATTTGTGATCCTGTCTTCCCATTTGATCATTATCATGTAGCGTAGCATTCAGTTTTCACAGCTCTTCAACAAACGTTCGACGGTTTTTGTGAAAACCCACATCTCCGAACCATACAGGAGAACAGGTCTAATGCAGGCCTTATATATCAGACAGCGCCTCTCCAGTGGGATTTTATGATTTTTATGATTTTTACGAGCAGACTTGCCAGTTCTTTCCATTTCTTCCAAGCACTCGCAATCCTGGTT
>CM054164.1:9802403-9842403 GCA_028751875.1 Rapana venosa
AAAAAACAACTGGCAATGGAATGGTATACTTGCCCCGCGGGGATGCCAGGATCTAGTCAGTATAAACAGCACCCCCACCTTCTGGAAATTCTGTGCTGGGAATCCCTTCTTTTCTATCCCTCTCTTTGTTTCTGCCTTATTCCATTTCTTCCTGCCACCTCTTTCTTGTCTGTTTTCTGCCTTCTTGGTCCATTCTCCTGCTGGATGTGCTGGGCCTGACTTGCCAGGCGCTTCGCAGCAGCATGATGCATTTTCCCTCCTGTGACATACAATGTTCTGTAGTTGCTGGCTGACGACAAAGAAGAAGAACGCAATTTACAGAACACCACAGATTATATCTGGGTTTTATCACTGACCTTCAGTTCATGATAGTCGATGTGCCGGTCCTTGTCGGTGTCGAAGAGGTCAAAGGCTTCTTTGATCTCCTGTTTCTGCTCATCTGCCAGCTCCCGCTTTTTCTTCTTCTTGTTCTTATCCAGCGCAAACTCCGCTCTATCCACATACACACAGGTAAATTGTCATTTGTACCCATGTAAAAATGATGTATTGACACATATGTATACACACACAAGCAAGAATATGCATGCAAAAGAGCACACACACACACACATGCATGTGCGTACTGATAGACAGACATGTGCATGTGTGTACACACACACACACACACATGATCTGCTAGAAAAGAAGGGCATAAAAAGCCATAAGTTCAAACCTCCACAAAAATGCCCAGTAAAAAGGTCGTCTTTTTTACCCCCTTAGGCTTTTTTCTTTTTTCTTTTTTTTCCTTTTATTCTTTTTATATCGAGGATAATGGAATAAGCACTTATGTACTTTTTTACATCCAGTCCCCGTGTGTATGCGGTTTTGTCAATTCTGTCATCTCCGACATCTGTTCCCACCAGCACACAATGGCCTACTCTTACGAAAAGCGGAACAGGATTTAATGTGTGTGCAAGATGTCCTGCGTGTGTTCGCACATGGCGCCTCGGTTTTATGTCTTTTCCGAAGGACTTTTGGGGAGAGTGGAGTCTGCACTGATGTTAACTCCAGGGGAAAATATCCCCCTTGAACGGGAATCAAACCCGGGTCGACAGATTGCAAGCGCAATGTTCTAACCACTAGGCTATCCCGTCCCCCAGGCTTAACATTGTTACTGATGCTACGATGTATTTTATTGTGGGGGGGGGGGGGGGGGGGGGGGGGGGGGGGGGGGGGGGGGGGGTGGGGGGGGGGGGGGGGGGGGGGGGGGGGGGGGGGGGGGGGGGGGGATATGCAAGTGTAGTTATTTTCTCTTTGTTTTGTTTGTTCTATTTTTAGTTTTCTTAACTGGACTGACAATGTGTGAACTGGCATACACTAAAAACAGTGTGCAAAGGACTGGCAATGGCTCCTAAACTTACTGCATAACAACTTTTGGCACCCTAAATAACAAGGGAGGGTCAGTGTACAAGTTTTACCCTTTTTCAACTTTGTTTTTTCTCCATTACATTTTGCCAACTCTGCACTCACCTCTCTCTAACCCCTCTCCCCTATTCCACAGGTATTTCTAACAATACTAATACTGTAATACTAGTAATAGCAATTAAAAATGGTCAGGTTTTTCTTGGTTTTTCTTCCTGTTATTGGGGACACTGGGAACCTTTTGGGGAAGCTCAGTCATTCCAATAAGACATCAGATATCATAGCATCGTTATCCCATTCCGATATATTGCACTGAAATGAGGCATATTCCATAAATGTGATTATCATATCCCCCCCCCCCCCCCCCCCCCCCCCCCCCCCAGACCAGTCCAATACAGAGACACTCAGACAGGCATAGACATGATCACGATGAAAGCGTCCCTGGCGACTGATGTCATTGTAGAACTGAAGAATCAAACAATAAGAGAAAGATACGGCGATAAATATACAGCTATTGGTTTTAAAACGGCAAAAGTAACATATAAATTACAGCTCTGGTTGAGATCTGATCAAAATATCAGAAGTTTTATAGTACATTACTTACCGAAGTGATAGGCTCATCTTTGCTGACAGAAACTCGCGCTTGTTGATGTAAAGCTGTAGGCTAAGCCTAAGTTTCGAATGCCGATGGTAGGCTCCACTCCATAATCAAAAACAACTGGCATTTCCTTTTTCATGTCAAACATGTGTGTGTGTGTGTGTGTGTGTGTGTGTGTGTGTGTGTGTGTGTGTGTGTGTTCGATTTCGTTTTACATCTCTTCACTAAATGTGATATTAGACACAAAAAGACTAGGGGTGAGGGGATCTGGGAGTTGGTTAGGGTTAATTGACCAAATCTACCATAAACAAGTAAGAAAATGCAATCTAAAGAAACTCTTAAGTACAGAACAGTAAAATAACAATTTATAACAGAATCTAACCAATAAACATGTAACCCAGGCTCTCTATCCTTTCACTGGGCACATAAAGAGATTTCGGTTGGATTTTTTCTTACAAAAGAAAAGGGACAAAATATGTAATGGCCCTTGACACGATTTATTGATGTTAATTTCTTAGAAAAACTAATGGTGGTACTACAACTGACAATGTCCCAAATCAAACTACTCAAATCACAAGAGCATTCTAGGTTTCATGGTGTTTTGTGCTCTCTAAAAAAAAGTTATTGATCATAGCCCCAAACATTTGGGTGGACAGCACATGCTGCCTCTTCTTCTTCCTCCATCAGGATCCATGATGACCATCTATTCATCCTGGGATTGGGAGGGTCCATTTCTGTGGGTGGGAAGATGACTTATTTGGCCAATCTGCTCTTGAAAAGTTCTTGAGCAGTATGAACAGGGTATAGTGGCTGCTTTTGGAGACTCTGCCTCTAGGCCAACTATGAAACCCTGTCTTAGCTGGTGACTGTCAACTCTCTCATGATCAGCTGGGAACTGCCAGGTGTTACAAGTTGAAAGGAAGTCTCAGAAAAATGTTGAGATTCCTACACCTTCTTCCTTTACTATCAAAATTTTCTAAACATTTATAAATTTTGATACAAAACAAAAATACTTTTTAAACTATCCAAAATACCAGTAAAATAAACCTAACATTCCATCTTTTTGGTTCACTTAGAATATATTTAAAGTTTTTGGTACTATTTTCTTTTGTCCTACACTTCATGGAGTGGTACTTTGGTCACAGGTGTCCCATCTTTTTGTTGGTTACCCCCTAAAAATTTTCCCCTTTCCTGGACAAATTTTTGGGTGGGTTACAAACAATGAAACGATATTTTAAAACTATAACTTACAAGAGAAAATATAGTCCACAGGAAGATAGTGCCTTTAGAGTCCATAATTATCATAATAATGAACTAATTGGACTGTGCAACAACGATTTGAAAAAAAATATATCTTAGTAGAAGATCACTGAATATCTCCAATGACGTTGTTGAGGTAAGAACAGGTATGCAGCTTTTTAGCAGGCTGAACAGAATGATAAACAGTTACATTTGGCCCATTATACAAAGACATCCCAAAAATATTTTGTCTTAAAACAGTTCAGTTTCCATACAATCTAGAGAGACAATTTGTTTTTAACCAGAAGAATCAGTTTCATGCCTTTTAACAAAAGACTCAAATTTTATCATTTCTTCACACACATCTAGACAACCAAGTCTCTTTTCTTCACACTGGAATAATTTTTGCTGCATTTTTTTAACAAGGTGAATTAGTCATTGAAATGTGTCATTTAATTCATCTTATCACCTTAAAAGGTTCAGATATAAGACAACCTTTTTTACTGGACATCTTTGTGGAGGTTTGAACTTAAGGCTTTTTATCCTTCTTTTCTAGCAGATCATCTGTGTGTGTGTGTGTGTGGGTGGTGTTGTGTGTGGGGTGTGTGTGTGTGTGTGTTGTGTGTGGTGCGTGCTGCGTGCGTGCGCGTGGGCGTGGGGGCGTGCGTGCTGCGCGTGCGTGCGTGCGTGGGCGTGGTGCGGCGTGCGTGCGTGCGTGCGTGCGGCGTGCGGCGTGTGTGTGTGTTTTTGGGTTTTTTGTGTGTGTGGTGTGTGGGGGTCGTCGTCTGTCTGTCTGTCTGTCTGTCTTGTGTTATGTGTGCTTGTGTGTACACGCATGCGCATGATCCTTTTTGGTAATAAAAAATGAAAAAGTTGACATTTTAGCGAAAAAGTGGAAAAAAGATTAATAGATGGGGCAAGTTTAAACTTCCTCTGTCACCACAAAATGTGGTGCGCGGCGCGCGCGCGCGTGTGTGTGTGTGGTGTGTGGTGTGTGTGGGGGGGGTAATTACGGTAAAACATACTTTTGTTATTCTCCCACCCTCGGAAACAAATCTGTTTAAAGTTTGAGTTGATTTCATTGAGTTTGATCATGCCCCCTTTAAAAAAAAAAATTTTCATAAAAAAAATTTACACAGGAGATAAAAAAAAAAAATGAAAAATAAAGCGCTTAAATTTTTGGGGAAAATATTTCAAAAAAAATTTAATCCTCCTCAGACTGAAAAATGGCTATCTGAAGTTAAAAAACTTAAAAAGCATCTTTTGCATAAAAGTTAAGGGGCTTAAATTTATTTTTAAACTGCTAAGCAATGAAGGGTTTTTAAATGTAAAATTTGAAAACACAACACTCTGACGCAGGTAACTTTAGCACCGAAGATCCCGTGATTTTATAACAAAACATGGGTATCAGCAGCACTAACTGGAATTTAGAGCCATGTGTACATGCATACAGCTGAGGCTCAATATTCCCTTTGGGATTGTGCAGCTGTCAAATAAGGTTGTGTTGTGGTTTTCTCCCCGGGGGGAGAACACCACAACCAGTAGTTTATGTCTTGGAAACGCTTTTTCCAGGACAAGTTTTAAAAATTCCCAACCAGAAGCTTTCCAGGTGCAGACATTGGCAGCGACCTTGAGCTAGAAATGATACATTCAGTACGCTTTTAAAGAAGAACAAAAACAGGGAATCTTCCAATGAAGTTCAATCTGATAAGCTGAAGGACCCAAACATATTGGGAACATTCCAAAAAACATTGGCGGAAAATTTTGGGCACCTTCTTGGCCGGGAAAAAGACTTTCGAAAGGGAAAGTTGATCGACATATTCAATGACTCCTTCAACGAAGCAGGAAAAGGCTCCTCTTTGGGATATAAGACAAATAGGAAAAAAGTCAAAGATTCCATTCTGGTGCGGGATAGGTTGGTCTAGGAATCGAGTGGCGACCTTGAGAATTCCTATAGGCTCTTTTCAATTAATTCTTTACCCTTTTTTGGGGGTAGAAGGATTACAAACAAATGAACAGGAGAATAACCTAACGCAATACCAAAATTATATGAATACTAACAGTAACTAAAAAGCAAGATTTCATCCATAAAATGATAGCAAACATTATTTAGACTAAATTTACTATTTTTTAAGTATACAATTTTCTTTAAAAGACATAATCTACACTTGTGAAAGCAATTGAATTTAAAGAAATACCTGCAAAATCTTTTTAAATTTTTAGAGCGAAGGAGACTTTTCGAGATTGGCATTTCACTAGCCTACGACAATTATAACTGGACATGGGTTGAAGAAAATGTCCGGGAATAAAATCTTGTCGCAAATGTTTGAAGTGGGGACATTCCATGATCAAAATGAAATTCATCCCCTAAAACAGACATATTGCATTTTGAACATAATTATTCTTTCTTCTTTTGAACATAGTATTTCTTTCAAACACAGTGAACACACCTTCTTTGGGGAACTAATAAAGGAATCAAGGATATTAGGGGAGGAGTGGGGCTGGTATTACTTTGTGTTGTTGTTTTTAAAGGAAAACAGAAGCAATAAAAAAGAAAAAAAGGTAAAATTTTCGACTGCTTACTTTGAATTTTGCTTTTCTTTGCACTGTGATAGCCAAGCCTAATGCTCTACTTTGAATTTTGCTTTTCTTGCATCTGTGATAACCTAATCACCCCCCCCCAAACCCCCCCCCCCCCCCCCCCCCCCCCCCCCCCCTAATTTGTCTTTGTGTCGCTTTTGTTTATCAGTATGCTTGCAAACATCACGTATGTTGTTAAATTTGGGTTAGAAATTTACCCAATAAATTTGTCGTGTTTGGAAAGAAACCATCTTTTTTAATGGAAACTTTTAAAGCTGATTGTCAGGGCAAAAAGGTCAAGGCTGAATGTTGTGACTCAACTGACGAACACTAAGGATGGGTAGAAGTACGTGGTTTGTTTAATATTGAGCCGCTAAGGTGATTTAAACTTGATCATTATAAAAAACAACTTTTTCCAAAACTGTCTATATTCAGGCAGAAACGCCAATCATTTGTGAGAAAAGTAGTTTTTAAGGCCAATATGGGAAGGTTTGTGATTTTGGGGTCTGCGTTTCGGATTCCTAACGAGTAAGACGATTCGATTGATTACTTGATAACGTCCACTGACCTGACCTTATTTGATGTATTGTTTGGAGAGTTACTTTTGGCTGTCTTTCCCGATGATGTAAGACTATAGCAGTGGTGAATGTGTGATCGTTTTTTGTGATCAAGTGACAAAACCAGCGCAAACAACAAACCCTTTGAACATCCTTTGTACAGCCCATGGGCCCAAAGTCACCCTGGACAGAAGGCTTCTAGGGGAGCCCCCCCCATATCCACACATCACTAACTCAAATACCACAAATCTGGAGCTTCTCTGAAAAATCCACAAGATGATTACACTTAATATATATTGTACACCATCATGCAATTATGTATACATGTGTTAAACAAAGACAAAACAGTGCATTGCCCCACATCCTTTACTCCTAGCTGAATATGGAAAATCACATTTTTCTTCTCATCAGCAGAAAAACTGGATAGCTCTGGCTTGAAAATGTAGATCAATGTGTTTCCGTGGACAGGAAAACTGGACTTGAGAAATGTGAATATTGATACATGATGTGTATAATTACTATTATTAACTAAGAGTCTAAGTTAGTAAATAAATTCTCAGTTTGGGACCCACTAAATAATAAGTACATGAATGTATACATGTATACATATTTTATAAAAGGCAGCCCAGGTTTTTGCAAGAACAAAAAGAAGTCCCAAAGAATACAAAAGAAATCTCCGAACTTAAGGACATGATTGAATGATGCCAGTTTGTGGTGAAGCCTTTCTTCTGGCAGTGAAAAAGGAAGATCCAACTTAAAACTAAGCTTGCTTCAAACTAATGAGGGTGTAATGTCGATACTAAACCCTTTAATCCTTCAAATAAAGACAGATTTCAGTCAATCAACTGCTTGTTCTAGGAGTCGACAAACCGAGCTTGATCATCAAGTATTTAAATATATATAAAGATGTTATTTTTAAACAGTTCAGATTCTGGTTCCATCCCAAAAGCTGTGCACTGTCACAGTGCCATGTAAGTTATAAATTCTATTAAATGTTGAAGTAAAGAGAAAAGGCCTCCCATCAAATAGTGATACAATCATTAATTTGGTTTTCTGTTGTAAATGCTGTGTTGATGAGATTCCTTCAGCTGTACAACTGACAGCTTTGGCTAAAACCTGCACTATCCTCTAGTAGTTTTAAAAACTCTAATTATTTAAAAAGGGAAAAATCTTCAGAAGTCAGATTTGGGGTTTTGCAATGTGCTGAGGTTTACTGGAACAGTTGTAACAGCACCAAGTATGTATACATAATTAATGTTTTAATTTAATTCACCGTGATCGGAGGGATTATATGAGGGGATTTGGGTGCATTTAATTTTTTTTTTAAGTTTATTGAAATAGTCCATGAAATTAACACTGGGTTGGAAACATGCAACAACACAGTCTAGCGACTACTCTGAAAAGAAGATGTATATTAGATTGTGATGGGTTGATCCTGCCATCCCCTGCAGATCACCCCTTTCCCCCCCCTTTCCTACAGCAGGCTGTAACAAAAGTTCCCCCCCCATGTTCAAAAACTTTTTCCTTTCAACTTTGCTGCTTGAAGGGGGCCCAAGAAAAGAGGAAAAATAGGGAAAACCCAACCCCCCCAATTCCCTAATACACATCTTCGTTGGAACCCCGCCCATGTGGAAAAAAAAAAAAAAAAATAAAAACAAAATGTTTTGGGTTAAAAAAGGGGAAGGGTTTTCCAATTTTAACCTAGGGTTTTGGTAAAAATTAGGTGATTTCCCCAAGGCTTCTTAGACCTCAACTTTTTTAGGGGGGCCAGCATATTGAAGGTCGCACCATCCTCTTCCCTGCTGCTTTACCCCTTTTTTCCCAAAAATGACCTTTTTAAAGAGGGAGGTTACCCATTTTACAAGGTGGGTAAAAAGGGGTTTAAACTGTTTGAAGGCCAAGACACGCTTTAACTCACCCACCAAGTGGAACCAAATTGCTTATGTAAAATTTAAAATTGTAAACCACGCTTTTTGACCCTGGGAGCTTTTATCCACTTTTTTGTAATTTTATTTTATTTATTGATAGTTTTCTTAAAAAGCTAGAACTCTAAAGGGCATGGGAGGCCTGGGTTGTATCACCTGCAGTGAGCGTTTAAACACCCTCTCTGGTTTCTTATGTTTTCAGCGTTGGCAGACTTGGGGCCAAAAACAGGGAATTTTTGTACTGTTTCTGTGTTACAAGTATTCTAAATAAAAGTAAATGTTAATTATGCAAAGTTTGCCAGCCAAAGTTGTCATGTTTGAATAAAAATGTACTTGTTTGTTAACGTTTGCGCTGAAGGTTCTCATACTGCAGTTTGCCTTATAGAATTTTAACAACTTTTATATAAATTTAAATATTTGTTTTTATTCCCGGGGTTGAAACGTGTTTTTTCTTTATAGTTAAAACTTACTTAAGAAGTGTGGTGTTAGCTAAGCATTCAGGAAACAGCTGAAGGCACCATAAGAGATTTAAACGAAACCATTTGTCATTGAGCAAAGAAAGAGTGACCCTTGGGGGAAAGGGTTTAATAAATAAATCAGAAAAAAGAAGATGTTAGGTGTGTTTGACACGAGGGAAATTTCAGGGTTTAAAGAAGTAGTTGCGGATTGATGAGAAAATTACTAGGAATAGAATGGTTAATGAGAATTTTATTTTTAAAAAGATATGTGATGATGTCTGTGTCTTTGGTGATTGCAGAGAAAAAAATGGTGGTTTAGATTTGGTGGAGGGGCCAAAGAAAATTTTTGGAAAACAGAACAACAAGTCGAAAAGGCCGGGAAAGGAGGGGAAGGAAATGGGGGAAGAGATTGGTTTCCGATGGCGGACAGGAGGCAGACTTCCGCGTTTTCTCCCACTGCCTCTTCTTTTGTGCCCTCATTGAGAAGGCCTGTTCGCAAGGGTGGTTTTAGGGTGCTTTTTTGGGTTGTTGGGTTGTCCCTAGATATAGGCAGTGATTAATTAATGTTGATTTTATTCGTTTTCTTATGTGGTGAGTTGTGGTATGTGTGGTTGTGGTTGGTGATGATTTTTTTTTGTGGTTTTTCTGTGTGGGGCGGTGTGGTGTGGTGTGGTGTGTTTGTGGTTTGTGTTGTTTGCTGGTGTGGTGTGGTTGTTTGGGTGGTGTTTTGTGGTTTGTGTGTGTGTTGTGCGGGTTGTGTGGGGGTTTGTGGTGTGTGTGTTTTTTGGTTTGGTGTGTGCTGGTGTGGTTGGGGTGTGGGTGGTGTTTGTGGTTTGGGGGTTGTGTGTGTGGCGGGTTTGGGGTTTTTGTGGGGTGTCTTTGTGTGTGCTGTTGTGGTGTGGTTGTGTGTGTGTTTTCATGTTGGGGTTTGTGTTATGTGTGTGTATATGTTTTGTGTGTGTTTTGTTGGTGGGGTGGGGCATAGTTACTGTGTTGTGCGTGTGTGTCATTCTGTGAGTGTGTCGCTGTGTGTCACTTGTCACAGTATGTGTCACTGTGTATGAGTGTGTCAAGTGTGTGTGTGTGTGTGTGTGTCTATAGTTTATATTGCCACAATAGTGTGGATCATCACATCAGTTGATTGAGAAGTGCAGTGCTCAAGCAATGATGCAATACAGAATTGAAATATATGTGCAAATGCATTGGACATAGCGACCAAGTGCAGTTATTTACTAATCACTGTCTTTACCTTTGCCTTGTGTATTTCTTGTGTCCTACTCAAGTCACGCCATATTTCTCTGCGTGAAATTCGGGCTGCTCTCCCCGGGGAGAGGGTGTCGCCACAAAAGCAGTGCCACCCATTTTATTCTTTTTTTGGCTTTTTCCTGCGTATTCATTTCTCTATCAGAGTGGCTTTTTTCTACAGACCTTTGCCAGGGACAACTCTCTTGTTGCCGTGGGTTCTTTCATGTGCATTAAATGCATGTTGGAGGCACCGTGGTCAAGTGGTTTAGGCGGTCAACTCGTGATCCAGAGGTCGCGGGTTCGATCCCTGCTCGGCTCGGTGTTGTGTCCTTGGGAAAGACACTTTACTCTTATTTTCCTCACTCCACCCAGGTGTACAAGTGGGTACCAGCTCTGCTGGGGAAGTATCTGGCGACAGACTAGCGTCCTGTCACAGGGGGGTGAAAAACCATCAGTTCGCTTAACGCTACAGAAAAACCCGGGGTAAGCTCGCCTATGGGCCTTCTGGCTCAAAGAACATACTACTACTATTATAAATGCAATGTTGCACAAGACTAGTTTACAGACGTAAAATTGAAGAACATACTAGTTTATTGTCTCGTCTCATCCGAAAGTGTTGTGCGCTTTCAAACAGAATTCTCACCCCTCTTTTGCAGTAAACCGGCAGTCTTTTTTTTTTTTTCTGCACGTATTTATATGCTTGACAATTTTTACTTTACAAAACACAGGGCCACCCCTTCTTCTCCCCCTCCACCAAAATGAAAAAAACACAAAACCCAAAAAACAACAGAAAACTAGCAAATCAAACAAACAACAAAACCTTGTTGAGAAATCATTTGAAACATGCTGAAAACCTGCACTTTACTGTTTGCAAGGATCTTTGGGAATTTAAAAAAAAAAAAAATTTTTTAATCTTCATCCGTTCCTACTGGCACACATTGGCCTACTTTTCCAAAAAGTGGGACAGGTTCTAACATGTACGCAAGATCTTTCTGCACGCAAGCATGTGCACACAGCAGGAGCTCGGTCAATGTCTAATCTCATCCAAAGAACGTTCTCAGGAGTGCGGATGGCTCTGGTGTTAACTCCTTGGAAAGGAAAGAGAGAACAAAAGAAACAAACCAACCATCCTTCCAAGCAGGTGTTTCAGTGCTGGCTAGTTAAACCCGCTGCGCCGTCACATCCCGAGCTCAAATAATAAAAGATAATAAAAAATAAATAAAATACATAATTTTCAGCGCTATACCTTGCACAAAAACCCCCCAATCAACCCCTCTCATCATCCTGTAGTTTTTCAATGCAAGCATTACAATTTAAT
The DNA here is from genome assembly GCA_028751875.1 of Rapana venosa. Taxonomy (NCBI): domain Eukaryota; kingdom Metazoa; phylum Mollusca; class Gastropoda; order Neogastropoda; family Muricidae; genus Rapana; species Rapana venosa. Next base: position 9,813,725 of record CM054164.1, read on the forward strand.
AGTTTTTACAAATTCAAATGTAACAAAACACCCGCGCACAATTAAAACAGGGTTATTTTTTTAACAAAAACAAATGTAAACACACACACACGCAACACCACGCGTGCCCACCCTCCCCCCCCCCCCCCCCCCCACACACAACACACACCACACACCCCCCCCCCGCCCCTTTCCTTTACTCATTTCTATATTTTCACTTTGTCCTCCCACTCATTTTCTTTATTTTTCGCTCTGTCCTCCCACTCATTTCTATATTTTTCGCTCTGTCCCCCACTCATTTCTATTTTTTTTCGCTCTGTCCTCCCCCTCATTTCTATATTTTTCGCTCTGTCCTCCCACTCATTTCTATATTTTTCACTTTTTCCTCCCATCATTTTTTATTTTTCGCTCTGTCCTCCACTTTATTTCTATATTTTTCACTTTGTCCTCCCCCTCATTTCTTTTTTTTTCGCTCTGTCCTCCCACTCATTTCTTTATTTTTCGCTCTGTCCTCCCACTCATTTCTATATTTTTCGCTCTGTCCTCCCACTCATTTCTTTATTTTTCGCTCTGTCCTCCCACTCATTTCTATATTTTTCGCTCTGTCCTCCCACTCAAAAAAATCTGAGCACATTACCCCTTTCTTGCGATCTCTCCACTGGCTGCATGTGCCACAGAGAGTAAATTATAAGATCAGTACCCTCTGTTACAAATGTCTCCACAAAGCAGCACCCTCCTACCTCTGTGAATGTCTTCACCTGTACACTCCTTGTTCCCTCTGCTCTGCTGCAGATACCTTGTCCTTACGAATACCTAGATTCAACCAATCCACCATTGGCCGCCGCTCTTTCTCTAAATTTTGGGTCCACGGACCTGGAATGAGCTCCCTCTCTCTCTTCGCCAGAAGCCTAGCTATGACACTTTTAAATCCAAACCCCAAGAATTGTTTATTTCAGACCTAAGATTTTCCCCTCCTGTTTCATATCAGAACTGTCCCACCTTCACTAACCCATGTCCCATCACCCTGCTAAAGTATATGACCTGTGAGTGTTTGTGTGTGTGCTTTTGAAAAACATGTGACTAATGAAATTTTATTTCATAGATTTGGTCTGCAGCCTACCATGTTTGTAATATCTGTTTGTTTAAACTATTGTTTGTTTGTCATTGGTTGCATGACTGTGTAAGATTAGATTGAATGAATGCGCTTTGATTTGTCTTTTCAAGATATAGCGCTATACAAGTTCCATTTATTATTATTATTATTATTATTACTCATTTCTATGTTTGTCGCTCTGTCCTCCCACTCATTTCTATTTTTTCGCTCTGTCCTCCCCTTCTCCCTCCCCCCCACTCCACCCCCCTCACCTCCCCCCTCCCCCCCTCACCTCCCCCTCCCCCCCCCCCCCCAAACCCTCTCCCCCTCCCCTCCCCCTCCCCTCCCCCACCCAAAAAACAACGATGACACAACCCCCCCAACCCCCAACCCCACCCCCCACCACCCCCACCCACCACCCACCCCCCCAACCCACCCCCCCACCCCCCCCAACCCCCCCACACCCCAACCCCCAAACCCACCCCCCACCCCCCCCCCCACCCCCCCCCACCCCCCAACCCACCCCCCCCCCCCCCCCCCAACCCCCCCCCACCCCCCACACCCCACCCAACCCACCACCCAACCCACCCCCAATAGGTGCAGCAGCTGCTGCGCCGGGGAGGTGACCCGTGTCGGTGCTGGTGTCAGCGGCAGGTGTACCGGCTGATGGGCCACTACCAGCGGCTGCTGCGCGGCCAGGGCCGGGCGGAGGGCCTGGCCAAGGGGCGGGTGTGGCGCAGCCCCGCCGTCTACCCCTCCCCTGCCCGCGCCCTGGTGCTGCAGGTGTGTGCCCAGCTGCTGGCCGCCGGCGTCCCCCTCAACTACACCACCGGTCAGTCAGTCAGTCACTTCCCTTTCCCTTTCCCTTCCCCTCCTTCCTTCCTACCCTTCCCCCCCCCCCCCCCCGCCCCCCCCCCCCCCCCCCCCACCCCCCCCGCGTGTGACACACACACCACACAACTACTGCCACCCCACACACCACGACACACCATGGGGAAACCCCCCCCCCCCCCCGGGGGCAAGCTGGGCTGGGTTGGGTTGGGTTGGGTTGTGCTGGGTTGGGTTGTAGAGAGCTGGGCTGGGCTGGGCTGGGTTGTGTCGTATTGTGTTGTATTGTGTCGTGTTGTGTCCTGACCTGTCGTGTCGTGTTGTGTCCTGACCTGTCGTGTTGTGTTGTGACCTGTCGTGTTTTTTGACTGTCGTGTCGTGTTGTGACCTGTCGTATTGTGTTGTGACCTGTTGTGTCGTGTTGTGACCTGTCGTGTTGTGACCTGTCGTGTCGTGTTGTGACCTGTTGTGTCGTGTTGTGACCTGTCGTGTCGTGTTGTGACCTGTCGTGTCGTGTTGTGACCTGTCGTGTCGTGTTGTGACCTGTTGTGTCATGTTGTGACCTGTTGTGTCATGTTGTGACCTGTCGTATTGTGTTGTGACCTGTTGTGGGCGTGTTGAACCTGTCGTGTTTTTGACCCCGTCGTGTCGTGTTGTGACCTGTCGTGTCGTGTTGTGACCTGTTGTGTCATGTTGTGACCTGTTGTGTCATGTTGTGACCTGTCGTATTGTGTTGTGACCTGTTGTGTCGTGTTGTGACCTGTTGTGACCTGTCGTGTCGTGTTGTGACCTGTCGTGTCGTGTTGTGACCTGTCGTGTCGTGTTGTGACCTGTCGTGTCGTGTTGTGACCTGTCGTGTCGTGTTGTGACCTGTTGTGTCGTGTTGTGACCTGTTGTGTCGTGTTGTGACCTGTCGTGTCGTGTTGTGACCTGTCGTGTTGTGACCTGTCGTGTCGTGTTGTGACCTGTCGTGTTGTGACCTGTTGTGTCATGTTGTGACCTGTCGTGTCGTGTTGTGACCTGTCGTGTCGTGTTGTGACCTGTTGTGTCATGTTGTGACCTGTCGTGTCGTGTTGTGACCTGTCGTGTCGTGTTGTGACCTGTTGTGTCGTGTTGTGACCTGCCCTGTCGTGTTGTGACATGTCGTGTCGTGTTGTGCCATGCCCTGTCGTGTTCTGTCCTGACCTGTCGTGTCATGTTGTGTCGTGTTGTGTCCTACCCTGTCGTGTTGTGACCTACCCTGTCGTGTTGTGACCTGCCCTGTCGTGTTGTGACCTGTCGTGTTGTGACCTGTCGTGTTGTGACCTGACCTGTCGTGTTGTGACCTGTCGTGTTGTGACCTGTCATGTTGTGACCTGTCATGTTGTGACCTGTCGTGTCGTGTTGTGACCTGCCCTGTCGTGTTGTGACCTGCCCTGTCGTGTTGTGACCTGTCGTGTTGTGACCTGACCTGTCGTGTTGTGACCTGTCGTGTTGTGACCTGTCATGTTGTGACCTGTCGTGTTGTGACCTGACCTGTCGTGTTGTGACCTGACCTGTCGTGTTGTGGCCACAAAAGAAGAGCGCCACCCATTATTTGTTGGGAGGAGGGGTTGTTGTTTTTTTCCTGTCTGCAGCTGTTATTTGTTTCCCTTATCAGAGTGGCTATGGTTGTTTTTTTCCGACAGAATTTTGCCAGGGACAACTCTGTTGTTGCTTGTGGGTTCTTTTCTGTGCGTGAAATAGTAATGTGTAACACACGGGACCCTGGTTTATGGTCTCATCTGATAGACTAGCACCCGCACCACCATTTGAGATCTAATGGATGTGGGGGGAGGGGGGGGGGGGGGGGGGGGGAGGGGGGGGGGGAGTGTTGGGGCCCTGACTGGGCTCAAACCACCACACACTTCTGACGTGGACTTTTCGCTCTCTAGGCAAGTGCGTTACCTCTAGAACACCTCTGGAGTTAACGTCAGTGCCAACTCCACTCTCCCCAAAAGTCCTTCGGATGAGACTATATAAACCGAGGCCCCATGTGCGAACGCACGCAGAACATCTTGCACCCTCATTAAATCCTGTTCCGCTTTTTGGAAGAGTAGGCCATTGTGTGCCGGTGGGAACAAATGACAAAATTTACAAAACCGCATACACACGGGGACTGGATGTAAAAGAGCACATGAGTGCTTATTCCATTATCCTTGATATAGAGGAATAAAGAAGTTAAATAAATCCATGCCATCCATGGTAGGTTTGGGTTTTTTTCGGGGGGGGGGGGGGGAGGGGGGGGGATGGGAATGTTTCATCCATGATGATGGGATAGCACAGTGGTCAGAGCACTCGCTTTCCCCCAGCCAAGGTTAAGCAGCATCGAGCGTGGTTACCAGTTGGATGGGTGACCGTTTGTGGGCCTGGGCTTCAGTACAGTTCCCCCAGTTCACCCAGCTGTAAATGGGTACCTCTTTAGGGTCAGGGAAGGTAAAGCAGCGAGGGAGAGGAGATGGGCGTCGCCCTCAATATGCTGGCCCCTAGAGAAGTGAGGTCTCTGACGCCTCGCTCCCCTACAACCTTATAGGTTATGGGAGACCTTTATAGGTTATAATAATAATAATAATAATAATAATAAATGGAACTTATATAGTGGCATATCTTGCACAGACAAATGAAAGGGCTTGCATTCAACCTATTTTTACACAGTCATGCAACCAATAACAAACAATCAATAGTTTAAGCAAACAGATACTACAAACATGGTACGCTGCAGACCAAATCTATGACATGAAAATTACAATCGTCAAAACCAGTTTTTCACAAGCACGCAAACACACACACACACACACAGAAGTCATATACTTTGGCAGGATGATGGGACATTGGTTAGTGAAGGTGGGACAGTTCTGATATGAAACGAACCTTAAGTTTGAAAGAAATATGTCTTGAGGCTGGATTTTAAAGTAGGCTTTTGGCGAAGAGAGAGAGAGAGGAAGGTCGTTCCAGGTCGATGGACCCGAAAGAGAGAAAGGTGATTGATATAGGTTATGGCGTGACCACCTTTTCTTGGCTGTGTGTGGTGCAGGGGTGGAGACACCACTGATGGCAGCCCTGTCCACCTGCGATGAGGAGTTGCTGTGGCTGCTGCTGGAGAACAAGGCAGACGTGAACCTGTGTGACGGGGTGGAGGACATGAACGCTCTGGGGCTGGCCATCCTCCTCAACGAGGTCGTCCTGGTGGAGATCCTCCTGAAGCACGGTGCCAAGGTCCGTGATGGATGGAGTGACTGACTGACTGACTGACTGACTGACAGAGGGAGGGAGGGAGACTGGGAGAGAAAGAGACAGACAGACAGACACACGGAGAGAGATTGAGAGAGAGAGAGAGAGAGAAAATGATTGAACGAACGAAAATGAACTCGGCATAACATGCTTTTTTTTGTGTGTGCATCCAGCCCTTTAGAAAAAAAAAGAAAAAAAGAAAAATCAAGGAATAAGAGTGAAAGCATATGTATTATATGTGACATAGAAACACATAGAACACGCACACACTCACTCACAAGAGGATTTTTCCTCTGGAGTTAATGTCAGTGCCGACTCCACACCCCCCAAAAGTCCTTCCGAAGAGACTATAGACCAAGGTCCCGTGTACAAACGCACTCAGAACATCTTGCACACATGTTAAAACCCATTCAAGGGTATTGTGGACTTTTTTTTTTTGTCTTTTGTTAGTTCTATATTGTTCTTTATTTGTATTGGCTGTTATTGTTTTATGATTGTTGTTGTTGCGTACATATGTGTGTGTTTGTTTATTTGCTTGTTGTGGTTGTTCTTGTTGTTTTATCTTTTTTGTTTTTGTTTTGTTCAGTTGTTTGTATGGCTTGAGGTTTTTGTGTGTATATATGTGTGTGTGTGTGGGGGGGGGGAGTTGGTGAGTCTTTTTTATTTTCTTTTGTCTTTGTTTTGGTTTGGTTTTTCTTTGTTGCTTGTTTGTTTGTATTATGGTGGATATATTTTCAGGAGATTTTTTTAGTTGTTTGGTTTGTGTGGTTTAACATTGTTCAAGGTTTGGTTTTGTTTTTAATTCTATGTATGCATATATTATCATAGTTCTCTTGTTTGATTTGTATGGTTTATCATTGATTAGGTTTTTTATTGTATATCTGCATATATATATATTTTTTTAATCTCTTTTTTTCTTTAGATAGATGGCTTGATGGGGAAAAAAAAAGTATATGCACTGCTTATTCAGTGTACCATCTGAAAATAAAAGTTTGACTTTGACTTTCACACACACACAGAGGAGAAACATTCGAAAGTGGGGAAGGTGATAGAGAGAATTTCTAAACCAAGCCGTAATATCAGAAGAAACCCAAAACTCGCAGTGTAATGCTATACTGGAAAAAACGAAAATAATAATGATAATAATAATGTATGGAATTTATATAGCACTGAAACTTGTAAAGCAACAAATCAAAGCGCTCAGATGACTTAAAAAAAAAAAATTTATGCGTGTGTATGCGTTTTTTAAAAATTTTGTCATCTGTTCCCACCGGCACACAATGGCCTACTCTTTCAAACAGCGGAACAGGATTTAACGTGTGCGCAAGATGTTCTGCATGCGTTCGCACACGGGGCCTCGGTTTATAGTCTCATCCGAAGGACTGTGAAATGTTATCCTCTGAAGGTCAGGAGAGAGAAGGGCATGTTGACACCTCTGTCATAGCTGTTGGCAATGCATGCCTGGCATATTTATTTATTCTTTTATATCAAGGGTGATGGAATAAGCACTCATGTGCTTTTTTTTACATCCAGTCCCCGTATGTATGCAGTTTTGTCAATTTTGTCATCCGTTCCCACCGGCACACAGTGGCCTACTCTTTCGAAAAGCGGAACAGGATTTAACATGTGCGCAAGATGTTCTGCATGTGTTCGCACACAGGGCCTCGGTTTATAGTCTCATCCGAAGGACTTTTGGGGGAGAGGTGGAGTCTGCGCTGATGTTAACTCCAGGAGAAAGATGCCCTTGAACAGGATTCGAATCTGGGTCATCAGATTGCGAGCGAGCGCAATGTTCTAACCACTAGGCTGTCCCGTCCCCATGTGTATGCAGGTAGTTCAAGAAGGAAGGTTCAAGGAAGCAGGGTTTAGATGTCTGCTTCACCCGCCTAACAAGCGACACGATCAGACGGTGCAGGTGTCAGACCCCCATTCAAAGGGATTCCCCCCCCCCCCCCCCCCGAAGCTCACGTGGGTACTTATTCCACGCCCTGAAAGGTACTCCTTCAGGTGAAACTGTAAACCGAGTGGGCAAATTGCACACACAACGTCGGGCACGCAGGTCTAAACCCATTCTTCCTTTTGGAAGAGTAGGCCATTGCGTGCTGGTAGGAACAGGTGACGGGGTTTTTTTTTTGTTTGGTTTGGTTTTTAAAAACCCACATGCACCGCTGGTGTTGCCGTTTATAATAATAATAATAATAATAAATGGAATTTATATAGCGCTGTATCTTGCACAGACAAATCAAAGCGCTTGCACTCAACTCATTCTTACACAGTCATGCAACCAATAGCAAGTAATAGTTCTAACAAGTCCAAATGCACACACACACACACACACACACACACACACGTTATACACTTTGGCAGGGTGATGGAATTTTTGGCTGTTTGAAAAGCAGGGATAGCTATGAAATGAAACGGGAGAGGAAATTCTTAGGTTTGAAACAAATATGTCTTGAGGCCAGATTTAAAAGAGTCACAAGAAGGCCTTTGGCGAAGAGAGATAGGGAGGCCATTCCAGATCGATGGACCAGAAACAGAGAAAGAGCGACGGCCAACAGTGGACTGGTTGAATCTAGGTGTTTGTAAGCACAAGGAATCTGCAGCAGAGCGAAGGGAGCTGGAATATGGCTGCCTAAATGGTGGCAGACGCTCAGCAGTTGGCGCTGTTATTAGCAAGGTGAGGATGGAAAGAGGAGGAGGTTTGCTATTGGCCGTCTGCTGCTGCAGCAGGAAATGCAGCAAAGATCTGTCCACTGTCCATGACCTTCGGGGGGGGGGGACACTCCCTATGCAGAGTATAACTAGGTACGCACAATGTGCCTTTCAGGTGAACTGTCTATGCAGTGTATAACTGTGTGTGTTTACGATGTGCCTTTCAGGTGAACTGTCTATGCAGTGTATAACTGTGTGTGTTTACGATGTGTCTTTCAGGTGAACTGTCTATGCAGTGTATAACTGTGTGTGTTTACGATGTGTCTTTCAGGTGAACTGTCTATGCAGTGTATAACTGTGTGTTTATGATGTGAGGAGAGAGGAGATGGGCGCCGCCCTCAATATGCTGGCCCCTTGAGAAGCTGAGGTCTCTGAAGCCTGGCTCCCCTATGACAATAATAATAATAATAATGTATTGAATTTATATAGCGCTGAATCTTGTAAAGCAACAAATCAAAGCACTCTGATTTTTTTGTGTGTGCATGTGTATGTGGGTTGTTGTTTTTTTAATTTTGTCATCTGTTCCCACCGGCACACAATGGCCTACTCTTTGGAACAGCGGAACAGGATTTAACGTGTGCGCAAGATGTTCTGCATGCGTTCGCACACGGGGGCCTCGGTTTTTATAGTCTCATCCAAAGGACTTTGACATTCAGTTCGATTTTTTGGGGTCAAACTAGGAAGAAAGGGCGAGAGGCTGGGAATGGAACCGAGAACCTCATGGTTGTCGTGTTGGCAGGCAAACGTCTTGACCATCCTGCCACCTTGCTTCCTTCCTTCCTAGGGGATGGGACACTGTTGCCTCTCTAGTCATCATCAATGCCTTTGTGCCTTATCGGCACGTAGGGCAGCAACACACGTTCTCCACTCCTGTCTGTCCTGGGCCAGCTTCCGGATGATGGTTCCCCAGGTATGTTGGAAGGTCTTCGGCTCTGTTTCCACAGTCCGACGCCAAGAGTTCTCGGGTCATCCTCGTTTGCGTTTTCCCTCTGGTTGTCCAGTGGAGGGCTGTTGGGGCGATGTGTCCCTGGTCCCGAACCCTTCCCCCAGGTAAGGGGGGGGTTAGACATAGGACTAACAACCCTGTTCTGTGTAAAAAAACAAAACACCAACGTTGGTTTGTTACGGAACGGGCCTGTCTCTCTCTCCGTGTCTGTAGCGCGTGGCCTGTATGTGTGTGTGTGTGCTGCTGCTGCTGCAGGTGAACGCGCTGTGCTGCGGGCACCTGGTGCCCATCCAACTGGCCATGAACAAGAACGCGGCCGTGTCCAACCTGCTGATGCAGTACGGGGCCGACCTGCACCAGCTGCGGGCGGCCTCCCTGCACGACCGCGTCTTCACCAGCCAGTTCCCCCTGCACGTGGCCATCCTGCGCCGCAACGCCCACCTGGCCCGCCTGCTGCTGGAGCACGGGGAGGACGTGGACCAGGCCTTCAACGACACGCTGGAGGCCCCCATCCACCAGGCCGTGCGCAACCTGGACCTGCCCATGGTGGAGCTGCTGGTGCAGTTTGGGGCCGACCTCAACCGGCCCACGGCGGAGCGCCACACGCCCGTGGGGCTGGCCCTGGTGATGGAGGACCCCCTGGGCACGCAGATCGCCAAGCGCCTGGTCCAGGCCGGGGCCTCGCCCAACCAGAGGACGCGCATCTCCTACTTCCAGAAGACCTACAGCCCCCTGCACATCGCCTGCTTCAAGGGCAACCTGGACTTTGTGCGCTTCCTGGTGGAGGAGGTGGTGTGCCAGCGTGCCGGCTTTTGGGAGGACGAGGACGAGGAGGGGGAGCCTGCTGCTGCTGTCACCGCTGCTGTGCCAGAGGGGGTGGAGGAGAAGGAGAAGAAGAAGGAGGAGGAGGAGGGTGGGGGCAAGGGTGCGGGGGTGGAGAGGTACCCCGTGAAGGTCTCCCAGGAGCGCTACTTCCGGCTGCTGCGACGCAACGAGCGCTTGTGGGGAAGCACGCCCAGCTCCTCCTTCTCCTCCTCCTCCTCCTCCTGCGCTGCCGCTGCTCTCCCCTTTCAGGCCGAGGCGGAGGACTATCGTGTGAGGAGCGAGTTGTCTCCCTCCCGTAGCGCTCCTGGGGGGGGCAAGGTGGGGGAGGGAGGAGGGGGTGGGGAGTGCGGCGCGACGTTGGCAGGTCCAAGGTCAGGGTCAGGGTCAGGGTCAGCCCAGGCGGCGGGGGGGAGCCGTGCTGCAGCCAGCTGTGCCGTGAGAGAGCAAGTGGCGTTGAGGAGTGGGGGGAGGGTATGTAGCGCGTGCAGGGACAGCAGAAACAGTCCTGGCGCCAGTGCTGCCCCCTACACCTCCCCGGCCACAGGGGGTGACGTCACTGACGACACTGACGCCGACGCCGACAAAGAAGCCCACAACATGGTCTTCGTCATCGGAGACCAGACGATGCAGAAACCCACCAGGGTCAAAGAGCAGTGGCTTGTGGCGCACCGCGAAGACTGCGAGGGCTGCTGCGAGTTCTGCCTGTCCCCGGAAGTGGTCAACGCGGCGAAAATCGTGGTGAGCCGCGGCACTCAGACAGAGAGGGACGAGGACGACGAAGACGAGGAGGAGGAGGACAGTGAGGATGGTGCCGACGCCATATCGGGCGACCAAGTCTTGCTCGGCACGGGCCACCGTCACAAAGAGGCGGAGCAGGGTCTGGAGAGGAAAGTACAGCAGGATGGGTTGCCGGAGGGCGAGGGGGGAGAGGAGGAGGAGGGGGAGGAGGCTGGCCCCCCCACCACCGTCGTCACCCTAGCCCCGCAGCAGCAGTTCTCCCACCGCGCCACACAGACCCACACACCCGCACAGCCGTCGGAGGCGTGCGCAGCGGGGAAACCACCACCACCACCACAGACGCTGCCCCGCTGCCAGTCTTCCAAGCGGAGTTCGGTTCCCCAGACTACGTCTTCCCATCCCCACCACCCCTCCCTCCCACCCAGAAGGGGCAAGGGTCGCGCGGGGGCCCTGCGAAAGTGGAGCGGGGAGGAGAGGAAGGAGGTGGTGAGGGTGGTGGGGAAGGTGAAGGGGGGAAAAGCCAGAGCGCGGCGGTGGCGGCCTTCCTCAACCAGGTGGGCAACGACGGCTCCACGGCGCTCTTCATGGCCGTGTACGACGGCAACGTGCAGCTGGTGGACTACCTGCTGCGCAGCGGGGCCGACCCCTTCTTCAGCAGCCAGCACGGCAACTTCTTCCACGCGGCCGTCCTCAGCCAGAGCCTGCCCCTGCTGCGCCGGGCCCTGCGCCTGGCCTGCCGCATCAACGAGGTCAACCTCTTCGGCAACTCCCCCCTCACGCTGGTGTCCCGGTCAGAGTCTGAGTCTGTTTGTCTTTCCGTCCCTCCGTCTGTCTGTCCGTCCGTCTGTCCCACTCTGTCTTGGGGCGGGGTGGTTGGGTTGTGTTGGGGGTTGGGTTCTTTTTTTGTGTTGGTTGGGGGTGGTGGGTTCTTTTTTTGTTGGGTGGGGTTGGGTTCCTTTGTGGTTCGTTGGGGTGGTTGGGTTCTTTTGTTTGGTTGGTTGGGTGGTGGGTTCTTTTTGTTGTGTTGGTTGGGGTCTTTTTTTGTTGTTGTTGGGGTTGGGTTCTTTTTGTTGTTGTGGTTGGGGGGTTGGGTTCTTTTTTGTTGTTGTGGGTTGGTTGGGTTCTTTTTTGTTGTGGTTGGGGGGTTGGTCTTCTTTTTTTTGTTGTTGGTTGGGGGTTGGGTTCTTTTTTGTTGTTGGGTGGTGGGGGGTTCTTTTTGTTGTTGTGGTTGGGGGTTGGGGTTTGTTGTTTGTTGTTTTTGGTTGGGGGTTGGGTTCTTTTTTGTTGTGGTTGGTTGGGGGTTGGGTTCTTTTTCTTTTTTTTTGTTGGGGTTGGTTGTTTGGTTGTGTTTTTGGGTTTTTTTTTGTTGGGGGTTGGGTTGTTTGGTTGGGTTTTTGGGGTTCTTTTTTTTTTTTTTTTGGTTGGGGGTTGGGTTCTTCTTTTTTGTTGTTGGGGTTGGGTTGTTCTTTTTTGTTTTTGTTGGGGGTTGGGTTCTTTTGTTTGTTGGTGGGTTGGGTTCTTTTTTTGTTTGTTTGGTGGGGTTGGGTCTTCTTTTGTTGTTGTGTTGTTTTTTGTTTGGGGGGTTGGGTCTTTTTTGTTGTTGGTTGGTTGGTTTTGGTGTGGGTTGGGTTCTTTTTTGTTGTTGTTTTGGGGGTTGGGTTCTTTTTTGTTGGTTTGGGGGGGTTCTTTTTTTTTGTTGGGGGGTTGGGTTCTTTTTTTGTTTGTTGGTTGGGGGTTGGGTTCTTTTTTTGTTGTTGTTGGTTGGGGGTTGGGTTCTTTTTTGTTTTGTTGGGGGGGGGGGGGGGGGGGGGGGGGGGGGGGGTTTGTGCGTGTGTCTCTGCCTGTTTGTCTATAATGTGTGTTTTTCTCACTTTCTCTCTCTCTAGACCTGCCTACCCGTACGATTTTATCGTATTTTTACGATTTTTTTAAACCCCAAATACAAAAATATGAATTTACTGATAAAAATATCTATTTTGACAGCCACCTAAAAAAGCAAAAAAAAAAAAAAAAAAGAAACAGGAGGAAAAAAGTGAAACTAGGGCAAAGGAATGTAACTCTTCCATGTCGATTACTTCTCTTGTCTGTGTTAGGTCGCGAGTCATCACTGGGTAGCAAGTGAACTTTTATCTGTTGAAAGAAGGGGGGCCACGTGGAAAGTATCAACCATGACTATGGGATTTCAAGAAAGGGATGCCCAGCAGCTCTGTGATATATACATACAAGGCAGATGGGTGAAGAGGGTTGGTAGGAAGAGGGGGTGGGGGACTGTCACAGCCATGTGTGCGGTCAGAGTGCAAGGGGTCCCCCCTTTTTTGTTATCACTAGAAACCCTGCAGCATCTGTTGTCGCCCTGTCAAAGCGATGTTTATAGAGCAGGCCTACCAGCTTCCCCCTCCCTCGCTCCCTCCCTCTCTCTCTGTGTAACACACACACACATGCACTCTCTCTCTCACACACACATTCTCTCCCCCTTTCTCTCCCTCACACACACACACACATGCTCTCTCTCTCTCACACGCACACACACATGCACTTTCTCTCTCTCACACACACACATTGCTCTCTCTCTCTCTCTCTCTCTCTCTCTCTCTCTCTCTCTCTCCTCTCTCTCTCTCTCTCCTCTCTCTCTCTCACACACACATGATATTGATGACCTCAGGTTGCTATGCCCATTATGTAAGCAAGCACCGGAGGATGAAGTACATTTTGTGTGGTGCGGTCCAGTATTAGAGGGATGTTAGGCAGAATTACATCCCTGTTAAATATAGTAGACAGTCTAATTTATTTAGACTCTGTTTACTCCTGGCATCAAGTCAATCCTGAGGTTGTGCACAGCCTCACTTTATATTTGTGAAAGCTTTTAGAATAAGAGAGATATTGTTATCCTAAGTCATATTTTTGTAGCTGACTTTTTGTTATACAGTAAATTTGTTGTTACTATTGCTTTTACCCCCACCAAAATACTAAGCAGTTTGGCAACCCCCTTCATGTATGGGCCAATGGCCTTTTTGTGAATAAATCATTCAAGTTCGAGTTCTCCTCTTCTTCTCCTCTCTCTCTCTCTCGCCCTCTCCTCCTCTTCTCTCTCTCTCTCTCTCCTCTCTCTCTCTCGCTTCTCCTTCTCGCTCTCTCTCTCCCTCTCTCTCTTCTCTCATCTCTCTCTTCTCTTGAGTCACACACACACACACACACTGTGTTCTCTCATTCCTTACAGAAATTGTTTACATCCACTGTGGCTGTCCTTGTAATGTGAAAATCTGTGCTCTTAGTGGTACTGTCAGCCTTCCTCCCTCTCCACTACCCCCCCCCCCCCTTACCCAGTGGGATGAAACGTTGCTACGTTTATCACTGATATGAGTGGGCACATGGTATTGAAAACAGTGTCCTGAAAAAAGGATGGGAGGGTGGGGGGAATTACAGAGTTCTAACCTTATTTAGAATTTGAGAAGCAAGAGATACAATGAATGGACAGGTGAGCTTTCGTGATATGATCACTTAGTTTTAGTGTGTAGCATTCTGTGCTGATTGGATACTCTGAGTCAACTGTTATTTGGGGATTAATTGCAGCAAAAATATTGATTTCTTATGAAGAAGATGACATAAAATAGCTGAAAATATTGTTTTACTTTCAGGTTTAAACTTTCTGAACTTTGTTTGAATTAGATCATTTTTTGAATCTTGAAGGTCCTTTAAAACAGAAAGTGAAGTCCCAATAATCCTTAGAGACAGACAGACAGACACACACACACAATCTCTCTCTTCACACACACACACACACACACACACACACACACACACACACACACTCACCTCTCTCTCTCTATGTCTCTGTGTGTCTTTCTCCTTCTTTTCTCTCTCTCTCTCTCTCTCTCTCTCTCTCTCTCTCTCTCTCTCTCTCTCTCTCTCTCTCTCTCTCTCTCTCTCTCTAGCATAGATAGGGGGGGGGAGGGGGGGGAGAGCAGGAGGGTGAGATGACCCTTGCTGTCTTGGTTTCAGGCTGGACTTGCCGGAGGCGTGTGAACTGCTGGTCAGTCATGGGGCCGACATGAACTGCAGGGATCGGTACGGGGAAACGCCGCTGCTGGCCAGCGTCTACTTCGGCTGCGAGATGAACGCCCGCACCCTCATTCAGCACGGCGCCGCCCTTGACCTTGTGGACGACAAGTCAGTGGCCAGTGTTGGTGTCTGTCGTCGTCGTCGTCGTTGTTGTTATAAAGCACTGTCAAGTTGTCGTGTGTGTGTGTCTTTAATTTTACGTCTGTTCACTTACAGTGATATTAGACGAAAAGTTGTCGTATAGAAGTGAGGGGTGTGGGCTGCACGCTTATTTAGGCTAGAAGTTGGAATTGAAGGACATGTTGTAGATCATAATGTGGCGAAAGAGAGAGAAAGGGGCACACACTTGCATGCGTGCATGAACACACACACACACACACACACACACACACATGCATGCAAACATGCACACACACATGCAAACATGCGGGCACACACTCGTGCAAACATGAGCACGCACACGCGCAGACACCACACACACACACACACACACTTATCTTTCTCTTCTCTCGTCTCTCTCTCTCTCTCTCTTTCTCTCTTCTTTTTTTTGTTACGCCCCACCCCACAAAATAAACACTACGAACTTTAAGAGGTGATGAAAAAATTAATAATTTTATTCATTTCAACAAAAAAATCTGCTGTTTTACATACATGTAACTCACACACAGGTCTCTACACACATCCTTCACATGAACTTTTGGTGTATTTGTAAGCCAGCTCCATGCGCAGTTGAATTACACTTCAAAACTGCTGTGCATTTTCAGGTTTCAAATCCCTAGGGGGGGACGGACCTAAAAAGTAGAATTCTGGAGGTTATTGCCTTTTTTTTTTTGGGGGGGGGTTGTTTGCTTTTTAAAAAATCAGAAATGTTCTTGTCTTGAGGGTATTTTTGTTGTTGCTTTTTTGGGGGGGGGTTGGTGGGGGGTGTTGATCCCCTTTTTGATTGGAGCAGTTTTTTGGATTACGTTGTCAGGGAAGCTATAATTGGTGTTAACTTTTTTTGGGGGTTCCCCATAGAGCTCAGAGGTTTAAACCGATCGATGGTGAGTTTATTGTGTGTACGACCGTGCCCCCCGCCATGAAGGCAGCTGTACTCCTTCTTCGGGCAGATAGATAGTTTGGAATAGACCCTGCCAATTTTGCCCGGACGGTCCCGGAGGTAGGTGCCTGCCTCACTGCCCTTTGCCCATTTTCCTCTCTTTCCACGTGCACAAGTCCGTACGTAAGCTCACGGGTCCAGCGGGAAAAGACTTTTGACATGGAGTTGATTTTCCTGTCAAACTGGGAAGAAAGGGCGAGGCCCGGGAATGGAACCCAGCACCTCAGGGTTTACTTGTTAGGCAGGTGAAGAAGACCGTCCTACCTGCCGCCTTTCTTGTGACTTTGATGGTACTTTGATGTTGTTGGCTTTGTCGCTGTGTGTGTGTGTCCCTTTATAATCTTTTTTATGTGTTGTCGTTGTTACCTGTTTACAGCCATACTTCTGCCATCTACTGTGTGTGTGGTTGTGTGTGTGTGTGTGTGTGTGTGTGTGTGTGTGTGTGTGTGTGCCCTTTATAATCTTTTGTTATGTGTTGTCGTTGTTACCTGTTTACAGCCATACTTCTGCCATCTACTGTGTGTGTGTGTGTGTGTTGCTCTTTATAATCTTTTTTTATGTTGTTGTTGTTACCTGTTTACAGCCATACTTCTGCCATCTACTGGTTTTGTGGTTTGGTTGTGTGTGTGTGGGCCCTGTATAATCTTTTTATGTTGTCGTTGTTACCTGTTTACAGGCCATACTTTTGCCATCTACTTCTTGTGTGTGTGTGTGTGTGTGTGTGAGGTGTGTGTGTGTGTGTGTGTGTGTGTGTGTGTGTGTGTGGCCTGTATAATCTTTTGTTATGTGTTGTGGTTGTTACCTGTTTACAGCCATACTTCTGCCATCTACTGGTCCATTTTCAACAACCGTCAGCGCACTCTGAAGTTGCTGCTGATGGCTGGGGCCACCTTCACCCCTCGAATCTTCCGGCAGTATCCTCGAAACATCCGCGTCATGAACAACAGGCCCCTCTTCCGCTTTATTCAGCACTTTGTGCATCAGGTACAGTGCCACCGTTCTTGTGTCATGTCGTTTCGTGTTGTGTCATGTCGAGGCGTGTCGAGTCATGTTGTGTCGTGTCGTGTCGAGGCGTGTCATGTCGTGTCGAGTCGTGTTGTGTCGAGGCGTGTCAAGTCGTGTCGTGTCGAGTCTTCAACAACTGATAGCCATTCTGTATTCCTTTTTCTTTTCTTTTTTAAAATTCCTCAGCTAGAACTCCTTTCGGGTGAGACTAATAAAGATCCCATGTGCGGCGAACACACGCAGAACGTCTTGCGCACACGTTAAAACCTGTTCCGCTTTTCAAAAGAGTAGGCCATTGTATGCTGGTGGGAACAGATGACAACATTTTTAAATACTGCATACACATGGGGACTGGATGTAAAAAAAAAAAAGCACATGAGTGGTGATTCTACTATCCTCGAAATAAAGGAATAAATAAATAAAGAATAAAGGTTCGTCAATGGGGAGACTTTCCGTCTGCCGCCATGCTTGCCCATCATGAAGGTAGCTGCATTTCGACTTCGGGGATGGTGTCTAAACAGGAGACCGGTGCGCATGCTTATTTTTATAGTCTCCTCTTAAGGACTGTTTGGGTCGTGGAGTCTGTAGCGACGCTCTCTCTAGGGGAAGATCTTGAAGGGGTGTCTTGATGGTGGCTCGAACCCCGGCCATCAGATCACCAGCTCAAGGCTCAAACCACTAGGCTACCCCACCCCCACGAGTTGTCCTTCTTATTTTGTTGTTGTCGTTGGTTTTGTGGGGATTGGGGACAGGACAGCTCAGTGGTCAGACCACTCGCTTTCCCCCTGTCACGGTTAAGCAGCGTCGAGCGTGGTTACCACTTGGATGGGTGACTGTTTGCGCAGCGCCTTGGCTTCAGTACAGTTCCCCCAGTTCACCCAGCTGTAAATGGGTACCTGCTCTCTTTAGGGTCGGGGAAGGTAAAGCAGGGAGGGAGAGGAGATGGGCGCCGCCCTCAATATGCTGGCGGCCCCTGGAGAAGTTGATGCCTCGCTCTCCTACGACTGCATAGATTATGGGACACCTTTATCTTTTGAGGGATTGTGATTCTGATTCATGATGTGATTGTGATTTTAGATTTTGTTTTATTATTTAATAATTATGTTGTCCGCAGTGGGGTGGGGTTTTTTTTTCTGTGTAAGGTTTTTCTTTTGTGGTGGTCACATGAATGGGTTTGGTTTTGGTTTGGGGGGTGGGGAGATGGTCAGCGGGGTTTCAGTTTTTGTTGAGATTTTCTCTTTCTGGTTGTTGTTATGCTTTTGTTTGTAGATATATCAGCTTGATTCTGAGTAGTGAGTTTATGGAGTCATGTTTTGTTGTGAGTGTGAGAACAATAGTACAACGTGTGTGTGCGTGCATGCGTGCGTGTTCAAAAATATGTTTAGGAAAAAAATAGCGCTTGTAGTATATTACTGCTGGAAGTCGCAAAACTATATCCTTGAGAAGGTTGGCATTTTTCTGGATGAAAATGTACTGATGAGCATTTTGAGGTGTGGGTAGGTCTAGGTGATGAATCGCCAGATATGTTACTTTCTGTGTACGTGTGCCAGTGTATACCTGTGTGTGTGTGAGCGCTTACATGCACGTTTGTACCAGCGTGTGTGTGAATGCGTGTGTGTGTGTGAATGCATGTGTGTGTTGACAACCTCCCTGATCCAAACAGTTGTTGACATTATATAACAAGTAGCTGTCCACACTGACTGGTACAACACAGATACTGACCCTTTTCTCACCTCACCCCCACCCCCCCCACCCCTATCCCAATACTGTCCACAGCCACGCTCCCTACAAGACCTGGCCACCATCTGCATCCGCACCCATCTGGGCGAGGTCAACGAAGGTCGCAGCATCCTGAAGGGCCTTGACCTTCTGCCCATCCCCAACCGTCTGAAGGAGATTCTGCGCCTGAAGCACTTCATCGACGTCATCGAGATGGAGGCCAAGGCTGAGAACAGCTGCCTGGAGGGTTGATGGATGGCTTGGTGGTCGGTGGGGGGGAGGGAGGGAGGGAGGGGGAGGTGAAGTGCCCAGTCGTGCACGCGCATGTGCGTGCACAGGCAGGCAGGCAGGCTCCAGAGGCCTGGTCACACCAACACGCTTGCACGCATGCGCGGGCACAAATGTATAAAACAGGCGTGTGCACAGTTGCGCACGCGCACGCTTTCACACAGGACACACCGTGTACACACACACACACACACACCACACACACACCACACACACACACACACACACACCACACACATAGCCATCTATCTTAATATCACGTAATGTGAAAAGACGTTATTAAAGAATACACACTCACATACACATGCACACGCACAATATACACATTTACACACACACACACACACGCATACACACTCACATACACACAAAACATACACACACACATACTCACATACACACACATACACACTCACACACACATAACACTCACATACACATACACACCACATACACACACACATACACACTCACACACACACTCACACACAGGATAGCCTGGTGGTTAGAGTGATGTGCTTTGCGCTCGTGATCTGCTGACCTGGATTGATTCAAGGACTTTTCCTCAGGAGTTAACTTCAGTGCCAACTCCACTCCCTCCCCCCCCCCTTCCCACCCAAAAGAAGTCCTTTGGGTGAGATTATAAACCGAGGTCCCATCTTGTGCACACATGTGGTGGATCCGGTGGATCGGTGGTCTAGAGGTAACGCGCCTGTCTCGAAAGCGAAAAGTCCGGGTCTGAAGTGTGCGGCAGAATCGTAACCACGTTTGGACCGGAATTTTTCCCCCATCCATTAGACATGTGGTGGTCTGGGCGCTAGTCTTCGGAATACGGATAAAAACCGAAGGTCCCGTGTGTTACACTACATTATATGCTAACGTAATGAAAAAATAAAAAACCACGGCAACAAGAGAGTTTCCCTGGCAAAATTCTTAGAAAAAAACATCTGATAGGAAACAAACAGCTGCAGAAACAAAAAAAAAATCAATGAAAGGGTGGCGCAAGCGCTAAAGTGGCGAAGCGGTTCTCCCGTTCACCGGGGAGAGCTGCCCGAATTTCACGGAGTGAAATTGCGACGACTTAACATGGATTGAAATAAATCGAGCCTTTGATTTGTGCTTTCCAAGATTCAGCGCTATATAAATTCCATACATTATTATTATTATTATTATTAAAACCCATTTCTATTCTCAGAAGAGTAGGCCATTGTGTGCCGGTGGGAACAGATGACAAAATTGACAAAACCGCATACACATGGGGGCTGGATGTAAAAAATGACAGTGCTTATTCCATTAGAGGTTTAACATGTGCCCAAGATGTTCTACATGCGTTCGCACACAGGACCTTGGTTTATAGTCTTCATCCGAAGGTCTTTTGGGGAGAGTGGAGTCGGCACTGATGTTAACTCCAGAGGAAAAATCCTCTTGAACGAGAATCGAACCCGGGTCAGCAAAACACGATTACATCACTCTGACCCCCAGGCTGTCCCAGTCTTGGAGACTACCGTAGCTTTTCAGCTCAGCCCAACTGTGATGAGTTGGTGTATTTCTTCTCCCTGTCTGCTCCAAGTGCAGTCTCTTTGTATTGGCACTGCTGTTATTGGAGAGAGGGGGGGGGGGGGGAATTGGTGGTGATGGTGGGATCGAACCCACACCCCTCACTTTCTGGACGCGTGCATTACCTCTACACTGTCCCCTCCCCCTGGGTTGATTTATTGGTTGGTTGTTGTTTTTTTTTAATGGTGTATGTATTTTTTTTTATGACTTATGTATCGCTTGCTTCCTTACCCTTGTATGGCCCCCCCACCCTGTTGTACCATGCTGTTTTTATTCTGCTTTTTTTCTGTTTGTCGTTTGTCAAGTTTCCCGCCCTTCGGAGGTCACGGTCAAGGTCGTGTAAACTTGGGAGCGGTGTCTTAAACGCTGGGCGTTTGTGGGAAAGGTGGCGGCGAGAACCTGACCTTTTTGACCTTGCGGGTAGAAGGGACCGTTCAGACGTGCTGGTTGTGACCTGTGTGTGTGTGTGGAAAGGAGGAGGTGTTGCACAAAGTGTTTGAAATGAAAGGTGTAGAAACTTTCAAAAAAAGGTCGCTGTGTGCTCCATGCCCCCCCACTTCCCCCTAAAGGCTTCAAGCCACTTTCACAAGGCGCACAAGTTGGCACACGCCCACAAAGCGACGACATGTGACTTTACACTGAGCCCTGATTGGCTGGGACTTAACACTGAGCCCTGATTGGCTGGGACTTTACACTGAGCCCTGATTGGCTGGGACTTTACACTGAGCCCTGATTGGCTGGGACTTTACACTGAGCCCTGATTGGCTGGAGGATGTGAGCTGGCTGTTTGAACCGGCTCCAAATAGAACACGCTCTGTCTTGAACAGTCGGGGCTGAACCTGAGGCCGCAAGTCGCCGGAGACTGGTGTTGGGTTTTACGGTGGCAGATTGTCCAGTGTGGGATGGTCTGTTTCGCCCTGACTGCCCCAGCCTTACCATTCAGCAGGCTGCTTTAGTCTGTCAGCTGCTTAACCCTTTTCTCGTCCCACATCAAACTGAGCAATCTCAGAGCAAGTAAAGTTCAAGCCGTCACTGCTGAAAGAGGGTGAGGTCAGAAAAACTGTCGTGAAAATGTTGGTTTCTCAACGGTATTGTTGCCACGTGGCACAGGAAGAACCCAGAGTAATCTGACTTCATATAACAGGACGTTAGCAAGGCTGACTGAAACGGTTCGCCAAAAATGAAAGTAGTGCTCAGGACACCAGTCCCTCGTTCCGCGGTCTCTTGTCAACAAAGGAGTAAGTCACGAGGGACTCGTGCCGCAGGAAGGAATGTGTTAAGAGAGCAAACTCTTAGGTGGTTGTTTTGAGGTGTGTGTGTCCATAGGCCTTGCCATGTCAAGTTTTGCTGGTTTATTTCCTTTTTTATGTTTGCTTGGTTGCTGGGGATTTTGTAATGATCTTTTTCAAAGTCTTTTCACCTTGTGCTTGCAAAGGTGGTTGATTTTCGGCTTGCATTATGGAGTGTACTTGTCTTTTCTTTTTTTTTTAATGGTTTTATTGATATTATGCTGTTTGTATGTCTTGCGATGATTTTTTTTTTTTAATTCAGAAAGGAAAAAAAAAGTATTTTTTTCACACAGAGAGTCTGTGTGTGTCTGTGTGTGTGTGTGAAGAGGTGAGCGTTTGCGTGGGTATCTGAAACACAAAGAGAGAGACAGAGAGATGGATGTTATTTTAATGTACAATGCGAAGTGGTGCACCAGTAAATGCAGAGACGTGTGCTGTGTCTGTATTGCTTGTTGTCAGCACATGACCTCTCTGTTGTGATGTGGGATCCTCCAGCAGTGTGGACTGTTTCATACAGTGTGTTCGTCAGTGTCCTACTCTTGATCTAACGATCACTCACTATTTCACACACCAGGTTCAATTCCCGTTCAAGGGGATATTTTCCCCTGGAGTTAACATCAGTGCAGACCCCACTCTCCCCAAAAGTCCTTCGGATGAGATTATAAACCAAGACCCCGTGTGCGAACGCAAGCAGAACATCTTGCGCACACGTTAAATCCTGTTCCGCTTTTCGTAAGAGTAGGCCATTGTGTGCCGGTGGGAACAGATGACAGAATTGACAAAACTGCATACACACAGGGAATGGATGTAAAAAAGCACGGTAGTGCTTATTCCATTATCCTCGATATAAAAGAATAAAATAAAATAAATAAATAAACTCACACACACACAAACTCCATTTCTTAGGCTAGAACAAAAAGGTTCTTCACCAATGGTGAGATTTTTGTGTATGTAACCACCCCCAACACACACACACACACACACACACACACACACACACACCATTAAGGTATCCGCATTTCGACTTTGGAGACTGACAGTAACTGAAGGTGCGAGTTCCGGTCTACATCGAGACATCAGTACCCACTCCACTCCTCTGAAAGTCCTTCGGATGAGACTGTAAAGTGGCACGTGAGCAACCACACGCATGTTGAATTCTGTCTGCCCGTTTAGAAGAGCAGGCCGGCTACAGCCTGTGGCGTGGATGACTGAATCATACCCAGCATGCATCCTGTGGATGGGCTCCGCCGGGTTGCAACTTGACCACGACATGCTGCCTGAAAAATGGAGCTCATTTTCCCTGACGTTTTTGTGAAGGAGCAGTTCTGTCATTTCTGTACTGTGTGGTTATAGAATGCGTTAATGTGCTTGCAGCAGCAACGATGATGATGATGTCTGGGGGAAGTTTGGCTTGTGCCGTTTTTTGTGTGTGTGTGGTGGGGGGGGGAGGGGGGTGGTGGCGTTGGTGACGGCGCTGGCACGATATTGGCGTATGCTTTGGTAGATTCCACGTGGTAAAGTTTGTATGCGTAACTGTGTAAAATTTGCATGCTTATTGTTATCTTGTAGAGAGAGAATCTTGTGATATAGTGTGTGTGTGTGTGTGTGTGCAAGTGTAGCTCTATGTGTGTGTGTGTGGGGGGGGGGGGGGGGGGGGGGTGCACACAACCTGCATACATGAAGCGTGGGGGAGGGGGCGTGGACAACAGGTGAGGGGAGAAGGGGGGGAGAGACTCAGGGAGCTAAAAATGTATCTAACAACTCGTTGCCAAAGTTTGAATTCCACTGGAGTTGCTTCTTCTTTCGTGTGTGTTGTGGGTGGGTGTCGTCTTGGACATTTTCTTTTTTAATTGATATTTCTCGTGCATTGAATTTTGGATGTGGCTTCATTGTGTTGATTAGGTAAGGTGCACCCGTTTTGTTTTGGCATTGTTTTTTTCTGGAAATGATTGTCATTTTATTATGTATCTGACTGATCTTCAACGCACCAATATGTTTTTGAAGACGTGTTCCAATTATCGATGAAAGACTGATGGTTGGTGAGAAAGGTATGTCAGGTGTGGGATGTGTTTGCTTCTGCTAAAATCAGTTGTGTGTGTGTGAGAGAGAGAGAGAGAGGATGTGTGTGTGTTTGTGTGTGTGAGAGAGAGAGGGGGGGGGGTTTGTGTGTGTGTGAGAGAGAGGATGTTGTTGTGTGTGTGTGTATGTATGTGTATGTGTGTGTGTATGTATGTATGTGTTTATGTATGTATGTGTGTGTATATGTATGTATGTGTGTGTGTGTATGTATGTGTGTGCATGTGTGTATGTGTGTGTGTGTGTGTGTGTGTGTGCTCAATTTTGCTTTGCAGGGGGGTGGTTTTTGGTGGGGGAGGGGGGGAAGGGAAATGTAAGGTTTGGTGCAAATTGTTTTCCTTTTTTTTTTGTTTTGAAACAACCCAATGTGCTTGCAGTTCTTTTGGATGGTTTGACTCAGGACACAAATAAAATGTATTCATGAAACAAAACAGACTGAGAGAGATGGAGAGAGAGGGAGGGAGAGAGAGAGAACTCAAACTCGAAAGATTTATTCACAAAAAGGCCATTGGCCCATACATGAAGGGTGTTGCCGAACTGCTTAGTATTTTAGTGAGAAAAATAGGGGGAAAAAATGTTATTGTATAACTACAACCATCGCAATAAAAATCAGTTACAAAAAATATGACTTAAGAAACCAAGATATGAGAGAGAGAGAGATGACACATGTAATGGTAAAGGTGTCCCATAACCTATGCGGTCATTGATGAGCAAGATGTCGGACACCTCAGCTTCTCTAGGGGCCAGCATATTGAGGGCGGCGCCCATCTCCTCTCCCTCGCTGCTTTACCTTCCCTGACCCTAAAGAGGGCAGATACCCATTTACAGCTGGGGGACTGTACTGAAGCCAAGATGCACAGTCACCCATCCACTTAGTAACCATAGTGACATTTTGTGTATGGGACCGTTTTTTGCCCACCATAAAGGTCTTTGCATTCTGACTTCAGGGAAGCATGCTGGGTATGTTTGTGTTAACCCACCGAACGCCAACATGAATTACGGGATCTTTACTGTGCATATTTGATCTGCATGTTTGTATGTATACTCAAAGGGGATTAAAGCGCAGGCAGGTCTGCTCTTGAAGTTGACCCGAGATATCGTAAAAATCCCCACCCTTAATTCTTCTCATTCAGTGTGCAATCTCAATCTCACAGTGATTCCCAGGTGGGATGAGTGAGTCAGAGTGCACATTCTGGGTGACCTCCGCAGTGTTAAGCTGGGGAACACATAACAACAACAACAAGAACAACAATTCACCAGACACCGCAGAGACTCGAACCCACGACTTCATGGACTCATGGGATTGAAGTCAAACGATCTTAACCACTTGACTACAGCATCCATCTAATAGAAAAATAAAAACGGCGATCAGAATCTTTTACCAAAAAAAGATTACAGTGGACCTCTGATATAAGAACACCGCAGGGGCAAGCATTCTGGTGTCCTTATAAGCGAGGGTCCTTATAAGCATAACCTCGGTTATAAGGTCAGTTGTGGAAGTGTGTGTTCTTATAACCGAAGAAAGAAGAAAATAGTGTGGACAAGCTAAAAAGAGTTGCATATCGGCCTCTAATGGTGTGTGTGTGTGTGGTTGTGTGTGAGGTGTGTGTGTGTGTGTGTGCGTGCATACGAGTGTGTGTGTGTGTGTGTGTGTGTTCCACGGCAACTTCTTGCTTGTTTATGCATCAATGCAATGGAACTTGCTGGTTGGGTTGAAAAGTTGAATATCTCGATGCAATCTCGTTTACGTTTTTGGTGTATTGCAAACAAAAACATGAATTCAATTCAAATAACACTAGAACGTATGTAACAGTAGCTGTCTGAATGAATTAGAGAGAGAGGGGGGGCACAGAGAGAGAGAGAGAGAGAGCTCACCTTTTCACAGAAAACCGCTCCAACAAAGCAGTGTCAACAGTGCCATGCCCGGAGCCTCTTGCACGCTTTCTGGAAATATCATTCCTGCCGCTTTCAAACTGCCCAATGTATTTGGCTTTTTCTCTTACAATATTGAGCAAAGTCGTCCTGGGAACTTTCATTTCATCAGCGATGAGACTTTTGCTTTTGTGAGGGTTCCGCTCGACCTCCCTGATAATTTCTGCTTTTTGTTTGAGAGACAATGCTTTTCTCTTACGCTCCGCCATCATGCCTTTCTGGAAGAAAATTTCTTGGAAGTGACTCATACCGGTAACAAAACGAGCATAACTTCTACTTTCGGTTCTTATATCCGAGGGGAGGTCGTGTCGGGAACAAGCAAATGGTGTTCTTACAAGCGAGGGTTCTTTTAACGGAATAATCTGACTTCCTGGAAATGATAATTCCTACTTTCGGTTCTTATATCCGAGGGAAGTTCGTGTGGGGACCTTGCAAGTGCTGTCCATATAGGCGATGGTTCCTATATCAGAGGGTTCTTTTATGCGAGTTTTAATAAGTGATCACAAAGAACAACTTTGGCAGGGACATGCTTTTGGGTGTTCCTATAAGCGATGGTTCTTATATCGGAGGTCCTTATAAGTGGGGTCCACTGTAATCAGTTGCAATTCTTTTTTTCTTTCGTTCCTCGTCTAGAGGTTTGAGGTTCATCAATGGTGAGATTTTGCATATGAAATGATGACCGTTTACCCACCTGTTAGATAGCTTCATTCCACCTTCAGCACTGGTCAAACATTTTTAAATACACAAGCAGTCAGTGGTGTATGACTACACACGCTCCCGCGCTGAGCATAAAAAGCAAAGCAAGCACATGCGTGTGCTGAAACATGCACACACACACACACACACACACACGAGTGCTTATTCCATTATCCTCGATATAAAAGAATTAAAAAAATTTAAATTTTAAATAATAATAAAATAAATCCATGCTCACACACACACACATCCACACGAGTGCTTATTCCATTATAAATTTTAAATAATAATAAAATAAATCCATGCTCACACACACACACATCCACACGAGTGCTTATTCCATTATCCTCGATATAAAATAATTTTTAAATTTTAAATAATAATAAAATAAATCCATGCTCACACACACACACACACATCCACACGAGTGCTTATTCCATTATCCTCGATATAAAATAATTTTTAAAATTTAAATTTTAAATAATAATAAAATAAATCCATGCTCACACACACACACACATCCACACGAGTGCTTATTCCATTATCCTCGATATAAAAGAATTTTTAAAATTTAAATTTTAAATAATAATAAAATAAATCCATGCTCACACACACACACACACACACACACACACACATCCACACGAGTGCTTATTCCATTATCCTCGATATAAAAGAATTTTTAAAATTTAAATTTTAAATAATAATAAAATAAATCCATGCTCACATCCACACACACACACACACACACACACATCCACACGAGTGCTTATTCCATTATCCTCGATATAAAAGAATAAAAAATGTTAATAATAGTAAAATAAATCCATGCCCACACACACAGACACACACACACACACACATACACTGACTGCATTCTTGTTCAAGATCTTGGCCCTCAGTGAGAGCAACACTTAAGTTACAACAACTGTGGAGGACTGGTGTATGTTGTGCAAACTTCCTGCTCCTCCTCCTTTTCTTGATTCCCTTATTGGGTGGTAGTGCCTGGTCTTCGCCCATTCTGGTAAAGTTCTCTGCATGTGGTCTGCCTGCTGGCCTCAGATGACTTCTTCTAACTTCAGAGAAGCTCGTTTTTTTAATAAAAAAAAAAGTGACCCTCCTCCATGAAAAGGGGGATGGGTGGTCAAGTTGCTGATTTTGATGGATTAGTAAACTACAGCCATTATTCTACCTTGTAACGAAAATATCAAGGCATAATTTCGTTTCCTTTTGCTTTTATTTTGTTTCAAAAATACCCAAGTTCTCATTCTGACCACCTATTACGATGCTAAACTGGTCAATTTCTCATTGTGTCACTTTCTGCAGTCTATGATTTCAATTTGTAAAAAGTGTTCATAGAATTGTCTGAATTTCAATCTGTTGGGGGTTTTGGGGGGGGGGGGGTACTGAACAGCCTTTTGATTGCAGGTTAATGACATGTTGACAACTGAGAATTGACCTCTGGAAGCTATGCCACTCATTATGGGGTGCATCGTCACAAATTTGTAGGAAAAGTGCCAGAAAGTCTTTGTCAGATGTGCTTGGGGGAAAGGTAGAAGAATGGATTGGGAAGGCATTAATAATGATGATGTATGAAATTTACACGCCACGCCGCGCACACACACACATACACACAGCTATATAGGCACACATACACACACACACACACAGCTATTTTGGGCACACACACACACACACACACAACTCTTTAGGCACACACACACACACAACAGAGCTATATAGGCACACACACACACACAGCTATATAGGCACGCACACACACACACACAGAGCTATATAGGCACACACACACAGCTATATAGGCACACACACACACACCCCACACAGCTATATAGGCACGCGCACACACACTCACACACACAGCTATATAGGCACGCACACACAACACACACACACAGCTATATAGGCACGCACACACACACACACACACACACAGCTATATAGGCACGCACACACACACACACACACAGCTATATAGGCACACACTAACAGAGCTATATAGGCACGCACAACACACAGCTATATAGGCACGCAAAAACACAGCTATATAGGCACACACACAGCTATATAGGCACGCGCACACACACACACACACACAACACACACACACACACAGCTATATAGGCACGCACACACACACACAGCTATATAGGCACGCACGCACAACACACACACAACACACAGCTATATAGGCACACACACACAGCTATATAGGCACACACACACACACACACAGCTATATAGGCACACACACACACAGCTATATAGGCACACACACACACACAGCTATATGGGCCCACACACACACACACACACACACACAGCTATATAGGCACACACACACACACACTATATAGGCACACACACACACAGCTAATATAGGCACACACACACAGCTATATAGGCCACACACACACACACACACACACAGCTATATAGGCACGCACACACACACACACACACACACACACACACAGCTATATAGGCATGCACACACAGCTATATAGGCACGCACACACACACACACACACACACAGCTATATAGGCACACACACACAGAGCTAT
>CM054164.1:9844903-9897403 GCA_028751875.1 Rapana venosa
AGCTATATAGGCACGCACACACAGCTATATAGGCACACACACACACACACAGCTATATAGGCACACACACACACACTCACACACACAGCTATATAGGCACACACTCACACACATAGCTATATAGCACACACACACACAAACACCCCACAGCTATATAGGCACACACACACAGCTATTAGACACACACACACAGCTATATAGGCACACAAACACACACAGCTATATAGGCACACACACAAAAGCTATATAGGCACACACTCACACACACAGCTATATAGGCACACACACACACTCACACACACAGCTATATAGGCACGCACACACAGCTTTTATAGGCACACCCCTCACACACACAGCTATATAGGCACACACACACAGCTATGTAGACACACACACACAGCTATATAGGCCACACACACACACACAGCTATATAGGCACACACACCAAAAGCTATATAGGCACACACACACACACACACAGCTATATAGGCACACACACACACAGCTATATAGGCACACACACACACACAGCTATATAGGCACACACACACACTCACACACACAGCTATATAGGCACACACACACAGCTATGTAGACACACACACACGCTATATAGACACACACACACACAGCTGTATAGACACCACACACACACACACACACAGCTGTATAGACACACACACACACAGCATATATAGACACACACACACTCACACACACAGCTGTATAGACACACACACAGCTATATAGGCACACACACACTCACACACACAGCTATATAGGCACACACACACAGCTATATAGACACACACACTCACACACACAGCTGTATAGACACACACACACAGCTATTTAGGCACACACACACACACACACACACAGCTATATAGGCACACACACAGCTATATAGGCACACACACTCACACACACAGCTATATAGGCGCCACACACACAGCTATATAGACACACACACAGCTATATAGACACACACACACAGCTATATAGACACACACACACAGCTATATAGGCACGCACACACACACACACAAGCTATGTAGGCACACACACACAGCTATATAGGCACACACACACACACACACACACACACACACACACTCACACACAGCTATGTAGGCACACACACACAGCTATATAGGCACACAACACACACACACACCACACACACACAAACACACAACACACACACACACACACACAGCTATATAGGCACACACACACACACACAGCTATATAGGCACACACACACACACACAACACACAACTATATAGGCACACACACACACAGCTATATAGCTATATAGGCACACACACACACACACACACACAACACACACACACACAGCTATATAGGCACACACACACACACACACACACACACACACACAGCTATATAGGCACACACACACAGCTATATAGGCACACATACACACACACAGCTATATAGGCACACACCAAACACACACACACACACACACACACACACACACACACACACAACACACACACACACACACACACACAACTATATAGGCACACACACACACAGCTATATAGCTATATAGGCACACACACACACACACACACAGCTATATAGGCACACACACACAGCTACATGGGCACACACACACACAGCTATATAGGCACACACACACACACACACACACACACTCACACACACAGCTATATAGGCACACACACACACAGCTATATAGGCACACACACACACACACACACAGCTATATAGGCACACACACACAAACACAGCTATATAGGCACACACACACACACACACACAGAGCTATATAGGCACACACACACACACACACACACACACACAGCTATATAGGCACACACACACAACACACACACAGCTATATAGGCACACACACACACACACACACACACACAGCTATATGGGCCCACACACACACAGCTATAGGCACACACACACACACACACACCAGCTATATAGGCACACACACACACACAGCTATATAGGCACACACACACACACAGCTATATAGGCACACACACACAGCTATATAGGCACACACACACACACACACACAGTTATATAGGACACACACACACACACACAGCTATATAGGCACACACACACACACAGCTATATAGGCACACACACACACACACAGCTATATAGGCACACACACACAGCTATATAGGCACACACACAACACACACACACACACACACACACACACACAGCTATATAGGCACACACACACAGCTATATAGGCACACACACACACACACACACACACAGCTATATAGGCACACACACACAGCTATTATAGGCACACACACACACACACACACACACTCACACACACAGCTATATACTATATAGGCACACACACACACACACACACAGCTATATAGGCACACACACACACACACACACACACACACAGCTATATAGGCACACACACACACACAGCTATATAGGCACACACACAAAAGCTATATAGGCACACACACACACACACACACACACACACACAGCTATATAGGCACACACACACAGCTATATAGGCACACACACACACACACACACACACACACACACACAGCTATATAGGCACACACACACACACACAGCTATATAGGAACACACACACACACACACACACACACACACACACACACACACAGCTATATAGGCCACACCACACACACACAAAACACGCACACACACACACACACACACACAAAACACACACACACACACACAGCTATTAGGCACACACACAGCTATATAGGCACCCCACACACCCTATATAGGCACACCACACAGCTATATAGGCACGCACACACACAGCTATATAGACACACACACACTCACACACACAGAGCTATATAGGCACACAGCTATATAGGCACACACACAGCTATATAGGCACACACACAGCTATAAAGGCACGCACACACACAGCTATATAGACACACACTCACACACACAGAGCTATATAGGCACACAGCTATATAGGCACACACACACTCACACACACACAGGTATATAGGCACACACACACAGCTATATAGGCACACACACACTCACACACACAGCTATATAGGCACACACACACACACACACACACACACTCACACACACACACACACACAGCTATATAGGCACACACACACACACACACACATACACACACACACACACACACACACACACACAGAGCTATATAGGCACACACACACACACACACACACAGCTATATAGGCACACACACACACACACACACACACACACACACACACACACAGCTATATAGGCACACACACACACACCACACACACACTCACACACACACAGCTATGTAGACCAACCTGGCTGGCATTGTTTTGTAGTCTGATTGGCAGAAAAATTGCTATCCATGACTGTGTTCCCCAAATGACAAGATCGTTAGAGAATAAGCCACAAGTTCCTGTTAACAGAATCAAATGCTTTTTCAAAGTCAATAAATGCCACATAGAGCTTACGGTTATGAGCAAACTGTTTCTGTACAAACGCAAGCAGAGTAAACATATGATCTACAGTGGAGTATCCTTTCTTTAAACCAGCTTGGTGCTCACCTGTAATATTATTTTGCATAACCCATTCCTGTAACCTATTGTTAATAATAGTACTATATATTTTACTGACATTTTGTTATACAGTAACATTTTGTCGTTACTATTGCTTTTACCCCCATCAAAAATACTAAGCACTTCGGCAACCCCCTTCATGAATGGGCCAATGGCCTTTTTGTGAATAAATCCTTGAGTTTGAGTTCTCTCTCTCTCTCTCTCTCTCTCTCTCTCGGTTGTTGGGGGGGAGCTGTTTTGAAAAGGGTTATTTCCCTTGTTTTTATTGCGAGACTGTATAAGTATTGGGTTATTATTATTAAGATGTATCCCTAACGGGTGGGGACTGGATGTAAAAAAGCACATGTGTGCTTATTCATTATCCTCGAAATAAAAGAATTTGTCATTGTCATTGTCATTCTCTCTCTCTCTCTCTCTCTCTCTCTCTCTCTCTCTCTTCTCTCTCTCTCTCTCTCTCTCTCTCTCTCTCTCTCTCTCTCCAGCCTGGTGGTTAGCGTGATGTACTGGTGATCTGCTGACCAAGGTTTGATTCTCGTTCAAAAGGATTTTCCCTCTGGAGTTTAACATCAGTGCCGACTCCACTCTCCCCAAAAGTCTTTCAGGTGAGACAATCAACCGAGGTCGCGTGTGCAAACGCAGGCAGAACATGTTGCGCACACGGTAAAACCCGTTCCGCTTTTCGAAAGAGTAGGCCAATGTGTGCCGGTGGGAACGGATGACCAAATTTACAAAACTGCACATGAGTGCTTTCATTATCCTCGAAATAAAATAACTTTAAAAAGAAATCAGCAACAAAAAATCTCAGTGTGTGTGTATGATATGCAATTGAGTGTGCATGGGAACTAGCATTCACACTTGTGTTTAGGTTCAGCAAGAGTTGTGAGGTCCAGCACATGGTGTGATTTCTGTGTATTCATGACAGATAGGTTCCCCTTCCCCTCACTATTACTGTAGGCACATTCTGACTTTGGGGATTATGTGCTGTCGTTGATGGTGCCTAAGTATCTATGTTAATGAACATGTTCTTCGGGTGAGACTATAAACCGAGGTCCCGTATGCCGAAGCAAGCAAAACTTCTTGCACACATGTTCAAGCCCGTTCCGCTTTTCAGAAGAGTAGGCCATTGAGTGCCAGTGGGAACGGATGATAATATGTACAAAACTTCATACGCACAGGGACTGGATAAAAAAAAAAAAAAAAAGCACATGAGTGCTTATACCATTATCCTCGAAATAAAAGAATTTTTGAAAAAAAATCCTCAAAATAAAAGAATGAAATGAAATTTTATAAAGCATGTTCAGCTTATATACATTCAAAATATATAAATAATTATATTTTGTTCGTTTGCCAGATGGATAGCTCAGTCTCTGTGATGATGAAGACCCCTGTACTCTGCTGCAGGTCCTCCTAGTGGCCACAGAGCTTCTTGGCCACTGGGGTGGTATGGGTCAGTCAGGCCAGGTCCTCTTTCAGAGTGTAGCACAAGTTCTGCTGTCTGGCTGCTGCCAGTCTGGCAATGTGTGACCTATGTGGAGTTCCCTGTCCATAGATAGTTGTGGTCTGTCCCCAGTATGCCATTTTAATAATATACAGATCATACACATGCACGCGCAAACAAGCACAACCACACTTAGTTACACAAACTTGCATACACTGCAAGCATTACCGCATGTATGTCCACACACACACACACACATCCTTCAGATAAGACTATAAAGCGAGATCCGGTGTGCGCACACAGATCATCTTGCACACACACTAAAACCTGTCCCACTTTTCGAAAGAGTAGGCCGTGGTGTGCCTGTGGGAACCCATGTCAAAATTTACAAAATTGCATACACACAGGAACTGGATGTAAAAAGCACACGAGTGCTTATTCCATTATCCTCAAAATAAATGAATAAAAGAAAAGAAAAATAGATTAATACCCCCCCCTCCCCCCTTCCCACACACGGCCTAGTTATGGTTGGGAAAATAACAGGAAGCTGATGTTGAACCATCCCCATTCAGCATAAGAATGTCTGAAATAACGCAACTTCGCCATGAATATCATGGTAATTCCACGCCCAAATATAGGACTGACAACATTCAGCCTACTGACTCATACAGAATTGCTATAAATCAAAGGGGGACCACGTTTGCGATAAGGCGACTGCATCTGCCACCCCACTAGAGCACATCACCGAGAGAAAGAAAATAACAAAACTAAATAGGCTATTGCCTGTCCTACGCTCAGAACTCAACTGCTCAGTTTAACATTTAGATGTAAAATAATTCGGAGGATACGATACCCAGTAATCAAGCTCTTTCTCTAGGTGATATTTGGAGTGCAGTACGGTAGATAGTCGTTTCACAATTCTGTGAACACACTTTCACCAAGAAAATCGATTTTCATGAAAAGATTCTAACAGGGCAACTGACAGTTATTAGCATAACTAGTAAAGTGAAATAGGAATCCTTTGTTTAGTTTAAAATCAAAGAATGTCACAGTAATTCACCTAAAAATTGAGGTGAATTCGACTGGGTGTCTGTTTGGCTGTCTGCTGTGAAGCAGTCGACTGCATTCTCATTTCCGTTCTGGATGAAAACACGGTCAAAAACGAATGGAGGTGGGCATCTATTTTTGGTAGTGAATGTATACCTTTGTAGATTCCATCCAGATCGGTTTATTTCTGAAGACATGCACTTCATCTAGTAAAGGATCTCTCCTTTCGTTTGCAGATCGGTTCCCTAAAATTCGACTTTACGTTTGGTGGGCTTTCTTTCAGTTTTCGCACCCTTGAAAATTCCCATCTGCGCATTATTAGATCATCTGCACAGTGGCTTCTTCTGTGGATGTGTACCCTGTTCGTGGAGCATTTGGCGAAAGAGGAAGCCCGTATGATGTATGGAATTCAAGAGATCTGATCCCTGGAACTGATTCAGAGACATTCTCAGAGGCTGAGGACTGCGATCCAGACTTGAGGAGCTTGAGGAGCTGTGATTTAATTTGCCCCCCAGTGCCCCCGGCATTGACATAACTAACTGCTTAGTCAACAAGTTAGCCTAGGTAGTGGTTTCCATTGCAGACTTTTGAACCACGTTGAAACTGTACGATTAAAAAGTAAGTTGCAGAAGTGTGTGTGTACTCTGTGTGTGTGTGTGTGTGTGTGTGTGACTGTGTGTACCACTGTGTGTGTGTGTGTGTGTGTGTGTGTGTGAAGTGCTGTGTGTGTGTGTTTACCACTGTGTGTGCATGCATGTGCATGCACATGCATTTTTGCATGCGTGCATGCCTGTGTGTGTGTATGTACACATGTCACTGTGTGTGTGTACACCTGTGTACTGTGTGCTTTGTGTGTGTGCGACGCTCTATATGAGAGTACTTTCAATCTAACATCTTTTCCCTATTAGTATTACTGGTATGTATTATAATTTAGTGACAATCTTTATACATACACTGATACTATAGTGATACAGACACGTGTGTGTACTTTATTAAAATATGGTCATAATCATTAATATTATAATAGACTGATTTATTTTTGTCTGAGAAACTTTTAGAAAAGAAAAAAACCCAGAAAAAGAAAGCATTAAATGGTTAATATAGAGTTAACTAGTAGTTTGATAAACATTGAAATTTTATTGCACCATCACAGCATCAGTGAAAAAGAAAAAAAAAGAGAAAATCGGATTACAGTTTTTTTTCAAGTTACATAATATACTGATATACAATAATAAATTTAGTAAATTTAAGCATTGTCTGTGCCAGACTGTATCTAGAGCATTTTAAATTTATTATTATTGGCATTTTAGTTAAATTAAAAGCTAATATAATTTATTTGCTCAATTTCTGCTTTATTCAAATTATAATTGTTTCATTACTTTTAATCTTGTCATAGGTACAGGTCTACTGGCATGAAATTGCCTACTCTACCGAAAGGTGGAGTGGGTTTCATGTGCACAATATCATATGCCCTTTCATGCGTTCACACACAGGACCTCGGTTTGTAATTATAATTTATAGTCTTGAGCATCCAAAGGACTTTCGGGGAAGTGGACTTAGCACTGATGTTACTTGCAGGGGAAAATTCTCTTGAACAGATGCCTAGGTAGTGGCTCAAATCCAGGGAATGAGCATGAGGTCACAAGCGCAGCGCTTTAAGTCTCAGTCTTTAGAACTAATAGAAGTCTAACCACTTGGCAATGAGCATGAGGTCACAAGCGCAGCGCTTTAAGTCTCAGTCTTTAGAACTAATAGAAGTCTAACCACTTGGCTATCAGTATCACTGTATCAGTATCCCACTGGCATTCCCTAGCTGTTGTTTGATAACAGTTTGAATGGAAACTGTACTTATAACTGCAACAGCATGATGAATGAACTCACTCAGCCCAGGGAGGTTTCTCCCCTCTTTTTCACCCCAGCCTGCCTGTATTTTGATATTTTGAAAGGTCAATGAAAAAACAATCAAGCCCTCTTGCCCCCCCCCCCCCCCCCTCCCCCCCCCCCCCCCCCCTTCTTGTCAGGAAGAGTAAATGCTCAGTGCTTTCTTTCATCATAGACCGAGTGCATCCTATGATGTGTACACAAAATGCTCAGATTGCGTTTCAAGAACTTGAAGTTAAATTGACTTCTTTCTTAGCTCCTTGAGGAGTCATTAGTCATTAGGGCATCGCCCTGAATTTTTCAAGCCGAGGGCGTGTGTCATGGGCATTTTGAACCTGGCAGGGCCATATGTTGGCCCTCTCATAGATAGATTTGCAAAAGCTGGGTGAAAATTTTACACGTATAAATTATAATCATATAAAATGTGTGCAAGATGTTTTATTCATGAATGCATGGGACCTTAGTTGAAGGTCTCATCTGAAGATTTTTTTTAGGGAGTGGAGTCAGATCATCATCTATATTTTTGTTTTGTTTTTGTTGTTGTTGGGTTGTGTGTTTTTGTGTGTGCTAGAGATCTGCGGTTTTCCACTGGTTAGATTTTGCATACTATATTAGTGTATTATATATAGTACATGTATGCATTGTATGCGACCATTTAATTACCACTCTGGGCATTAAGGAAGCTGCAATGCATATATTATTTACTTTTAATGCATTCCAACTTCGGGGAGGATATCTTAGAAACATGACAATGGTGTGCATGAGTATAATAAAAACAACCACCAAAAAACAGGTCATCAGCTGCTACTGGCAGGCAATGCTGATGGCCTACTCGTCTGAAAGGCGGAACAGGTCTCTTTTGCTAGAGGTTGTGCATGTGTTCGCACTCTGGATGTTGGTTTAAACACAGTTATGATAGTCTCATCCAAAAGGACTTTCACTAGTTTTAGGGGTGAGTGGAGTCGATGCTGACACTGACTCTGGGAGAAAAGTTCCTCTGAAGCGGGCATCTCAGTGGTGGCTCAAATCTGGGTTGTGGGATGGCGAGGAGCTCGACACTCTCAAACCGCTAGGCTGCAGTAGAGATCCCACCCCTCCTCAGATTGTAGAACTTTACCTGCAAGGCAGAAATCCTCTTGAATGGACACTTGAGGGGAGACTTGGACTAGCACCCTTAGTTACTCAGTCACTGTTAAAAAATTAAATTATATGTAGTGACACTCCACCATGAAATGAGTCGCTTTGCACCTCATTCACTTTTCGGCTAGGAGCCATTTTGGGCAGGTGGGGGGGTCAAGTTGCCAATTTTGAGATTTTGATTGATTATAATAAAACCGTAGTAACCACTCTTCTAGCGAGTTCTGCCTTGTACTGAAGTATCAAGGTGTAGTTTTGTTTCCTTTTGCTTAAAAAAAAAACAAAACGCATTTAAAAACACCCAAGCCCTCATTCTGACCACCTATTTCTGTATTAGTATTTAGTCATATTATGATGCAAAAAACTTGTCAATTTCTCATTTTGTCACTTTCTGCAGTTTAGCATTTCAGTTTGTAATGAACTGTTCATAGAATTGTCCAATTTTCAATCTGTTTTCTGTATTGAATAGCCTTTAAAAAAAAAAATATATATTGCAGATTAATCATTTTATATTATTACTAAAAACTGACCTCTGGTGCATTGTAACTCATTATGAGGTGGAACGTCACATATCATGAACTCATACAACACTGTCTAACCACTACAGTTCTAAGCTGTGTAGGTGTGTTGCTGATAGTGTTACAGTGTTAGCATTGATCCATTCCCCCTAGTCCATGTATTGAGGGCAGTCCTTTGAATTGTTCATGTTAATCTTGTTATATAATATTTTAAAATGTATGTATCTGAACTTCTGCTGAACTATCTAACATTCCCTTCATGCAATGTTTAGTGGGAATATCTGAAGCATCTTGGCTCTTACCTAAGACTTGTGTGTGTGCGTGTGTGTGCATCCATGCAGTGTGTGTGTGTGTGTGTGTGTGTGTGTGTGTGCATGTGTGTCAGTGTGTACATGTGTGCATATGCGGTGTGTGTGTGTGTGTGTGTGACTGTTGTGTGTGTGTGTGACTGTGTGTGTGACTGTGTGTGTGTGTGTGTGGAGAGAGAGACTCAGAGGGAGAGAGAGAGGGGGGGGGGGGGGGGGGGAGAGAGACTCAGGAGGGAGAGAGAGAGAGAGAGAGAGAGGAGAGAGAGAGAGAGAGAGAGAGTTCATCAAAGAATCTTGTTATTAATTTGAAATGTCATTCATTCAGTGTCATTTTCTTTTTCCACAGACAGACAGACAGACAGAGAGGAGATTGTTGCCGGCTGGGCCATGACTTAGTCCACTGTGCCAGACAGAAGAGCGGTCATTCAGCCAAAGGAAGAATTGAACCCTCAAGCCACTGCGTTCTAGCTCTTCCTGCCCCTCACTTTCACCATGGGGCTACAGAACTACTTGGCCTTCTGTGTGAAAGCTCTGGTGAGTCTTTTTTGAACGTTGTCCTTTTGTTAGAAAGTTCTCACAGTTCTGTGAGCGTATTCAGCATGATTTTTATTG
The DNA here is from genome assembly GCA_028751875.1 of Rapana venosa. Lineage (NCBI taxonomy): Eukaryota > Metazoa > Mollusca > Gastropoda > Neogastropoda > Muricidae > Rapana > Rapana venosa. The sequence goes on from CM054164.1 coordinate 9,855,484, forward strand.
GTTATGTACAGTGTTGTGAGTGTATTCATGATTTGTATGTTGATTACAGTATTGTGTGTATGTTCATGAATGATTTATAAATTGTATTGATCTCAGCGTTGTGAGTGTGATTTATAATTATATTGATCTCAGCGTTGTGAGTGTATGATTTATATTTATATTGATCTCAGCGTTGTGAGTGTATGATTTATATTGATCTCAGCATTGTGAGTATGATTTATAATTATATTGATCTCAGTGTTGTGAGTATGATTTATAATTATATTGATCTCAGCGTTGTGAGTATGATTTATAATTATATTGATCTCAGTGTTGTGAGTATGATTTATAATTATATTGATCTCAGCATTGTGAGTATGATTTATAATTATATTGATCTCAGTGTTGTGAGTATGATTTAAATTATAATTATATTGATCTCAGCATTGTGAGTATGATTTATAGTTATATTGATCTCAGTGTTGTGAGTATGATTTATAATTATATTGATCTCAGCATTGTGAGTATGATTTATAATTATATTGATCTCAGCAATGTTAGTGGATTCATGATTTATATATTGATCTCAGTGTTGTGAGTATGATTTATAATCATATTGATCTCAGCATTGTGAGTGGATTCATGATTTATATATTGATCTCAGTGTTGTGAGTGTGATTTATAATTATATTGATCTCAGCATTGTGAGTGTATGATTTATAATATATTGATTCAGCAGTTGTGAGTGTATGATTTCATGATTATATTTATATTGATCACAGTATTGTGAGTGTATTTCATAATCTATATTGATTCAGCATTGTGAGTATTCATGATTTATTATTATATGATCTACAGTGTTGTGAGTGTATGATATTATATTGATCACAGTTTGTGAGTGTATTCATAATTTATATTGATTGACACAGCGTTGTGAGTGTATTCATGAATTTATATTGATCACAGTGTTGTGAGTGTATTCATGATTTATATTGATTACAGTCACTTGTGAGTGATTATAATTTATATTGATCCACAGGTGTGATGTATTCATAATTTATATTGATCACAGTGTTGTGAGTGTATAGATGATCTATATTGATCACAGCATTGTGAGTGCATTAATAATTTATATATTGATCACAGTGTTGTGAGTGTATTCATGATTTATATTGATCACAGTGTTGTGAGTATATAGATGATCTATATTGATCTTTTTCACTCCTGACCTCAGATATATATATATATATATATATATATATATATATATATATATATATATATATATATACATACATAATATATATATAGCTGTGGTCAAAGGTCATTGTGTAATCAACTTTTTTGGATTCCCCCGAGGGGATGCCGGGGGCCTATCAGTATAAATAGCATCCCCACCTTCTGGAAATTCTGTGCTAGAAATTTCCTCTTTTCTATCACTCTCTTTGTTTCTGCCTTGTTTTTTTCTTCCAGTCACCTCCTTCGTGTCTATTTTCTGCCTTCTTGGTCCATTCTCCTGCCTTTTTTTCAGAAAGAACTTAAAAGGTAACTATTCTCTCTTGTGTCGAAGTTGGATGCGCTGGGCCTGACTTGTCAGGCGCTTAACGGCAGCGTGGCGCATTTTCGCTCATATAACAGACAACAATAGTTGCTGTCTGAGCGTTCGACGAAGAAGAAGAACTTTTTTGATCAAATGATTATGCTGATCCCTGAAGTCAGAATATGGCAACTAGTCATACACACACACACAACACACACACACACACACACACAACACACACACACACTACACACACACACACCACACACACACTCACACACAACATACACACAACACATGTACACACTTCAGTACACCACACACATCACCACACACACACTTCACACACACAACTTTTGAGCTCTGAGTCACTGACACACACACACACATGCAAATCAACACACCACACCCTAACATTCAATGGCCTCATCCCCTGACTTAACACTTGTGTGTGTGAGCACTGAATGCCCAGATGGAAATCCACCACAAATACTCCTTCCAGTGACCCTCTCCCATGAGCCTGCAACCCTGAAACAAAGCTTTGACACAAACTCTTCTCATGCTCAGAAGTTATGTATAGATCTATATATGAGAAATTGAAACTGAGGTAGACCTCCCAGAGACCATGTACTGATGCTGCGATGGAAGTGCATACTACTTGACAGGGCTGTACTCTTCCTATCACAATGTATCTCCAGCATCAACCAGGCCGGAGAGATACATACAGACACCTGCAGTGTTGGTCATATAGTTTGAGCAACACTCTCCAACTCGTATCCGTAAAGTGGATGAAGCTTGACTGTGTGGTTCCAACTTCCCAGTGATCCTACAGCAAACTCACTCTGGATAGGAGCCATCCAAAATCTGAAAAAAATCCTTATGACATGGGATTTGAACCTGTGACCTTTCAAGGTGCTAACCACTGTGTCATAGAATGCAGATTTTGGTTTTATGGATTTTTTTTATTTTTTAAAGAAGTGTTTCGTGTATGGAAAAAAAAAGTCCTGGTTATTTTCCCATTACTTTTGAGTTGTCTCATCATGTCAATATTAAAGATATACTTAAGTAGGAAGGTGGCAGGACGGTTAAGACGTTCACCTGCCTAACATAGTAACAAGTAAACTGCGAGGTTCTGGGTTCCATTCCCAGCCTTGCCCTTTCTTCCCAGTTTGACGAGAAACTGAAACTGAATGTCAGAGCCCTTCGGATGAAACTATACACTGAGGTCACATGTGCAAATGCACGCAAAACATCTTGCACACATGCTAAGAACCTGTTTTCGCCATTCGGAAGAGTAGGCCGTTTCAGAAGAAAGATAGATTGAACATGGGAGTCAGTGCCATCACATGTCGTTTTCAGGAGCGGCTTCAGGACTGTCGTGTCGTGCACGTGGTCCTTGGCAACGAGGCGTGCGATCTGGATTCTGCCGTCTCCGCCATTGTCTACGCCTACTTTCTGCATGAGGTGAGGGGTGCCAGCTCTTGAACTGGTCATTCTGAAGGGTTTGGCTTACATACATGTACGTACGTATGTATGTATATACATGTATGTTATGTATGTATGTATACGTGTATGTATGTGTGTATGTATGTATGTATGTATGTATGTATTGTATGTGTGTGTGTGTATGTTGTATGTGTGTATGTATGTGCGTGTGTGTGTGTGTATTTATGTATGTATATATATATATATATGATATATATATATATATATAATTATACTGTGTGGTATATGTAGTATGTATGTAGTATGTAAGTATGGATGTATGGATGTGTATGTGTGTGTAGGTATGTACATAGGTAGGTATGTAAGTATGTATATATGTGCATTTGTTTCTTTTCTTTTTTACTGTTGTTTTGTTGTTGTTTTTTAAAATGTGGGTGTGTGTGTGTGTGTGTGTGTGTGTGTGTGTGTTTGTCTCTTTGTAGCGTGGAACATGTTTTTTGTGTGTGTTTGATTTGCACAGCACGCGAATCCAGCACAACTCAGTCAAGGGTGCAGGGCCCAGTGCTAAAGTCAGCCCCTTCCTTTTTTACCAAGTCCCAGTGTGGTTGGTATCTGCCATTACTGGCACCAGCTGGGATGGGATGGGGTGGACAGCAGCTGAGAGAGGGGCTGAAAGTGAAGGGGGGAGACTGACCTGTAGCTGTGTTTGTGACATTTCCTTCAACCCATGTCCAGTCATCATTTTTGTAGGCTAGTGAAATGCAAATCTCAAAAAGTTCTCCTGTCGCTCTCCAAATTCATGACATTTGCAGGTATTTCTTGACATTTTACTTTGTCTCTCACAAGTGTAGGTTGTGTCTTTTAAAGAAATGTGTATACTTTAAAAATAGTCGTGAGTCTTTGATACTGTTTGTGTATCATTTTGCGATGAACTCTTGCTTTACAGTTCCTGTAAGTGTTGATATTATTTTGGGGGTGTATTGCTGTTAGGTTTCTTCTCCTGTTGGTTTGTTTGTAATCCTCCATACCCCCAAAAGGGGTGAAAGGAATTCAGTCTTAAATCTTGGTTTTCAGCCTGTTGTCATCATTTTTTGGGGCTGTGTTGTTTGTGAGTCATTGTGGTGAGCACATGCCTTCTTCTTTCCAAGTGTGTATTTGTTGTAGAGGTCATTGTTTTGACTGCTGTTTTCTTCACTGTTTTAGTGTTGTTGTTTAGTGTGTGTGTCTGTGTGTGTGTGTGTCTGTGTGTGTCTGTGGGTGTGTCTGTGTGTGTGCGTGTGTGTGTGCGTGTGTCTGTGTGTGTGTGTGTGTGTGTGTGTCTGTGTGTGTGCGTGTGTGTTGTCACTTGTGTCATTCTACTGACTCACCTTTTATGCTGGACCTATTGTGATAAACGGTGTCTGGTCAGCATTTTATTTTTTTTCTTCCATCATACCACTTTAAGTCATGGCATATTTCTCTGCATGAAATTCAGGCTGCTCTACATCCCCGGGGGAGAGTGCATCGCCACAAGAGCAGTGCCACCCAATTTTTTTTTTTCCTATTCCTGTCTGCAACTGTATTTTTGTTTCCCTAATCAGGGTGGCTTTTTTCCTTCAGAATTTTTCCAGGGACAACTCTCTTGTTGCCGTGGGTTCTTGTACCTGCGCTAAATAATTTTGTGTAACACACGGGACCTCGGTTTATCGTCTCATCCGAAAGACTAGTACCCAGACCACACTCATGGTCAAATGGATGGGGAGGAGTTGGGGAAGAGTGGGGGGGGGGGGTAAGTTTCGGGCCCAAATGGGGATTTAACCACCGCACACTTCCGACCCGGACTTTTTGCTTTCTAGGCAGGCGTGTTACCTCTAGACCACTGATCCACCACTGATCATACATATATCTATGTATACATATATATATAGATAGATAGATAGGTAGATAGAGATATAGAGAGATAGATAGATAGATCTATAGATAGATAGATAGATAGATAGATAGAGAGAGAGATAGATAGATAGATAGATAGATAGAACTCGAACTCGAACTCGAACTTTTTATTGAGAGTAAATGGATAAGCTCAGGGCTTTTTTACATCATGCTCTCAAAAAAAAAAAAAAAAAACCAAAAAAAAAAAAAACAAAAAAAAAAACCCACACCAAAACCACCACCAACAACAATCAAAAACCACTAAAAAACAAAACAAAAACCCAAACAAACAAAAACCCAACAACAACCCCCCCCCCCCAATCCCCAAAGAAACCCGCAAACAATTATTATCAACAGTTTTAAAGACACCAAAATGAAAATTCAAAATTGATTATTATAATCAAACACTATAAATTTGAACTAGATACAATGACGATGAATGTCATACAAGGGAGACAATGGAGAAGGAAAGAAAAGCAAACAAACAAACAAACACAGACAAACAAGTATTAAAAAACAAAAAAAAACCAAAAAAAAAACCAAAAAAAACCCCACCACCACACACACGCAACCACCGACTCAGAAACCACATTACAGAGAGAGACAGAAAGAGACAAAGAGACAGACAGGCAGACGGACATACAGACAGCGGCAAAACAGCAAAGGAAATAGAGAGGAGGGAGGGGGGGGGGGGGGGGGGAGTTGCTTACAGAGTTATGGACAGTGTGAGGACAGAAATAGATCAACAGGGAAAGGACAAAAAACAAAACAAAACAACAACAGCAAAGAGACGTGAAGAATGAAATCGCATTAAACATGAATTGTGTGCTAATGACTACTACAGATAATTAAACATGAATTGTGTGCTAATGACTACTAGAGATAAGGATTTCGAACACAAAAATGAAATTCCAATCATAACATTTCAAAAAATGTCTGTGATATCCTTTCTTAAATGAAGACAAACTAGGCTTCTGTTTAAGATAATCAGGGATATTGTTCCATAGCTTACTACCTGAATAAACCAAGGATGACATGAATAAGTCTATCCTGGGGCGGGGAATAAATAGAATACTTTTACCTCGAATAACTCTGATAACAAATTTATCATACAGATAGGATGGCATAAGATTATTCATAATCTTGTACATGAATACGACTTTATTGAAATGGCATTTCTGATTTAATGGTAAAATATTGAGTTTTTTGTAATCTTCATTTTGCAAAGATGATTTAAGGAGTATTAATTTCATGGAGCGTCTGTAAATACTCTCAAGTCGTTTTAAACAGTTTTTACTCGCCAGGTCCCAACATGTTGAAGCATAATCAATATCTGGTTGTATGTATCCATAAAAGAACAACTTTCGAGTGTGCTCATCAAGGAAATGCTTTATTCTATTGAGCTGAAATATCTTTTGGGATAATTTCTTTGACAATATCGAAATATGGCTCGACCAGGAAAGATTATTGTCTACATTAAGGCCAAGTAATTTATGATTATTAACCTCTTCTACTATCTGATCATGAATTTTCAGACTTCTTGACATAGACTTCATAGAGAGAGAGATAGAGAGATAGATAGAGAGATAGACAGATAGATAGATAGATAGACAGATAGATATATAGAGAGAGAGATAGATAGAGAGATAGACAGACAGATAGATAGATAGAGAGAGAGAGAGAGATAGATAGAGATAGATAGATAGAGAGAGAGATAGATAGATAGAGAATGATAGATAGACAGATAGATAGAGAGAGAGAGAGATAGATAGAGAGATAGACAGATAGACAGATAGATAGAGAGAGAGAGAGATAGATAGAGAGATAGACAGACAGATAGAGAGATAGACAGACAGACAGACAGACGACAGACAGACAGACAGATGCTGGGCTTCCTGTGCAAACAGACCAGTGTGCAGGCACACTTAAACCTCTTGACTTCTTCCTCAACTCCTGCAGAAGTCTTCTTTTGTTGACCAGTGCATTGCGCTGACATTTTCAGGCTGTGTGTGGCAGGGTAATTGAAGCTGGTGGAGCAGGAAGGTGCATGCTGGGTATGTTCAAGCCATCCATGCCATCGGTCATGGCTGGCCTACTCTTAAGCTGCGAAAAAGGTGGATGGGGTTTGAACTTACAGGAGTGCAGGATGTTTTGTGTGTGGATTCTTCTTTTTCTCCCTCAGACGCTCAGACAGCAACTACTGTTGTCTGTTATATGAGCCAAAATGCCTTGCGCTGCCGTTCAGCCCCTGACAAGTCAGGCCCAGCACATCCAACTTCGGCAAGGGAGAGAATTGTTATCTTGTACATGTATCTTTCTGGAAAAAAACAAAAGGCAGGAGAGTGGGCCAAGAAGACAGAAAATAGACAAGAAGGAGGTGGCAGGAAGAAATGGAACAAGGCAGAAACATGGAGAGGGATAGAAAAGAGGGAATTCCCTTGCACTGACTTTTCAGAAGGTGGGGATCGCATGTGGATGGGACAGCGCAGTGGTTACAGCACTTGCTCTTCCCTCAACGCTGAGCATAGGCTGCTTACTGGATGGGTGACCGTTTGCGCGCCTTGGCTTCAGCACAGTCCCCCAGTTCACCCAGCTGTCAATGGGTACCTGCCCTCTTTAGGGTCAGGGAAGGTAAAGCAGCGAGGGAGAGGAGATGGGCACTGCCGCCCTCAATATGCTGGCCCCTAGAGAAGCTGAGGTTTCTGACGCCTCGCTCCCCAATGACTGCATAGTTTATGGGAGGGACACCTTGACCTTGACCTTTTTTTTGTGTGCACCTGTCACCTTGGTGGTAGATAGGCTCTTGTGTTATGTTCTCAAGTATTGTGTACACAAAACATGCATGATATCTATCTATCTATCTATCTATCTATCTATCTATCTATCTATCTATCTATCTATCTATCTATCTATCTATCTATCTATCTATCTATCTATCTATCTATCTATCTATCTATCTATCTATCTATCTATATCTATCTATCTATCTATCTATCTATCTATCTATCTATCTATCTCTATCTATCTATCTATCTACTATCTATCTTATCTATCTATCTATCTATCTATCTATCTATCTTCTATCTATCTATCTATCTATCTATCATATCATATCTATATACTATATATCATATACTATCTATCTATCTATTATCACTATCTATCTATCTATCTATCTATCTATCTATCTATCTATCTATCTATCTATCTATCTATCTATCTATATCTATATCTATATATCTATCTCAATCTATCTATCTATATCTATATATCTATCTATATCTACATATCTATATATCTGTCTCTCTCGATCTGCATAAATTGTATCTTAGTCACAGTCATACAGTGACATTGAACCTGCTTGCACATGCGCATAAGCACACACACATACAAACACATGCACACAAAACATAATCACTTGCATCCTTCCTTTCCCCACTCCCCCCACTCCCCCTCCCCCCAACAAAACCCAACAACAAACCCCCACACAAACAACAAGAACAAAAACCACAGACAGACAGAGACTCACACAGAAACACACACACCCACCGACCCACATACACTCATACCAACCACACATACACACCAACACCCCCCCCCCCCCCCCCCCCCCCCCACCACACATTCACAGAGACTAACACACACAAACACACACAGAGACACACATCAACAAACCAACCAACCCCCCCCCCCCCCCCCCCCCACCCCCCCCCACACACACACCCACACCCCACTTACCCATCCGCCCCCCTCACACACACACAACAACCCCCCCCTCCCCCCCAACACACACAACACACTCACACCTACCCCCCCCCCCCCCCCCCCCCCCCCCCCTTCCCCCACCCCCATCCCTACATATGTTTGTTAGTTCATCGTTTTCGACGATGACCTCCAAAACAGCAGAGGAGGCAGCTGCTGTTTCGGAAATTGGGCAGAAATTTGATTATAGTGGTAGATGCCTTGCCCACAGCACATCCCCACTCTCTCGGCCAAGTGGGCATAAGGACAGTCAGTGTTGGAGATGTTCTCCAAAGGCCAACCAGCCCCCAGGGCTGCTGCAGCACATAAGGACTGTGCGAGTCATGCCTCCTAGTCAGAGAGTCATAGTCGATCACTAAAGACTAAGCTGTAAAGTGGAATTCCATGAGTGGGAAAGCCACTGGTCATACAGCCTCTCACTTTGCTGTTGCCCCCAGCGTCAATGGTTTAATCAAGAACTGCGATAAACCCCAGGCGCTGACGGCATTACACACACACACTGACACACACACATTCACAACCCATCCCTACTCACACACCCCCAGCACCCTCCCCCCCCCCAACACACACACACACTCTCTCTCACTGTAGACATTGTCATATCCTCCTCTCTCTTTCGCAGACTTCCCTGGCGCCATTGGGCACAGCACTCTTCCTGCCTCTGCTCAACATCCCCCGCAGTGACTTCCCTTTATGCACCGAGGTCGTCTACTTGCTGGGCAAGCTGGGCATCTCCGCCGCCGACCTCATTTTCCGAGACGACCTTGACCTGGTGCAGGTGAAGGTCACGGCAGAGTTGAAGGTGACCTTGGTGGATCAGCACGTGCTGAGCAGAACGTGGATGGCTGACCTTGAAGAAAACGTGGTCCAGATTTTCGACCACCGCCCGAAAGACGGAGACCTACCAGACCGGTGAGTGGAGTGAGGTTTGTGTGTAGTGTGTAGTGTAGTGTAGTGGTGGTGGTGTAGTGTGTGTGTAGTGTGTGTGTAGTGTAGTGTGTAGTGTGTTTTGTAGTGTGTTAGTGTAGTGTGTGTGTGTAGTGTAGTGGTGTGTGTGTAGTGTAGTGTTGTGTGTAGTGTGTAGTGTAGTGTGTGTGTGTAGTGTAGTGTGTAGTGTGTTGTAGTGTGTAGTGTGTGTGTAGTGTGTAGTGTGTGTGTAGTGTGTGTAGTGTAGTGTTTTAGTGTAGTGTAGGGGTGTGTGTGTGTGTAGTGTGTGTGTAGTGTGTAGTGTAGTGTGTGGTGTAGTGTGGTAGTGTAGTGGTGTGTGTAGTGTGTGTGTAGTGTGTTGTGTAGTGTGTGTTAGTGTTGTGTGTAGTGTTGTTTTGTGTGTAGTGTAGTGTGTAGTGTGTGTAGTGTGGGTGTGTGTAGTGTTAGTGTGTGTGTATGTGTGTGTAGTGTAGTGGTGTGTGTGTGTGTGTGTGTAGTGTGTGTGTAGTGTGTGTGTGTAGTGTAGTTGTGTAGTGTAGTGTGTGTGTGTGTGTAAGTGTGTGTTGTGTGTAGTTGTGTGTGTAGTGTGTAGTGTAGTGTGTGTGTAGTTGTAGTGTGTAGTGTGTGTAGTGTGTGTGTGTAGTGTGTAGTGTGTGTGTAGTGTGTGTTAGTGTGTAGTGTGTGAAGTGTAGTGTGTAGTGTTTAGTGTTGGGAGTGTAGTGTATGTGTGTTAGTGTGTAGTGTGTGTGTAGTTTAGTGGTGTGTGTAGTGTGTGTGTGAGGTGTGTAGTGTGTGTTGTGTAGTGTGTGTGTAGTGTAGTGTGTAGTGTGTGTAGTGTAGTGTAGTTTGTGTGTTGTGTAGTGTGTGTAGTGTGTGTGTAGTGTGTTAGTGTGTGTGTAGTGTATGTGTGTAGTGTGTGTGTAGTGTGTGTGTGTAGTGTATGTAGTGGGTTTTAGTGTAGTGTGTATGTAGTGTGTGTGTAGTGTGTGTGTAGTGTAGTGTGTAGTGTAGTGTAGTGTGTGTGTAGTGTGTGTGTGTGTAGTGTGTGATGTGTAGTGTGTGGTAGTGTTAGTGTGTTGTAGTGTGAAGTGTAGTGTGTTTGTGAGTTGTAGTGTAGTGTGTAGTGTAGTGTGTGTGTAGTGTGTTTATGTAAATGTAGTGTGTGTGTTGTGTGTTTCATTGGTAGTGGTGTGTGTAATGTGTAGTATTGAATCAAATGCCATGAATGATCTGGCATATCCGGGAGAACGAATGAATTTGTAGGAGTGTTAACACGGCTGTGTAGTGTCAGGACCCCTTGTACTGTAGATGTGTAAGTGTAGTGTGGTAGTGTATGTGTTGTAGTGTAGTGGTGGTGGTAGTGTGATGGTTGAGGTAGTGTATGGTGTGTATGTGACAGATGAATGCTGGTACTGCTGGGAGTGAGGAGACCAGATGTGTGTGGAGGCTTACACGGCTGTTAGTGTTCCCCAGACTGCTCAAGTCAGGGACTGTGTAGATGATGTGTAGTGTGTAGTGTGTAGGGGGAGTGTGTGTGTAGTGTGTGGTAGTGTAGAGTGTGGTGTGTGTATAGTGTGTGCTGTTGTAGTGTGTGATTGTGTATGTGTTTGTAGTTTGTGTGTGTAGTGGTGTGTGTGTGAGTGATGTGTAGTGTGTTGTAAGTGTGTGTGTGAGTGTAGTTTAGTGTGTGTGGTGTGTAGTGTTTGTGTGTGTAGTGTGTGTAGTTGTGTAGTGTGTGGTGTAGTGTGTGTGTTGTGATGTGTGTGTGTGTGTAGTGTGTGTGTGTGTAGTGTAGTGGGTGTTGGTGTGTAGTGTTGTGTGTAGTGTGTGATGTTAGTGGGGTGTAGTGTGTGTGTTGTGTGTAGTGTTGTTGTGTTGTTAGTGTTGTGTGTGTGTAGTGTGTATGTGTGTGTGTTGTGTAGTGTTTAGTGTGTGTAGTGTGTGTGTGAGTGTGTGTTTTGTGTAGTGTGTGTGGTAGTGTGGTGTGTGTGTAGTGTGAGTGTTGTGTGCATGAGCGTGTGTATTTGGGGTGTGTGAGTGTGTGTAGTGGTTGTAGTGTGAGTGTGTGTGGTGTAGTGTGTGTGTTGGTGTGTTGGTGGTAGCGTGAGTGTGTGTAGTGGGGTAGTGTTGGTGAGTGGTGTGTGTAGTGTGTGTAGTGTGTGTGGTGGCAGGGAAAGGTTTGTGTGGTGTTCTGCAGGGTTTACAAGTAAAGTGTCTGAGGTCAGCCTTACTCTGGTGCTGCTTGGTTGATGACATGACAGTGGGTTTTGGGTGTAATTATCCTTCTTTCAGGAAAGGATAGCATCATCTGCTTTTTCTTTTCATCGCCCCGTGTGTGTGCGCGCACAGTTTTGTCATTGTTCCGCCGGACACATGGCCTACTCTTCTGAAAAGGGAATGGTTTTTGTGCCAAGATGTTCTGCGTGCGTTCCACCGGGACCTGGGTTTTCAAGTCTCATCCCGAAGGTTTGGGGGAGAGGGGAGTGGGCATGATGGTTAACCAGAGGAAAAATCCTCTTGAACAAGATTCGAACCCGGGTCACGATCAGATGCATCGCTCTGACCACCGGGCTATCCGTCCCCCACCGGGTTTTATTTTGATATGCGATGAGCCGGGGTTAGTACTTTAGAGCTCTTGTCTGAAGTGTACTTGTGTGGTGGTGACAATTGATGATTAGCCGAACACGACCTGGGTTTTGTTAGGGTGGGGTGGGGGGTTGTGTGTGTGTGTGTGGGGGGGGCTGGGGGGGGGGCGGGGGATGAGTGAGTGGTGTGTGTGGGTGGGGGTGGTGTGTGCGTGTGTGTGTGTTGTGTGGCCGTGTGTGTGGTGTGTGTGGTGTGCAGGGGGGGGAGGGAGGGGGGTGTGTTGTGGTGGTTGGTGGTTGTGTGTTGTGTGTGCGTTTGTGTGTGTGTGTGTGTGTGTGGTTGGTGTGTGTGTGTAAGTTTTTGTTTTAATATTGTATGTGTGAGTTGTGTGTATGTTTGGTGGGGTGTGTTGGTGGGGGGGGGGGGGTCCGTATGTGTGTGTGAAAGTGTGTGTGTGTATTTGTGTGCGTTGTGTTAAGAGTGTTGAGTGTGTGAAAGTTTGATATGTGTGGGTGTGAGGTGGTGTGTGTGTGTGCAGTGTTTGTTGTTGTGTGCATTGTGCGTTGTGTGTAAGTGTTTGTTGTGTGTGTGCATGTGTGCGTTTTTTTGTGAAAGTGGGGTGTGATTGTGTGAAAGTGTGCGTTTGTGTGTAATGTTTGTGTGTGTGTGTGTGCTCGTTTGTAGGTGTGTGCATGCAAGCGCGCGCCATTCCCGGTCTAGTGAATGGGGACAACCTTTGGCTTCTGATGGAGGAGATTGAACACATCTGCAACCTTTCTTCCACTGGATAGATACCTTCCTGCCACACTAGATCATAGATTGAACACATCTGCAACCTTTCTTCCACTGGATAGATACCTTCCTGCCACACTAGTTCATAGATTGAACACATCTGCAACCTTTCTTCCACTGGATAGATACTTTCCTGCCACACTAGATCATAGATTGAACACATCTGCAACCTTTCTTCCGCTGGATAGATACCTTCCTGCCACACTAGTTCTTTAGATTGAACACATCTGCAACCTTTCTTCCACTGGATAGATACCTTCCTGCCACACAGTTCATAGATTGAACACATCTGCAACCTTTTTTTCCACTGGATAGATACCTCCTGCCACACTAGATCACAAGATTGAACACATCTGCAACCTTTCTTCCACTGGATTAGATACCTTCCTGCCACACTAGTTCTAGATTGAACACATCTGAAAACCATTTCTTCCAGGGATAGATACCTTCCTGCCACCTAGTTCATAGATTGAACACATCTGCAAACCTTTCTTCCACTGGATAGATACCTTCCTGCCACACTGTTCATAGATTGAACACATCTGCAACCTTTCTTCCACTGGATAGATACCTTCCTCCCACACTAGTTTCATAGATTAAACCCACATCTGCAACCTTTCTTCCACTGGATAGATACCTTCCTGCCACACTAGATCATAGATTGAACACATCTGCAACCTTTCTTCCACTGGATAGATACCTTCCTGCCACACTAGATCATAGATTGAACACATCTGCAACCTTTCATCCACTGGATAGATACTTTCCTCCCACACTAGTTCATAGATTGAACACATCTGCAACCTTTCTCCACTGGATAGATACTTTCCTGCCACACAAGATCATAGTTTAGAACACATCTGCAACCTTTCTTCCACTGGATATTCCCTTCCGCCACACTAGTTCATAATTGAACAATCGCAACCTTTCTTCCACTGGATAGATACCTTCCTGCCACACTAGATCATAGATTGAACACATCTGCAACCTTTCTTCCACTGGATAGATACCTTCCTGCCACACTAGTTCATAGATTGAACACATCTGCAACCTTTCTTCCACTGGATAGATACCTTCCTGCCACACTAGTTCATAGATTGAACACATCTGCAACCTTTCTTCCACTGGATAGATACCTTCCTGCCACACTAGATCATAGATAGAACACATCTGCAACCTTTCTTCCACTGGATAGATACTTTCCTGCCACACTAATCAAAGTTTAGAACACATCTGAAACCTTTCTTCCACTGATAGAACCTTCCTGCCAACACTAGTTCATAGATTGAACACATCTGCAACCTTTCTTCCACTGGATAGATACCTTCCTGCCACACTAGATCAAGATAGAACACATCTGAAACCCTTTCTTCCACTGGATAGATACTTCCTGCCACACTAGATCATAATTGAACACATCTGCAACCTTTCTTCCACTGGATAGATACTTTCCGCCACACTAGATCATAATTGAACACATCTGCAACCCTTTTCTCCACGGGATAGATACTTTCCTGCCACACTAGTTCATAGAGAACACATCTGCAACCTTTCTTCCACTGGATAGATACTTCCTGCCACACAATTTTCATAGATTGAACACATCTGCAACCTTTCTTCCACTGGATAGATACCTTCCTGCCACACTAGATCATAGATAGAACACTCTGCAACCTTTCTTCCACTGGTAGATACTTTCCTGCCACACTAGATCATAGATAGAACACATCTGCAACCTTCTTCCACTGGATAGATATTTTTCCTGCCACACTAGATCATAGTTTGAACACATCTGCAACCTTTCTTCCACTGGATAGATATTTCCTGCCACACTAGATCATAGTTTGAACACATCTGAACCTTTCTTCCACTGGATAGATACCTTCCTGCCACACTAATCATAGATAGAACACATCTGCAACCTTTCTTCCACTGGATAGTACCTTCCGCCAAAACTAGATCATAGATAGAACACATCTGCAACCTTTCTTCCACTGGATAGAACCTTCCTGCCACACTAGTTCATAGATTGAACACATCTCAACCTTTCTTCCACTGGATAGATACCCTTCCTGCCACACTAGTTCATAGATTGAACAAAATCTGCAACCTTTTTTCCACTGGATAGATACTTTCCTGCCACACTAGTTCATAGATTGAACACATCTGAAAACCTTTCTTCCACTGGATAGATCCCTTTACCTGCCACACTAGATCATAGATTAAAACACATCTGCAACCTTTCTTCCACTGGATAGATACTTTCTTGCCACACTAGTTCATAGATAAACACATCGCAAACCTTTCTTCCACGGGATAGATACTTCCTGCCACACTAGATCATATATAGAACACACCCTGCAACCTTTCTTCCACTGGATAGATACTTCCGCCACACTAGTTCATAGATTGAACACATCTGCAACCTTTCTTCCACTGGATAGATACTTTCCTGCCACACTAGTTCATAGATTGAACACATCTGCAACCTTTCTTCCACTGGATAGATACCTTCCTGCCACACTAGATCATAGATAGAACACATCTGCAACCTTTCTTCCACTGGATAGATACTTTCCTGCCACACTAGATCATAGATAGAACACATCTGCAACCTTTCTTCCACTGGATAGATACTTTCCTGCCACACTAGATCATAGATTGAACACATCTGCAACCTTTCTTCCACTGGATAGATACTTTCCTGCCACACTAGTTCATAGATTGAACACATCTGCAACCTTTCTTCCACTGGATAGATCCCTTCCTGCCACACTAGTTCAATAGATTGAACACAATCGCAACCTTCTTCCACTGGATAGATCCCTTCCCCTGCCAAAACTAGTCATAGATTGAACACATCTGCAACCTTTCTTCCACTGGATAGATACTTCCTGCCAACACTAGATCTAGATAGAACACATCTGCAACCTTCTTCACTGGATAGATACCCTTCCCCTGCCACACTAGATCATAGATTGAACACATCTGCAACCTTTCTTCCACTGGATAATACTTTCCTGCCACACTAGTTCATAGATAGAAACACATCTGCAACCTTTCTTCCCCTGGATAATACTTTCCTGCCACACTAGATCATAGATAGAACACATCTGCAACCTTTCTTCCACTGGATAGATACCTTCCTGCCACACTAGATCATAGATAGAACACATCTGCAACCTTTCTTCCACTGGATAGATACTTTCCTGCCACACTAGATCATAGATAGAACACATCTGCAACCTTTCTTGCACTGGATAGATACTTTCCTGCCACACTAGATCATAGATAGAACACATCTGCAACCTTTCTTCCACTGGATAGATACCTTCCTGCCACACTAGATCATAGATAGAACACATCTGCAACCTTTCTTCCACTGGATAGATACTTTCCTGCCACACTAGATCATAGATTGAACACATCTGCAACCTTTCTTCCACTGGATAGATACTTTTCCTCCCACACTAGTCATAGATTGAACACATCTGCAACCTTTCTTCCACTGGATAGATACTTTCCTGCACACTAGATCATAGATAGAACACATCTGCAACCTTTCTTCCCACTGGATAGATACTTATCCTGCCACACTAGATCATAGATAGAACACATCTGCAACCTTTCTTCCACTGGATAGATACTTTCCTGCCACACTAGTTCATAGATTGAACACATCTGCAACCTTTCTTCCACTGGATAGATACCTTCCTGCCACACTAGATCATAGATAGAACACATCTGCAACCTTTTCTTCCACTGGAATAGAAAACCTTCCTGCCACCTAGATCATAGATGAACACATCTGCAACCTTTCTCCACGGGATAGATACTTTCCTGCCACACTAGATCATAAAATAGAACACATCTGCAACCTTCTTCCACTGAATAGATACTTTCCTGCCACACTAGATCATAAAATAGAACACTCTGCAACCTTTCTTCCACGGGATAGATCCCTTCCTGCCACACTAGATCATAGATAGAACACATCTGCAACCTTTCTTCCACTGGATAGATACTTTCCTGCCACACTAGTTCATAGATTGAACACATCTGCAACCTTTCTTCCACTGGATAGATACCTTCCTGCCACACTAGTTCATAGATTGAACACATCTGCAACCTTTCTTCCACTGGATAGATACCTTCCTGCCACACTAGTTCATAGATTGAACACATCTGCAACCTTTCTTCCACTGGATAGATACTTTCCTGCCACACTAGTTCATAGATTGAACACATCTGCAACCTTTCTTCCACTGGATAGATACCTTCCTGCCACACTAGTTCATAGATTGAACACATCTGCAACCTTTCTTTCCACGGGATAGATACTTCCTGCCAAAACTAGTCATGGATTGAACACATCTGCAACCTTTCTTCCACTGGATAGATACCTTCCTGCCACACTAGATCATAGATTGAACACATCTGCAACCTTTCTTCCACTGGATAGATACTTTCCTGCCACACTAGTTCATAGATAGAACACATCTGCAACCTTTCTTCCACTGGATAGATACCTTCCTGCCACACTAGATCATATATAGAACAATCTGCAACCTTTCTTCCACGGATAGATACTTTCCTGCCACACTAGTCATAGATTGAACACATCTGCAACCTTTCTTCCACGGATAGATACTTTCCTGCCAACTAGTTCAAGATTGAACACATCTGCAACCTTTCTTCCACTGGATAGATACTTTCCTGCCACACTAGTTCATAGATTGAACACATCTGCAACCTTTCTTCCACTGGATAGATACTTTCCTGCCACACTAGTTCATAGATTGAACACATCTGCAACCTTTCTTCCACTGGATAGATACTTTCCTGACACACTAGTTCATAGATTGAACACATCTGCAACCTTTCTTCCACTGGATAGATACCTTCCTGCCACACTAGATCATAGATAGAACACATCTGCAACCTTTTTTTCCACTGGATAGATACTTTCCTGCCACACTAGTTCATAGATGAACACATCTGCAACCTTTCTTCCACTGAAGATACCTTCCTGCCACACTAGTTCATAGATTGAACACATCTGCAACCTTTCTTCCACTGGATAGATACCTTCCTGCCACACTAGATCATAGATAGAACACATCTGCAACCTTTCTTCCACTGGATAGATACTTTCCTGCCACACTAGATCATAGATAGAACACATCTGCAACCTTTCTTCCACTGGATAGATACTTTCCTGCCACACTAGATCATAGATTGAACACATCTGCAACCTTTCTTCCACTGGATAGATACTTTCCTGCCACACTAGTTCATAGATTGAACACATCTGCAACCTTTCTTCCACTGGATAGATCCCTTTTCCTGCCACACTAGTTCATAGATAGAACACATCTGCAACCTTTTTTCCCACTGGTTTAGATACTTTCCTGCCACACTAGTTCATAGATAGAACACATCTGCAACCTTTCTTCCACGGGATAGATACTTTCCTGCCACACTAGTTCATAGATTGAACACATCTGAAACCCTTTTCTTCCACTGGATAGATACTTCCTGACCACACTAGTTCATAGATTGAACACATCTGCAACCTTTCTTCCACTGGATAGATACTTTCCTGCCCACACTAGTTCATAGATTGAACACATCTCCCACCTTTCTTCCACTGGATAGATACTTTCCTGCCACACTAGTTTCATGATTGAACACATCTGAAACCTTTCTTCCACTGGATAGATCCCTTCCTGCCACACTAGTTCATAGATTGAACACATCTGCAACCTTTCTTCCACTGGATAGATCCTTCCTGCCACACTAGTTCATAATTTGAACACATCTGCAACCTTTCTTCCACTGGATAGATATTTCCTGCCACACTAGTTCATAGATTGAACACACTGCAACCTTTCTTCCCTGGATAGATACCTTCTGCCACACTAGATCATAGATTGAACACATCTGCAACCTTCTTCCACTGGATAGATACTTTCCTCCCACACTAGTTCATAGATAGAACACACTGCAACCTTTCTTCCACTGGAAGATCCCTTCCCTGCCACACTAGATCATAGATTGAACACATCTGCAACCTTTCTTCCACTGGATAGATACTTTCCTGCCACACTAGTTCATAGATTGAACACATCTGCAACCTTTCTTCCACTGGATAGATACTTTCCTGCCACACTAGTTCATAGATTGAACACATCTGCAAACCTTCTTCCACTGGATGATACTTTCGCAACTAGTTCATAATTGAACAAAATCGCAACCTTTCTTCCACTGGAAAGATACTTTCTACACTAGTTCAAAATTTGAACACACTGCAACCTTTCTTCCACGGGTAGATACTTTCCTGCCACACTAGTTCATAGTTTGAAACACAAAGCAACCTTCTTCCACGGAAGATCTTTCTGCAACAGTTCATAATTGAACACATCGCAACCTTTCTTTCCACTGGTTTAGATACTTCCTGCCACACTAGTTATAGATAAAACAATCTAAACCCTTTTCTTCACTGATAGATACCTCCTGCCACACTAGTTCATAGAATTAAAACACATCTGAAAACCTTTCTTCCACTGGATAGAATACTTCTGCCACACTAAATAGATGAACACATCTGAACCTTTTTTCCATGATAGATACTTTCCTGCCAAAATAATCAAAAGATAGAACACACTGCAACCTTTCTTCCACTGGAAAAGATCCCTTTCCGCAACTAGATAAGATTGAACACACTGCAACCTTCTTCCACTGATAGATACTTCCTAGCCAAAACAATTCATAGATAGAAAACATCGCAACCTTTCTTCCACTGGATAGATACCTTCCTGCCACACTAGATCATAGATAGAACACATCTGCAACCTTTCTTCCACTGGATAGATACCTTCCTGCCACACTAGATCATAGATAGAACACATCTGCAACCTTTCTTCCACTGGATAGATACTTTCCTGCCACACTAGATCATAGATAGAACACATCTGCAACCTTTTTCTCCACGGGGATAATACTTTCCTCCACACTAGATCATAGATAGAACACATCTGCAACCTTTCTTCCACTGGATAGATACCTTCCTGCCACACTAGATCATAGATAGAACACATCTGCAACCTTTCTTCCACTGGATAGATACTTTCCTGCCACACTAGATCATAGATAGAACACATCTGCAACCTTTCTTCCACTGGATAGATACTTTCCTGCCACCTAGATCATAGATAAAAACACATCTGCAACCTTTCTTCCACTGGATAGTTTACCTTCCTGCCACACTAATCATAGATAGAACACATCTGCAACCTTTTTCTTCCACTGGATAGATACTTTCCTGCCACACAAAGATCATAGATTGAACACATCTGCAACCTTTCTCACTGGATAGATACTTTCTGCCAAAACTAGATCATAGATTAAACCCAACATCGCAACCTTTCTTCCACTGGATAATAATTTCCTGCCACCCTAGATCATAGATAGAACCCCATCTGCAACCTTTCTTCCACTGGATAGATACTTTCCTGCCACCTAGATCATAGATAGAACACATCTGCACCTTTTCTTCCCGGAAGATACTTCCTGACACACTAGATCATAGATTGAACACATCTGCAACCTTTTCTTCCACTGGATAGATACTTTCCTGACACACTAGTTCATAGATTGAACACATCTGCAACCTTTCTTCCACTGGATAGATACTTTCCTGACACACTAGTTCATAGATTGAACACATCTGCAACCTTTCTTCCACTGGATAGATACTTTCCTGCCACACTAGATCATAGATAGAACACATCTGCAACCTTTCTTCCACTGATAGATACTTTCCTGCACACTAGATTCATAGATAGAACACATCTGCAACCTTTCTTCCACTGGATAGATACTTTCCTGCCACACTAATCATAGTAAACACATCTGCAACCTTTCTTTCCACTGATAGATCTTTCCTGCCACACTAGATCATAGTTTAGAACACATCTGCAACCTTTTTTTCCACTGGTTTAGAAAACTTTCCTGCCACAACTAGATCATAGATAGAACACATCTGCAACCTTTCTTCCACTGGATAGAATACTTTCCTGCCACACTAGTTCATAGATTGAACACATTTTGCAACTTTTTTCCCACGGGAAATAGATACTTTCCTGCCACACTAGTTCATAGATTGAACACATCTGCAACCTTTCTTCCACTGGATAGATACTTTCCTGCCACACTAGTTCATAGATTGAACACATCTGCAACCTTTCTTCCACTGGATAGATACTTTCCTGCCACACTAGATCATAGATAGAACACATCTGCAACCTTTCTTCCACTGGATAGATACCTTCCTGCCACACTAGATCATAGATTGAACACATCTGCAACCTTTCTTCCACTGGATAGATACTTTCCTGCCACACTAGTTCATAGATAGAACACATCTGCAACCTTTCTTCCACTGGATAGATACCTTCCTGCCACACTAGATCATAGATAGAACACATCTGCAACCTTTCTTCCACTGGATAGATACCTTCCTGCCACACTAGATCATAGATAGAACACATCTGCAACCTTTCTTCCACTGGATAGATACTTTCCTGCCACACTAGTCATAGATAGAACACATCTGAAACCTTTTCTTCCACTGGATAGATACTTTCCTGCCACACTAGAATTATAGATAGAACACTTCTGCAACCTTTCTTCACTGGATAGAACCTTCCGGGCCACACTAGATCATAGATAGAACACATCGGGCAACCTTTCTTCCACTGGATAGATACTTTCCTCCCACATAGATCATAGATAGAACACATCTGCAACCTTTCTTCCACGGGATAGATACTTTCCTGCACACTAGATCAAGATAAACACATCTGCAACCTTCTTCCACTGGATAGTTTACCTTCCTGCCACACTAATCATAGATTGAACACATCTGAAACCCTTTTCTTCCACGGGATAGATTACTTCCTGCCAACTAGATCTAGATTGAACACATCAGCAACCTTTTTTCCCACGGGATAGATAATTTCCTGCCACACTAGATCATAGATTGAACACATCTGCAACCTTTCTTCCACTGGATAGATAATTTCCTGCCACACTAGATCATAGATAGAACACATCTGCAACCTTTCTTCCACTGGATAGATACTTTCCTGCCACACTAGATCATAGATTGAACACATCTGCAACCTTTCTTCCACTGGATAGATACTTTCCTGACACACTAGATCATAGATTGAACACATCTGCAACCTTTCTTCCACTGGATAGATACTTTCCTGACACACTAGTTCATAGATTGAACACATCTGCAACCTTTCTTCCACTGGATAGATACTTTCCTGACACACTAGTTCATAGATTGAACACATCTGCAACCTTTCTTCCACTGGATAGATACTTTCCTGCCACACTAGATCATAGATAGAACACATCTGCAACCTTTCTTCCACTGGATAGATACTTTCCCCCAAACACTAGATCATAGATAGAACACTTCTGCAACCTTTTTTCCACTGGATAGATACTTTCCTCCCACACTAATCAAAAGATAGAACACATCTGAAACCCTTTTCTTCCACGGATAGATATTTTTCCTGCCACACTAGATCATAGATAGAACACATCTGAAACCCCTTTCTTCCACTGGATAGATACTTTCCTGCCACACTAGATCATAGATAGAACACATCTGCAACCTTTCTTCCACTGGATAGATACTTTCCTGCCACACTAGATCATAGATAGAACACATCTGCAACCTTTCTTCCACTGGATAGATACTTTCCTGCCACACTAGTTCATAGATTGAACACATCTGCAACCTTTCTTCCACTGGATAGATACTTTCCTGCCACACTAGTTCATAGATTGAACACATCTGCAACCTTTCTTCCACTGGATAGATACTTTCCTGCCACACTAGATCATAGATAGAACACATCTGCAACCTTTCTTCCACTGGATAGATACTTTCCTGCCACACTAGATCATAGATAGAACACATCTGCAACCTTTCTTCCACTGGATAGATACTTTCCTGCCACACTAGATCATAGATAGAACACATCTGCAACCTTTTTTTCCACGGGAATAGATACTTTCCTGCCACACTAGATCAAGATAGAACACATCTGAAACCCTTTTTCCTTCCACTGGAAAAGATACTTTCCTGCCACACTAGATCATAGATAGAACACATCTGCAACCTTTCTTCCACTGGATAGATACTTTTCCTGCACACTAGTTCATAGATTGAACATATCTGCAACCTTTCTTCCACTGGATAGATACTTTCCTGCCAACTAGTTCATAGATTGAACACATCTGAAACCCTTTCTTCCACTGGATAGATACTTTCCTGCCACACTAATATAGATAGAAAAACATCTGCAACCTTTCTTTCCACTGGATAGATACTTTCCCTGCCACACTAGATCAAGATAAACACATCTGAAACCTTTTTTCCCACGGATAGATACTTTCCTGCCACACTAGATCATAGATAGAACACATCTGCACCTTTCTTCCACTGGATAGTACTTCCCTGCCACACTATTTTCATAGATTGAACACATCTGAAACCCTTTCTTCCACTGGATAGATACTTTCCTGAAAACATAGTTCATAGATTGAACACATCTGAACCTTTCTTCCACTGGATAGATACTTTCCTGACCACTAGTTCATAGATGAACACATCTGCAACCTTTCTTCCACTGGATAGATACTTTCCGCCACACTAGTTCATAAAAATTGAAACAACTCAACCTTTCTTCCACTGGATAGATACTTTCCTGCCACACTAGATCATAGATAGAAAAACATCTGCAACCTTCTTCCACTGGATAGATACTTTCCTCCACACTAGATCATAGATAGAACAAAATCTGAAACCCTTTTTCCTCCACTGGATAGATACCTTCCGCCACACTAGTTCATAATAGAACACATCTGCAACCTTTCTTCCACTGGATAGATACTTTCCTGCCACACTAGATAAATAGATAAACACATCTGCAACCTTTCTTCCCACGGGAAAGATACTTTCCTGCCACACTAGTTCATAGATAGAACACATCTGCAACCTTTCTTCCACTGGATAGATACTTTCCTGCCACACTAGATCATAGATTGAACACATCTGCAACCTTTCTTCCACTGGATAGATACTTTCCTGCCACACTAGTTCATAGATTGAACATATCTGCAACCTTTCTTCCACTGGATAGATACTTTCCTCCCAAACACTAGTCATAGATTAAACACATCGCAACCTTTCTTCCACTGGATAGATACTTTCCTGCCACACTAGATCATAGATAGAACACATCTGCAACCTTTCTTCCACTGGATAGATACTTTCCTGCCACACTAGATCATAGATAGAACACATCTGCAACCTTTCTTCCACTGGATAGATACTTTCCTGCCACACTAGATCATAGATAGAACACATCTGCAACCTTTCTTCCACTGGATAGATACTTTCCTGCCACACTAGATCATAGATAGAACACATCTGCAACCTTTCTTCCACTGGATAGATACTTTCCTGCCACACTAGATCATAGATTTACTGGTTGATTCAAGTCATAAAGTCTGAAAGACACACCCTCCTCCCCCCCCCCCCCCCCCCACTCCCCAAAGAAAAGAAAAAAAAAAAGGAAAAAAAAGAAAATCTGAGCAGCCCCGCCTCCCCCTCCACCCCCCCCTGTTCCCCTAAAAACGAAACCGAAACACAAAAGTAAAAAAAAAAAAAAAAATCATTTAATCGAGAGAGATCAATATTTGAAAATTCTGGTGTGAGTGAGTTGCTAAGGGACAGCTGTTAAACTCTCTCTCTCTGCATTATTCTCTGATGGAAATAGTGTGTGTGTGTGTGTGTAAATGGTGTGTGTGTGTGTTGTGTTGTGTGTGTGTGTGTGTGTGTTTGTATGTGTTGTGTGTGAGTGTGGTGTGTGTGTGTGAGTGTGTTTGTTTGTAGAGTGGAATGTGTGTGTGAGTGTGTGTGTGTGTGTGTGTGTGTGTGTGTGAGTGAGTGAGTGAGTGTTTGTGTGTGTTGTGTGTGTTGTGTGTGTGTGAGTGAGTGTTTGTGTGTGTTGTGTGTGGGGGTGTTGTGTGAGTGTGTGTGTGTTGTGTGTGTAAGTGTGTGTAAGTGTGTATGAGTGTTTGTGTGTGTAAGTGTGTGTTGTTGTGTGTGGGGTGTTGTGTGAGTGTGTGTGTGTGTTGTGTGTGTGTAAGTGTGTGTGAGTGTGTTGTGTGTGGGGGTGTTGTGTGTGGTGTGTGTGTTTGTGAATGTGTGTGTATGTGTGAGCGATGTGTGTGTGTGTGTGTGTGTTGTGTGTGTGTGTGGTGTATGTGTGTTTGTGAATGTGTGTGTATGTGTTTTTTAAAAATTTATTTTATTCTTTTATGTCGAGGATAATGGAATAAGCACTTATGTGCATTTTTACATCCAGTCCAGTGTGTATGTGGTTTTGTAAATTCTGTCATCTGTTCCCACCGGCACATAATGGCCTACTCTTATGAAAAGCAGAACAGGATTTAACGTGTGCGCAAGATGTTCTGTGTGCATTCGCACACGGGACCTCGGTTTATAGTCTCATCCGAAGGACTTTTGGGAGTGTGAGTGTGTGTGTATGTGTGTGTGTAAGTGTGTGTGTGTGTGTGTATGTGTATTTTGTGTGTGTGTGTGTGTGTAAGTGTACGCATGTGTGTGTGTAAGTGTGGGTGTATGTAAGTGTGTGTGCTTGAGTGGGTGTGTGACTAGTAGCTGCATTCTGCCTTATTAGTCTGCTTCCTTTTTCCGATGTATTCTATATATGAAGCAGACAGAGAGAGAGAGGGAGGGAGGGAGGGATGGAAGGAGGGAGGGAGGGAGACATGGGGAGAGAGAGGGAGAGGGAGTGAGGGAGGGAGGGAGAGAGAGTGAGAGAGAGCATGTGAGACACACAACACACACACACACATACATACAAGCAAACACACTCATGCCTCCCCCTCCCCCATCACAAACACACTAACAGACAGACAGACAGATAGACAGACAGACAGACAGACACACACACACACACACACACACAAGATGCGCGCGCGCACACACACACACACACACACACACACACACACATTTATCAAAACCAGATGAAAGGTTGTGCAAAAGATGAACAGTTTTAGTGGTAGGCCTTTAAAAAAATTGAGTACATTTTAGAGAGAGAGAGAGAGACAGAGAGAGAGAGAAGAGAGAGAAGAGAGAGAGAGAGAGGAGAGAGAGAGGAGAGAGGAGAGAGGAGGGAGGGGAGGAAGAAAAAGAAGGTGGGAGGGAGAGTTCAGAGAACTCGAACTCGAAAGATTTATTCACAAAAAGGCCATTGGCCCATGCATGAAGGGTGGTTGCTGAACTGCTTAGTATTTTAGTGAGAAAAATAAGGAAAAGCACAAAAAACAAAATTATTCTTATTGTATTAACCACAACCACCACAACAAAAATCAGTTACAAGAAAATATGACTTAAGAAACCAAGATATCTGTTATTCTAAAGGCTTTACACAAATATAAAGCAAGGCTGCGCACAATCTCAGGGTGACTAAACACCATGAATAAACAGAATCTAAATAGATTAGGCTGTCTACTATATTTTACGGGAATGTAATTCTGTCTTACATCTTCTAATACTGGACAGCACAGCACAAAATGAACTTCATCTTCCACTGCTTGCTTACATAATGGGCATAGCAACCTGAGGTCATCATCATCATGTTCTATATAATTAAATTTATGAACATTTATGTCTGATACACCAAGTCTACACTTAAGACATAATTCTTTTCAAATGTATGTCCATATCAAGCTTTGGAGAGTTCACAAGAGAGAGGAGAGAGAGAGAGAGAGAGAGAGAGAGAGAGAGAGAGAGGAGAGAGAGAGAGAGAGAAAAGAGACAGAGACAGAGAGAGAGAGACAGAGCAGAGAGAGAGAGAAGAGAGAGAGAGAGAGAGACAGAAGAGAGAGAGACAGACAGAAAGACGAAGAGATAGAGACAGAGAGAGAGGAGGAGAGAGAGAGAGAGAGAGGAGAGAGGTGTGATGGAGTGGTGAGGTGAGAGATGGGTGTGTGTGGTGTGTTGTGTGTGTGTGTGTGGTGTGTTTACGTGTTGTAGGAGAGAGAGAAACAACACTTGAAATACACACACACTCCTCTCTCTCTCTCTCTCTCTCTCTCTCTCTCTCTCTCTCTCTCTCTCTCTCTCTCGTAGTCATCTACTCTCTCTCTCTCTCTCTCCTCTCACTCTCATCTCTCTCTCTCTTCTCTCTCCCTCTCTCTCTCTCTCCTCCCTCCCCTCCTCTCTCTCCCTCCTCCCCTCCTCTCTCTCCCTCTCCCTCCCCTCCTCTCTCTCCTCTCCCTCCCTCCCTTTCTCCCTCCCCTTCCCTCCCTCTCTCTCTCTCCCTCACTCCCTCCTTCCCTCTGTCGAGGACTTAAGTTGTCACACACTCTTTGTAACCTGTGACAAAGCTAGGCTTGGATAATCCTGAAGATTAGAATGGGATACATCATACACTCTCTGAATGTGTGTACATGTGTGTATGCATGTATGTGTGAGTGAGTGTGTGTGTGTGTGTCTGTGTGTGTGTGAGACAGAGACAGAGGAAGACATGCACAGCACTGTAGTGTAGTGCAGTGTAGTGCAGTGTAGTGTAGTGTAGTGTTTATTTTTATTATTTTATTTATTCTTTTATATCGAGGATAATGGAATAAGCACTCTTGTGCTTTTTTACATCCAGTCCCCGTGTGTATGCGGTTTTATAAATTTTGTCATCTGTTTTCCACCGCACACATGCCTACTCTTCCGAAAAGCGGAACAAATTTAACGTGTGCGCAAGATGTTCTTCATGCGTTCGAACCGGGCCTCGTTTATATCTCATCCCGAAGACTTAGTGTATGTATGCAGTGAGTGCAGTGAGTGCAGTGCAGTGCACAGTTTGTGTAGTTAGAAATAGTGTAGTGTACTGTTCTGTACTGACTGTAGGGTAGTGTTTGAGGGTAGTGTAGTGTATGCATGTAGTGTAGTGCAGAGCACTGCAGTGTAGTGTATGTACTGTACGGGTAGGTAGGTAGTGTAGAAGTGCAAGGCAGTGTAGTGTACTGTAGTGTGGTGTGTTTAGGGGTATACAGTGTACTGAAAGTGCATTGTATGTACTGTATGCATTTAGTGTATGTAGGTAGTGTAGGTAATGTACTGTATTATACAATAGGCAGTGCATGTAGTGTAGGGTAGTGTATGTAGTGCCAGTACAGTAGTGCAGTACAGTGCAGTCGGAGTTGTAGTGTAGTGAAGTGTATGCAGTGAAAGTGTATGCAGTGTAGTGTACTGTAGGTAGTGTAGGGTAAGAGTGTAGTGTAGTGCAGTGTAGTGCAGTGTAGTGTATGTAGTGTACTGTAAGTGTAGTGCATGTATATTTTAGTGCGTGTAGTGTATTATAGTGTAGTGCGTGAAAGGGTAGTGCAGTGTACTGTAGTGTACTGTAGTGTATTTACAGTGTACGGGTAGTGTAGTGCAGGGTAGGCAATGCAGTGTTCTGTTAGTGTACTGTATGTACTGTTGTGCAGTGTAGTATATGTAGGGGTAGTGCAGTGTAGGTATGTACTGAAACTGTATGCATTGCATTTTATGTATGCAGTGCAGTGCAGTGTAGTGCAGTGTGGTTAGTGCATGTATGTATGCGTGCAGTGTAGTGAAGTGCAGTGTAGTGTAGTGCACTGTAGTGTAGTGAGTGTAGTGCATGTAGGTATGCAGTGTAGTGTAGTGCATTTGTAGTACAGTGTAGTGCAGTGTAGTGTAGTGCAGTGCAGTGCATGAAAGTGCAGTGCAGTGAAATATAGTGTAGTATGTGCAGTGCATGTAGTGTAGTGTAGTGTAGTGCAGTGATGTATTTGTAGTGTAGTGCAGTGCAGTGTAGTGCAGGGGTAGTGTAGTGCAGTGTAGTGCAGTGCGGGTTGTAGTGTAGTGTAGTGCAGTGAGTGTAGTGCATGTAGTCAGGTAGTGCAGTGAAAGTGTCAGGGTGAGTGTGTTATGTAGTGTAGTGCTAGTTGTAGTGCAGTAAGTAATGAGTGCAGTGCAGTAGTAGTGAGGGTGTGCAAGTTTGGGCAGGGTAGTGCGGGTTAGTGTTTTAGTGTAGTGCAGTGTAGTGTATGCTGTGTAGTGTAGGGCCCAAAATTAAAGAAAGGAGGTGTGCCCAATTTGCAGATTTGCCTGCCTGCTAATGGAACCTTGTCACCATTGATTTGTGCTCCCCTCCCCACCCCACCCCCTCCATCTCCTCCTCCCCGCTCTCCTCCTTTCCTCCCCCTCCCCCCCCCCCCCCCCCCCCCCTTTGCCCCACCCCCAAGTCTCTGTACCTCCACTCCCTTTCCCCCGCCCTTCCCACCTCCCATAATCCTCAGTGAATGGCTGTCTTTTTTTTTTTTTTCCCCCTTGTACCTGCAAAAGCTGGTAAGATTGGGGTTGGGGAGTTTTTGGGCACTGTGGTTTTCAACAAATATTTTTTTCCTAGTTAGGATTTGTTTTGGGTTTTGTTTTTGGGTGTTGTGTTTGTGTGATGTGGGGTTGTGTGATGTTTTGTGGGTGTGGTGTTGTGTTTGTTTATGTGGTTTTGTGTTTGGTGGTTGGTTTTTTGATGTGGTGTTGTGTGGGGGTTTGGTTTTGTGTGGTGTTTGGTTTTGTTGGTGGTTTTTTTGGGGTTGTGTTTGTTTGGGGGTGGTGTTATGTTGGGTTGAGTTTTGTGGGGTTGTGTGTTTGTTGGTTTGTGTTTGGATGTGGGTTTGTGGGTTGTTGGTTTGGTGTGTGGTGGTGTGGGTGTTTGTTTGGGAGTGGTGTTGTGGGTGTGTGGTGTTTGTGTGGGGTTTTGTGGGTTTGTTGTTTTGTGTGTGTGTGTTGTGTGTGTGGTGTTTTTTGTGTTGTGTGTGGTGTGTTGTGTTTGTGTTTTGTTTTGTGGTGTTGGGTTTGTGTATGGGGGTGGTGTGTTTTGTGTGTGTGTGTGGGTGGGTTTTTGTGTGGTGGTTGTGTGGTGTGGTTTGTGGGTGTGGGTTTTTGTGGTGTTGGGTTTGTGTTGTGTGATGTGGTTGTGTTTTGTGATGGGTGTTTTGGTGGGGGTTTGGGTTTTGGTGGTTGTGTGGTGGTTTTTGTGTGTGTGGGTTTTTGGTGGGTTGGTGGGGTGGGGGGTTTTGTGTTGTGGTGTGGTGTTTGTGTGTTGTGGGTTGGGTTTGGTGTGTGTGTTTGTGGTGTGTTTGGTTGGGGTGGTGTTGGGGGGTTGTTTTGGTGTGGTGTTGTGGGGGTGGGGTGTGGGGGGGGGTGGTTGGGGGGTTTTGTTTTTTGTGGGTTTGGTTTGTGGGGGTGTGGGGTTTGGTGTTGGGGGGGTGGTGTGTGGGTGGTTTGTGTTTGTGGTGGGGTTGGTTTTTGGTGGGGTTTGGGGGGTGTTTGGGTTTTGTGTGTGTTGGGGTGGTGTTTGTGGGTTGTGTTTGTTGTTTTTGTGGTTGTTTGGTTGTTGTGGTTGTGGGTTGTGTGGTGTTTGTGGGGTTTTTTGGGGGTGTGTTGGGTTTTTTGGGGGGGGGTTTTTTTTTTAAAAAAACCACCTTCCCTACCTCCCACCATCCTTAACCCTAACCCAACTACCCTAAACTCCACCACCTAAACTACAATTACCCTCTTATCCCCTACTACCTTACCCATCACCACCTCTAAACCATACCTTTCTCAATAGGGTCCATCCAAAACCTTTTTAATATACTTATTAAACACCCTACCTCAAATTTCTTTAAGATACTTTAAATACCTACCTAATTAATTTTAGACCAAACCCTAAACCTTTTTATAATACTATTACCATACCAAATTACTACCTAATAATACTATTTCCTAATACTTACCCTAACCCTTAACGCCCCTTCCCCTACTACTACATATAATAAATTAAAATATACCTTTAATACTATTAAAATAAAAAATATTTACCTACCTCACTCTAACCCTAAAACTAAAAGTTTTAAACTAAAAAAACTTCCAATCTAACTACTACAAAGGCTACCTAAAACTACCAAACCAATACCAAAACTCTAAAAAAGAAAACCCCCAAATTTTTACATAAGTACTAACCAAATAATACCACTACCTATTAAATAAAAATAATATTTAATTATTTCCCCAATTAACCTATACCTATTAATATTAAAAAAACTCCAAATTTCTATAATAACTATTTAAAACCTATAACCCTTTTAAAAAACTCCTTAAAACACCTAAGTTTAAAATAATAAATTATTAATTTCCTAAAAACTACACCTTTTCTACTAAATAATTAAAAATCTTAAAATAATTATAATACTATATAAAATTTTAACCCCAAAATTAAAAATCAAATACAATTTCCTAAACCCCCTACTTTACCTAACCTTTAACATATAACCTAAATAATCAATTAAACCCCCATAAAAAATTTAAATAATCCCACCCCAATCTTATATAAATTAAATATAAAATACTACCCTATCAATTAATAAATATATTTAACCTTTTTAAAAACTATTAATACTTAATAATATAAAATATCTACAATCAAATAATCTTTCAAAAAAAACCTAATACCCCCCAAACCCATATCTTAATAATTTAAATATTACCCTCTACTATCACTACCCCCTCTAAACCCCCTACATCTACCCAACCCCCCTCTAAACCCACCCATCAACCCTACCTACCTTTCCTACCTTTTACCCTACCTTCCCCCTCCTACCTCAACCTCTAAACCCCTCCCCCTACCTCTCCAAACCTCTCCCACCATCTACCTCTCACCTACCACTCTACCTACTCTCTACTCTCCCTCCCCCCCCCTACCAAACCTAACTCTAAAAACCCTTTCTAAGCACCATACACCTTCTACCTCAAATCCCAAAATACTAATCTCCTCTTCCTCCCCCCACCCACCCCTAAATTTCTCAACCTAAAAATCCACGACCTAAACCTACCATAACCCTTTAAATTTAAAAAATACCCTTTCCCCCTAGGGGTAACTATTAAAACCTACCCCCCCCACCCTCACCCTTTCCACCTACAACCCTTCTACTACCAAACCCCCCTCCAAAACCTTAACCCTACAATCCCCCTCCCCTCCCCACCTACCCTAAAATTTCCTTACCTACCTAAACATACAAGAACCAAAAATTATTAAGGAAAATTTCTAATATAAACACCACCTTTTCCCATATAATTTTTCTTTAACCCCTACCTTTTGAATATTAACAAATTTAAATTAATACCTCACCTAATAAAACTAAAAATTTTTAATATTTAACATAACCCTAAAAAACCAAACCCCCCCATACCAAATCTACCCTTACAAAAACCCCATTTTAAATACACTACTACTTAAATACCTAAACCCTACCTAACCTTACCTATACCCCCACACCTCCCCCCACCCTTCAACTATCCTCCTCCCCAAATCCCTACCTACCCCCTACCACCTCTTTTCCTACCCACCTACTACCTCCCTACTACCTCATACCTACCTTTCCCCCACCCTACTACTTTACCTACCCTACCTCCAAACCCACCTCCTACCTACCTAAACCCAATTTCCTTTACTACCCACCTCTAACCTTAAACCCCCTCCCACCTACCCACCTTAAACCCTCCCCCCAACTTCTTACACACCCCTAACCTCTACACACCTCCCCCAAGGGCCCCCAAAAATACCACCCCCCTCACCTTCCTCTAGCCCTAAGTCCCCCCCCCTTTCCTACCCCCCCCTTTTGGAACCCTGCTTGGGGGGGCCCCCCCGGGGGGGTTTGGGGGGCGGGGGGGGGGGGAGGTGGGGGAGAGGGGGGGGGGGAGAAAAAAATAAATGCTGTTGGCGGTTTGGTGTGTGGGGGGGCGGGGGGTTGGGGTGGGGGGGGGGGTGTGGGGGGGGGTGGGGGGGGGTGGGGGGCGGGGGGGGGGGGGGTGGGGGTTTGGTAAGTGGGGTGGGGGGGGGGGGGGGGGGGGGGGGGGGGGGGGGGGGGGGGGTGGGGGGGCGGGGGGGGGGGTGGGGTGGGGGGAGGTTTTTTTTTGGGGGGGGGGGGGGGGGGGGGTGGGGGGGGTGGGGGGTGGGGGGTTTTGGGGGGGTTTTGGGGGGGTTTGGGGGGGGGGGGGGTTTTTTTTTTGTGTGTGGGTGGGTGGGGTTGGGGGGGGGGAATTTTTTTTTTTTTTTTGGGGGGGGGGGGGTTTTGGGGGGGTTTTTTTTGGGGGGGTCGGGGGGGGGGGTTTTTTTTTTTTTTTTTTTTTAAAATTTTTTTCCCCTTTTTGGTGGGTTTTTGGGGGAGGGGGGGTGCGGGGGCCCCCCCCTTTTAAAATTTTTTTTTTCCCCTTTTTAAAATTTTTTTTAACCATAATGTATTTTATTTACTTTTATTGGGGAATTTCCCCAAAGTTTACCCGTAGGGGGTTGCGGGGAGGTGGGGTGTGGGGTGTGGTTTGGTGGCAGAGGCCCTGCTGACTGAAGAAAATTCACCATCGACCCTGTCTCTGCCGCCTTGCTTGTACGGTGTGTGCCTACTTAGCCTACCTCCTCGGCCTGCGAGTGTGTGTGGTGGGGGGGGGGGGGGGGTGGGTGGGGGGGTGGGGGGGGCTTGGGGGGGGGGGGTGGGTGGGTGGGGGGGTTGGGGTGGAGTGTATGTGTGTGATGGGTGGGTGGGGGGGGGGGGGGGAGTGGGGGGGGTGTTGGGGAGTGTGTGTGGTGGCTGGGTGGTGGGTGGGGGTTGGGTGTGTGGTGTGTGTGTGTGTGTGCGTGGTGGTGTGTGTGGTGTGTGTGTGTGTGCGTGCGCGCGCGTGTGTGTGTGTGTGGGGGGGTGTGTGTGTGTGTGTGTGGGTGGGTGGGGGTAGGGGTTGGCGAGTGTGTGTGTAAGTGTGTGTGTAAGTGTGTGTGGGTGTGTGTGTGTGGGGGTAGGGGTTGGGGAGTGTATGTGTGTGTGTGTGTGTGTGGGTGCGGGTGGGTGGGTGGGGGTAGGGGTTATTTATTTATTTATTTATTTATTTATTTATACCACTTTAAGTCACGAGATTTCTCTGCGTGAAATTCGGGCTGCTTCTCCAGGGGAGAGCACGTCGCCACAAGAGCAGCGCCACCCCATCTTTTTTTTTTTTTTTTTTTTGGTCTGCAACTGTATTTTCGTTCCCTATCAGAGTGGCTTTTTTCTAAGAATTTTGCCAGGGACAACTCTCTTGTTGCCGTGGGTTCTTTTTCGTGCGCTGCATAATTTTCTGTAACACATGGGATCTCGGTTTATCGTCTCATCCGAAAGACTAGCGCCCAGACCACCACTCATGGTCTAATGGATGGGGGAAAAGTTTCGGGCCCAGACGGGATACGAACCCGGACTTTTCGCTTTCTAGACAGGGGAGTGTGTGTGTGTGTGGGGGGGGGAGTGTGTGTGTGTTTGGGAGTGGGAGTGTGTGTTTGTGTGTGTGGGGGGGGGAGTGGGTGTAGGTGAGACTCTGTGTGGTGTGTGTGTTTTGGGGGGGGGGGGGTGGATGGGAGGGGGGAGTGTGTGTGTGTGCGCGTGTGATGAGTAAGTGAGAGACAGAGAGAGACACAGAGAGAGAGACTCTCTGTGTGTGTATGCGTGTGTGTGTGTGTGACTCTGTGTGTGTATGTGTATGTGTGTGTGTGTGACTGTGTGTTTTGTGTATGTGTGTGTGACTGTGTGTGTGTGTGACTCTGTGTATGTGTGTGTGTATGTGTGTGTGACTCTGTGTGTGTGTGTTTGTGACTGTGTGTGTGTGTGTTGTGTGACTGTGTGTTGTGTCTGTGTGTGTGTGTGACTGTGTATGTGACTGTGTGTGTGTGACTTTGTGTGTGTGTGTGTCCTTCTTCTTCTTCTTCTTCTTGTTCTTCTTGTTCTTGTTCTTCTGTTCTTCTTGTTCTCCTTCTTCTTCTTCTCCTCTTCCTCCTCCTCCTCCTCCCTCCTCCTCTCTCCTCCTCCTCTTCCTCCTCCTCCTCCTCTTCCTCCTCCTCCTCCTCCTCCTCCTTCTTCTTCTTCTTTTTCTTCTTCGAACACTCAGACAGCAACCATTGTCTGTTATTTGAGCGAAAGTGCGTCACGCTGCCGTTAATGAAGCGCCTGACAAGTCAGGCCCAGCGTATGCGACTTCGGTCTAAGAGAGATCTCTCTTTTAAATCTTTCTGGGATGAAGGCAGGAGAATGGACCGAGAGGGCACAAAAATAGACAAGGAGGAGGTGACAGGGAGAGAAGAAAAAAAAAGAAGAAAGAAACAAAGCAGAAACAAAGAGAGGGATAGAAAAGAGGAAATCCCTCGTCACACAATTTCCAGAATGTGGGGATGTTATTTATACTGACAGGGCCCCCCACCCACCCACTGGTATTCCCCACAAGGGATAAACGGTAGGTTTGACACGAGACCTCGGTTTAACCAGTCGCATCTGAAGGACTTTTCCGGGAGGCTGGGTGGGGGGTGGGCGGGGGGTGGGGGTGGGGGGGTGGAATCGATACTGATATTATCAATGAACTCCAGGGAGAAGATCCCCTTCTTCTTCTTCTTCTTCTTCGTCGAACGCTCAGACAGCAACTACTGTTGTCTGTTATATGAGCGAAAATGCGTCACGCTGCCGTTAAGCGCCTGACAAGTCAGGCCCAGCACCGCATCATCCGACTTCGGCACAAGAGAGAATAGTTACCTTTGAAGTCTTTCTGGGGGAAAAAAGGCAGGAGAATGGACCAAGAAGGCACAAAAATAGACAAGAAGGAAGTGACAGGAAGAAAAGGAACAAGGCAGAAACAAAAGAAAAGAGGGAATTCCTAGTACAGAATTTCCAGAAGGTGGGGATGCTATTTATACTGACAGGCCCCCCCCCCCCCCCTCCCCCCCGGCATCCCCTAGGTGGAGAGAAGATATAATAATAAAATAATAATATATGGAATTTATACAGCGCCGAATCTTGTAAAACAAACCAATCGAAGCGCTTGCACTCAAATCATTTGCGCGCTGCAACTTCGTCGAAATAAATAAAGGAACCAGCGTCTCGACCGTGACTGGTGATCGTCAGATTTACAAAGCTGTCCCGCCCACCCCCCTCTCTCCATCCCCTTTCCTGGAACCTCAATCAGTAATATATTCACGGTGGTGTTCCGATGCAACAGGCACCAGTACGGACCCATCAACTTTTCGGCCGGAGGCGGCAAATGCCGCCGAAGGCACCTTGACATTGCCGGCTGGAAGGCGTCTAGGGGGTGGACAAGGGATTGATCAACGAAGATCGCAGCAGCCAGAGTTGACTGTACGGATAAGGCTAGAAAGTGGTGTCTGGCGTGTTGTGGTGGGATGCTATTTGCGGGCCCTGGCTCCGGGGGGTAGTGGATTGGGGGACTGGGGCATGAGGTTGCTTGGGTGGGGGGCTAGGGTTAGAGGTCGCTGGTGTGTGTGTGGTGGGGAAGTGGCCCGCCCCCCCCTGGGCTGGGATTGTTGTGTGTGGGGTGTGTGGGGGGGGGTTGTTGTGTGGGCCTCTTGGGGGGGGGGGGGGGTTTGTTGTGTTGCTGTGTGTTGTGGGGGGGGGGGGGCTGTTGTGGGGGGGTGGCGGGCGCGAGTTGCTGTTGTGTGTGTGTGTAGGGGGTGGGGTTGTGTGTGTAGTGGGGGGGTGTTTTTGTGTGTTGGGGGGGTGGTGTGTGTGTGTGTGTGTGTGTGGGGGGGGGGGTTGTGTGTGTGGGGGTGGGGTGGGGGGGGGTGTTTGTGTGTGTGTGTGTGGGGGGGGTGTGTGTGTGTGTGGGGGGGGGGTGTTTGTGTGTGTGTGTGGTGTGTGTGTGTGTGGGGGGGGGGGGTTGTGGTTGTGTGTGTGGGGGGGGGGGGGTGTTTTTGTGTGTTGTGGTGTGTGTGGGGGGGGGGTTGTGTGTGTGTGGGGGGGGGGTTGTGTGTGTGTGTGGGGGGGGGGGGGGGTTGTGTGTGTGTGTGTGGGGGGGGTTGTGTGTGTGTGGTGGGGGGGGGGGGGGTTGTGTGTGTAGGGGGGTGGGGTGTTTTTGTGTGTTGTGTGTGTGGGGGGGTGTTGTGTGTGTGGGGGTTGTGTGTGTAGTGGGGGGGGGGGGGGTTGTGTGTGTGGGGGGCTGTTGTGTGTTGTGTGTGTGTGTGTGGGGGGGGGGGGGGCTGTTGTTGTGTGTGTGTGTGTGGGGGGGGTGTTGTTGTGTGTGTGTGTGGGGGGGGGGGGGGTTGTGTGTGTGGTGGTGTGGGGGGGGGTTGTGGGTGGTGTGGGGGGGGGGGGGGTGGTGTGTGTGTGTGTGGGGGTTGTGTGTGTGGGGGGGGGTTTTTGTGTGTGTGTGGGGGGGGGGTGTGGTGTGTGGTGGTGTGTGTAGGGGGGGGTTGTGTGTGTGTGTGTGTGGGGGGGGGGGGTTGTGTGTGTAGGGGGGGGGTGTTTTGTGTGTGTGTGTGGGGGGGGTGTTGTGTGTGGGGTGTGTGTGGTGTGTGTGTGTGGGGGGGGGGGGGGGCTGTTGTGTGTGTGTGTGGGGGGGGTTGTGTTGTGGGGGATGGGGGGGGGGGGTTGTGTGTGGTGTGTGTGTGTGTGGGGGGTGTTGGGGGGAGGGGGATTGTTGTGTGTGTGTTGTGTGTTTTATTTATTTTATTTTATTCTTTTATATCGA
This sequence comes from Rapana venosa, assembly GCA_028751875.1. Classification (NCBI taxonomy): domain Eukaryota; kingdom Metazoa; phylum Mollusca; class Gastropoda; order Neogastropoda; family Muricidae; genus Rapana; species Rapana venosa. The sequence continues at coordinate 9,893,097 of CM054164.1, forward strand.
GGATAATGGAATAAGCACTCATGTGCTTTTTTACGTCCAGTCCACGTGTGTATGCGGTTTTGTAAATTCTGTCATCTGTTCCCACCAGCACACAATGGCCTACTCTTCCGAAAAGCGGAACAGGATTTAACGTGTGCGCAAGATGTTCTGCGTGCGTTCGCACACGGGGGCCTTGGTTTATAGTCTCATCCGAAGGACTTTTGGGTAGAGTGGAGTCTGCACTGATGTTAACTCCAGGGGAAAATATCCCCTTGAACGGGAATCGAACCCGGGTCGTCAGATTGTGAGCGCGATGTTCTGACCACTAGGCTATCCCGTCTCCCGTGTGTGTGTGTGTGTGTGTGTGTGTGTGCGTGTTGTGGTAGGTGTGTTGTGGGGATGTGTGTGTGTGTGTGTGACTCTGTGTGTGTGTGTGACTCCATGTGTGAATCCATGTGTGACTGGTGTGTGTGTGTGAGTGTGTGTGACTCATGTGTATGTGACTCTGTGTATGTGTGTGTGTGTGTGTGTGTGTGTTGATGCTGATATTATAGTGAATTATGAGGGTGATAGTGACAGTGACGATATTGATGACAACCATTTGACATGTCTGACAGTGAAGTATGAATTATGATGTTGATGCTGATGACAATGATGACAATGACAGTGATGATGACGAATGATTTGACAGGGCTGAGAGTGAAGGAGATTGTACAGAAAGACCTCAAGATGGTCAGTGATGATGATGATGACAATGATGATGATAATCACAATGATGATAATGAATCATGGACAATGATTTGACAGGGCTGACAGTGATGGAGATTCTACAGAAAGACCTCAAGATGGTCAGTGATGATGGTGATAATGACAATGATGATGATGATAATGACAATGATGATGGTGATAATGATTTTGATGATGACAATGATTTGACAGGGCTGACAGTGAAGGAGATTGTACAGAAAGACCTCAAGATGGTCAGTGATGATGGTGATAATGACAATGATGATGATGATAATGACAATGATGATGGTGATGATGACAGTGATGATGACAATGATTTTGATGATGACAATGATTTGACAGGGCTGACAGTGAAGGAGATTGTACAGAAAGACCTCAAGATGGTCAGTGGAGATGATGAATCATGATGATGATGATGATAATGACAATGATGATGATGATGATAATGTAAATGATGGTGACAATGATGACGACAGTGGTGATGACAGTGATGATGACAATGATTTGACAGGGCTGACAGTGAAGGAGATTGTACAGAAAGACCTCAAGATGGTCAGTGGAGATGATGAATCATGATGATGATGATGATAATGACAATGAGGATGATGATGATAATGTAAATGATGGTGACAATGATGATGACAGTGATGATGACAACGACAGTGATGATGACAATGATTTGACAGGGCTGACAGTGAAGGAGATTCTACAGAAAGACCTTAAAATGGTCAGGGGAGACAGTTTAACGGTGGCCATGTGTTCTGTCACTATGGACATGAAGGTCAGTCTAGTTCCGTACAATACAATACAGTACAATACAGTACAGTACAATACAATACAGTACAATACAATACAATACAATACAGTACAATACAATACAGTACAATACAATACAATACAATACAGTACAATACAGTACAATACAATACAATACAGTACAATACAGTACAATACAATACAATACAATACAGTACAATACAGTACAATACAGTACAATACAATACAATACAGTACAATACAATACAGTACAATACAGTACAATACAATACAATGTGATGCAATATAACACAATGCAATACAGTATAATAATAATAGTACTACTACTACTACTACTACTACTACTACTACTGCTAGTACTGCTACTACTGCTACTACTACTACTACTACTACTACTACTACTACTGCTTTTACTACTACTACTACTACTACTACTACTACTACTGCTTTTACTACTACTACTACTACTACTACTACTACTACTACTTCTACTGCTTTTACTACTACTACTAGTACTACTACTACTACTACTACTACTACTACTACTACTACTACTACTACTGCTACTAAGGAATGAAATTCATATAGCGCTATATCTTGCAAAAACAAATCAAAGCACTTGCATTCAACCCACCCCTAACAATGAACAGTTTTAACAAATTCAAATGTACACACGCATGCACACACATACACACACACACACACCACAATGCAATACAGTACTATACAATACAAGACAATGTAATACAGCACAATACAAAACAAAACAATACAATGCAGTACTGTACAATACAATGCAATGCAATACAATACAATACAATACAGTATATAACAGTGCAAGGCCACACAGTGGAATGTGCATCACACCACACCACGCCACATCACACCACACCACACCATACCACACCATACCACACTACACACACCACACCACACCATGCACACCACACCACACCATACCACACCACACCACACCACGCCACACCACACCACACCACACCACACCCACACCACGCCACACCACACCACGCCACACCACACCACACCATACCACACCACACCACACCACGCCACACCACACCACACCACACCACGCCACACCACACCACACCACACCACACCACGCCACACCACACCACACCACACCACACCCGCCACACCACACCACACCTACCACACCACACTACACCACACCACACTACACCACACCACACCACACTACACCACACCACACCACACCACACCACACTACACCACACCACACCACACCACACTACACCACACCACACCACACCACACTACACTACACCACACCACTCCAAGTACACCACACCACACACACCACACCATTACCACACCCACCACACCACACCACACCAACCACACCACACCACAGCACACTACACCACACCATACCACACCATACCACACCACACTACACCACACCATACCACACCACACTACACCACACCACACCACACCACACTCCAAACTACACCACACCACACCACACCACACCACACCACACCACACCACACCACACCACACAGTGACACTGATGCAAAATCCCTTGCACTGTTGTTTTCTTACTATACTACACCAGACTCCTCCCCCTCCTCTACCTCCCGCCCCCCTCTACCTCACCCCCCCTCCCCCCCCACGCCTCACCTCCACCCCCCCCCCCCACCACCCCACACCCACCCCCACACCCCACCACTACCTTCCCAACTCACCACCACACTAACCCCATCCCCCACAATGACAGTGATGTGCTAGATCTTAGGCATTGTGTGGTGTGTGTGTTGTGTTGTGCGTGCGTGTGTGTGTGTGTGTGTGTGTATGTATGTTGTGCGTGCGTGCGTGTTGTGTGTGCGTGTTGTGCGTGTGTGTGTTGTGCGTGCGTGTGGTTGTTGTTGTGTTGCATGTGTTGTGGTGTGTGTGTGTGGGGGGGGGGGGGGGGGGGTGTGTGGTGTGTGTGTGGGGGGGGGGTCTTGTGTGTGGTGTGTGTGTGGTGTTGTGTTTGTGTGTGTGTGGTGTGTTGTGTGTGTGTGTGTTGTGTTGCATGTGTGTGGTGTGTGTGTGTGTGTGTGGGGTGGGGGGGCATGTTGTGGGTGGGGGCATGTTGTGGGTGTTGTGTGTGGTGTGTGTGTTGTGTTGGTGTGTAGTGTGTGTGGTGTGTGTGTGTGTGGGGGGTCTTGTGTTGTGCGTGTGTGTGTGGTGTGTGTTTGCATGTGCATGCGTGGTGTGCGTGTGCGTGCGTGTGGTGTGTTGTGTGTGTTGTGTGTTTGGGGTTGGTGGTCTTTAGTTGTGCGTGTGTGTGTGGTGTGTGTGTGTTTGTGTGTGTGTGGGGGTGGTGGTGGTGTCGTGTGTTGTGTGTTATGTGTGTGGGTGGAGGGTCTTGTGTTGTGTGTGGTGTGTGCGTATGTGGGGGGGTCTTTTGTTGTGGTGTGTTGTGAGTGTGTTGTGTGTGTGTTGTGTGTGTGTGTGTGGTGTGTGTGTGTGTTTGTGAGTGAGGGTGTTGTGTTGTGTGAGTGTGTATGTGTGTGTGTGTGTGAGTGAGGGTGTTGTGTTGTGTGTGTGTGTATGTGTGTGTGGGTGTGTGTGTGTGTTTGTGAGTGAGGGTGTTGTGTTGTGTGTGTGTATGTGTGTGTGTGTGTGTGTGTGAGTGAGGGTGTTGTGTTGTGTTGTGTGTATGTGTGAGTCTTGTGTTTTTGAGCGTGCGTGCACGTGTGTGTTTTTTTTCTTTTTAATTTTTTTCCTTTTCATATGTGTGTGCATGTGTGCGTGCGTGCGTGTGTGTGTGT
>CM054164.1:9902403-9917403 GCA_028751875.1 Rapana venosa
GCCATGGTGAATAAATAAAGATAAATAGTAACACCTTCTGCCATGGTGAATAAACAAAGATAAATAGTAACACCTTCTGCCATGGTGAATAAACAAAGATAAATAGTAACACCTTCTGCCATGGTGAATAAATAAAGATAAATAGTAAAACCTTCTGCCATGGTGAATAAATAAAGATAAATAGTAAAACCTTCTGCCATGGTGAATAAATAAAGATAAATAGTAACACCTTCTGCCATGGTGAATAAACAAAGATAAATAGTAAAACCTTCTGCCATGGTGAATAAATAAAGATAAATAGTAACACCTTCTGCCATGGTGAATAAATAAAGATAAATAGTAAAACCTTCTGACGTCCTGAATAAATAAAGATAAATAGTAAAACCTTCTGCCGTCCTGAATAAATAAAGATAAATAGTAACACCTTCTGCCATGGTGAATAAATAAAGATAAATAGTAAAACCTTCTGCCATGGTGAATAAATAAAGATAAATAGTAACACCTTCTGCCATGGTGAATAAATAAAGATAAATAGTAAAACCTTCTGCCATCCTGAATAAATAAAGATAAATAGTAAAACCTTCTGCCGTCCTGAATAAATAAAGATAAATAGTAACACCTTCTGCCATGGTGAATAAATAAAGATAAATAGTAAAACCTTCTGCCATGGTGAATAAATAAAGATAAATAGTAACACCTTCTGCCATGGTGAATAAATAAAGATAAATAGTAACACCTTCTGACGTCCTGAATAAACAAAGATAAATAGTAACACCTTCTGCTATGGTGAATAAATAAAGATAAATAGTAAAACCTTCTGACGTCCTGAATAAACAAAGATAAATAGTAACACCTTCTGCCATGGTGAATAAACAAAGATAAATAGTAAAACCTTCTGACGTCCTGAATAAACAAAGATAAATAGTAACACCTTCTGACGTCCTGAATAAACAAAGATAAATAGTAACACCTTCTGACGTCCTGAATAAACAAAGATAAATAGTAAAACCTTCTGACGTCCTGAATAAACAAAGATAAATAGTAACACCTTCTGACGTCCTGAATAAATAAAGATAAATAGTAAAACCTTCTGACGTCCTGAATAAACAAAGATAAATAGTAACACCTTCTGACGTCCTGAATAAATAAAGATAAATAGTAAAACCTTCTGCCGTCCTGAATAAATAAAGATAAATAGTAACACCTTCTGCTATGGTGAATAAATAAAGATAAATAGTAAAACCTTCTGCCGTCCTGAATAAATAAAGATAAATAGTAAAACCTTCTGCTATCCTGAATACTTGACTTGACTTATGCCTCTTGGTTCCTTGGGGAACATAGGGCTGCAACAACACCCCTCCAACGAACTTGGTTTTGGGAGATCCTCTTCAGCTCGGCCCATGTCATTCCGGCTGCCTTCGTTTCTTCGTCAACACTTCTGCGCCAGGTCTGCTTTGGTCGACCAACTTTCCGCTTCCCTTGTGGATTCCAGTCAAGGGCCTGTCTGGTGACATTTGACGCAGGCTTGCGGAGTGTGCCATCCTGAATAAACAAAGATAAATAGTAAAACCTTGTGCCATGGTGAATAAACAAAGATAAATAGTAAAACCTTGTGCCATGGTGAATAAACAAAGATAAATAGTAAAACCTTGTGCCGTCCCGTTCCCTGTAGCCTCTCTTCCTACCGCCATGCATCGTTCTTTAACCTCCTCACTGCCCAGTGCAAGTGCACCCTATATGCCGGGGAATAAAATTCTTATGTACCACTGCTATGTTCATATCCCTCTTACTCAGAAACTACTACATGAATATTCCTGATAGTCTACCCAATGACAGTATATATATCGTAGATTACTTTGAGGCAAGCTCAAATTAGTTAGCATGATATTTTACTGCGAAAATATATTTAAAATGTAAAAAATCGACCATAAATACGATTTATTCATCACCACTGTCATTCTGAGTACCCCCGATCTCAATAACGTCAAACATAAGTCTAGGCCAAATCTCATTCTTTTTTTTTTTAATGCACGATCAGCTCAATCATACACAATCGCTTTCATCACTGTTAGGTAAATCTACAGTTTTATTTTCCACTTTTACAGCTGTGTAAAGTTATTGATGCCTTCAACAAGAAGTGTCTGCAATTTTGAACAAGAACTTCCCAAGCAGTCATGCATAAAAACACAAAATACGAGCGAATAAACGATCGTTTTTTTCCATGGTTTTTTGCAGCTTGATGTTGCCAAGCAACAGGAGAGTGACCTCCATTAATTTTGGAGTTTTTTCCCTTTAACTGTAGTCAAGGAAGCAGGCTTGTTTACTTCGGTTCGACACCCCGGAAATTTTCCGGGTTGTTGGCGTATAGGGTGCACGTTTAGCCCTGGAAAATTTCCTGGGTAAGGCAGTCTAGTGGTTAACTTGTGTCTATCTGTCTGTCCTGTGTGTGTGTGTGTGTGCAGATGGCGGAGGTGCTGAGCGGCAGCCAGTGCCCCAACCTGGGCCTGTCCCCCATGGCAGCAGCCTCCAGCCCGGAAGAGCTGCTGGCCTTCTCCCAGAGCAACGTCAAGGCCTCGCGCAAGCAGATCCTGCCCATCGTCAAAGCCTTCCTGGCCGGGGAAAGCACGCCCGACGAGACGCAGGTGGACGCCTACGACAGCATGCCCCAGGCCCGGTCAGAGGGCTTCACGTCCATGAGCAGCATCGTGGGCAGTCGCCAGAACACCTCGGAGGGAGACATCAGCTCGGAGGACCTCATCAGCCGGGACAGTTCCACGGAGGAGGACCTGCTGCTGCCCACAGAGGAGGATGACCTGCTGCCGCTGCCCGCCGACCACAAAGTCTTCGACCCCCTCAGCTCCGTCCACAGCAGCGACAGTGGCGGCGGTGGCGCCACCTCCTCGCCCCACGACGCCAACCGCAGTGCGGAAGGCTGGGATGGGGAGGAGGGGGGGCGGGGGCTTGGAAACCGCCTGGTTGCCGTGGACGGCAGTTCCGAACCCACCTCCACCCCCACGGCGCAAGCCCTGCCCCTCCCCTCCCCCCCACCACCGCTGGTCAACACCTCCTCCTCCCCCCCTCCCCTCCCCACCCAGGGCTGGACCACCGGGCGGGATTCAGCCCCAACAACAACGACAACAACAACGACAACGCCGCCGCCGCCCCCAGCGGCCACAATGGACCGGCCCAGGAAGGGGAGGACGCTCTGCAGCAGGACTTCTTGGGCATGGCCTCCCCTCATGACCTGCTCTTCCCCGTGGACTCGCCCCTGGACGTCTCGGCGGCCACGTCGGGGCAAGTGTCGGGTCAGACGTCGGGTCAGGCGTCCAAGGCTCCCAGCTACCCGGTGACTCCGCCCAACAGTTACATGGAGGACAGCATCATAGACAAGGAGGTGAGGCAGCAGCCACAGCAGCAGCAGCAGCAGCAGGGAGGGAGGGATGTAGTTATAGCGATGCCTCAGAGCAACAACGGTCTATCGACAGAGCCGCCATTTTCAAAAGTTTTGAGATACGCTCGTTTGAACAGTTTGAAAGGTCCGACAAATTGAGGATTGGACGGAAGTATTCAGCTTTTGGAAAGAGAATGGGTATTGATGCGATCTTTATCATAGCATCGTTATGTTGTAATATATGTAGAAGAAGGTGCATTTTAATGCATATTTACAACTGGTGGCCTGTTTTTGCCTGGAATTTTCTCGCAGTCTGCATGTGGAACTTTGATGTCCACTAATTCTGGTCCTCTCAAAGCCATGCTAGGCTAGGCTAGTGCAGAAAGTGGAATTCCCTGTAAAGGCCAGGATAGCAAAAACACTGGCAGTGAAGGTAGACCACCTTGCTTGCAGAGAAAATACAGCAGGCATGGCACAAAGCTTGACCCTCTTTCCCAGATAAGATCACATTCCAGCCATCAGTTTTCAGCAGCAAGAACCACACAACCTCCAGGCCCGCCAGTGTTACATAAACCCTGCCCAGTAGTCCAAGTGTATCCACTCCTAGGCAAGAAGGGTTTGCACAGCTGGATGTCCGCTGTTGCAGACCCCTGTCCCAGATAATTGGCATTAAAACCTTTAGAGGAAAAGTGGGATGCTGTACAGTAGTCCAGTGTACCTTGTGGAATTTGCTAGGGTAATTTTGTGCAACAAAGGTTTTCTTCAAATATCTTTGAAATTAATAACACTTTTATTTTATAGTTTTGTCATCTGACAGTTTACAGTAATTCTACCAAATATGAAAAAATTGAAATTTGCTAATTTTTCCAGATAAACCGTTGTTGCTCTAAGGCAGTCAATAGGTGTGTGTGTGTGTGTGTGTGTGCACGTTTGTGTTTATTTATTATTTATTTTATTTTATTTAATTCTTTTATATCGAGGATAATGGAATAAGCACTTACGCGCTTTTTTACATCCAGTCCCCGTCTGTATGCGGTTTTGTAAATTTGTCATCTGTTCCCACCGGCACACAATGGCCTACTCTTACGAAAAGCGGAACAGGATTTAACGTGTGCGCAACGTGTGTGTACAAAACACGTGTGTGTGTGTGTGTGTGTGTGTGTATTTTTTATTTATTTTATTTTATTTTATTCTTTTATATCGAGGATAATGGAATAAGCACTTAGGCGCTTTTTTACATCCAGTCCCCGTCTGTATGCGGTTTTGTAAATTTGTCATCTGTTTCCACCGGCACACAATGGCCTACTCTTACGAAAAGCGGAACAGGATTTAACGTGTGTGCAACGTGTGTGTACAAAACACGTGTGTGTTTGTGTGTGTTTATTTTTAATTTATTTTATTTTATTTAATTCTTTTATATCGAGGATAATGGAATAAGCACTTACGCGCTTTTTTACATCCAGTCCCCGTCTGTATGCGGTTTTGTAAATTTGTCATCTGTTTCCACCGGCACACAATGGCCTACTCTTATGAAAAGCGGAACAGGATTTAACGTGTGTGCACAAAACACGTGTGTGTGTTTGTGTGTGTGTGTGTGTGTGTGTGTGACACAATCTGACGGCCCAGGTTCGAGCCACCACTGAGGCAGACGGCCTTTCGAGGGGATTTTTTTCTTTCTTTCCTGGAGTGTTAACGTCAGTACTGACTTTACCTCCTCCCCGCCCCTTCCAGAAAGTCCTTCGGATGAGACTGGAAACTGAGATCCCGTGTTCAAATGCACGCACAACTTGTGTTGAAACCTGTTCCACCTTTCGGAAGGGTAGGCCGTTGTGTGCCGGTAGGAACGGATGGCGGCATGTGAAAAGTGCATGCATGCTGGTGTCGTTTTTAGACACCAGTCTCTGAAGCTGAATCGCAGCTGCTTTGATGGTGGGCAGAAAATATTTCTTGCTCAAGAAGAATAGACATTTTGATACATAGAATGAGACTGAATGCCTGGAATACTAGATATTGTAATAATATGACATGCTGTTGTCTAGACCCCTTTCAATCCGCCATTTATTGCTTGATTGCCCAATTCTTCTTGACAAGTATATAAGGAGAGATCTAGATATTCATTTATAAAAAATATGCAACTGTTCATGAAGTTTTGTATGACTCTCAGCAGTTCATAATATCAGTTGCTGAAGTTATATATTCTTCTCCTATTAGACGTTTACTGTAATTAATTGTGAGACAAATGTCTGTCTGTATGTATATATTATGTATGTATGTATGAATGTACACGTGTATACTGTGTTTATGTATGTAAGTATGTATGTATATATTGAGAGAGATGAGGTGTGTTGCATAGGTGTTGAGGTTTGACTGCGGGTGTGTCTAAATCACCAAGTAGTGAATAGACATTAAACAAAACAAACAAATGGGGGGCAAAAGCAGCTGCGTACGCAGCATCTCACCATCGGTGAACCTCACAGCTTTAGTTAAGGAACAGGGGGCCACAGGGTCTGGTGCTGGATGTCCCGCCTGGGAAGGGAAGTATGTGCAGTTCTGAGCATCCGCTCTACACCTCTGCTTCCCGGGGATAGTGAAGCTGCAACCTCTTGTTTGGCTTGCCAGGCAAGAGGGGTACCCTTCAGAAGGGTGCTGCATAGCCTCTCCTATCGCAACTTTCCACAGCAGGCACCTACGCGTTGGTGTCCCCTGTTTTCGCAAAGACCTGCTGTGGGGAGACCGAGTGCCTGGCGGGATAACCAGGTAGGGTAGGTGGAGCCCGTTTTGCTGACAAAATCCACCTAGGAGAGTGGAAAACTCTGATTTCAAACTCATGCATGGAGAAGGAAAACTCGAAGAACACCCAGGAGGAAACCCTGTCATGCGCCAAAGGAGCTGAAATCAGAGGTGTCGGGCCGTCGGGCGCTCCAACCAAACCACGACACCATGTAATAATATAGCCTTTAATGATGTTTCAGGCAACGCAAAGAAGAAGAAAGTTAAGGTACAGGGAGAAACAGATAGATGTGTGAATGTGTGTGTTGTTGTTGTTGTCTTCAATTAAATGTCTGTTCACTCTCAGTGATATTAGACAGGGATGTGGAAAATGTAGTGGAAGTTAAAACAGAGAGGGGAATGGACGGAGAAAAGACCGATTAGGTAACATGTGTGTTGGTATTTTCATGGAATTAAAAGGGGAGAAATCTTAAACATGAGTAAAATTTGAATTCAACAAATTGGTAACATGAAACAACTATGAAGTAACTACAACAAATACTCTAATGGGCTGTGCAATAGACATTTAACAATGGCAAAGGCTAATTTTTGATTTTTAAATAGTTTCCGGAGACTGCTCACAAAATGTGGGTAAAAAAGGTTTTACAATTGGACACTCAAATATGATGTGAGTGTTGGAAATATGTTCCCCACAGAGGCACCTGACATTTTTACAAAATTTTGTTATAAATGCATTTAATTTTATTCTAAAATATAGTGTATTAACTCTTCTCGTGGTTGCGATACTTAAATGTGTTTGAGAAGGAGTCATGTACCATGAAATAAGGCCATTAGTCAGGCAACTCTTTAAAGATCGTTCCTTGAGTTGATCAGATTCTCTCCACTTACTCCACGACGTTTGTTCTAATAAACGGTATCCCTCCTGTAGAGATAATGAAACATGCAGTTCTATTGATTCCAAATGATGTCTTGCCCCTCCCCCCCCCTTTTTGCAGTTCTGTCAGCCCACTCATTTGAAAAAACTCCAACGTGTGTGTGTGTGTGTTTGCTTATAGAGTGCATGCAAACTCTCCACACCCATAAGCATGTTTTTAGAGCTGAAGGAGACAGCCATTTTTAAAATCGTTTTTCTCTGTAGGCAAGTTTGAAGCAAAAGTTTCTCCCCCCCCCTCCATTCCTTGGCTAAAGCTTGCAAGTTTCACCAGTGGTGGGATGGTTGTGTACGCGACCGTTAACCCACCATTAAGGTAGCCGCATTCTGACTTCAGAGATGTGAAGGTATGGAAAAGAAGGTTGTGGTGGGGAGGGGGCAGGGATAGAAAGGTTACCAGTCTCCAGCAGCAGAAGCCCTGGTAGACCAGGCAAGGATGGAAGCGTGTTAAACTAGTGTGTTTGTAGTATGTTGTGTTGTGTTGTTGTATTGTGTTGTTGTATTGTATTGTATACTACTTTTTAAATCACAGCAGATTTCTCCTGTCTGAAGTTTGGGCTGCTCTCTCTGAGGAGAGCGTGTCGCCTCAAGAGCAGCGCCACCCTCTATTTATTTTTCTTTCTTTTCCTGTCTGCAACTGTGTTTTGTTTCCCTGTCAGAGTGGCTTTTTTTCCCCTACAGAATAATTGTGTGTTACACACAGGACCTTGGTTTATCGTCTCATCTGAAAACTAGCACCCAGACCATCACTCATGGTTTACTGGATGGGGGAAAAGTTTTGGGCCCAAACCGGGATCGAACCACCACACACTTCCGGCCCGGACTTTTCGCTTTCTAGGCGGGCGTGTTACCTCTAGTCTAGACCAAACGTTTCTAGAATGGTGATTGTGTGGTAACAAGGGGTCCGGGATGAGGGAGGCAAGTTTGACTTGGATGAGGGAGGCAAGTTTGACTTGGATGAGGGAGGCAAGTTTGACATGACTTGGATGAAGGAGGCAAGTTTGACTTGGATGAGGGAGGCAAGTTTGACATGACTTGGATGAGGGAGGCAAGTTTGACATGGATGAGGGAGGTAAGTTTGACATGACTTGGATGAGGGAGGCAAGTTTGACTTGGATGAGGGAGGCAAGTTTGACATGACTTGGATGAGGGAGACAAGTTTGACTTGGGTGAGGGAGGCAAGTTTGACTTGGGTGAGGGAGGCAAGTTTGACATGACTTGGATGAGGGAGGCAAGTTTGACATGACTTGGATGAGGGAGGCAAGTTTGACATGACTTGGATGAGGGAGGCAAGTTTGACATGACTTGGATGAGGGAGGCAAGTTTGACATGACTTGGATGAGGGAGGCAAGTTTGACTTGGATGAGGGAGGCAAGTTTGACATGACTTGGATGAGGGAGGTAAGTTTGACATGGATGAGGGAGGCAAGTTTGACTTGGATGAGGGAGGCAAGTTTGACATGACTTGGATGAGGGAGGCAAGTTTGACATGACTTGGATGAGGGAGGCAAGTTTGACTTGGATGAGGGAGGCAAGTTTGACATGACTTGGATGAGGGAGGCAAGTTTGACATGACTTGGATGAGGGAGGCAAGTTTGACATGGATGAGGGAGGTAAGTTTGACATGACTTGGATGAGGGAGGCAAGTTTGACTTGGATGAGGGAGGTAAGTTTGACATGCCTTGGATGAGGGAGGCAAGTTTGACTTGGATGAGGGAGGCAAGTTTGACATGACTTGGATGAGGGAGACAAGTTTGACTTGGGTGAGGGAGGCAAGTTTGACTTGGGTGAGGGAGGCAAGTTTGACATGACTTGGATGAGGGAGGCAAGTTTGACATGACTTGGATGAGGGAGGCAAGTTTGACTTGGATGAGGGAGGCAAGTTTGACATGACTTGGATGAGGGAGGCAAGTTTGACATGACTTGGATGAGGGAGGCAAGTTTGACATGACTTGGATGAGGGAGGCAAGTTTGACATGACTTGGATGAGGGAGGTAAGTTTGACATGGATGAGGGAGGCAAGTTTGACTTGGATGAGGGAGGCAAGTTTGACATGACTTGGATGAGGGAGACAAGTTTGACATGACTTGGATGAGGGAGGCAAGTTTGACTTGGATAAGGGAGGCAAGTTTGACATGACTTGGATGAGGGAGGCAAGTTTGACATGACTTGGATGAGGGAGGCAAGTTTGACATGACTTGGATGAGGGAGGCAAGTTTGACATGACTTGGATGAGGGAGGCAAGTTTGACATGACTTGGATGAGGGAGGCAAGTTTGACATGACTTGGATGAGGGAGGCAAGTTTGACATGACTTGGATGAGGAAGGCAAGTTTGACATGGATGAGGGAGGTAAGTTTGACATGACTTGGATGAGGGAGGCAAGTTTGACATGGATGAGGGAGGTAAGTTTGACATGACTTGGATGAGGGAGGCAAGTTTGACTTGGATGAGGGAGGCAAGTTTGACATGACTTGGATGAGGGAGGTAAGTTTGACTTGACTTGGATGAGGGAGGCAAGTTTGACATAACTTGACTTGACTTGACTTGACTTTTGGCATAACTTCTTGAGGAGGGGTTGGGGCACAGGACAGTTAGGCAGTGCTTCGTGTTTGTTGGAGTCCATCTGTCCCCAGCTAGCAGGATGCATGCTGGGCATGTTTTTGTCGTTCATCCCACTGGCCCTGTCTGGCTTACTCTTTCCTCACAGCTGGCCTGTTTCAACAGATGAGATGTGTGTTCACTGTGGTCATGTTGCTGTGTGTGTGTGTGTGTGTGTGTGTGACTGTGTGTGTGTGTGTGTGTGTGTGTGTGACTGTGTGTGTGTGTGTGACTGTGTGGTGTTGTGTGTGTGACTGTGTGTGTGTGTGTGTGTGTGTGTGACTGTGTGTGTGTGTGAATGTGTGTGACTGTGTGTGTGTGTGTGTGACTGTGTATGTGTGTGTCACTGTGGTCATGTTGCTGTGTGTGTGTGTGTGTGTGTGACTGTGTATGTGTGTGTCACTGTGGTCATGTTGCTGTGTGTGTGTGTGTGTGTGTGTGTGTGTGTGTGTGTGTGTGTGTGTGTGTGTGTGTGTGTGACTGTGTGTGTGTGTGTGTGTGTGTGTGTGTGTGTGTGACTGTGTGTGTGTGACTGTGTGTGTGTGTGTGTGTGTGTGTGACTGTGTGGTGTGTGTGTGTGTGTGTGTGTGACTGTGTGTGTGTGTGTGTGACTGTGTGTGTGTGTGTGTGTGTGACTGTGTGTGTGTGTGTGTGACTGTGTGTGTGTGTGTGTGTGTGTGTGACTGTGTGTGTGTGTGTGTGTGTGACTGTGTGTGACTGTGTGTGTGTGTGTGTGTGTGTGTGACTGTGTATGTGTGTGTCACTGTGGTCATGTTGCTGTGTGTGTGTGTGTGTGTGTGACTGTGTATGTGTGTGTCACTGTGGTCATGTTGCTGTGTGTGTGTGTGTGTGTGTGTGACTGTGTGTGTGTGTGTGTGTGTGTGTGTGTGTGTGACTGTGTGTGTGTGTGTGTGTGTGTGTGTGTGTGACTGTGTGTGTGTGACTGTGTGTGTGTGTGTGTGACTGTGTGTGTGTGTGTGTGTGTGTGTGTGACTGTGTGTGTGTGTGTGTGACTGTGTGTGTGTGTGTGTGTGTGTGTGTGTGACTGTGTGTGTGTGTGTGTGTGTGTGTGACTGTGTGTGTGTGTGTGTGTGTGTGTGTGTGTGTGTGTGTGTGTGACTGTGTGTGTGTGTGTGTGACTGTGTGTTGTGTGTGTGTGTGTGTGTGTGTGACTGTGTGTGTGTGTGTGTGTGTGTGTGACTGTGTGTGTGTGTGTGTGTGTGTGTGACTCTGTGTGTGTGTGTGTGTGTGTGTGTGTGTGACTGTGTATGTGTGTGTGATGTCAGGTTCTGTTAACTAATCATGTTACTGTGTGTGTGTGTGTGTGTGTGTGGTGATCAGGTTCATGTTAACTAATCATGTTACGTGTGTGTGTGTGTGTGTGTGTGTGTGTTGATGTCAGGTTCGTTAACTAATCATGTTTACTGTTTGGTGTGTTGTGTTGTGTGTGGTGTGTGTGTGTGTGTGTGTGTGTGGTGTGTGTGATTCGGGTCTGAACTAATCATGTTACTGGTGTGTGTGGTTGTGTGTGTGTGTATGTCAGGTTCAGCTAACTAATCATGTTATTGTGTGTGTGTGTGTGTGTGTGTGTGTGTGTGATGTCAGGTTCAGCTTAACTAATCATGTTACTGTGTGTGTGTGTGTGTGGTGTGTGTGTGTGTGTGTGTGGTCAGTTATTTTTACTGTGTGTGTGTGTGGTTTTCGGGTTCGTAACTAATCATGTTACTGTGTGTGTGTGTGTGTGTGTGTGGTTCGCTATCGTTGTGTGTGTGTGTGTGTGTGGTGGTGGTGTTGTGTGATGTTCAGTTATCATGTTACTATTTGTGTGTGATGTCATCGTCTGTGTGTGTGTGTGGTGTGTTGTGTGATGGTCAGGTTCTGCTAACTAATCATGTTACTGTGTGTGTGTGTGTGGTGATCGTTGTACTAATCGTATGTGTGTTGTGTGTGTGTGTGTGGTGATTCAGGTTCGCTAACTAATCATGTTACTGTGGTGTGTGTGTGTGACTGTCAGGTTCTGCTAACTAATCATGTTACTGTGTGTGTGTGTGTGTGTGTGTGTTGTGAGGTTCAGCTATAATCTGTTACTGTGTTGTGATGTAGTTGTACTATGTATGTGTGTGTGTGTGTGTGTGTCAGGTTCATAACTAATCATGTTACTGTGTGTGTGTGTGTGTGGTGTGTGTCAGGTTCAGCTAACTAATCATGTTACTGTGTGTGTTGTGTGTGTGTGTGGGTGACTGTCAGGTTCAGCTAACTAATCATGTTACTGTGTGTGTGTGTGTGTGTGATGTCAGGTTCAGCTGCCCAGTTTCAACAGCTCGGAAATGGTGGAGAAAATCCAGGAGAAGCAGGCGGCTCTGGGAGGAGGAGGAGGAGGAGGGGGCAGCGAGGGTGACCCCCCGTCCCCCTTCACTCCGCAAAACAGCTACGTGGACAACAGCGACGCCTTGGCCAAGGTGACCCCCCTCCCCAGCTTCCACAGCGCCGACATGGTCCAGCGCATCCGCCAGAAACGGTCGTCCATGGAGCGGGAGGCAGGGGGTGAGGAGGAGGATGAGGAGGAGGAGGACGGCTTGCTGGAGGTGGAGCGCAGCCCCTTCACCCCCCACAACAGCTACGTGGAGGCCAGCCTCCACACCTTCGCCCCCCACAACCTCCTCCTCCCCAGCCTCAACAGCGCCGAGATCGCCAACAAGATCCGCCAGAAACAGGCGCAGCTGGGAGGAGGGGGTAGTGGTGACTCTGGCAGGGCCAGTCCCGCGGGGAGGGAGGAGGAGGAGGAGGGGGAGGGGGAGGACAGCCGCAGCCCTGCCGCGCCCTACACCCCGCAGAACAGCTTCCGGGACAGCAGTCACCTGGGCGGCCTGCAGGAGGTGACGGACGCTCACCTGACGGACCTGCTCGAGGTGGCGGAGCGCCTGTCGCTGACGGGGTCTGAGAGCAGCGGCAGCCTCAACGAGCCCCGGTCGGTCCGGGCCTCCAACAGGCTGCACGTGCAGGGCAGCGCTCCCCAGCAGCAGCCAGCAGCAGAGACAGCGATAGCGGCAGCGGCTGTTTTCCCCGCGGGCCAGACGGACGCGTCGTCGGAAGCTTCTTCCTTGGTCTCCTCCGGGACGGACCTGCAGGGGAGTGAGGTGGCCATGGAAACGTCCTCCTCACCCCCAGCCTGGGGGTCAAGGGCAAGGCCGTGTCCTTTCCTCACCACCACCAGCACCAGGATTCGGAGGAGGAGGAGGAGGACGGGGCGGGAGCGGAGGAGGAGGAGGAGTCCATTCAGAAAATCGCCTACGAACTGGCCAATGAGATGATCCAGAGAGCGCTGGAAACCTTCCCTTCCGAGTCGGTGAAGGAGCTGGTGCCTGAAGGAGCGTCGGGGGGAGGAGGAGGAGGAGGAGAGCGAGAGCAGCAGCGCGTCCCCCAGACCCACCACCCCAGCATCAGCGAGGACTCCTCCCCCACCATGGACGACTCCGACGACCAGGACATGCTGTCCCCCTGCCGCTTCTCCCCGGAGGAGGTCAAGGCCTGGGAGGCGGGCACCCCCGACAGCGCCCTGCTCTCCTCCACAGAGTCCGACCAGTTCACCGCTGCCGCTGCCGCTGCCCACTTCTCCCCCCCTCCCCCGTCAGCCATGAAAATGTCCACCTCTCTCGCGGACGAGTTGGCGCAGGCCATGAGCAGCGGTGGTGGTGGTGGTGGTGGGGTTGGGGGGCGGGGGCAGCCGCCTCGCTTCAGCGACGGTTCCGCTTCGCCCGAGGAGGACAGCGAGGCGTTGGGGAGCGAGGGTGTGCGGAAAAGCGCCAGTTACGAGATCGAGACGGAGTACCTGTG
This sequence comes from Rapana venosa, assembly GCA_028751875.1. Lineage (NCBI taxonomy): Eukaryota > Metazoa > Mollusca > Gastropoda > Neogastropoda > Muricidae > Rapana > Rapana venosa. Next base: position 9,915,889 of record CM054164.1, read on the forward strand.
TGACATGGACCCCATGCAGAGGATGGGCGTCTTCCACCCAGAGGCCGCCACCGTCATTGAGACGGACGCTGACAAGGAGGTGGTGGAAGGGGCCAGCTTCCGCAAGGTCAGCGGCCAGGAGTACCAGAGTGTGCAGGTGGGTGGGGGGGAGGCTGCTGCTGCTGCTTGTTCTGCTTCTGTTGTTGTTCTTCTTGTTCTTCTTCTTCCTCTGTCTGTTCTTCTCTGTTCTTCTGTTCTTCTGTTCTTGTTCTTCTTCTGCTTCTTGTGTTCTTCTTGTCTGTTGTTGTGTGTTCTTCTTCTTCTTCTGCTTCTGCTTCTTGTTCTTCTTGTTCTTCTTCTTCTTGTTCTTGTTGTTGTTGTTGTTCTGCTTCTTCTCTTCTTCTTCTTCTTCTCTTCTTCTTCTTCTCTCTGCTTCTGCTTCTGCTTCTTCTTCTTCTTCTTCTTCTTTCTTCTTCCTCTGCTTCTTGCTTCTTCTTCTTGTTCTTCTTGTTCTTGTTCTTCTTGTTCTTGTTCTTCTTGTTCTGTTTCTTCTTGTTCTTGTTCTTCTTCTTCTTCCCTCTGCTTCTGCTTCTTCTTCTTCTTCTTGTTCTCTTTCTTTTTCTTCTTGTTCTTGTTCTTCTTCTTGTTCTTATTGTTCTTCTTGTTCTTGTTCTTCTTGTTCTGCTTCTTGTTCTTCTGCTTCTTCTTCTTCTCTTCTTCTTCTTCTTCTTCTTCTTCTTCTGCTTCTTCTTCTGCTTCTTCTTCTTCTTCTTCTTTTTCGCAATTCTTCTTCTTCTGCTTCTTCTTCTTCTTCTTCATCTTCTTCTTCTTCAGCTGAAGAATTTTTTATTCTTTTTATTTTATTCTTTTTATTTCGAGGATAATGGAATAAGCACTCATGTGCTTTTTTCCCCATCCATTCCCTGTGTGTATGCAGTTTTGTCAGTTGTGTTATCGGTTCCCACCAGCACACAAAGGTATACTCTTCTAAAAAGCGGAACAGGTTTTAACATGTGCGTAAGATGTTTTGCATGCATTTGCACACGGGACCTCGGTTTATAGTCTCATCCAAAGGACTTTTGGGGAGAGTGGAGTCGGCACTGATGTTAACTTCAGAGGAAAAATCCTCTTGAATGAGAATCGAACCCGGGTCAGCAAATCACAAATACATCACTCTAACCACCAGGCTGTCCCGTCCCCCAAAATGTCTTCTTGTGTGGGATAGTTACAGTCCTGTGGAAAAGGGAAGAATGGGAAGGAGAAGGGAGTATAAAAAGGGGTCAAGGTGTCCCATAACCTATAAGGTCATAGGAGAGTGAGGCGTCAGAGACCTCACTTCTTTAGAGGCCAGCATATTGAGGGCAGTGCCCATCTCCTTTCCCTCGCTGCTTTACCTTCCTTGACCCAAAAGAGGGTAGGTACCCATTTACATCTGGTCGAACTGGGAGAACTGTACTGAAACCAAGGTGTGCAAACAGTCACCCATCCAAGTGGTAATTATGCTCGATGCTGCTTAACCTTAGCTGGGGAAAGCGA
>CM054164.1:9922403-9939903 GCA_028751875.1 Rapana venosa
ACGCTGCTGTCAAGCCAGAGTCTGTCCCAGCCTGCCCCCCCATCCCCCCCCCCCTCCCCCCCCCAAAGGCCACATGCAGTGATTGACAGCTGTCAATTTGCATATGTAATGTTGCAGACGAGCCTGAAAGGGGTGGAGCTGTGCGATGAGTGGCAGGACGACGAACTGCCCAAAATGCTGGGAGCAGAGGGTCAACCCTTAGCAGGTGTGCGAGAGAGAGAGAGAGAGAGAGAGAGGGAGGGGGGGGGGGGTGAGAGGGAGGGAGGGAGAGAGAGAGGAGGGAGAGGGAGGGAGAGAGAGAGAGTGAGAGAGAGAGAGAGGAGGGGGGGGGGGGAGAGGGAGGAGGGAGAGAGAGAGAGGGAGGGAGAGAGAGAGAGGGGGGGAGAGGGAGGGAGGGAGAGAGAGAGGGAGGGGTGGAGGGAGGGAGGGGGAGAGGGAAGGGAGGGAGGAGAGGGAGGAGAGAGAGGAGGGAGCGAGGGGGAGGGGAGAAGAGCAGGGAGGGAGGAGAGAGGGAGGAGAGAGAGGAGGGGAGAGGGGGAGGGGTAGAAGAGAGAGGGGGGAGGGAGAGGAGGAGGAGAGAGAGGGAGAGAGGGAGGAGAGAGAGGAGGGAGAGAGGGGGGAAGAGAGGAGAGAGGAGAGAGAGGGGAGAGGGAAGAAGGGGAGAGAGAGAGGGGGGAGAGAGAGGGGGGAGAGAGGAGAGAAAGAGGAGAGGGGAGAGAGAGGGGAGAGAGGAGAGGAGAGAGAGAGAGAGAAGAGGAAGAGATGAGGAGAGAGAGAGGAGAGAGAGAGAGGGTGAGTTCTGTCTGTGTGTTGGTCTTCCATTCAATGTCTGTGCTCTCTTTCTCTCTCTTCTGTTATTGTGGTTGTGTTGCGTTGGGTTGGGTTGGGTTGGAATGTTGTGTTGATTGTGCCAACTATACCATATGGCAGGACATACTCCTCCACTCCACTCCACTCCACTCTACTACTCCACTCCACTCCACTCCTCTCCACTCCACTCCACTCCACTCCACTCCACTCCCTCCACTCCACTCCTCTCCACTCCACACCACACCAACCCACCCACATCCACCACCCACCCACACCACACCACACCTCATCCATCCCTCCTTCATCCCACCCACCACACCACACCACCCACCCCACCACCACCACATTCCTCCACCCACCCACCCACCCACCATCCCACCCCACCACCCACCCTCCACACACCCCACCCCACCCACCCACCCACATCACACCACACCACACCACACCCCACCCCCCTCACCCACCATACCACACACACCCACACCACACATCCCCCACACCACCCACCCCACACCCACACCACACCACCCCACACCACCCCACCCCACACCACACCACACCACCCCACACCACCCCACCCCACACCACACCACACCACCCCACCCCACACCACACCACACCACCCCACACCACACCACCCACACACACCACGTCGCCCCACACCACCCCACCCTACACACCACCCCACCACCCCCACAACCAACCCACACCACACCACACACCACACCACACCACACCACCACACCACACCACCCCACACCACACCACCCCACCCCACACCACACCACCACACCACACCACACCACCCCACACCACCCCACCCCACACCATACGAGAGACAATCCCACTTTAGCGGTGATGTATCTTTGGTGTCAAAGATTCACCGTCGTTTATTTCTCCTTCTCACCAGGTGACCTGGATTCACCAGAGGTAGCAGCAGCAGCAGCAGCAGCAGCAGAAGAAGGGGAGATAAATCGGAAACGTCTGGTGCCGGACCAAGGCCTGGTGGAGAAGGGAGATAACCTGGAGAATGTGGAGGTAGTGGATTCGGATAGCGAGATCGACTCTGACATTGACAATGAGCAGTTGGAATGGGAAAGTGAGTTCTGTAGCTTTTTGTTGTTAGTTGTTGTTGTTGTTGTTGTTCTGTGTGTGTGATGTGTGGGGGTGGGGTGGAGTGGTGGTGATGGTAATGGTGGTGGTGGGGGTGAGAGATGTGATGTGTATGTGTGAGAGATTGTGTGTGTGATGTGGTTTTGTGTTATGTGTGTGAGAGAGAGATTAGTGTGTGTGATGTGTGCGTGTTATGTGTGTGGAGAGATGTGTGTTTGTGTGTGATGTGTGCGTGTTATGTGTGTGTGTGTGTGTGTGTGTGTGTGGTGTGTGTGGTGTGTGTGTGAGGGGGGGGTGAGAGATGTGATGTGTATGTGTGAGAGATGTGTGTGTGATGTGTGTGTGTGTGATAGAGAGATTAGTGTGTGTGATGTGTACGTGCTATGTGTGTGAGAGATGTGTGTGATGTATGTGTGTGATGTGTGTGTGTGTGAGAGAGAGATTAGTGTGTGTGATGTGTGTGTGTTATGTGTGTGAGAGATGTGTGTTTGTGTGTGATGTGTGCGTGTTATGTGTGTGTGGTGTGTGTGTGTGTATGTGGGGGGTGGGGTGGGGGTGAGAGATGTGATGTGTATGTGTGAGAGATGTGTGTGATGTGTGTGTGTGTGAGAGAGAGATTAGTGTGTGTGTGTGAGAGAGATGTGTGTGTGTTTGTGTGTGATGTGTGCGTGTTATGTTGTGTGATGTGTGCGGTGTGAGAAAGATGTGTGTGTGACGTGTGCGTGTGATGCGTGTGTGTGTTTTGTGTGCTTTTTGGGTACAGAAATGATTAGATGATATCTTGAAGGTGGTGGGTTTTTGTTTGTTTGTTTGTTTGTCTGTGGTTTGTATGATGGTGAGGTAGGCCGTGTTCACGAAATAGACATTTTTGTTGCGCTTTTTAATCATAAAGAAAGAGTCAAGGGTAGTACATATGTAATATGTTGTTTGAAAGATTTTGGGATTTTTTGTTTGTTTCTGTTGTCTCTGTCTCTCTGTTTCTGTCTCTGTTGCTCTCTCTCTCTCTCTGTCGCTCTCTCTCTCTCTGTCGCTCTCTCTCTCTCTCTCTCTTCTCTCTCTCTCTCTCTCTCTCTCTCTCTCTCTCTCTGTCGCTCTCTCTCTCTCTGTCGCTCTCTCTTCTCTCTCTCTCTCTCTCTCTCTCTCTCTCTCTCTCTCTCTCTCCTCTCTCTCTCTCAGTGTCTCTCTCTCTGTCTCTCTCTTTCTCTGTCTGTCTGTCTGTCTGTCTCTCCTCTCTATTTTTCTTGATCTCATTTTCTTTCTCAGTCTCTGTCGGTCTTTCTGACTGTTTCAACACAGATTTGTGCATGCTTTGAACTAAAGCTTAACTGAATTATGTATGTATGGGGGGTGTGAGTGGGTACGCTGTTGAGGGGAGGGTGGTGGTGATTGGTTTGGTGTGTGTGTGAATGTGTGTGTGTGTGTGCGCTTGTGCACGCACACGCATGCAAGTGTGTGTATGTAGATGTGGTGTGTGTGTGTGCATGCATGCGTATGTGTGTGTTTGTGTGTGTGTGTGTGTGTATGCACGCACATGTGTGCGTGTGTGTGTGTGTGTGCACGCACATGTGTGCGCGTGTGTGTGTGTGTGTGTGTGTGTGTGTGCGCGCGCACGCATGCTTGCACACGCGCGTGTGTGTGAATGAATTAGGGGGAGGAGAGTGACTGAGAGACTTAGGACTGCAGATGATCGGTTGGCAACATGCGCAAATGTGTATTGTATTAATTCTCATTTGCATTGAAAAGCAAAAGTTCAGCTTTTACATAAAGAAAACTAGTTTAGGTAAATGTTTATCAGGCAGAAACAGATTCAGTTTGATTTTTATTTATCGTGATGTCAATCTGCCATTTCCTTTTCTTCCCCCCCCCCCCCTCCTCCCCTCTCAGTATTTTCCCCCTTGGCAAGTTTTCACCATCTGATGTCCCCGTGTGTACATGTATGTATGTATGTGTTTTGATTTGTTGTTTTACAAGATTCAGCGCTATATAAATTCCATACATTATTATTATTATTATTTATGTTTTTTGCAGCCAGAAAACTGTTAAGAGGTAGGGGAGTTAATTTTTGCATGACTTGTGGAGTGAGTGTTCCTGGTTTGAATTTTTTTTTTTTCTTTCTTTTTCAAGAAGTATTTGAAGGTGTTGTTGTCATTTGCGGTGGTTTTTTTCCCGGTCTTTTCCCTGATTTCATGTGTTTTAAAAAAACAATGATCCTCCCCACCAGCCCTGTAACAAGCATGCATGAGGAATTGCGAAATGTCAGCAGGCTTATGAACTGACCTTACCGCGATCTAGTTCTCGGCATGTTTCTTGGTTTGATTCGCTGTCTCCCGGGTGTGTTGGCCGGGCGGGTAGATCCCGGGTTTCTGACTCTGTTGTTGGTCTTGAGATTCAGGAGGAGGAAGATAGATCTCCACGAATAGTCCAGCTTAACTTTGGTACAGTCCTGCCAGTGCCTGTTCCCCTGCCTGACGGCTGGGGGCGTGAGGAGGAGCACGCCTGTAGTAGCGTCGCCGTCGTCGTTGTTGTCGCCGCCATGAAGCGCGGCCGACATCTGAAAGGGAGAGTGGAGTTTTGAGCGTGGGCGTCCTGCAACGCTGTGCTTGCCTCCCCTTGTGGCGGGGAACGCAAAGGTCCGGCGCTGTGCAGTGGAGTAAGGGGCCTCCTCCTCCTCCTCCTCCTCCTCCTCACCACCTCTTGAAGCAGGCAGAGGGGAGGGGGGGGGGGGAAGAATGCAAGTCCAGCTGAAGCAGTGTTTGGAAGACTTTTTAAAAAAATTATATGTGATGCACTCCCACAAAAGGTCCATTAAGTGCCTTTTTAACATTTTTCAGATTTTGATACAGTGAGAAACTTCAATCATTAAGCTTTATAATGATGTATTTGTTTCTGCTGTAGGTTGACTAAAAGCAAAGTTATATTAGTTTAAAGTGACAGGGTGGTCAGGCGGCCATTTTGAGAAAAATAGCATCTGAAGTTTCTTCAACTGTGTACAAGTGTTTTGATAGAAAGGCCTTACCAACAGGGCTTTAAATTAAATGAAACTTGGAGAAAAGATTAAGCTGGCACTCTTCTATGATCTCCAAACATAAGTTTAAAAGAATGTTTCCTATTTTCCTTGATTTTATATTTTTTATGACATTAATTTCAATCGAAAGTAGGCCAAATTGTGTTAACATGAAAAATGAAACAAAACGCCCCAATTACAAGTTGTATTTTGTTTGAGCGGAGAAGGCTAAGGAAAGCCTTATTTTCAGTACAACTATTGAATGTCTGACAGTTAATATCACAAAAAATGTATAGAAAAAGATTTCAAAATTATTTTGTCTTTGTCAAGAATTTCATCAGACACTCAGTACACGCCTAGTCGTTTTTCAAAAGTTCCCAGCTTGTCGTCCGTCTCCTTGTCATGCTGCTGTCTATGTCAGTTTCTTCACCTTCACTGGCAAAATACTCAGAGATTAAATCTTTTATTTCGTCCCTTGGTGGCATACCAGCAACTATGCTTTCATTTTAAAGGTCTTTTATACAATCTGCCTTCTTTTCAGCTTCCATGGTTTCTCGATCGCCGATCGCTGCTGGTCTTGTTTATGTGAAAAAAACCTGTCGGATTTACTTCCCTTGATTTAACGCGACGAACCAGATGCCTGTTGCTATGTTCATAGAGGACATTCTGCCTTCTCATTGGTCATTTCGCTTGAGTTTGTGTACTAAATTTAGAAGCAGATTACGCTATGGGACTACAGTAGACTGGCTGGAAATTTCCACAATCTTTAAGGTGGGAAACAGAGCTTTCCAACGATGTGCCATGTTGTAGGTAGAAAAGTGGTTGCGCCACGGAACAAAGGCCGCAATATCTGTCAAATTTCAACGTTTAAGAGTTGGATTTTGGTACAGTATGTCTATAAAATAATAAATTAAACTACTTTATAAACTGAATTGGAGTCTGATACTTTGGAATATGATTTTTAGATGTTTGAAGAAACCAAAACTGCAAAAACATGAAAATCACTAACAACTAGGTCAGGCTGCCTTTTCGGCCTGCAGGCGAAAACTCTCCCTCCGACTTTTGGGATGTGCCGTTGTAGCGCGTCACATATCGTTTTGTCAAAAACACAGTAGTCCCCCAAGTCGGAATGTGGCTACCTTCATGGTGATTAAAAACGGCTGGCATACGCAAAAAATCTCACCATGAGTGAACCCTGGAGCTGTAGCCAAGGAACAAATCCCCCCTCCCCCCCCCCCCCCCCAAAAAAAAAAATCCCCAACAAATTAAACTCCCACCCCCCCAACCTTTCTACTCCCCCCCCTCTCCCTCAACCAAGCGCAAAAAAAGAAAAAAAGGTGCAATAACAAATGTGTGGAAAAATGTGAGATCTGAGAGGTAGATAGAGACGACTACGTGAAGGTAAAGCGTTAACTTGGTCTGTTAAGCGTTAACTTGGTCTGTTAAGCGTTAACTTGGTCTGTTGAGCGTTAACTTGGTCTGTTAAGCGTTAACTTGGTCTGTTGAGCGTTAACTTGGTCTGTTAAGCGTTAACTTGGTCTGTTAAGTGTTAACTTGGTCTGTTAAGCGTTAACTTGGTCTGTTTCCCGAAGAGAATGTGGCTACCTTCATGGCGGGCAAATATGGTCACCTTGGTGAACCTCATAGCTCTAGCTGAAGAACTCACCCCCCCCCAAAAAAAAAAAAAAAAAGTGTTTGCGATCAGTTGCCCTCTGCCTCTCTGTTCTGCTTCACAGCATGTTTCTTCCATATGTCTTGGAATATTTGGTTTCCTATCTTGTTGTTGTTGTTGTTGTTGAGATGCTGAGAGTGTTTCGAGATGTGGAAGTGTGTATATATATAGATATACATATATATCTATAGATATACATATATATCTATAGATATACATATATATCTATAGATATACATATATATCTATATCTATATATATCTATATCTATATATATATATATCTATATATATATATATATATACATATGTGTGTGTGTGTGTGTGTGTGTTTGTATGTCCAGTAATACTTGTTAGCTTACTTGTGAAGTGGAGTATATGTGGGTTTGTGTGTGTGTGTGGTGTTTCATAATGTTCGCAAATGCATGCAAGTTTGCGCTTGCATATCTTCAGTACGTGCATATGCTTTCTTGGATTTGGAGCAGTGTATTATTTGTGGTTTTAAAAAAAATCACATGAAAAGATATATTGAAAACTTTGCAGTAAAAAAAAAAAGAAAAAGAAAAGAAAAGAATAAAAAGATAAGCTTCAGGAGTTTGTGGTAAAAATAAAATGAACAGACATTCTTCAGACATTTTGTGGTATATATTTCAGTTTAAGAGTTTACTTTGTGTACTATTGATATTTGCAAAGAATTCTTGTGAGTGTGAGTATACATCTTTGTGTATTTTGGTTTCAATCAAGTCAGTGAATACTAAAAAAACAAACACCCACCCCCCAAAAACAACAAACAAACAAACCAATGAATAACAAACCAAAAACAACAAACCTCCCCAAAAAAAACCAACCAAAAAAGGCACCCATGTTCTTATCTTGGCAAGCTTCCAGATAAAAAAAACAACCCCCCCCCCTCCCCCCATCCCCACCCCACCCCACACACAAAGAGAGAATAAGATTGATTTTTACACATGTGCAGCAAAGTTTCAAGAACTCAGGACCTCAAAAATCAAGTTTTGAAATCAAAGGTCGCCATATTTACTGAAAAATCAGTGATTTTGTTTTGCGCAAGCATGCTTTGTTGATGTTGGTGTTGTTGTGCGTTCCCCAGCTTAACACTGTCACCCAGAATGTGCTCTCTGACTCGCTCATCATCCCACCTGGGAATAATCACTGTGAGATTGAAATTGCACACTGAATGAGAAGTTTGCGTGTACGACTCTTTTCAAGTACCTCACCATGTAGGCGGCCATATTCTGACTTCAGAGGATTTTTTTTTTCCTCTAACAAGGGAGTGTGCAGGTTGTTATTCTAGGAGCTTGTCATGGCTGAAGGTAATCTCAACACAACATTTTACAACATAAGTGTAGGCCTTGGCAATTAGCTGACTTCAATAACTGACACAGCTTTTGGCCTGGGCCAAGCTTGCTTTTTTAAAAAAGAGAAAAAAGAAAAGAAAGAAAGCATTGTTAGAAAAAGATTCGATTTCTTGAATATTATGTCAGTGAAGGTCAAGGTGTCCCATAACCTTTGTGGTCGTAGGGGAGCGAGGCATCAGAGACCTCAGCTTCTCCAGGTGCCAGCATATTGAGGGTGGCGCTCATCTCCTCTCCCTCACTGCTTTACCATCCCTGACCCTAAAGAAGGCAGGTACCCGTTTACTGCTGGGTGAACTGGGGGACTGTACTGAAGCCACGGTGTGCAAATGGTCACCCATCCAAGTGGTAACCATGCTCGACGCTGCTTAACCTTGGCTGGGGGAAAGCAAGTGCTCCGACCACTGAGCTGTCCTATCCCCAATTATGTGACTACTGCTCAGTAATAATACAGCACAACACGTCTACAGGTAACGCACCTGCCTAGAAAGCGAAAAGCCCAGGTCAGAAGTGTGCCATGGTTCAATCCCCATTGGGCCCAAAACTTTGCCTCCATCCATTAGACCATGAGTGATGGTCTGGGTGCTAGTCCTTTGGATGAGACAATAAACCGAGATCCTGTGTGTTACATATAATTATTTAGCACCCGTAAAAGAACCCACAGCAACAAGAGAGTTATCCTCTAAAATTCTGTAGAAACAAATCACTCTGATAGGGAAACAAATGCAGTTGCAGACAGGAAAAGAAAAAAAAAAGGGTGGCGCTGCTCTTGTGGCGATGTGCTCTCCCCGGAGAGAGCAGCCCGAATTTCACAGAGAGAAATCTGCTGTGAGTTAAAGTGGTATGAAGCGAAATGAAATGAGACGGCATCTGTCAGTTTAAAGGGTAGTGGTGGGCTGTTTTGGTTTCCTTAATTTTTATGTTTGAAGTGTTTATCAGTTTCTATTTTATAGATGGTTCATTTATTCGTGTATCTGTTCACTTATTTGTTTACTTATTTGTTCATCTATTGATTGATTGATTTTTCCTCTTTTGTGGGATGATATTTGCATGAATTGTGTGGCATGTGTGTTGATGCAGGGTGTGTTATCTATGCATTATTTCAATTGATATTGTTTGCTGTTTTTTTTGTTTTGTTTTGGCCAGTTGTCCGTGTGTACTAGTGTGGATTGGTATATATATTGTGGTCATCTCATTTATGTACATGTTGGTGTGGGTATGGATTATGACTCTGCGCATGTGTGTGTGTGAGTGGACTCTCCTTGGCTGTATGTCTAAGTTTGCTGAAGTACCTTTATGTTTATTTTATTGTTGAATTTATTTTCTTATTTATCTGTCGCTGCCAAACTGCCCGTGACGTTCCCGTCCTGCTGTTCCCATGTCAGTCATTCCCATCTCCTACCTAGGACTAGGAGGTCATGCCCTATCCTCATGGTCTGAAGTCCACAGGGAGCTTATCAGTGTTAGGCCGCCGAAGGGCCACCAACCTGGAGGAGCCCTGCACCGTTTTCAGGGGTGCTTAGTGGAGTCGCTTAACAGTCGCAGAACACCGGTTGCTCAGTCTTCTACTGACCACAGTGCCAGCTTAGTGGCAGAGTCAGAGAATGAGCGAGCTGCTGACCTAGAGAGGTGACCCCTACAAGGTTGTTGCAAGAATCCTTTCCCCCTTGAACCGCCAACCCTGAAGGCTCTGAACCTCCAACCCTGAAGGCTCTGAACCCCCAACCCTGAAGGCTCTGAACCTCCAACCCCGAAGGCTCTGAACCTCCAACCCCGAAGGCTCTGAACCCCCAACCCTGTAGGCTCTGAACCCCCAACCCTGAAGGCTCTGAACCTCCAACCCCGAAGGCTCTGAACCTCCAACCCCGAAGGCTCTGAACCCCCAACCCTGTAGGCTCTGAACCCCCAACCCTGAAGGCTCTGAACCTCCAACCCTGAAGGCTCTGAACCTCCAACCCCGAAGGCTCTGAACCTCCAACCCCGAAGACTCTGAACCTCCAACCCTGAAGGCTCTGAACCTCCAACCCTGAAGGCTCTGAACCTCCAACCCTGAAAGTTCTGAACCTCCAACCCTGAAGGCCCTGAACCCCCAACCCTGTAGGCTCTGAACCGCCAACCCTGAAGGCTCTGAACCTCCAACCCTGTAGGCCCTGAACCTCCAACCCTGAAGGCTATGAACCTCCAACCCTGTAGGCTCTGAACCTCCAACCCTGAAGGCTCTGAACCCCCAACCACGAAGGCTCTGAACCCCCAACCCTGAAGGCTCTGAACCCCCAACCCTGAAGGCTCTGAACCTCCAACCCTGAAGGCTCTGAACCGCCAACCCTGAAGGCTCTGAACCTCCAACCCCGAAGGCTCTGAACCTCCAACCCCGAAGGCTCTGAACCTCCAACCCTGAAGGCTCTGAACCTCCAACCCTGAAGGCTCTGAACCTCCAACCCTGTAGGCTCTGAACCCCCAACCCTGAAGGCTCTGAACCTCCAACCCTGTAGGCTCTGACACAAACGCACCGCAGGCCCAGAAGTGTATTCATGAGGAAACCAGACCAGAGATCACCTCGAGACCGGAGCATTTAGGAACAGCGAATCAGAGACAGTCTTTTTAAAAAAAAAAAACAGTTTTTTTTTGGGGGGGGGGGGAGGGGGGAGGGGGGGGGGGTTGTTAGGGCACGAGGGTGGTCGATGTTGATGAGGATGATTGATGATGACGCTGCACAAGTGGACCAGCATGCGTGGTGTGTGCTGGACAGGGCTGTGCGTCCTGCAGGCTTCTCGTACTGCAGGCTTCTCGTACTGCAGGCTTCTGTACTGTAGGCTTCTCGTACTGTAGGCTTTACTGCAGGCTTCTCGTACTGTAGGCTTCTCGTACTGTAGGCTTTACTGCAGGCTTCTCGTACTGCAGGCTTCTCGTACTGCAGGCTTCTCGTACTGTAGGCTTTACTGCAGGCTTCTCGTACTGCAGGCTTTACTGCAGGCTTCTCGTTTCTCGTACTGTAGGCTTCTCATACTGCAGGCTTCTCGTTTCTCGTACTGTAGGCTTCTTGTACTGCAGGCTTCTCGTCTGTAGGCTTGTAGGCTTCTCATACTGCAGGCTTCTCGTACTGCAGGCTTCTCATACTGCAGGCTTCTCATACTGCAGGCTTCTCGTACTGCAGGCTTCTCGTTTCTCGTACTCTAGGCTTTACTGCAGGCTTCTCGTACTGTAGGCTTTACTGCAGGCTTCTCGTTTCTCGTACTGTAGGCTTCTCATACTGCAGGCTTCTCGTACTGTAGGCTTCTCGTACTGCAGGCTTCTCATACTGCAGGCTTCTCGTACTGTAGGCTTCTCGTACTGCAGGCTTCTCATACTGCAGGCTTCTCGTACTGCAGGCTTCTCGTACTGTAGGCTTTACTGCAGGCTTCTCGTACTGTAGGCTTCTCATACTGCAGGCTTCTCGTACTGCAGGCTTCTCGTACTGCAGGCTTCTCGTACTGCAGGCTTCTCGTACTGTAGGCTTCTCGTACTGCAGGCTTCTCGTACTGTAGGCTTTTCGTACTGCAGGCTTCTCGTACTGCAGGCTTCTCGTACTGTAGGCTTCTCGTACTGCAGGCTTCTCGTACTGCAGGCTTCTGTAGGCTTCTTGTAGGCTTCTGTAGGCTTCTCGTACTGCAGGCATCTCGTACTGTAGGCTTCTCGTACTGTAGGCTTCTGTAGGCTTCTCGTACTGTAGGCTTCTGTAGGCTTCTCGTACTGCAGGCTTCTCGTTTATCGTACTGTAGGCTTCTGTAGGCTTCTCGTACTGTAGGCTTCTCGTTTCTCGTACTGCAGGCTTCTCGTACTGCAGGCTTCTCGTACTGCAGGCTTCTCGTACTGCAGGCTTCTGTAGGCTTCTCGTACTGTAGGCTTCTGTAGGCTTCTCGTACTGCAGGCTTCTGTAGGCTTCTCGTACTGCAGGCTTCTCGTACTGCAGGCTCCTCGTCCTAAAAGTGTCCTGGCGTCAGCCAGGGCCCAAGAGATACAGACACCTGCAGTGTTGGTGAAGTAATGGAAAGAAGACTCTCAGAATCACGCCTACGAAGGGGGTTGTGTTGGAGTGTAATAATAATAATAATATGGAATTTATATAGCGCTGAATGTACATGTTGGAGTGTACATGCTTTATCGTGTTATTTCGAGGATAATGGAATAAGAACTCATGTGCTTTTTTACATCCAGCCCCCATGTGTATGCAGTTTTGTAACTGTCATCCGTTCCCGCCGCAACGGGTTTTAACGTGTGCGCAAGATGTTCTGCGTGCATTTGCACACGGGACCTCGGTTTATAGTCTCATTCGAAGGACTTTTATGGAGTTGGAGTGTACCTGTAATCTTCCTAGTGAGTTCATCATTTGTATGTCTCGGTGATTTAGTTACACGTAGTTTGTCTTAAAAAAAAAACCCACACAAAAAGCTGTTCTGCCCTCTATCAGTTCTGGGGATTTTGTTTGTTTTTTGTTGTTTTTTTCTTTTGTGTTTTGATTTGTCTTTAATGTAGAGTGGGGGGTGGGGGTGCTGGTTTATTTTATTTTATTTTATTTTATTCTTTTATATCGAGGATAATGGTATAAGCACTTATGTGCTTTTTTACATCCAGTCCCCGTGTGTATGCGGTTTTGTAAATTCTGTCATCTGTTCCCACCGGCACACAATGGCCTACTCTTACAAAAAGCGGAACAGGATTTAATGTGTGCGCAAGATGTTCTGCGTGCGTTCGCACATGGGGCCTCGGTTTATAGTCTCATCCGAAGGACTTTTGGGGAGAGTGGAGTCTGCACTGATGTTAACTCCAGGGAGAAAATATCCCCTTTGAACGGGAATCGAACCCGGGTCGTCAGATTGTGTTGTGCGTGTGTGTGTGTGTGTGTGTGGGGGGGGGGGGGGTGTATGTGTGTAGGGTGCTGTGTGTGTGAGAGAGAGAGAGAGAGTGTATGTGTGTGTGTGTGTGTGTAGTAGTAGTAGTAGTCTTTGAATTAATGTCTGTGCACATGTGATTTGGACGAAAATTGTGTGTGTTTGAGTGCATGAGTGAGTCTTCTTCTTCCTTTTTTGTCATGTTTCTCCCAGGGGAGGTTTGACATTGATGAGCCTTCTCCATCTCTCTCTGTTTTGAGCTTCCTCCTCATTTATGCCCCTTTCTCTAAGATCATCTGCAATACAGGCAGCCCAGGATTTGCTAGGTCTTCCCTTTGGTCTCTTTCCATCCACTATGAAGTTCATTGCTCTTTTTATGATGTGGTGGTCTGCTTTCCGTTGAACGTGCCCAAACCAGCGCAGTCTATTGGTACTAGCTACAGACTTCAGATCATCAACTTTGCACATTCTCCATAGTTCTTCATTCGTGATCCTGTCTTCCCATTTGATCTTTGTCATGTAGCGTAGCATTCGGTTTTCACAGCTCTTCAACAAACGTTCGACGGTTTTTGTGAAAACCCATGTCTCCGAGCCATACAGGAGAACAGGTCTGATGCAGGCCTTATATATATATATCAGACAGCGTCTCTCCAGTGGGATTTTCTGATTTCCGAGCAGACTTGCCAATTCTTTCCATTTCTTCCAAGCACTCGCAATCCTGATTCTGACAGCTAACTCAGATTTTGCTTTGCAGCTCATCATCTCTCCCAGGTAGCAGAATGTATAATTATATTATATGGTATACTAAATGTGTATACGATGTACACGGTATGTATCAGTCATGGTGCATGTGTTTGGATTTTGACAGATATTTCCTTCGTTAAAAAAAAAATAGAGATGACAAAACCATTCTAAAGGCATGTAAGATAAAGGTGTCCCATAACCTATGTGGTCGTAGGGGAGCGAGGCATCAGAGACCTCACTTCTCTAGGGGACAGCATATTGAGGGCAGCGGTGCCCATCTCCTCTCCCTTGCTGCTTTACCTTTCCTGACCCTAAAGAGGCAGGTACCCATTTACAGCTGGGTGAACTGTACTGAAGCCAAGGCATGCAAACGGTCACCCATCCAACTGGTAACCACGCTCGATGCTGCTTAACCTTAGCTGGGGGACAGCGAGTGCTCTGACCACTGAGCTGTCCCGTCCACTGGGCATGTAATTATCCAAAATAAACGTAGACTTGACTTAATAATGTCAAGTTTGGGAGTGGGATAAAATCCTCGTGGTTAGGGTGATGCTCTCTCTCATGCCTTGACGATATCCTCGTGGTTAGAGTGATGCTCTCTCTCATGACATGACGATATCCTCGTGGTTAGAGTGATGCTCTCTCTCATGACGGTATCCTCGTGGTTAGAGTGATGCTCTCTCTCATGACGGTATCCTCGTGGTTAGAGTGATGCTCTCTCTCATGACGGTATCCTCGTGGTTAGAGTGATGCTCTCTCTCATGACGGTATCCTCGTGGTTAGAGTGATGCTCTCTCTCATGACGATATCCTCGTGGTTAGGGTGATGCTCTCTCTCATGACGATATCCTCATGGTTAGGGTGATGCTCTCTCTCATGCCTTGATGATATCCTCATGGTTAGGGTGATGCTCTCTCTCATGACGATATCCTCATGGTTAGGGTGATGCTCTCTCTCTCTCATGACGTGACGATATCCTCATGTTTAGGGTGGTGCTCTCTCTCTCTCATGACGTGACGATATCCGCGTGGTTAGGGTGGTGCTCTCTCATAGTTTGGGGGCTGAGGTTTGAGCCTCCATCAAGACGCCCGTTCAAGGGAACGTTTCCCCCTGGAGTTCACATCAGCGCCGACCCCACTCCCCTGAAAAAACACTGCAGACCGAGGTTCCGTGCGGAATAATAATAATAATAATAATAATAATGTATGGAATTTATATAGCGCTCAATCTTGTAAAGCAACAAATCAAAGCGCTCAGGTTGTTTTGTTTGTTTGTTTGTTTTTTTAAATTTATGCGTGTGTATGCGGTTTTTAAAATTTTGTCATCTGTTCCCACCGGCACACAATGGCCTACTCTTTCGAACAGCGGAACAGGATTTAACGTGTGCGCAAGATGTTCTGCATGCGTTCGCACACGGGGCCTCGGTTTATCGTCTCATCCGAAGGACTTTCAACACACGCAGAACATCTTGCGCACACACACGTTAAAACCCGTTTTGCCTTTCAGAAGAGAAGGCCCTTGCGTACCGGTAGGAAGGGATGACAAAATGAAAATTAAAAAAAAAAAAACCACCCCCCCCCCCCCCCCCCCCCCCCCCCCCACCCCCACCCACCCCGCATACCCCCACTTGGTGCTGCGTTTAGTCATCGTCCTCCTAGGCAGAATAATGCGGCTACCTTAATGGTCGGTGGGGGGGGGGGGGAGGTCGCATACATTGAAATGTCAGCACTGGTGAACCTCAGAGCTCTAGCTGAGGAATTGGGGGGTTGGAAGAAAGACAGAAACATTTGACTGCAGATTGCACAAAAGCCATCTTCTTTGATATGCCACCTGCAACTTTTTAAAGTTTCTGAGGACATCCATCCCCCTCCCTTCCCTCCTCCTGCTGGGGCGTTGGCAGGCTGCTCTTTGGGAAAATCATCCCCGCTTTATGAAAATAATTCTGTGCTGGAAGCATCCCCTTTTCTATCACACTCTTTTTGTTTCTGTCCATTTCCTTCTCTCTCTCTGTGTTGCTTATTTTCGGCCTCCCCAATCCATGCTCCAGCCTTTTAAAACATTTTTTTTTAAAAACCCAAGCAAGTCAGATATATAATTCTTTTCTGGCGTCTTTCATAGGAATATTTTTGGAATGTGTCAGCTGAGGCCAGCAGGCCGACCACATGCAGAGAACTTTCCAACCACAGGAGGAGGCTAGGCACTAGACCCCCACACAACAATAATAAGTGATCGAAGAAGAAGAAGAAATATCCTAAGAGAATCAGGCTTCCACCACCACCCCCCACCCCCACCCCAAATAAAAATAATTTTTATTTATTTATTTATTTTTACTGATATAGGTAATGGTATATATAGTCTTTAAGAGTGTGCGTTGTAGAGTCATAGGCCTTTGTTATCAGTTTTATTTCTTTGTTGTTGTTGTTTTTTCTCGGTTAGAGCTCCGAGGTTCACCAATGGTGACATTTTTGCACATGCGACCGTTTTTGTGGGTCATCGAATAAGGTAGCGGCATTGCATCTTCGGGGATTTATTTCCTGTTGAACCTGTCCCAGGCCGAAAGCGGTGTCAGACCGTTGTTGGTGTTGTCAGGGGAGGTGTGCCACAGCCTAACATCTCAGACCGTTGTTGATGTTGTCAGGGGAAGTGTGCCACAGCCTAACATCTCGGACCGTTGTTGGTGTTGTCAGGGGAGGTGTGCCACAGCCTAACATCTCGGACCGTTGTTGGTGTTGTCAGGGGAGGTGTGCCACAGCCTAACATCTCAGACCGTTGTTGGTGTTGTCAGGGGAAGTGTGCCACAGCCTAACATCTCAGACCGTTGTTGGTGTTGTCAGGGGAAGTGTGCCACAGCCTAACATCTCAGACCGTTGTTGGTGTTGTCAGGGGAAGTGTGCCACAGCCTAACATCTCGGACCGTTGTTGGTGTTGTCAGGGGAAGTGTGCCACAGCCTAACATCTCAGACCGTTGTTGGTGTTGTCAGGGGAAGTGTGCCACAGCCTAACATCTCGGACCGTTGTTGGTGTTGTCAGGGGAAGTGTGCCACAGCCTAACATCTCGGACCGTTGTTGGTGTTGTCAGGGGAGGTGTGCCACAGCCTAACATCTCGGACCGTTGTTGGTGTTGTCAGGGGAAGTGTGCCACAGCCTAACATCTCGGACCGTTGTTGGTGTTGTCAGGGGAAGTGTGCCACAGCCTAACATCTCGGACCGTTGCTGTGCCTCAGAATGCCATTTGGAGACTGTTTGTTTTCACGCGCCACAAGCTCTCTTACTGCACCCTCCCACCTCTGTCAATGTCTTCACCTGTACACTCCTTCACATTCCCTCCGCTCTGCTGC
This sequence comes from Rapana venosa, assembly GCA_028751875.1. NCBI lineage: Eukaryota > Metazoa > Mollusca > Gastropoda > Neogastropoda > Muricidae > Rapana > Rapana venosa. The sequence continues at coordinate 9,939,324 of CM054164.1, forward strand.
AGATACCTTGTGCCTACGAATACCTAGATTCAACCAATCCACCGTTTGCCGCCGCTCTTTTTCTATTTCGGGTCCATCGACCTGGAATGAGCTCCCTCTCTCCCTTCGCCGGAAACTTAGTTATGACACTTTTAAATCCAGCCTCAAGACTTGTTTATTTCAAACCTAAGATTTCCCCCCTCCTGTTTCATATCAGAGCTATCCCACCTTCACTAACCCATGTCCTATCACCCTGCTAAAGTATACGACCTGTGTGAGTGTGTGTGTGTGCTTGTGAAAAACATTTGACTATTGAAATTTTATTTCATAGATTTTGTCTGCAGCGCACCATGTTTGTAATATCTGTTTGTTTAAACTATTGATTATTTATCATTGATTGTATGACTCTGTAAGATAAGTTTGAGTCCATGCGCTTTGATTTGTCTTTGTAAGATATAGCACTATATAAGTACCATATATTATTATTCTTACAGCATGACCTGTTTTCTCATTTGAAGAAGCAGATTCAGTTAAAGGACCCCCCCCCCCCCCCCTTCCCCCCAAAAAAAAACAAAGACAAAAAAGAACCCCCTCTGAAGTT
>CM054164.1:9942403-9952403 GCA_028751875.1 Rapana venosa
TGTGTGTGTGTTGGTTTTGTGTATGTGTGTGTTGGTTTTGTGTGTGTGTTGGTTTGTGTGTGTGTGTGTGTGTTTTGTGTGTGTGTTTTGTGTGTGTGTTGGTTTTGTGTGTGTGTGTGTGTGTTGGTTTTGTGTGTGTGTGTGTGTGTTGGTTTTGTGTGTGTGTTGGTTTTGTGTGTGTGTGTGTGTGTGTGTGTGTGTGTGTTTGTGTGTTTGTTTTGTGTGCGTGTGTGTGTTTTGTGTGTGCGTGTGTGTGTGCATGTGTGTGTTGTTTTTGTGTATGTGTGTGTTTGGTTTTGTGTATGTGTGTGTTGGTTTTGTGTGTGTGTTGGTTTTGTGTGTTGTGTGTGTGTGTTGTGTGTGTGTGTGTGTGTGTGTGTGTTGATTTTGTGTGTGTTTGTTTTGTGTGTGTGTGTATGTGTGTGTGTTGGTTTTGTGTGTGTATGTGTGTGTTGGTGTTTGTGTGTGTGTGTGTATGTGTGTGTGTTGGTTTTGTGTATGTGTGTGTATGTGTGTGTTGGTTTTTGTGTGTGTGTATGTGTGTGTGTGTTTCGTTTTGTGTCTGTTGGTTTTGTGTGTGTGTGTGTGTTGGTTTTGTGTGTGTGGGTGTGTGTATATGTGTGTGTGCATGCGTGCGTGGGTGCGTGCTTGTGTGTGTTTTGTGTTTGTGTATGTGTGTGTGTACATGTGTGTTTGTGCATGTGCGTGTATGTGTTTGTGCACATGCACATGTGTGTATATGTGTATATGTTTGTGTGTGATTGTGCATGCATCATTGAAAGTAGAGAGATCATTTCATGTTGGGAAAAATCGATCTATATTTACAGCTGAATTCTCTGCCATTTTGATGGCTTTATATTATCTTCTAGATTTTCCTAAAGATATATTTCAGAAGCTTTTCTGTGTTGATTTCAAGTCGGTTCTTCTTCTTCTTCCTTTTTTGTCATGTTTCTCCCAGGGGAGGTTTGACATTGATGAGCCTTCTCCATCTCTCTCTGTTTTGAGCTTCCTCCTTATTTATGCCCCTTTCTCTAAGATCATCTGCAACACAGGCAGCCCAGGTTTTGCTAGGTCTTCCCTTTGGTCTCTTTCCATCCACTACGAAATTCATTGCTCTTTTTATGATGTGGTGGTCTGCTTTCCGTTGAACGTGCCCAAACCAGCGCAGTCTATTGGTATTAGCTACAGACTTCAGACCATCAACTTTGCACATTCTCCATAGTTCTTCATTCATGATCCTGTCTTCCCATTTGATCTTTGTCATGTAGTGTAGTATTCGGTTTTCACAGCTCTTCAACAAACGTTCGACGGTTTTTGTGAAAACCCATGTCTCCAAACCATACAGGAGAACAGGTCTGATGCAGGCCTTATATATCAGGCAGCGTCTCTCCAGTGGGATTTTCTGATTTCTGAGCAGACTTGCCAATTCTTTCCATTTCTTCCAAGCACTCGCAATCCTGGTTCTGACAGCTAACTCAGATTTTGCTTGGCAGCTCATCATCTCTCCCAGGTAGCAGAATTCGTCTACCACTTCTATCTTCCCTTGTTCAAATTCTAGCTCCTTCTTTCCTGCATCGGTATTGTCTTCACCCTTCTTATTCATACAACTGGGGCAGACAAATACTCCGTCCTCCTTCTTCAGACTTTTGAGCTTTGAGCATATTTTGTGACACCAATATTGACATTTGGAGCATATGATCGAACTGTTCCCTACACCTTTGTGGCAGACACCACACGGGTATTTGCCTTGCTCTCTATGTGTTCTGCGGTCTTTTCCAACTGTCATTGCTTTGGTCTTGTCAACATTTACCTTCATTCCTCTTCGTTCTAATCTCTGTTTCCAATTGCTAAATCATTGTCATCAGCATACAGCAGTTCCCAGATCTCTTCTGGCCTCTCCACTTCCTTGGATATTTCACTCATCACGAGGATAAAGAGCAGAGGGCTCAATGCGGATCCTTGGTGCACTCCTACTTTTATCTCAAAGCTTTCTGATGTCCCAATTAGAGTTTTCACTTTTGATCTAGAGTTCTTGTACAAAGTCATAACCATTGAGATGGTGTGCTCCGGTACACCTTGTTTCCTCAAGGCCCATTGGATTGCCTTTCTGGGTACTCTATCAAAAGCTTTTTCCAAGTCAACAAAGATGTGTGTCAAGCTCTTTTTCTTCTCCATATACGTTTCCTGCTGTTGTTTCACAATAAATATTGCATCTATGGTTGATCGTTGATGTCTGCAGGACCAGACCGGACACTTGAAGAAGAAGAAGAAAATGGTTGATTTGCCAGCCTGGAATCCAAACTGTTTTTCATCAATATTGCACAGGCTCTTCAGTCTTCTTTCCAATACTTTTTCCCAGATCTTCATGCCATGTTCCAGAAGCCTGATTCCTCAGTATTTTCCTCATACTAGTGCATCTCCTTTACCCTTGAAAATGGGAACAGTAATACTGTCTTCCCATTCTTCAGGCATTTGTTCTGTCCACTGTATCTTCTGACATATTTTCGTAAGTTGTTTTACTCCTTCCTCTCCTGCTTATTGTATCATTTCTGTCACCACTCCTGATGGCCCCGTGGCTTTTCTCTTTTTCATAATTCGAATTGCTCTTCTGATTTCATCTTCAGTCACTTCTTGTACAGGTCCTTCAACTTTCTCCACTTCCTCGATTGCATGAGGATTCTCAATATTTAGCAGATCATGAAAGTAATCCTTCCATCTCTGCAGAATATTTTGCTTCTCAGTCATGATATTTCCAGACTCAGTTTTGACAAATTTTGCTACATTGATGATTTCAAGTCGGTTCTACTAGCCCTAAAGATCTTGTAACTGAGGTTGGACATTTGATTCATTTTCTGAAGTTACGAGGCACTGGTGTTACTTTTTGCTGGATTCCTTTGCATTGTGGTATCTACTTTAATGAAAAAGTTGACAAAATAGCAAAATGTGGTGCTAAGCATTCTTATGGGTCTTGCAGCATAAATGTCCCCTTATCCATTCATGAGGGCTATAGCATGTTACAAAATGCATGTTGGAAACATTTTAAAAAGAAGCTAAAAGATATCGGCTCTCCCTGGAATGATGATGTAACCCATGTATTATCTTTTGATAAAATCAAGTGCCGTAACTCACATGAATATAGAAACGTTGTATCTCTTATCTACAGGTTCAAGCTTAATGCTTTTAGAGCTAAATTTTCAAGAAAAACAACACGTATCTGTGGCGAAAATATTACCATTGCTCACATTCCTTTTAGAATACAGAGATCTGAAAAACTTTTTACCTGTTTTCATAGTCATTTGCTTAGAGCAAATTCTAAGACATTCCATTAATGAAAGAAATTGTATTGTCATTAAGTCGTAGTCCTGTTATCAGATTTTTATAGTTTAACGATGTTTACTAGTTGTATGAATTGCAAAGTTAGTTTTGAAGCTGTTATTTTTTTTCCCCTTCAACTTTCTTATTTATGATTTTAATTGGTGTTTCTTATAGTTGTTTAATGCTTATAATTACTTATGTGCACACCCCAACCCCTGCCACCCTTCCCCCCCCCACCCCCCCCCCCCCCCCCCCCTTCCCCCCCCCCCCCCCCCCCCCCCCCCCCCCCCCCCCCCCCCCCCCCCCCCCCCCCCCCCCCCACCCCCCCACCCCCCCCCCCCCCCCCCACCCCCCCACACCCACACCACACCCACACACACACACACACTCACACTTCCCCGTCTGACATCACTAATTTGTGGAAGGACGTTAAACTGAAGAACTAACTATGAATGCAGAGAAAGAAGAGCCAAACAAAAAATACCAAACCCAAACAAAAAAACCCAACCCCTCCTCCCCCACCCCATCCAAACCCAAACTGAACATGGAGAAGTAGAGGAAGGAACTAATATTACCCCCAAAACAACAACAAACCCCAACACAGTTTGAAGAAAAAAAAAAGTGTTCTTAATTGAAGCCCTGTTGTGGAGGAGGTCAAGCGAGAGAATTATCCATCGCCCAATGGGTGCTCTGCATTCAGGTTACTGCGGAGAGGGACTGACGGCCATGATTGTCTTCTCTGCCTGCTACCTGCCCAGCCGCGACAGGAGGGACTACTCTTACGTCATGAACCATCTCTTCCAGTCAGTGCTCTCCCCTGTCTGCAACTGTTTCTCTTCCCCCCCCCCTCCTCCCCCACATATTCACCTTAAATACCAGCTTACACTTAAAAAAAAAAATGTGTGTGTTTTGTTGTTTTTGTTTTGGGAGTTGTCGCAACCTGCTAAAGCAAGGGGGACGGGACAGCCTGGTGGTCAGAATGATGTATTCGTGATCTGCTGACCCGGGTTCAAATCTCCTCCAGGAGGATTTTTCCTCTGGAGTTAACATCAGCACCGACCCCACTCTCCCCAAAAGTCCTTCGGATGAGACAATAAACCGAGGCCTCCATGAGTGAATGCACGCAGAACATCTTGCGCACACGTTAAAACCCGTTCCGCTTTTCGGAAGAGCAGGCCATTGTGTGCAGGTGGGAACGGATGACCGAATTGACAAAACTGCGTACTCGCGGGGACTGGATGAAGAAGAAAAGCACACGAGTGCTTACTCCATTATCCTTGAAATAAAAGGTTTTAAAACAAAATTTATATTAAAAAAAATCCAGCATAACTCGGTCCAGGGTCCAGGGCCCAGTGCTAAAGTCAGCCCCTTGCTTTGACCAAGTCGCAGTGTGGTCAGTTCCTGCTGTAATCACTAACAGCAGCTGGGATGGGATGGACTGGACAGCAGCTGAGAGCAGCTGAAAGTGAAGGGGGGACACTGACAACAGCTATTGGTCGTATTAGTTCACAGTTCCTGTGAAGACTGGTTGGTTGTAAAGCCAATGCTGTCACATTTGGAAAATTAAGAGTCATTGCCCCACTCCTCCCCTCACGCAAACACTTGCGTATGGTATACATGTGTGTGCGCACATTTTTGTGGTGGTTTTCTTCACTGTGTTAGATGTTGAGGAGGAAAAAATGACATCTATGAGGACGATGATGATGATGATGATGATGATGACGACGTTGATCATGCTGACAATGATGATAACAATGATGGTGATGGTAATGACGGTGAGAATAATGGAAGTGACGATGGTTTTTACGGTGACAAAGATGCCTTGAAGGAAGAAGACAACTTTGATAATGTGGTGCTTATATTAATGATGATGATCGTCACGGCAAATGCAGTAATGATGATGATTACTATGACAAATTCAGTAATGATGATGATAATGACAGTGATTATGTTATTGATGATGATGAAGATAAAGATGGTAACAACAACAACAACAACAGTGATATCACAGATAGTGATGACTATGCTGACAATGATAGTCCAGTCCAGTCATATTGTTTATCGCAGTGATGATATCACAGTGATGACTATGCTGACAATGGTAATCCAGTCCAGTCGTATTGCTTATCGCAGTGATGATATCACAGATAGTGATGACTATGCTGACAATGGTAATCCAGTCCAGTCATATTGTTTATCGCAGTGATGATATCACATATAGTGATGACTATGCTGACAATGATAATCCAGTCCAGTCATAGTGTTTATCGCCAGTGATGATATCACATATAGTGATGACTATGCTGACAATGATAATCCAGTCCAGTCATAGTGTTTATCGCAGTGATGATATCACAGTGATGACTATGCTGACAATGGTAATCCAGTCCAGTCATATTGTTTATCGCAGTGATGATATCATAGATAGTGATGACTATGCTGACAATGATAATCCAGTCCAGTCATATTGTTTATCGCAGTGATATCACAGATAGTGATGACTATGCTGACAATGGTAATCCAGTCCAGTCATATTGTTTATCGCAGTGATGATATCACATATAGTGATGACTATGCTGACAATGATAATCCAGTCCAGTCATAGTGTTTATCGCAGTGATGATATCACAGTGATGACTATGCTGACAATGATAATCCAGTCCAGTCATAGTGTTTATCGCCAGTGATGATACCACAGTGATGACTATGCTGACAATGATAATCCAGTCCAGTCATAGTGTTTATCGCAGTGATAATATCACAGTGATGACTATGCTGACAATGATAATCCAGTCCAGTCATATTGTTTATTGCAGTGATGATATGACAGTGATGACTATGCTGACAATGACAATCCAGTCCAGTCATAGTGTTTATCGCAGTGATAATATCACAGTGATGACTATGCTGACAATGATAATCCAGTCCAGTCATATTGTTTATCGCAGTGATGATATCACAGTGATGACTATGCTGACAATGGTAATCCAGTCCAGTCATATTGTTTATCGCAGTGATGATATCACAGTGATGACTATGCTGACAATGGTAATCCAGTCCAGTCATATTGTTTATAGCAGTGATGATATCACAGACAGTGATGACTATGCTGACAATGGTAATCCAGTCCAGTCATAGTGTTTATCGCCAGTGATGATATCACAGATAGTGATGACTATGCTGACAATGATAATCCAGTCCAGTCATAGTGTTTATCGCCAGTGATGATATCACAGATAGTGATGACTATGCTGACAATGATAATCCAGTCCAGTCATAGTGTTTATCGCCAGTGATGATATCACAGATAGTGACTACTATGCTGACAATGATAATCCAGTCCAGTCATAGTGTTTATCGCCAGTGATGATATCACAGATAGTGATGACTATGCTGACAATGATAATCCAGTTCAGTCATAGTGTTTATCGCTAGTGATGATATCACAGATAGTGGTGACTATGCTGACAATGATAATCCAGTCCAGTCATAGTGTTTATCGCCAGTGATGACTATGCTGACAATGATAATCCAGTCCAGTCATAGTGTTTATAGCAGTGATGACTATGCTGACAGTGATAATCCAGTCCAGTCATAGTGTTTATCGCAGTGATATCACAGATAGTGATGACTGTGCTGACAATGATAATCCAGTCCAGTCATATTGTTTATCGCAGTGATATCACAGTGATGACTATGCTGACAATGGTAATCCAGTCCATTCATATTGTTTATCGCAGTGATGATATCACAGTGATGACTATGCTGACAATGATAATCCAGTCCAGTCATATTGTTTATCGCAGTGATGATATCACAGTGATGACTATGCTGACAATGATAATCCAGTCCAGTCATATTGTTTATCGCCAGTGATGATATCACAGTGATGACTATGCTGACAATGGTAATCCAGTCCAGTCATATTGTTTATAGCAGTGATGATATCACAGACAGTGATGACTATGCTGACAATGGTAATCCAGTCCAGTCATAGTGTTTATCGCCAGTGGTGATATCACAGATAGTGATGACTATGCTGACAATGATAATCCAGTCCAGTCATAGTGTTTATCGCCAGTGATGATATCACAGATAGTGATGACTATGCTGACAATGATAATCCAGTCCAGTCATAGTGTTTATCGCCAGTGATGATATCACAGATAGTGATGACTATGCTGACAATGATAATCCAGTCCAGTCATAGTGTTTATCGCCAGTGATGACTATGCTGACAATGATAATCCAGTCCAGTCATAGTGTTTATCGCAGTGATATCACAGATAGTGATGACTATGCTGACAATGATAATCCAGTCCAGTCATAGTGTTTATCACAGTGATGATATCACAGATAGTGATGACTATGCTGACAATGATAATCCAGTCCAGTCATATTGTTTATCGCAGTGATGATATCACAGTGATGACTATGCTGACAATGGTAATCCAGTCCAGTCATATTGTTTATCGCAGTGATGATATCACAGATAGTGATGACTATGCTGACAATGATAATCCAGTCCAGTCATATTGTTTATCGCAGTGATGATATCACAGTGATGACTATGCTGACAATGGTAATCCAGTCCAGTCATATTGTTTATCGCAGTGATGATATCACAGTGATGACTATGCTGACAATGATAATCCAGTCCAGTCATATTGTTTATCGCCAGTGATGATATCACAGTGATGACTATGCTGACAATGGTAATCCAGTCCAGTCATATTGTTTATAGCAGTGATGACTATGCTGACAATGATAATCCAGTCCAGTCATAGTGTTTATAGCAGTGATGACTATGCTGACAGTGATAATCCAGTCCAGTCATAGTGTTTATCGCAGTGATATCACAGATAGTGATGACTGTGCTGACAATGATAATCCAGTCCAGTCATATTGTTTATCGCAGTGATATCACAGTGATGACTATGCTGACAATGGTAATCCAGTCCATTCATATTGTTTATCGCAGTGATGATATCACAGTGATGACTATGCTGACAATGATAATCCAGTCCAGTCATATTGTTTATCGCAGTGATGATATCACAGTGATGACTATGCTGACAATGATAATCCAGTCCAGTCATATTGTTTATCGCCAGTGATGATATCACAGTGATGACTATGCTGACAATGGTAATCCAGTCCAGTCATATTGTTTATAGCAGTGATGATATCACAGACAGTGATGACTATGCTGACAATGGTAATCCAGTCCAGTCATAGTGTTTATCGCCAGTGATGATATCACAGATAGTGATGACTATGCTGACAATGATAATCCAGTCCAGTCATAGTGTTTATCGCCAGTGATGATATCACAGATAGTGATGACTATGCTGACAATGATAATCCAGTCCAGTCATAGTGTTTATCGCCAGTGATGATATCACAGATAGTGATGACTATGCTGACAATGATAATCCAGTCCAGTCATAGTGTTTATCGCCAGTGATGACTATGCTGACAATGATAATCCAGTCCAGTCATAGTGTTTATCGCAGTGATATCACAGATAGTGATGACTATGCTGACAATGATAATCCAGTCCAGTCATAGTGTTTATCACAGTGATGATATCACAGATAGTGATGACTATGCTGACAATGATAATCCAGTCCAGTCATATTGTTTATCACAGTCATGACTATGCTGACAATGATAATCCAGTCCAGTCATATTGTTTATCGCAGTGATGATATCACAGTGATGACTATGCTGACAATGGTAATCCAGTCCAGTCATATTGTTTATCGCAGTGATGATATCACAGATAGTGATGACTATGCTGACAATGATAATCCAGTCCAGTCATATTGTTTATCGCAGTGATGATATCACAGTGATGACTATGCTGACAATGATATCCAGTCCAGTCATATTGTTTATCGCAGTGATGATATCACAGTGATGACTATGCTGACAATGATAATCCAGTCCAGTCATATTGTTTATCGCCAGTGATGATATCACAGTGATGACTATGCTGACAATGGTAATCCAGTCCAGTCATATTGTTTATAGCAGTGATGATATCACAGACAGTGATGACTATGCTGACAATGGTAATCCAGTCCAGTCATAGTGTTTATCTCCAGTGATGATATCACAGGTAGTGATGACTATGCTGACAATGATAATCCAGTCCAGTCATAGTGTTTATCGCCAGTGATGATATCACAGATAGTGATGACTATGCTGACAATGATAATCCAGTCCAGTCATAGTGTTTATCGCCAGTGATGATATCACAGATAGTGATGACTATGCTGACAATGATAATCCAGTCCAGTCATAGTGTTTATCGCCAGTGATGATATCACAGATAGTGATGACTATGCTGACAATGATAATCCAGTCCAGTCATAGTGTTTATCGCCAGTGATGATATCACAGATAGTGATGACTATGCTGACAATGATAATCCAGTCCAGTCATAGTGTTTATCGCCAGTGATGACTATGCTGACAATGATAATCCAGTCCAGTCATAGTGTTTATAGCAGTGATGACTATGCTGACAATGATAATCCAGTCCAGTCATAGTGTTTATCGCAGTGATATCACAGATAGTGATGACTATGCTGACAATGATAATCCAGTCCAGTCATAGTGTTTATCACAGTGATGACTATGCTGACAATGATAATCCAGTCCAGTCATATTGTTTATCG
>CM054164.1:9957403-9959903 GCA_028751875.1 Rapana venosa
TGTGATGGTTTGTGATGTTTTGTGATGTTTTGTGATGTGTTGTGATGTTTTGTGATGTTTTGTGGTTTCAGGCTGAAGAAGAATCTGAAGGCCCTATACTTGGTGCACCCTACCCTGTGGCTGAAAACTGTCGTCCTGATGACCCGGCCATTCATCAGGTCTGCCACACATGTGTGTCTGTGTGTGTGTGTGTGTCAGTGTGTGTATGTGTCAGTGTGTATGTGTGAGTGTGTGTGTGTCAGTGTGTGTGTGTTTGTGTGTGTGTGTGTGTGTGTTTGTGTCAGTGTGTGTTTGTGTGTGTGTGTCAGTGTGTGTGTGTTTGTGTGCAGTGTGTGTGTGTGTCTCAGTGTGTGTTTGTGTGTGTGTGTGGTTTGTCTCAGTGTGTGTGTGTGTGTGTTTGTGTGAGTGTGTGTTTGTGTGTGTGAGTGTGTGTGTGTGAGAGTGTGTGTTTGTGTCAGTGTGTGTTTGTGTGTGTGAGTGTGTGTGTGTGTGTGCTTGTCTCAGTGTGTGTGTGTGTGTGTGCTTGTCTCAGTGTGTGTGTGTCAGTGTGTGTGTGTGTGTGTTTGTGTCAGTGTGTGTGTGTGTCTGAGTGTGTGTGTGAGTGTGTGTGTGTGTGTGTGTTTGTCTCGGTGTGTGTGTGTGAGTGTGTGTTGAGTGTTTGTGTGTTAGTGTGTGTCAGTGTGTGTATGTGTGTCAGTGTGTGTGTGTGCGTGTCTCAGTTTGTGTCAGTGTGTGTGTGTGGTGTGTCAGTGTGTGTGTGTGTCAGTGTGTGTGTGTGTCAGTGTGTGTGAGTGCGTGTCTGAGTGTGTGTGTGTGCGTGTCTGAGTGTGTGTGTATGTGTGTGTGCGTGTGTCAGTGTGTGTGTCTCAATGTGTGTGTGTGTGTCAGTGTGTGTGTCAGTGTGTGTGTGTGTGTCAGTGCGTGTCTGAGTGTGTGTGTATGTGTGTGTGCGTGTGTCAGTGTGTGTGTCAGTGTGTGTGTGCGTATGTCAGTGTGTGTGTGTGTGTCTCAGTGTGTGTGTGTGTCAGTGTGCTTGAGTGTGTGTGTGTGTGTGTGTGTGTCAGTGTGTTTGAGTGTGTGTCAGTGTGTGTGTGTCAGTGTGTGTGTGGTGTGGTGGTGGTGGTGGTGGTGGTGGTGGTGGTGGGGGGGATTATGGGTGGTTGGGTGGGAGGGAAAGAGAGAGAGAGAGAGTTTGGATTTGAATTTGGGGGGGGGGGGGGGTGGGGGGGGTATGAGTGGTTGCGTGTGTGTTGTGTGCATGTGTGTGTGTGTGTGAGTGAGTGAGTGAGTGTATGCATGTGTGTGTGTATTCTTACGTGTGTATATATATGTATGTGAGTCAGTGTGTATATGTGTGTGTGTGCACATTCTTTCGTGTACGTGTGTGTTTGTCCATGCATACTTGTCTGTCATTATACACACTTATTTCCTACCTGAGACTTTCCCCCCACATATCTGTGCCTAATTTTCAACAGCATCTTTCACCTTCTAAGTGTTGTTCCGTGTGTGTGTGTGTGTGTGTGTGCGTGCGTGTGCGTGCGTAGTGCGCGCGCATGGATTTGAAATCTGTTGCTCATTATGTTTAAGGAGAGTTGCATGCCTGTAAATGATTGAGTGCAAGCGCTTCGATTTGTTTGTTTTTTACAAGATTCAGCGCTATATAAATTCCATATATTATTATTATTATTATTATTAAATGTTGTTGTTGTGCGTTCCCCAGCTTTACACCCTGGGGGTCACCCAGAACATGCCACACTCTGACTCGCTCATCATCCCACCTGGGAATCACTGAGAGATAGGAAGTACACCGGATGAGAAGTTTGTGTGTAGGACTCTTTTCAAGTACCTCGCCATATAGGCAGCCATACTCCGACTTCAGAGGATTTTTTTTTTCCTCCTTTAACAAAGGAGAGTGCAGGTTTGTTATGCTAAGAGCTTGTCACAGCAATGTCAACACAACGCTTGACAACATAACCACATTGTAGAGTAGGCCTTGGCAGTTAGCTGACGTCAATAAGTAAGTGACACAGCTTTTGTCTAGGGCCACGTCTGTCATTAAATTCAAACAACAACAACAACAACAACAACCCCCCACCCCCCCCCCCCCCCCCCCCCCCCCCCCCCCCCCAAAAAAGTACACAGGCTACAGTTTTTCCCAAGAAATTTTTCTTCCGTTTTATTTCTTTTTCTTCTCCAGTGCCAAATTCAGTTCCAAGCTACAGTTTGTTCGGACATTAGCAGACCTGAAGCAACTGATACCCATGGAATATGTGTATATACCTGAGATTGTGCAGAGGTAAGACATTGCAATTTTTGTGGTGAAGTATGTGTGTATATACCTGAGATTGTGCAGAGGTAAGTTTTTACGGTGGAATATGTGTATATATATATTGATATCTATGTCTATCTGTTTAGAGAGACAGATAGATCTCTATCAATCTGTCTACACCTGTCTACCTGTCCATCCATCCATCCATCGATCTATCTATCTATCTATCTA
>CM054164.1:9964903-10034903 GCA_028751875.1 Rapana venosa
TGACCTGCTACTTTGACCCCGACCTTCACCTTGCTGTGATGTAGGTAAGTCGAGGTGGGGGGTTTGTGTGTGTGTGTTTTTTTAAATATTTTATTTTATTTTAATTTTATTCTTTTATATCGAGGATAATGGAATAAGCACTTATGTGCTTTTTTACATCTAGTCCCCGTGTGTATGCACTTTTGTCAATTCTGTCATCTGTTTCCACTGGCACACAGTGGCCTACTCTTACAAAAAGCGGAACAGAGTTTAACGTGTGCGCAAGATGTTCTGCATGCGTTCGCACACGGGACCTCGGTTTATAGTCTCATCTGAAGGACTTTTGGGGGGAGTGGAGTCGGCACTGATGTTAACTCCAGGGGGAAATATCCCCCTTGAACGGGAATCAAACCCGGGTCGTCAGATTGCGAGCGCAATGTTCTAACCACTAGGCTATTCTGTCCCCTGTTTGTGTTGTGTTTGTGTTGTGTGTGTGTTTGTGTTGTGTGTGTGTGTGTGTTGTTTGTGGGTGTTGTGTGTGTGTGTTTGTGTTGTTTTATGTGTGTGTGTGTGTGTGTGTGTATGTATATGTGTGTGTTTGTGAGAGAAATAGAAAGAGAAAAAGAGAGAGAATCTTTAAACCTATTTTGGATAGTTTTTTTTTTTAAACAAAAAGACATTATCAAAGAAAAATGAAACACTTGGCATATTGCGTTTCTTCTTATTCTTGAATGCTTGATTGATTTTTAAAAAAAAATCATCCACGTAATGTAGATACTCAAAACAGAGAGAGATGGAGAAGGCTCATCAATGTCAAACCTCTCCTGGGAGAAACATGACAAAAAAGGAAGAAGAAGAAGAAGAACAAGAAGACATGCACGTAATGTAGATGATTTCTGAAGTGTACTGCTACTTTTTGTGCAAAAACACCCAGCGTATTTCGTAGAGGTTCTCCTGCTTTCTAACGGAACATAGGCGGTATCCTTTTCAACAGTGAGGAGGCACCGTGGTCGAGTGGTTTAGGCGGTCAACTCGTGATCCAGAGGTCGCGGGTTCGATCCCCGCTCGGCTCGGTGTTGTGTCCTTGGGAAAGACACTTTACTCCTATTTTCCTCACTCCACCCAGGTGTACAAGTGGGTACCAGCTCTGCTGGGGAAGTATCTGGCGACAGACTAGCGTCCTGTCACAGGGGTGGTGAAAAACCATCAGTTCGCTTAACGCTACAGAAACCAGGATAAGCTCCGGCTCTATGGGCCTTCTGGCTCGAAAGAACATACTTTTTTCAACAGTGGCGCCATCTGCCTATCCACGTTTCTTCTGTGGACTCCTTTCCTTGCTTTGTATCAGTGCAGATATATATACAGCAACATCCTTCTCCTTTTATTTTTTATCTTTTAGTCTTTTTATGTCGAGGATAATGGAACAAGCTCTCATGTGCTTTTTTATTCATCCAGTCCCTCTGTGTGTATGCAGCTTTGGTCAATTTTGTCATCCGTTCCCACTGGCACACAATGACCTACTCTTCTGAAAAGCAGAATAGGATTTAACGTGTGCGCGAGATGTTCTGCTTGCTTTTGCACACGGTACCTCGGTTTATAGTCTCATACGAAGGACTTTAAGGAAGAGTGCAGTCGGCACTGATGTTAACTCCAAGGAAAAATCCTCTTCAATGAGAATCGAACCCGGGTCAGCAGATCATAAATACATCACTCTAACCACCAGGCTATCCCATCCTTCTTTTGTGTTTGTGTGTGTGTTTGAAATAGTCGAGAATTTCCCAGCAATTTTCCGTTTGTTTAAAGCAACGCAGACACAAACTCCTTTGCATTTTTGGGTGTAAAAAATGTTTTCCCCACACAGCACGTTATGACTGCCCTTGTTTTCAACAGGGAAATGGGGATAAGAAGTCTTTCCTGTTCAATACTACTCTGTGGAAAATATACACAGGCCACTGTCTGGTGCACATTTCTCTCTCTCTCTCTTCTCTCGCTCTCTCCTCCTCTTTCTCTCTCTCTCTCTCGCTCTTTTCTCTCTTTTTTTCTCGCTCCCCTTTCTCTTTCTCTCCCCCTCTCTCTCGCTCTTTTCTCTCTCTCTCTCCCTCTCTCCTCTTCTCTCTCTCTCTCTTTTCTCTTGCTCTTTCTATCTCTCTCTCTCTCTTTCTCTCTCTTTCTCTCTCTTTCTCTCGCTTCTTTCTCTCTCTCTCGCTCTTCCTCTCTCTCTGTCTCTTTCTCTCGCTCTTCCTCTCTCTTTCTCTCGCTCTTCCTCTCTCTCTCTTTCTCTCTCTTGCTCTTTCTCTCTCTCTCTCTGCTCTTTCTCTCTCTCTTTCTCTCTCTTTCTCTCTCTCTCTCTTCTCTCTCTCTCTCTCCTCTCTCTCTCTCTCTCTCTCTCTCTCTCTCTCTCTCTCTCTCTCTCTCTCTCTCTCTCTCTCTCTAAGCAAGCACTGGAGGATGAAGTACATTTTGTGTTGTGCTGTCCAGTATTAGAGGATGTTAGGCAGAACTACATCCCTGTTAAATATAGTAGTCAGCCTAATTTATTTAGACTCTGTTTACTCCTGGCATCAAGTCATCCTGAGGTTGTGCACAGCCTCACTTTATATTTGTGTAAAGCTTTTAGAATAAGAGAGATATTGTTATCCTAAGTCATATTTTTGTAGCTGACTTTTTGTTATACAGTAACATGTTGTCGTTACCATTGCTTTTACCCCCACCAAAATACTAAGCAGTTCGGCAACCCCCTTCATGTATGGGCCAATGGCCTTTTTGTGAATAAATCATTCAAGTTCGAGTTTGAGTTCTCTCTCTCGCTCAAGAGAATTTTTCCTTTGGAGTTAACATCAGTGCAGACTCCACTCTCCCCAAAAGTCCTTCGGATGAGACTATAAACCGAGGCCCCGTGTGCAAACGCACGCAGAACATCTTGCGCACACGTTAAATCCTGTTCTGCTTTTCATAAGAGTAGGCCATCGTGTGCCGGTGGGGACGGATGACAAAATTGACAAAACTGCATACACACGGGGACTGGATGAAAAAAAAAGCACATGGATGCTTATCCCATTATCCTTGAAATAAAAGAATAAAATAAATCATTCTCTCTCTCTCTGTCTCTCTCTCTGTGTCTGACATCCGTTAATTTAGAAGAAACTAAAAAAAAACGAAACAAACCGTGAATAAAGTATTTGTCAAAGATATGGCAAAACAAAACAAAACGAAGTTGTGGAAAACTGGACAGAGAGAGAGAGAGAGAGAGAGAGAGAGAGAGAGAGAGAGAGAGAGAGAGACAGAGAGAGAGAGAGAGAGAGAGACAGAGAGAGAGAGAGAGAGAGAGAGAGAGAGAGAGAGAGAGCTGCCTGTGGGGTGCAGGAACTCGGGATGGAGGTGTGTGTGGCCGAGGGCATTGGGGATTGAATGAGTCAGTACATCAGACACTACAGCAACCCAAAAAACACAGACGAATGCATCAATCAATGAATAGTAATGATGATTTTTGCAGTCATGCAGTCGCTTACAACCCCCCCCCCCCCCCCCCAAAAAAAAAAAAAAAAAAATCACAATACCTCATCAATGTTTGCTATCGGTATGGCAATAATAATAATAATAATAATGTATGAAATTTATATAGCGCTGAATCTTGTAAAGCAACAAATCAAAGCGCTCAGATGACTTAAAAATTTTTTATTTTTTATTTTATATTTTATATTGAGGATTATGGAATAAGCACTCATGTGCTTTTTTTTTTAAACATCCAGTCCCCATGTGTATGCGGTTTTGTAAATTTTGTCATCTGTTCCCACTGGCACACAATGGCCTACTCTTTCGAAAAGCGGAACAGGATTTAACGTGTGCGCAAGATGTTCTGCATGCATTCGCACACAGGGCCTCGGTTTATAGTCTCATCCGAAGGACTTTGACATTCAGTTCGATTTTTGGGGGGTCAAACTGGGAAGAAAGGGCGAGGCTGGGAATCGAACCCAGAACCTCACGGTTTACTTGTTGGCAGGCAAACGTCTTAACCATCCTGCCACCTTCCTTCACGATCTCTTCTACTAAACTTGTAAACAACAGCTTGTAGGCCACTCTGCCCCATCTGCTAGATCAGTCTTAACAATATTCCGATGGGAAAAGCCGTTAAATCTGCTGCTATGTAGGCGTCCAAATCCTCTCTCAGCACTCATCCCAACCATTGCCCTTAACAAAATTTATTTAGCAAACTTTGAAAACTTCATAATTTGCTTAAAACCTCACTGATTTGGACACAGTAAAGTGCAAACAACATGGCGGCATCTTGTTCACGCAAAGCAGCAACTCTCGTGAGAATCTCGTTTACGTAAACAGCAATGGCGGGCGGCACCTGTAGTAAGCACCTGTAGTAAGCACCTGTGGTAAGCACCTGTAGTAGCACCTGTAGTAAGCACCTGTAGCAAGCACCTGTAGTAAGCACCTGTAGTAAGACCTGTAGTAAGCACCTGTTTGAGGGCGTTAGTGGGCGTTGGCAGGAACACGGAGGTCTATTTTCACCAGGGCATTTGCGGGCGGCTGCAGTGTGTTGAGTTAAAGACTGCTTGCATTGTCCATTAACTAGAGAATACAATGACATACGTACAATCTTGATGGATATCGGGAAGGACTGCAAGAAAACTACAAACCTCACCTGGTAAAAATGAGTAGTTATTTCATAATGATGCTCTTTTGGAAAAAAAAAAAAAAAAGAGGGTATAATTAGAAATTGTCGATCATTACTTTAAATTAAAAAAAAAAAATCTATATATTGTGCTCGTGTCAAAGCAAACTCACTATTCTGCGCAAGATTTTTTGGCCCTCTCCTCCCCCCCCCCCCCTTTCCAGAACTGACTCCCACAGCATGCAAATCCAGCATTTATTTATGTATTCTTTTATTTTGAGGACAATGGAATAAGCACTCATGTGGTTTGTATTTTTTTGTTTAAAACAAACAAATCTAATCCTTTTTTTCTTAAAATTTTTGTATTTTCATTTTAAATTTCGAGGATAATGGAATAAGCACTCAGGCGCCTTTTTTTTTTTACATCCAGTCCCCGTGTGTATGCAGTTTTTAAAGTTTTGTCACCCGTTCCCACCGGCAACGCAATGACCTACTTTTCCTGAAACGCAGAACAGGTTTTAACGTGCGCACAAGATGTTCTGCGTGTGTTCGCACACGGGACCTCTCGGTTTTATAGTCTCATCTGAAGGACTTTTAGGGGGAGTGGAGTCGGCGCTGATGTTAGCTCCAGAGGAAAAATCCTCTTGAAGGAGATGTGAGCCCGGCATAACTGGGTCAAGTGGACCAGTGCGAAGAGTAGCGCGCCCTTTGCTTTCACCAAGCACAAGTGGGGTCAGTTCCTGCTGCTGCTGCTGCTGCTGCTGCTGCTGTCATAATCATCATTAACACCAGCTGGGATGGGATGGGATGGAATGGAGAGCAGCTGAGAGTGGGGGACACTGTCAGCTGTGCTCCCTTCTACACACTCACACACACACACACCACAACACACACACACACACACACACACACAAAAAGGTTTTGTAGCAATACTCTTTGAGTGTTTCGTTTTTTTGGGGGGGGCTTTTTTGGGGGGTGGGGGAGGGGGGGATGTCCAGTTCAGTCATGATGTTGATTTAAAAATAAAAAAAGTTGTTGTTATCATTGAGTTTAATAAGAATAATAATAATAATATATGGAATTTATATAGCGCTGATGAAATGTGTCACGGAAATGTCGACAGGCTGGTACTGCATGCATGCCCTTGTTTTTCCTTTCAGCCCCCAGAGCAGATAGACTGTGGTTGGAAAACCCTCAGGCCACGGAGAAAATGGACGCTGACCGACGACGGCGCTGTCGTAGGAACAGGAAAACTGAACAGCCGCCATCGCCGCCCCCGCTCGATGCAACAAAGTAGTCGTTGTTGCCTCCCCTTCCTTGCTCCCTCCTCCTGCGCTGTAGAGAAAGGAGATGAGTGTGAGGGTGGTGTTTTTTTTTTGTGTGGAAATTTTTTTTTTTTTTAATCAGTACTGTGGCTTTTTTTGGGGGGTTTTGGTGTGTGTGGAGAGTTAAGGGAACGAAACGTGTGTGTAGTTTTGAATTGTGTGTGTGTGTGGATAATTTATTTATAACTTTGCTTTCTCTCCCTCTCTGTCTCTGTCTGTCTCTGTCTCTCTTCAGAGATGAAGCAACTAATGTTTGTGTTGTTTGTTTTTTCTTATTTGTATGATTTTTAAAAATAAAAACCTGAAACTTTTGTTTCCGTTCTGGGATAGATAAGGCAACGTATCATTTTTGTTGTTCATTTTTTTTTTGGTTGCTGGTTTTTTGTGTTTTTTGTTGTTTGTTTGGTTGGTTGTTTGGGTTTTTTTAAAGAAAAAATTCCGCAATTTTAGCTGCCTTCCCTTTGAAAGTAACGAATGTGCATCTGCTTTTTGGGGGTGTGTTTTTTTGTGTGTGTGTGTGTGTTTTTTAAAAAATGTTAATTTTGCCGTTTCCCGTCTCCCTCCTTCCTTGGTTGAGAGAAGGATCCTGCTGGAAAAAGGATGCTTGGTGGAGGGGGGGAGAAAGACGAGGAGGAGGAGGCGGGTCACATGGGAGCTGAGAGTATCGATGCCATCCATTTGTTCAAATCACTGCTGCCGAGTGCCAAGATTTTTATGCTTTGCTGTTTTGTTGTGATTTTGGATGACAAGTTTTGTAGAGCTAGTGATGCAGGTGTTGTATGTAGACTTGGTCCCCAAAAGGGCGCTACGATCAGGCTTGCAAAATTCGGTTCAGAAACTTGAACGTTCTTGTAGGAGTTTTTCACCACTAAACTCCGAGTGAGGTTTCGGTGGTAGATATGTAGAACGTCTTAAAATGTGTGTATAAAATAAATTTTTTTTTTTTTTTTTAGATCTTGTTACGTAGCTGTTTCGTTCTCGCAGGGTTAAAGCTGGCTTGGAAAATGCTGTTTGGGAAATGGATTGTCTCTGTAAGACATTAGCACGATACCTGTCCTGAATTTGGCCTCATTTTGCCAGGTAGAGGTTTTACGATGAGTGAATCTAGTTGTAGAAACGTTTTGTTTAAGCTGCCTGGTTCTTCTTGTCCTGAAGTGTTCAGTGTTCTTTTGGGAAAGGTGTAACGCTTGCTTCGAAAAAGTACATGTAGTAGAAAATCTGGAAGATTTGAGCAACGAAAAGTTGATGGACAGTCTTTTTTTGTTTGTTGTAGTCCGTAGACATTTTTGCTGGTTTCTGTTTTAGTGGATTTTGTAAAAAAAAAACCAACTTGTTGTTTTCGAGTCTTTTGGGTTTTTTTTTGGGGGGGGGGGGGGGGTGGGTTGCGGGGTCAAATTATACACCAGGCTTTAGTTTTGCAGACACTGTGTGTCGGAAGGATTAGCGTGTAGTGAGAGAAAAATGGCTAAATTGAAGGGATTGGATTTGTGTGTGTGTGTGTGGAGTGTCAGGCGGAAATGGCACAGATTGGCACTGTTTGGCATTGTCAGGGAAATAGGTTGTAGCTGTTAGGAAGTCAGGGTGGTGTTTGTCCTTCTCTCTTGCTGTCTTTGACTTTCTTTCTTTCGTTCTTTCTTTCTTTCTTTCTTTCTTTCTGTCTGTCTGCTTTTTTTGGTTGGGGGTGGGGGTAGTGTTTCTGTTAATTGGAAAATGCTTAATTAAATCTTGCAATGTTTGCAGTGTTTGGGGACGGGATAGCTCAGTGGTCAGAGCACTCGCTTTCCCCCAGCCAAGGTTAAGCAGCATCGAGCGTAGTTACCACTTGGATGGGTGACCGTTTGTGCGCCTTGGCTTCAGTACAGTCCCTGAGTTCACCCAGCTGTTAATGGGTACCTGCCTCTTTAAGGTCAGGGAAGGTAAAGCAGCGAGGGAGAGGAGATGGGCGCCACCGCCCTCAATATGCTGGCCCTAGAGAAGTTGAGGTCTCTGACGCCTCGCTCTCCTACGACCACATAGGTGATGGGACACCTTGACCTTTAATGATTGCTCGTTGTCAACGAAGGGCTAGATTACGTTGTAGATTGGATGCTCCGGTGATGGGATTTTCTTTCTTTTTCTCTTTCTTTCTTTCTCTCTGTCTTTTTTCTTCTTTTTTGTTTTCTTTCTGTTTATTTGTTTTTCTTTCTTGCCTTCAGTTTTTCTTTCTTTCTTTCTCTCTTCTTTCTTTCTTTCTTTCTTTTTCTTCTCTTTCTTTCTTTCTTTCTTCTTTTCTTCTTTCTTTCTTTCTTCTTTCTTTCTCTTCTCTTCTTCTTTCTTTTTGCTGTCTTTGTCTTCTTTCTGTCGTTCTTTCCTTCCTTTAATGTTTCGGATCACTACAATCTGTGTAGACTTTGCAATGTGTGTGCATTGTTGAGGAAGTAGACAATAGCTTTGATTAGCTGGGAGATGCGCTGGGCCAGACTTGTCAGGGGCTTGACGGCTCCTATCCACTAGTTGCTGTTTGGGCGTTAGATGAAGAAGAAGCTGGAAGGGAGAGGGGTTTTTTTTGTTTTTTTGTCTTTCTTTGTTTTTGTTCTTTCCCTTTTATTTTGGTGTGTTTTTTTGTTGTTGTTTTTATAGGGTGGTTTTTTGGGGTATGGGGGATGGGATGTTTCTGTTGATAGAAAACTGAGTAAACTTTTTTTGGGGGGTCAATATTTGTACATTGTTTAGGGTCTACATGACAGCTTGTGCTTGTTGGAAATCAGGGTTTTTGTTGGTTTTTGTCTTTCAGGTTTTTTATTCATTTATTTATTTATTTATTTTCTAATGCATCTTGTTTCCAAGAAAATGCCAAGACTTGACATTGTTTTACGTGTTGTCAAGGGAGAGTACTACAACTGCCATGGATTAGGAGACAGAGGGGTTGGTGTTTCTTTTTCCTCTGTTTTCAAAGAATGTTGAGAGCTAATTATTGTGAAAAGAAAAAAATTAAGGAAAGAAAAAGCAAAAGAGTTTTCCTGCAGCGTTTGTCAGTGTTGCACTGCAGCGCAGTAGAACGCAGCACAGTGAGCCATAGTAGGCTTTTATTGAAGAATTTATTTATAACAAAGAAAATAAAATCATGCTTTGTGTTCTCAGGGTTCGCATGCTCTTTGAAACTCCTTGAATTTTCAGAACTCCCCCCTACCCCCACAGCTTATGTTTGACGTTATTGAGATGGGGGGGGGGGGGGTACTCAGAATTAAAGTGGTGATGAGGAAAGTGGTTTTTTTGTCGATTTTTTACATTTTAAATCTATTTTCGCATTGAAATATCATGCTAACTAATTTGAGCTTGCCTCGAAGTAATCTACGATATATATACTGTCATTGGGCAGACTATCAGGAATATTCATGTAGTAGTTTCTGAGTAAGAGGGATATGAACATAGCAAGTGGTACATACAAATTTTTATTCCCCGGCATATTAGGGTGCACTTGCACTGGGCAGTTGAGAGGTTAAACAGCTGTATGTACTGATTTGGGTCTTCACCTTTTCGTGACGGGTAAACCCACTGCAGGGTAACCAACCATCTACCACCCCTTCCCTCTGTTATCACCCACTACAGGGTCACGGTCGCGTACAAAGGTGCACATGCACCTGGGAAAGAGGGTAGTTTTGTTGTTGTTGCTGTTGTTGTTGTTGTTGTTCTCTCCCTTAACGTAGGGATAGCGTTAATAAACAAACAACAACAACAAAAGCAGACGTGATGAGCGATACTTGTGCTTTTGTTGTCCACTAAAGCCAGTTTTGGTTTCAAAACGTAACTCATTATTGTGTCCTGGTAATGTACATCGTCATGTCAGGAGACGAAAAGTTAACTCCCCCCCCCCTGATAAAAAATAGCGTGGGGGGTGGGGGCTTGTCCCAGACCTAAGCACCCCTCTCAACCCTTCAATTCCTCTTTTGGATTCTCAAAAGTTGGCAGCTATGCATTTGTATTGCCAGTTTTACTTGGGCTTGCAATCGGTGATAAAGAGTTTAATAGCGAGTGTAGTTGACAAACGTTGATACTGCATGAATCGCTCCCTTGAATCAATTTCTTTGACCCCCCCCCACAAAACTACAACAACAACAAAAATCTCCTTGCAAGCTTCCTTGAATTTCATACTGAGAAGTCTGTATGAGCCCTCGAGTCATCCGTTACAAAACGTGCAGAAGTTTATATATGAGAAAGAATTGAATGGAATGATGGTGTGTATTTGACCTTGGAAGATGCGGGTTATCTGCACACACAGAAAGAATCAGGGTGGGCATAGTGGGACGTTTGAAGCATGTTATATTCTAGCTTCTGCATGTTTTGATGAATGTAACATTTTTAAAAAAAAAAAGAAGTTAGAAGGTGAAGAATGACGTTGACATGCTTTGCTTTGATCTCGAAAAAGAGAAATACAGGCGGTTTTTTTCTTAATTTTTCTGTTCTTTTTTTATATATTTTTTTTATTATTTAGTGTTTCTTTGTTTAAATTTTTTTTTTTTAATGTAAGGAACTGATTGATAAAAATAATGTGCTGCTCCTCGAATGAAAAAAAAAACAACTAAATGAGACGGCGCATCTTGCGACAGTAGATCGCTTGTGGCAGTGACAGAAGAAGCGGGGGGTGGATGCATTAATTTAGAGCTAATCAACTGATTGTTAAAACAGTATAGAAGCCACATGCTTTTTTTATATTTTTATTATTATTATTCTTTTTGCTGTTGAAAGGTTTTGGCATTGTCATACAGTATCAAATATTGCTTACTGGACCTAAAAAGGTCAAGGTGTCCCCATAACCTTTGTGGTCGTAGGGGTGAGGCGACACAGACCTCAACTTCTCCAGGGCCAGCATATTGAGGGCGGCGCCATCCCTCTCCCTCGCTGCTTTACCTTCCCTGACCCTAAAGAGGGCATGTACCCATTGACAGCTGGGGGAACTGTACTGAAGCCAAGGTGCGCAAACGGTCACCCATCCAACTGGTAACCACGCTCGACGTTGCTTAACCTTGGCTGGGAGAAAGCGAGTGCTCCGACCACTGAGCTATCCATGCTGGGCCTATCCCTGCAAAATGGACCACTACATTATTTTGAATGGTGTCGAGTTGTGGGACAACAGGACAGCTCAGTGGTCAGAGCACTAACTTTCCCAAAGCCTAAGGGTATGCAGGGTTGAGCGTGGTTACCACTTGGATGGGTGACCGTTTGCACGCCTTGGCTTCAGTACAGTCCTCCCAGTTCACCCAGCTGTCAATGGATACCTGCCCTCTTTAGGGTCAGGGAAGGTAAAGCAGCGAGGGAGAGGAGATGGGCACCGCCCTCAATATGCTGGCCCCTAGAGAAGTGAGGTCTCTGACGCTTCGCTCCCTAAAGACTGGATGGATTATGGGACATTTTACGTATGTAGTGATGTGTTGAGGGTTCAGAGGTTGAAATCACATACCAAGCAGACTTGCTTCCACAGTCATGCAGAATGGGTGTAAGTGAGGAGATTTTCAGTCAGTGATCTTACCAAATTCAACCCCTTTTGCCGTTGCCTACTGCCATACATATATTGTTCTTTTGTAATCTGTAGTTTTTTTGGGGTTGTATTTTAGCATTTTGATAAGAAGAAGAAAAAGAGTTTGTATCGCTGTGGTGTAACGAAAGCTTGCTTTTGGGCAAAGGGTTTGTGTACAGAATGTATTGGCAAAACATAATAACAGAACACGCTGTGATAATCTTGTTGATGTTGTTGGTCTGGACACAAACAGAAAGAGAAGAGAAGAGAAAAGAGTTTGAGGGAACGGGTGTAGGGGGCTGCCGTTTGGTTTTTTGCTGCAAAAGATGTATGCACTGATAGCGGACGTTGTTGTCGTGGCAGTGTGTGTGAAGGGTGTGGTGGAGGAGATGTGTGGATGGATGGATGGTGGGGCTTGTCTCTTGGATGTGCCAAGTGGGGGAAGCAATTCCCCCCCCCCCCTCCCTTTTAAAAAAAAACAAACCCCTGAACAGTGTTGCCCTTGAGAAGAACACAAAAAAGAATTCTGATCTGTGACCCTCCACCACGAAATGAGTCGCTTAGCACCTGACCCACTTTTCTGCTAGGAGCCATCTTAGGCAGGGGGGGTCAGGTTGTCCATTTTGAGATTTTGATGGATTATAAAACTATAGCCATTCTTCTACCTTGTACTGAAATATCAAGGCGTAAGTTTGTTTCCTTTAGCTTTTAAACGTGTTTCCAAAACGCCCCAGCCCTCATTCTGACCACCTCTTACAATGCGAAACTTGTCCATTTCTCATGCTGTCACGTCCTGAAGTGTATCACCTTCAGTTGGTAATAACTTTTATAGAATTGTCCAATGTTCAACCTTTCTTTTCTTGTTCTTTTGGTATTGAAAAGCCATTTTATTGCACATTAGTAACATGTCAGTAACTAGAAGTTGATCTCTGGTGCAAAGCGACTCGCTTTGTGGGGTGAGCGTCATATATATATATTAAAAACGGAAAAGTTCCGGTGTTGAGAAGAAGAAAGAAACTGATTTTGATAAGAAAAGTCTCCTGTAGAATTCTTTGCTGTGTAGTGTGTGTGTGTATGTGTATATATATATCTATATATATATATATATCTATATCTTATATATATATATAATATATATATATATATATATATATATATATATATATATATATATATATATATATATATATAAAGAATGTTACCATTATTATTATTATCATTATCGTTATTTCATTCTTGTTTTCTATCACCGCTCACGTTAACTAGCTACACGTTTTTCATTACGTTTTAATATCAGTCCGTGATGTGTGTGTGTGATTTTTTGGCAGTTATTCCTTGTCTTCAAATCCACAGACCTATCCTCTTGGTGTGCCTTTCCCCCTAATATATATATAATATATACATTATATATAAATATACTATACATATATACCTACATGTCGAAAATGGATTTTGGAATATCACAGAGCATTTTACGTTGGCATTCATTTTGGAATGGAAGCATTTTTTTCAATTTTTCCCATCTCGTATTAATTTTGAAAAGATACAGCCTGTAGCTTTCCCTATTTACTGGGGACAGATAAGAGCATTTGGATGTTGGGTACAGATTTGGGATTGTGTAAGAGCATTTGGATTTTGGGTACAGATTTGGGATTGTGTAAGAGCATTTGGATGTTGGGTACAGATTTGGGATTGTGTAAGAGCATTTGGCTGTTGGGTACAGATTTGGGATTGTGTAAGATTGGTGATGCGAACAGGAGAGAAGAGAGGGTGTGTGTGTGTGTGTGATATATCTGCCGCTGGTTGTGACATAGATGCAATGCTATAGTTCACTTTTTCTGTCATGCAATGCTACAGTTCACTGGTTCTGTCATGCAGTGCTACAGTTCACTGTTTCTGTCATGCAGGGCTACAGTTCACTGTTTCTGTCATGCAGGGCTACAGTTCACTGTTTCTGTCATGCAGGGCTACAGTTCACTGGTTCTGTCATGCAGGGCTACAGTTCACTGTTTCTGTCATGCAGGGCTACAGTTCACTGGTTCTGTCATGCAGGGCTACAGTTCACTGTTTCTGTCATGCAGGGCTACAGTTCACTGGTTCTGTCATGCAGGGCTACAGTTCACTGGTTCTGTCATGCAGGGCTACAGTTCACTGGTTCTGTCATGCAGGGCTACAGTTCTCTGTTTCTGTCATGCAGGGCTACAGTTCACTGGTTCTGTCATGCAGGCTACAGTTCACTGGTTCTGTCATGCAGTGCTACAGTTCACTGGTTCTGTCATGCAGGGCTACAGTTCTCTGTTTCTGTCAGTGATTCCCAGTACATGCACTGTGTTCCAGACTGATGAAGTCCTGCACGCATGCTTTGCGCTTGCTTATCTGTATATAGAAGCGAGTGCGTGCGCATGTAAATAATTATGATATACATAAATATATGTGTGACCTTGGTGTACTGGGCTTACTACTGCTTGGCCTGCATGCTGGGACACACTCATGTGTGTATGCTCACACATATGCATGCACGCACGCACGCACGCACGCACGCACCGCAAGTGCGCTCATGTATGCACATGCGCGTGCGAGCTCACACGCTAACACACACACACACACATACATACACACTTCAGATTTTTTAAACTCGGTCCATATCATTGCCAGTAATGATCCCCGTAAATCGAACCCTTCCCCCCCTCCCCCCACCCCCAACCCCCCACCCCCTTCCCCTCTCTTGAATATCTGACCATGAATGAAATCAGTCATCTTCATTAATTATTGTTTTTGTTGTGTAACATGTTTGATTCTGAAACCAGTCATCTGAATATCACTGTTTAATATATATATGTCTGATTCTAAATCTGCCAGCTCCCTCCCTCCCTCCATCCTCCCCTCCCCCCTCCCCCTCCCCCCTCTCAAAACAAAAATCACGGTGATTGCAGTAGGCATACTGTATAGCAGGATAATTCAATCAGCGGTTTTAGGGAGGATTACGGTTATAGGTCTGTCTTGAAGCGCTGTTTATTGACTGTGCTTTCCTTTACATTGTTTATCCCCCCCCCCCCCCCCCCCCCCCACCACCCCCCCCCCCTCTTCCCCACCCCCACACCAACTCGGAATGCGGCTACCTTCATGTGGGCAAAAAACCCAAACAGTCGCGTACGCAAAATCTTACCATTGGTGAACCTCAGAGCTCTAGCTGAGGAATAGAAACAACAACAACAACAACAATAACAACAACAGCAACAACAACAACAAAAGCACCTCCCCTCCCCCCAAAAAGCCCCTACCCCAACCGGTCGTTTTCTTTCTTTTGAAAGTATGATGAATAGGTTGTAAAACAAGAATTTAACATGGATTTATTCACAAGGCATATGAAAATCAGCTCCCCCCCCCCCATTCCTGTTAAGAAAAAACAATTCAGAAGAAAATGGCAATAGAACATAATTAGACGTTTTGTTTCCTGGGAAATAAAAAAACAACATTCTTGCTGCGTTGGCTTTTTCTTGTTTTGTGGGGGTGGGGGTGGGGGGGATAGCTGTTTGCGTTTTTTCGTTTGTTTGTTTTCTTTTGGTCTTGTAAATTGTTGTAGATTGAAAGGGATTATATTGTGTATCGTTCATTTTTGTACGTTATATTTCGCGACAGAAGTTTTGTGTGGTTGTTGTCGCTAGGAATGTTCATGTGTGTATGTTTTGTCATTTATAGTGTGTACCTGATAGTTGAGTGTGTTGCAGTGTATGATGCTTAATTTGGGAGGGGGGGGGGGGGGGGGGTGGCA
Source organism: Rapana venosa (assembly GCA_028751875.1). NCBI lineage: Eukaryota > Metazoa > Mollusca > Gastropoda > Neogastropoda > Muricidae > Rapana > Rapana venosa. The sequence continues at coordinate 9,980,095 of CM054164.1, forward strand.
GGGGTAAGTTGGGGGGTGGTTGGGTTGTTCTTGAAATTGAAATTTTCATTTTTGTGTGTTGTATTTTTTTTCTCTCTGTCCTCTCCCCTTCCTCCACCCCCCCCCCCAAGCAATAAGATAGTAAACAATCTATGGTGCTGTGTATGTGTGTGTGAGAGTGTGTGTGAGTGAGGGTGTGTATGTGTGTGTGAGTGAGGGTGTATGTGTGTGTGTGAGTAGTGTGTGTGTGTGGTGTGTGTATGTATTGTGTTGTGTGTGAGAGTGTGTGTGTGTGTGAGAGTGTGTGTGTGAGTGAGGGTGTATGTGTGTGTGTGAGTATGTGTATGTGTGTGTGTGAGATGTGTGTGTGTGTGTGTGATGTGTGTGTATGTGTGTGTGTGAGTGAGGGTGTGTATGTGTGTGTGTAGTGTGTGTGTGTATGTGAGTTGTGTGTGTGTATGTATGTGTGTGTGTGTAGATGTGTGTGTGTGTGAGTGAGGGTGTGTGTTGTGTGAGTGAGGGTGTGTGATGTGTGTGTGTGTATGTGTGTGTGTGTGTGTGTGTGTGATGAGGTGGTGTGTGAGTGAGGGTGTGTGTATGTGTGTGTGTGTGTTGTGTGTGTGGAGTGTGTGTGTGGAGTGAGGTGTGTTGTGTGAGTGAGGGTGTGTATGTGTGTGTGTGTTGTGTGTTGTGTGTTTGTGCGCGCGTGTGTGTGGAAAATGTTTGTCATCAATATATCGTTCGTATTAAAAAGGGTTTGGTTGGTGTTTTTTTTGGGGGGTGGGGTGGGGGTGTTCATATAAAGACCAGGGGAGAATTTTGAGTTTTTATTTTTGTTTTGTTTATTCATTCATTCATTCATTATGATTGTTTTATCCTCATCCTTTATTCGATTATTAATAGGGATTTATTCGTCTTATAAAAGACGCCCTATCACCACAATGTTCCATTCCCTTCCCTCGCTCCTTTCCCATGTATTTCTTAACTCACTCTCTGCAATCTAGGGATGGGACAGCCTGGTGGTTAGTGTGATGTGCTCATGATCTGCTGACGGGAGTTCGATTCCCGTTCAAGAGGATTTGTCCTCTGGAGTTAACATCAGTGCTGACTCCACTCCGCCTAAAAAGTCTTTCGGATGAGACTGTAAACTGAGATCACGTGTGCAAACACATACAGAACATGTTGCGCACATTTAAACCCCGTTCCGCTTTTCGGAAGAGTAGGCATTGTGTCGCCGGTGGACACGGAGGACAAACTTGACAAAACTGCATGCACACAGGGACTGGATGTAAAAAAACAACACACATGAGCGCGTATTCCATTATCCTCGAAATAAAAGAATGAATACATAAATAAATCTGTAAAAAAAATTTTTTTGTATAAGAAAGTTGCAGTGGCTGTGGATGGTGCACAACACCTTCCTACTGCCATCAGCAGGATTTGACCTTCTGAGTTTTGTTTACTTTAGTCAGGTCAACTTTTATATATTTATTTTTAAAATCAGGCCGCTGGATTTCAACTTTGACCTGCCACCTACCTACATCATGTCAGCAAATGAACCCTACAAAAAAAAAATCAAAAACATCATGTACTCTTGTTGAGTATCTTTGTAGTTATGATTAAAAAAAATAATCCCACCCACCCCCCCCACACACACACACCCACACCACACTCCACCACCCACACCCCCCCCCACACACACAACCACACATCCACACACCACCACCCACAACCACCACACACACACATCCACCCCCCCCCCCCCCCGCACACACAACCCACACACCACATCACACACACACACCACAACACACACACACACACAACCAACACACAACACATGCCACACACACACACTCCATCACACCACAGACCACACACATGGCCAACACACACACACACACACACACACACACACCACACCACACACACACACACACACACACACCACCACACACACCACACACACACCACACACACACATCACACAATCACACACACACCACACCACACAGCCACACACACACACACCACACACCCACACAATGCCACAACACACACACACACACACACCACACACACACACACACATCCACACACACACACACACACATCCACACACACATCACACACACACCACACAACACACACACATGCCACACACACACCACACACACATCCACACACACACACACACACACACACACACACACCCACCCACCACACACCCCACACCACCACACACACACACACCACACACCACACACACACACACACCACGACCACACACCACACACACAACACACACACACACACAGGCCAACACACAACACACCAACACAAGCACCACACAGCCACACCACACACACACACACACACACCAGACACACTACACACACACACCCAGACAAACACACCCCAACCACCTCCACCAACACCACACACACCCCAACCACACATGGCCCCACACCCCCACACCACACACACACACACAGGGATAGTACACAGAGACAGGCAGAGTAAAAAAGTTGGCTAGTGAGGAGAGGAGTGAGGTGATAACCACAGAAATGGATATGGTTAAAAACAATTTTTTTTAAAATTAAAGACATGAACAGTTTTTAAAACAAATCTGTTAAACTGTAATTCTAAAGGTGGGGGGGGGGAGGGGGGGGGGGGAGAAAAAAAAAGTTAAAAAATTGGACGATTTTTTTTTTTTTGGGGGGGGGGGGGGGGGATTGTTTTAGGTGAACTTTTTCCCTAAGGAGGTACCGTGGTCGAGTGGTTTAGGCGGTCAACTCGTGATCCAGAGGTCGCGGGTTCGATCCCCGCTCGGCTCGGTGTTGTGTCCTTGGGAAAGACACTTTACTCCTATTTTCCTCACTCCACCCAGGTGTACAAGTGGGTACCAGCTCTGCTGGGGAAGTATCTGGCGACAGACTAGCGTCCTGTCACAGGGGTGGTGAAAAACCATCAGTTCGATTAACGCTACAGAAACCGGGATAAGCTCCGGCTCTATGGGCCTTCTGGCTCGAAAGAACATACTTTCCCTATGGGTAACTCGTTATAGGGTAACCAACCCTCTACTTACCCTTCCTTCACTCCCTATTACCCACTACTGGGTTAGGGTAGTGTTCACATGCGCACAGTGCGTGTGTACCGGGGAAAGAGGGGTTCTCTCCCTTAACGTAAGGATAATAATGCTCATTCTAAAGTGGGGGGGGGGGGGGGGGGGGGGGGGGGAGGGGAAGAAGTTAAAGCAAATATGAAGATTTTGTATGTATGTGTGGTTTGAGATTAAGATGAGGGAGAGGGTTGGGGGGTGGGGGTGGGGGGGCCACACAGCAGCATGCAAATCCAGCACAAGTCGAGTCTCCAGTGCAGCTGCTAATAATAATAATAATAATAATGTATGGAATTTATATAGCGCTGAATCTTGTAAAGCTACAAATCAAAGCGCTTTTTTAAAAAAATGCGTGTGTATGCGGTTTTTTAATTTTTTGTCATCTGTTCCCACCGGCACACAATGGCCTACTCTTTCGAACAGCGGAACAGGATTTAACGTGTGCGCAAGATGTTCTGCATGCGTTCGCACACGGGGCCTCGGTTTATAGTCTCATCCGAAGGACTTTAACATTCAGTTCGATTTTTTTTTGTCCAACTGGGAAGAAAGGGCGAGGCTGGGAATTGAACCCAGAACCTCACGGTTTACTTGTTGGCAGGCAAACGTCTTAACCATCCTGCCACCGTCCTTCTTTTTAAAACAAGTCTGTTAAACTGTAATTCTAAAGGAGGGGGGGGGGGGGGGGGGGGGGGGGGTGGGAGATTAAAAAAAAAGTTAAAAAATTGGACGATTTTTTTTTTTTTTTAGGGGTGGGATTGTTTTAGGTGAACTGGTCCACTAGCCCACCTTGTCCTTTCACCCAGTGCAAGTGTGGTCAGTGTTTGCTGTGGTCAGCACCAGCTGGGCTGCGATAGAGTTGACTGGAGAGAAGCTGAGACTAGCTGAAAGTTTAGTTGGTTCATTCTGTTATTTCGAGGATAATGGAATATGTACTCATGTGCTTTTAAAATTTTTTATATATTTTTTACATCCAAGTCCCCGTGTGTGTGTGTGTGTGTGTGTGTGTGCAGTTTTGTCAATTTTGTCATCCATTCCCACCCGGCACAACATGGTCCACTCTTCCGAAAAGTAGAACAGGGTTGTAACGTGTGCGCAAGATGTTGTGTGTATGTTTGTACCACGGGGCCTCGGTTTATAGTCTCATCCGAAGGACTTTTTAGGGGGGAGTGGAGTCGGCACTGATGTTAACTCTGGAGGAAAATATCCTCTTGGATGAGATTCGAACCCGGGTCAGCAGATGACGAATATATACATCACTGTAACCACCAGGCCATCCTGGGGGAGAAACTGACAGCTGTGTGGGGGAAAAAGATGCTAGACTGCGATAGTTCCACCAGTCAGGTGTACAATGACCAGGTCTTGTTGTTTCAACAGCGGTCTTGTGAGACAAGAATGGAATGGTATGTGACTTGAATTACTTTCCGTTTCATTATGTTTCAAAGTGGCATTTTATAAATTGTGTAGCGATATAAAAACAGACAAAGAAAAGAAACACACACATGCTCACATCTTGCACACACGTTAAATCCTGTTTCGCTTTTCGTAAGAGTAGGCCATTGTGTGCCGGTGGGAAGAGATGACAGAATTGACAAAACTGCATACAGACGGGGACTGGATGTAAAAAAGCACATTAGTGCTTATTCCATTATCCTCGATATAAAAGAATGAAATGAAATGAAAATGCTTGCACGTAAGCGTGCGCAGGCGCACACACACACACTCACACCATCATCAACAACAACAACAACAACAAAATTGAAGATACGGACAACATTAAATAATGATTGGCCCTACAACTGCGAAGACAAAGTTGAGGTCAGCTCTCGGCTGTCAATGCTATGGACCATTTACTGAATTATTATATTATATATATATATATATATATATATTAATATATATATATATACTATAAGGTTTGTGGTTGTGGTGGGTGGGGGTTGTTGGGTGTGGTTTTGTTTTTTTTAGCCCAAACCCGCACAAAATTGGATTTTAAAAAGGAAGGGGAAACGTGGGGAAGGGGGGGGGGGGGGGGGTTTATGTTACGGGATTTTGGGGGGAGGGATGGTGAGGTTAATTGGGGAAAAATCCCGGGAGACGAAGGAAAAAAGGGGGAGAAAAAAAAGAAAGGAAGGGGGAAAAAAAAACAGGGGGGGGAAAGAGAAGGAAGAAAGGGAAAGAGGGGGAACAGGGGGGAAAAAGAGGAAGGTAGGAAAACCCGAAGGGGAAAGTGGAAAACGAGCGAAAAACAGAAAAAGGGAAAAGAAAACAAAGGAAAAGACAACAAACCGCTTTTGAAGAAGGCCAGGGGGTGGGAAGAAGCAAAAGAAAAAGGAAAAGCGGGGAGGAGAAAAAAGACAAGGAAACCAAGAAAAAAAAGGGGAAAGAAAAAAGCTTGACGTAAGGCGAGGGGGGAAAAAAAAAAACCACACCCCAAACAACCAACCAAAAAAAAAGATCGGAAAAAAAAAGAGGGTAAAAGGGAAGACAAATTTCCTTCCTGTCCCCCTTTTTCCCCTTTCTTTTTTTTTTTTATTTTTTTCCCCTATTTTTTTAATTTCTTTCTCCCCACTCCCCCTCCCCCTTTTTTTTTCTCTCTTTTTCCTTCTCCCCCTACTTTCTATATCCTTTTTCCTTACCCCCCCTCCTCCTCTTTTCTCCTCCTTTTTCTTCTCCCCCTCCTCCTCCCCTCCTTCTCCCTTTTCCTTTTTTTCCTCCCCCTCCCCCCTTTCCTCCCCTTTTTCCCCTTTTCCCCCCTTCTCCCCCCCTCCTCCTCCTCCTTCTCCCCCTTCTCCCCCTTCCCTCTTTCCCCTCCCCCCTCCTCCCCCTCCTCCCCCCTTTCCCTCCTCCCCCTCCTCCCCTCCTCTTCCCCCTCCTCTGCCTTCAAGCTTTTGGGGGCGGGTTCCCCTTTTCTCTGGATCTGACCCGCCCGGGGGGTGGGGGTTCTGGGATCGGGGTGTATCCACACACACACAAAAAACCTTTACAAAACATACCATTTTAGGCTTTCCTTCTTTGAAGGGTACAAAAATAGATGCTTCCGTTCTTTGGGCATTGCCCTTCAGACCAAAACTTTTTGGAAGAGTTTAAAACACTATAGCCCATAGCACTGATTTCAACTTTGGAAAAGCTTATGGAGAAAATTTTTTAAAAGACTTGGTATTACTGTCAAAAAATAACGTTTCCTGTCATTAAAAGAGGCTTTCAAAGGTGATCAAAATCGATAACTTAGTTAAACTAACAAACGGGTCAAACAACAATTTGCGAGAAGAAAAAATCTACTCCAATTTTTTTTTGAGTAAAAAAAAGCCTAGACAAGTTTGGCATGCAAAAATGCTGCTAACTGAAACTTTTGGGGTTTTTTCGGGGCATTTTTTTCTTTATATTAAAAGTTTTTTATGTAATAAAAGGGAGGGCAATAATTTTGGGAATGCATTTTAAAAACTTTAGGTTTTTGCTTTGGGGTTTACCACGGGGTTTAGTTATAGCCTTTTCTTTAAATATATTCGTATGATTTCCCACAAAACTGCTAAAGTTGCCCGGGTGCAATTTGTGGATTTATGTAATGGTGAATGTCCATGAAGCGGGCTACACAAAGAGGATGATAAACAACCCAGAAAAGTAATCAAAAAGAGTAGATATTTACATAAATATATTTTTAAAAATGGCCTGACTTTATCTCAGAAAAAAAACGCCATATGCTTTTAAATTTAAATGCAGTGACCGAAACACGCCACATTTACGATGGGGGGACCCAAATTCATATAAAAAATATGGTAACATTTTTGGGGCATTCCCCTTACATCAAAATTAATTTGAATGCTCTTTTGGATACATTTTAAAAAAAGAAAGGAAGCATCAATTTTTTTAAAATTTTAGAAAGTCCTGGGACAAATATCTTCCTCTTAAATGTTTTTGTCAAAGTATTTTGTCTTTCCCAAAACTGTCTTAGGACAAGAAGTCTTTTTTGTGCTCCTAATTTTTTTCTTAAAAAACTCCAAAGTATAGATTGAAGGCGTACAAACTTTCCCTTTGGGGTCATTCCATGCAACCACCTAGGAAAAATTTTAAAGGGGAAAGGGGGAACTCCCCCCCTGATACCGGGGAACTTTCTGCCCAAATTTGTTTCGGACAGAAAGACAAATTTTTTTTCTTAATGATTAAAATTCAAGCAAAAACAATTTTTTCCCAAAAAGGGGTAAAAAAATTTCGTGTTAATGCCCATTGCACTTATTATAACCTCTTTAAAAAATTTTAAAAAATAAATATGATTTGAAACACAAAAAAAATTTTTCCTGTCCTTTTTGGGAGTGAAAAAAGCCGTTTTGAAATAAATATATTTTTGAAAAAAAAAAAAATCAAAAAAATCTGGGTTCAGATGTTCGGTCGCATATTTAAAAAAATAGCGACTGCTTAAAAATTTTATACCGATGGTCGTTTTAGAAAACATGACACAGGGTCTGCATTTTTGTCAACCGCACTTAAAAATTTAAATTTTACTTTGGTAAACATCGTTTAATTTTACAGCGAATTATTCAGTTCTTATGGCTCTTAACTTATTTTTGATTTTCCATTTTATCCTTTCATATTTGCTTTTTGTTGATCCAATCATATTTTGCTTTAAAAAAACCCCGAATTTTTAAAAAGGTCCCAGAAATTTTTTTTGAAATCAAATATGTAATACACCCTAATTTAAATATTCCTTTGTTTTTTTGTTGGGGCTTTTTCACGTTGGAATTTTTTTTAAAAGAGGGGGGTACAGAGCTCAAAAAAGGGGGGAAAACATGTTGGAATCGATAGAATGGGTGTTCCCCTTTTCCCTACAGAAGGTACCGTAATTAAAAAAAATTCATGGGGTAATTTAAAGAAAACCCGATCAAACAAGGAACGATATTTTAAAGTTGTCTGACCCTGCCATTTCTTGTTATGTGGCTCCTCTCAAGTAGATTCGCGTTTTATATCGTGAAAGGGTTTAATTTACAATTTTTGAATGAAGTTAAAAAGCATTCCTTACAAATTTTGTAAAATTTTAGTTGTCTATGGGGTCATTTTTTCCAATATTTCATTTTGATTCCCATTGTAAACCTTTTTTCCTAATTTTCTGAACGTTCTGGAAAATGTATTTAAAAATTCAAAGCTAGCCTTTTCCTTGCAGATGTTTATTGCAAAATCCACTTGAATATTTATTTAGTTCTTTTTGTTATTTCATGTTTTTCCACATTGTTGATTTATATTTTGTCTTTAAAAGTTTATCATTACTTTTCTAGGTTGGTTGGGGGGGGGGGGGTGTTTAGTTTGTGTGGTGGTGTTTTCCAAAAAAAAAACAAAACCCCCAAACCCCTGCTATTTCTTTAAACCTTTTTTTCCTTTCCCCTCCCTTTTCTCCTTCTTAATTCCACTAACTTTTATTCCCCCGCTAAATTCATTAAGTGAAAAGATTTTAAAATTTAGACAACAAAAAAACAACACATCAACACACACATACAAAAACATAAACCCCATACACATACACACAACTCTCTCTCTCACTATACACACCCCAACCCCCCACACACCCACCCAAAACCAAACAACCCAAAATAAACAACAAAAACACTTCACCCACACCCCAAACCCACTCACTCAACAACTCACCACCCCAAACCCACACAACCCTCCAAAACCCACAAAAACACACCACACACACACACACCACCACACACACACAACCACACACACTCCCACCACACTCAATAAAACCAAACACTCACCCAAAACACTCACACACACTCAAACACACACTACACACACCACTCACACCATACACTCAAAAAACCACCACCCAACTCTCCCCCTACAACCCCATTTTTAAATAAAAAAAATCATAAAAAATACAAAACACATAGTAAGAAAATGAAATTTTCTGAACTTATGTATAACATACTGGGTTAGTATATATATATAAAAATTGAAGCTCTCACTTTAGTAAAACGCCGGTCATGGAGACCTAATCTGATCCCTTCTATTTTGCTTCTGACACATATGCAAAGATGCTGGGCATGTCGGCTACTCTCTACAACTGCAAACAAAGAGCTCGGAACACACGGAATCACCCGACAGGAATCACCCGACAACGCACTGCATTCGACGTTGGACAGGCTCACGAAGCTATGTTTAGCTGCACGAGTCATAGTATCATGCGGCCGCCACATGAAAAATCTGCAAAAAGCAAATCCACTATAGCGGCAAGTCGTCCGAAACCGTGGCCTTCCATCGATCCGCTATAGCGGACAGCCGTCCTCTGAGAGTTTAAAGACTTTTCTGGGGAGAGAAAAAAAGCGAAAGCCCCGGAGACCAGACCCAAAAGGCAGAAGCAAGACGAGAAGGGGGTGACAGGGAGAAAGAAACAAGACCGAAAGGAAGGAAGGGAGGGAGGGGGGGGGTGGGGGGGAATTCCTGGCTCAGAATTTCCAGAAGGCGGGGATGCTATTTTTACTAGCACCCCCCCCCAGCATCCCCATGAGGGTATATATCTATCTGTCTGTCTGTCTATCTGTCTGTCTGTCTATCTGTCTGTCTATCTATCTGTCTGTCTATCTGTCTGTCTGCCTATCTATCTATCTGTCTGTCTGTCTCTCTGTCTGTCTGTCTGTCTGCCTATCTATCTGTCTATCTATCTGTCTATCTATCTATCTATCTATCTATCTATCTATCTATCTATCTATCTATCTATCTATCTGTCTGTCTCTCTCTCTGTCTGTCTGTCTGCCTATCTATCTATCTATCTGTCTGTCTGTCTGTCTATCTATCTGTCTGTCTATCTGTCTGTCTGCCTATCTATCTATCTATCTGTATGTCTGTCTGTCTGCCTATCTATCTATCTGTCTATCTATCTATCTATCTATCTATCTGTCTGTCTGTCTGTCTCTCTGTCTGTCTGTCTGTCTGCCTATCTATCTATCTATCTATCTATCTATCTATCTATCTATCTATCTATCTATCTATCTATCTATCTATCTATCTATCTGTCTGTCTATCTGTCTGTCTGCCTATCTATCTGTCTGTCTGTCTGTCTGCCTATCTACCTATCTATCTACCTACCTATCTATCTATCTGTCTGTCTGTCTGTCTGCTTATCTATCTATCTGTCTGTCTATCTATCTATCTATCTATCTATCTATCTATCTATCTATCTATCTATCTATCTATCTATCTATCTATCTATCTATCTATCTGTCTGTCTGTCTGTCTGTCTGCCTATCTATCTGTCTGTCTGTCTGTCTATCTATCTGTCTGTCTGTCTGTCTATCTACCTATCTATCTATCTGTCTGTCTGTCTGTCTGCCTATCTATCTGTCTGTCTGTCTGTCTGTCTGTCTCTCTGTCTGTCTGTCTGTCTATCTATCTATCTATCTATCTATCTATCTATCTATCTATCTATCTATATATCAAAGCAATATCAATTATATGATGAATATCGAATGTTGGCTATATATATATATATATATATATATATATATATTTAAACAGACTTGTCTGCTTTTGAAAACTTGGCAAACGGCAGTAAGCTATTGATATATTGTATGTTTTGGTGAAACAATTGAGAGTCTGTAAAGGACAATGTAATAGTAAAACCAGTGTATAAACTTACCATTATGAGAATGTAACTTGTACCATAACATTGGTTATCTATATCATATAAAGCAGACATATATATCTATATTAGTTAATAAATATACAAAGCAGACATATATCTATATATTGGTTATATACAAAGCAGACATACATCTCTACTTCCCAAAAGGCAATAAGTCCTACAAAGCTCTTGATGATTTTAATTGTACATTTAAATAATATAATAATGAAAATAACAATATTGAAATAAGTAAGAGGACATAGCAGTGTAGCAGTTGATCTAGTTTATAATCTAACCGTATTGAAAATGTAACGTGTATCCAAACATTGGTTATATTATATAAAGCAGACATATATGACTACTTATTGTAACGAAGCTGTTGTTGATCTGGCTGGTTTGGTGTTATCATTCAAAAGACGACAGATCGATGTAGTGTTAATTGCAATATACAATTATACGAACCATTCCTTTTGTTTTCCTCTGTGATCAATTTTCCCACGTTTATGATCCTGTTCATAGGAAGCCTTACTCAAGATAAGTTTGGGTTTGGTTTTTTAAACATTTTATTTAATGTTTATATATTTGTTTTACAAAGCTCCTTATCTGAAGACATTATAGGTATTCGGGGACGGGATAGCTCAGTGGTCGGAGCACTCGCTTTCCCCCAGCCAAGTTAAGCAGCGTCGAGCGTGGTTACCACTTGGATGGGTGACCGTTTGCGCGCCTTGGCTTCAGTACAGTTCCCCCAGTTCACCCAGCTGTAAATGGGTACCTGCCCTCTTTAGGGTCAGGGAAGGTAAAGCAGCGAGGGAGAGGAGATGGGCGCCGCCCTCAATATGCTGGCCCTAGAGAAGTGAGGTCTCTGACGCCTCGCTCCCCTACGACCTTATAGGTTATGGGACTCCTTTACCTCCTTTACCTTATATGTATTCTTGAGTCACTTGGCACCTCTCTCACTGTTCCGCTAGGAGCCATTTTAGGCAGGTGGGGGTCAGGTTGTCGATTTTGAGATTGTGATCGATGATAAAACTAGAGCCATTCTTCTACCTTGTACTGAAGCGTCAAGGCGTAATTCTGTTTTGTTTTATTTTAAAACGCGTTAAAAAACCCCAACTGTCTGGCCACCTATTGTAAAGGCAAAACGGGTCAAATTCTCATTTTATTTGTCAGCAATTTAGTAGTTCATTGTGTAATACCTGTTCATAGCACTGCCCGATTTTTCAATCTGTTTTCTGTATTGAGTAGTATTTTTTTTTTTTTTTTTTTTTGCAGGCTGATAACATGTTAACAACTAACACTTGACCTCTGGGTGCAGTTCAACTCATTATGTTGTGTAGCGTCTCTCTCTCTCCCTGTCTCTCTCTCCCTGTCTCTCTCTCTCTCTCTCTCTCCACACACACACACACACATACACACCCATTCACACACACACACACACCACACACACATATATATATATATATATATATATATATATATATATATATATATATATATATATATATATATATATATTACACACACTAAAACATGAAGAAGATTAACTTGTTATTGTGTACACACACACACACACACACACACACACACACACACACACACACACACACACACACACACACACACACACACACACAACACACACACACACACACACACATATATATATATATATATATATATATATATATATATATATATATATATATATATATATATATATATATATATATATATATATATATGTGTGTGTGTGTGTGAACAGTTTTGCTTTTGCATCTTTTGTCCTCAGTATTTTGTATTCATTATTGTTTATCTTGTTTTGCCTTCTTCATGTGTGTATGTGTGTGTACATAATGTATGTGTGTGTGTATGTATATGTGTATGTATTTATGTATGAATGTATGTATGTATGTATGTGTGTATGTATGTATGTATGTGTGTATGTATGTATGTATGTATGTATGTATGTATGTATGTATGTATGTATGTATGTATGTATGTATGTATGTGTGCGTATGTGTGTGTACACAAAATGATGTAAATGGCATAACAAAATTGTTATCAGCTGAGTTAAACCACAGTCTGATCATGTGGATGGAAGTCAAGCTTTTGGTTTTTGCTCTTTTTTTTTCTTTTCTTTTTTTAAGAACATAATCAAGGTCCTTTCATTCCCCCCCCTCCCCCCCCCCCCCCACTCCACAGCATGAACAGATCAGGGGAAAAAACCCTCTTTCCCCTTGTACTGAAAATTAACTCATTCATTTCCACCTTGAGCCTAAGCGCGGGGCCCGAGTGAAACTTTTGTCATGTTTCCGCTTCCCAGTCCAAGCAGCTCTGGGGTTAGGTACCCTTTGTGTTGTTGTTGTGGCAGTTATATTTGACCTTGCAACAACAACAACAACAACAACACCACCGTGGGTACACAGCTTGAGAACTGCTCAGACCAGCAAGACAACTGGTCTCAGTCTCCCCCCAAGCAGTGCTCAGCAGGATTGAATGAGTTAATTCGGTAATGCTGGAGTTACAGTGTCTGTGTGGGGTTTCTGTCCTTATCCAAGAGAGAACTTCCTTCAGGGCCGGGGTAGCTCAGTGGTCACAGCACTCGCTTTCCCCCAGCCAAGGTTAAACAGTGTCGAGCGTGGTTACCAAGTGGATAGGTGACCGTTTGCGTGCCTTGGCTTCACCACAGTCCCCCAGTTCACCCAGCTGTAAATGGGTACCTGCCCTCTTTAGGGTCAGGGAAGGTAAAGCAGTGAGGGGGAGGAGATGGGCGCCGCCCTCAATATGCTGGCCCTAGAGAAGTGAGGTCTCTGATGCCTTGCTCCCCTACGATCCTATAGGTTATGGGACACCTTTCCTTTTTTGAAAAAAACTTTCTTCTTTTCTTTTTTATGTTTATTTTATCAATATTTTTTTTTAAATAAAGATTTGTTGAAGGTTTTGCCATACGTTAGATCTTGTGACTTGTTTTCTTTTTCAGTATAAAGAAAGGTCGTCATATGCGATATTATTTCTATGAGCGAAGCCCAGGTTTAGTTTTCCCCCCATTTTTCCCCCATCAGTTTTGAAATGACTATTTAAATATGATTGGTGGTGGGGGTGGGGGTGGGGGGGAGTGTTAGTGGTAGTTTAACCAAGCCTCTTAGAAGGAGGGTGGCAGGACGGTTAAGACGTTCACCTGCCTAACATATAAACCGTGAAGTTCTGGGTTCCATTCCCAGCCTTGCCCTTTCTTCCCAGTTTGATGGGAGATTCGCACTGAGTGTGAAATCTTTTCAGTGTTGACGCTAAACCAGTCGGAGCCGTGTGCTCGGGGACTTGTGCACGATAAAAGAACCCACGACAGTTTAAAGTCAGACAGAGCAGGGAGTTCCCTTCCAGCTGCCCTTGTAAATTGAGTAGGTTCGATTCCCAACTGTACCCCGAAGTCAGAATGCGGCTACCTTTAATGATTGGGGGGTTGTTTGGGGTGGGGGTGGGGGTGGGGGTGTAGGAGGAGGGGACACTTGCATACATACAAATCTCATGTCAGTGTTTGGTGGGGTTTTGGAAACACGAACATAGCCAGCATGCTGCATGTACAATGGAATGAGCTGCTCTGACGTTGGAAGGTGAGGGCTGAGGCCAGCAGGCAGACCTCCTGCAGAGTGACAGACAGACAGACCAGCCCAGGAGAAGAGGAAGACCTGGCACTGCATACACACCCCACCACCCGGTGAAAAAACCCCAAACCCACTCAGAGTGAACTCTGGACTCTGAACAATAAGTAGAAGGCCACTGGGATCCATTACAGTTTCATCACACACTTCTTTCCACTAACCACCCCCCCCCCCTCCCCCCCCTCAGAGAGAGAGAGAGAGAGAGAGAGAGAGAGGAGAGAGAGAGGAGAGAGAGAGAGAGAGGGGAGAGAGAGAGAGAGAGAGAGAGAGAGAGAGAGAGCGCTTTTCAACATTATTTTTTATGTTTGTTACTGCCACTGCTACTGACTGTTCGCAGTGTGAACAACTGAACTGGAGTATGTAAGTTTGCCTGTCAGATGTTCTATAAGTTTGCCTGTCAGATGTTCTATAAGTTTGCCTGTCAGATGTTTTATAGGTTTGCCTGTCAGATGTTCTATAGGTTTGCCTGTCAGATGTTCTATAAGTTTGCCTGTCGGATGTTCTATAAGTTTGCCTGCCATCTATAAGTTTGCCTGTCAGATGTTCTATAAGTTTGCCTGTCATCTATAAGTTTGCCTGTCAGATGTTCTATAAGTTTGCCTGTCAGATGTTCTATAGGTTTGCCTGTCAGATGTTCTATAAGTTTTCCTGTCAGATGTTCTATAAGTTTGCCTGTCAGGTGTTCTATAAGTTTGCCTGTCAGGTGTTCTATAAGTTTGCCTGTCAGATGTTCTATAAGTTTGCCTGTCAGATGTTCTATAAGTTTGCCTGTCAGATGTTCTATAAGTTTGCCTGTCAGATGTTTTATAAGTTTGCCTGTCAGATGTTCTATAAGTTTGCCTGTCATCTATAAGTTTGCCTGTCAGATGTTCTATAAGTTTGCCTGTCAGATGTTCTATAAGTTTGCCTGTCAGATGTTCTATAAGTTTGCCTGTCAGAT
Source organism: Rapana venosa (assembly GCA_028751875.1). NCBI lineage: Eukaryota > Metazoa > Mollusca > Gastropoda > Neogastropoda > Muricidae > Rapana > Rapana venosa. The sequence goes on from CM054164.1 coordinate 9,995,406, forward strand.
GTTCTATAAGTTTGCCTGTCAGATGTTCTATAAGTTTGCCTGTCAGATGTTCTATAAGTTTGCCTGTCAGATGTTCTATAAGTTTGCCTGTCAGATGTTCTATAAGTTTGCCTGTCAGATGTTCTATAAGTTTGCCTGTCATCTATAAGTTTGCCTGTCAGATGTTCTATAAGTTTGCCTGTCATCTATAAGTTTGCCTGTCAGATGTTCTATAAGTTTGCCTGTCATCTATAAGTTTGCCTGTCAGATGTTCTATAAGTTTGCCTGTCAGATGTTCTATAAGTTTGCCTGTCATCTATAAGTTTGCCTGTCAGGTGTTCTATAAGTTTGCCTGTCAGATGTTCTATAAGTTTGCCTGTCATCTATAAGTTTGCCTGTCAGATGTTCTATAGGTTTGCCTGTCAGATGTTCTATAAGTTTGCCTGTCAGATTTTCTATAAGTTTGCCTGTCAGATGTTCTATAAGTTTGCCTGTCAGATGTTCTATAAGTTTGCCTGTCATCTATAAGTTTGCCTGTCAGATGTTCTATAAGTTTGCCTGTCAGATGTTCTATAAGTTTGCCTGTCATTTATAAGTTTGCCTGTCAGATGTTCTATAAGTTTGCCTGTCAGATGTTCTATAAGTTTGCCTGTCAGATGTTCTATAAGTTTGCCTGTCAGATGTTCTATAAGTTTGCCTGTCAGATGTTCTATAAGTTTGCCTGTCAGATGTTCTATAAGTTTGCCTGTCAGATGTTCTATAAGTTTGCCTGTCAGATGTTCTATAAGTTTGCCTGTCATCTATAAGTTTGCCTGTCAGATGTTCTATAAGTTTGCCTGTCAGATGTTCTATAAGTTTGCCTGTCATCTATAAGTTTGCCTGTCAGATGTTCTATAAGTTTGCCTGTCAGATGTTCTATAAGTTTGCCTGTCAGGTGTTCTATAAGTTTGCCTGTCAGATGTTCTATAAGTTTGCCTGTCAGATGTTCTATAAGTTTGCCTGTCAGATGTTCTATAAGTTTGCCTGTCATCTATAAGTTTGCCTGTCAGATGTTCTATAAGTTTGCCTGTCAGATGTTCTATAAGTTTGCCTGTCAGGTGTTCTATAAGTTTGCCTGTCAGATGTTCTATAAGTTTGCCTGTCAGATGTTTTATAACGCTGGTAGATGTTTACTTTTGGACACGTTTGTTCTTCTTCATTATCATGATTATGTTTATTTTTTGTCTTTTTATACATATACTTTGGTTCTGCTCAGGTGGACATGTCTTCCAGGCCTTTTTTTCTTTTTTTACCTCCAGAATTTTTTTTAAATATTTAATTTCAGTTCCAGCTTTGATTGTTATCAGTTTTGAATTTTAAAAATGTTTATGTATTTATTTCTTGTTGTTGTGATTGATTATATTCTGTAATCAGTTGACATTGTTTGCTGTAGTCTTTGATTTATTCATTAATGTTGAGTTTGTGTACTGATATTTGTTGTTGTTGTTTTTACGCAAGTTCAGTTAGAACTTTATACCATTTTCTTGGAAAATGGTTTAACAAACATAAAAAGGAAAAGGAGGTAAAGGAGTCCCATAACCTATAAGGTCGTAGGGGAGCGAGGCGTCAGAGACCTCACTTCTCTAGGGCCAGCATATTGAGGGCGGCGCCCATCTCCTCTCCCTCGCTGCTTTACCTTCCCTGACCCTAAAGAGGGCAGGTACCCATTTACAGCTGGGTGAACTGGGGGAACTGTACTGAAGCCAAGGCGCGCAAACGGTCACCCATCCAACTGGTAACCACGCTCGACGCTGCTTAACTTGGCTGGGGGAAAGCGAGTGCTCCGACCACTGAGCTATCCCGTCCCCAGAACATACAAACCATAAAATGTGAAGAAAAAACAACAACCCAACAACAACAAAACAATTCCCCACCCCCTCCCCCATTTTTTTCAAAAATTTAAAAACCCTCTCTTGCGTTAATTTCTGTTGTTATTATTGATTATTGGGGACGGGATAGCTCAGTGGTCGGAGCACTCGCTTTCCCCCAGCTAAGGTTAAGCAGCGTCGAGCGTGGTTACCACTTGGATGGGTGACCGTTTGCGCGCCTTGGCTTCAGTACAGTTCCTCCAGTTCACCCAGCTGTAAATGGGTACCTGCCCTCTTTAGGGTCAGGGAAGGTAAAGCAGCGAGGGAGAGGAGATGGGCGCCGCTGCCCTCAATATGCTGGCCCCTAGAGAAGCTTGAGGTCTCTGATGCCTCGCTCCCTTGCGACCACATAGGTTTTGGAAATACCTTTACCTTTAATGATATTTTGTCGATACAAAGAGGGTGGTCACAATTCTGTTGAAGATTTGCCCGCGGAAAGGTTTGCCATAAGGCCTGAAGTACTTATTGGGACATGTATTTTGAAGATCACGGCATGATATAATAATAATGATGATGATGATAATAATAATAATGATGATGATAATAATAATAATGATGATGATGATAATAATAATAATAATAATAACAATAATATAATGATAATAATAATAATAATAATAAGAAGAAGAAGAAAGAAGAAGAAGAAGAAGAAGAAGAAGAAGAAATAGAAGAAGAAGAAGAAGAATACATGGAATTTATATGGCGCTGTATCTTGCCAAAAACCGAAGAACAGCAACAAATCAAAGCGCTTTCGTTCATCCTACTCTTCCGCATGCACCCAGTTTCAATTAATAGCTTTAACAAATTCATATATATACACACATACATATACAGAGAGAGAGAGGAGAGAGAGAGGGAGAGAGGAGAGAGAGAGAGAGAGAGAGGAGAGAGAGGGAGAGAGAGAGAGAGAGGAGGAGGAGAGTGAGAGAGAGGAGAGAGGAGAGAGGAGAGAGAGAGAGAGGAGAGAGAGAGAGGAGAGAGAGGAGAGAGAGAGAGGGAGAGAGAGAGGGAGAGAGATGAGGGAGAGAGAGAGAGAGAGAGAGAGAGGGAGAGAGAGGGGAGAGAGAGGGAGAGAGAGAGAGAGGGAGAATGAGATGAGAGAGGAGAGAGAGAGGAGAGAGAAGAGAGGAGAAAGAGAGAGAGAGAGAGAGAGAGAGAGGAGAGAGAGAGAGAGAGAGAGAGAGAGAGAGAGAGTAAACGTATGCAGCACAAGAGAGGGGAAAAGAAAGAGTTTATACACAAGTGCATGCGTGTTGTGTGTCTGTGTGTGTGAGAGAAAGAGAGTACACTAAGTGTATACATGTTGCATATATTTGAAGAGAAGAGAGAGAGAGAGAGAGAGAGAGAGAGAGAGAGAGAGAGAGAGAGAGAGAGAGAGAGAGATGAGAGAGAGAGAGAGAGAGAGAGAGAGAGAGTAAACGTATGCGCACAAGAGAGGGGAAAAGAAAGAGTTTATACACAAGTGCATGAGTGTGTGTGTCTGTGTGTGTGAGAGAAAGAGAGTACACTAAGTGTATACATGTTGCATATATTTGAGAGAGAGAGAGAGAGAGAGAGAGAGAGAGAGAGAGAGAGAGAGAGAGAGAGAGAGAGAGAGAGAGAGAGAGAGAGAGAGCGTGGGTGTGTGATAGATTTAACGTGTGAGTGTGTGTTTGTGTGTGTGTGTGTGTGTGCATGTGTGTGTGTGTGTGCATGTGTGTGTGCAATGCATGCAAGTGTATACATACACAGTTGTGTTAGGTGTCAATCTTTTCTCTTTTTTTCCCCTTCACATTTATGATAACTAGGGTCATGCTACAAATATTTACAGCGAGTCTGTTTAGTGTTTATCAAACCATTGCTTGTTAAAAAAAACAACCCAACAACAGCAACAACACGAAAGTATATACCAATAGTTTTGTCTTCAAGTGCTAAATGAATAAGGAGTTTGTAGTTTTTAAAAACGTCCCTCAAGTGTTGAACATATTTTTGGTGTTTTTCTTTTGGTTTTTTGTGTTGCACTTGTGTGTATTTTTTCATTTATTTTGCAAAATTTATGTGACCATTTTTGCTGGAAATAAGGAATTGGAAAGCATACTACCCAATTTGACGGGATAGCTCAGTGGTCAGAGCACTCCCTTCCCCCCAAGCTAAGGTTAAGCAGCATCGAGCGTGGTTACCACTTGGATGGGTGACCGTTTGCGCGCCTTGGCTTCAGCACAGTTCCCCCAGCTGTCAATGGGTACCTGCCCTCTTTAGGGTCAGGGAAGGTAAAGCAGCGAGGGAGAGGAGATGGGCGCCGCCCTCAAATATGCTGGCCCCTAGAGAAGTGAGGTCTCTGACGCATCGCTCCCCTACGACCACATCGGTTATGGGACACCTTTACCTTGATTCATTCATTCACATTCAACTATCGACAGCCACCCCCCCCCCCCTTCCCTTTAAAAAAAAAAAAGAAACATCATATGAGTATCACAAGTTGTCTGAATAAAACATATATTGGTTGTCTATCTCCCTCCCCCCCCCCCCATTTCTCCTACCCCCCCCCCCCCTTCCCCCCCCCCAATTTTTCTTTTTTTGTCTTTTGAAGTTTGTGTTCAGGTAAGTGTTTTAGAAAAGTGGCATAAACATGGACGTCACCTGCTTTACTCCAGACATACGGCATAGGGCATAGGGGTCATTTCATAGAACCAAACCCCAGATATTTGAAACAGGAATACTATTGCGTGGCCATTTCCACAGCTCTAACTCTTTGTTCTTCAGGGGGGGAAAACACAACAACAAAACTTGTCAGATATTTCGTTACACTTTTGTTTTTCTTAACCAACTTTGCTGTGTGTGTGTGTGTGTGTGTGTGTGTGTGTGTGTGTGTGTGTGTTTTAATCTCTGTGTGTGTGTGTGTGTGGGTTAGGGGAGGGGGTGGGTGAGATGTTTTCTTGCTGTTGTTGTTGTTGTTGCTGTTTTAAATCTTAGTAATATTAAAATCAACACCCTATGGGCATTGACTACCATTTCTTATTGTGATTTATTTTAAAAGGGGAGACAGGCTGACAGGGGCAAATATATATGTGTGTGTGTACACACACACACACACACACACAACACACACACACAACACACACACACACACACACACACACACACACACACACACACACATCTTGTGCAGGTTTCATTATCATCATCATCATCACCACCACCACCATCATCATCATCATGTCGTCGCCGTCGTCGTCGTCGTCGTCATCATCATCATTTGATGAGGACGATGATTGTTACGTACCCTCATTACTACTGTCACTATTATTATGATCATCACCGTCATTATCATCACCACGTGCGTTGATTATTGATTATTATCATCGTTATTGCCATTGGTATACCCTGGCTTGTACCTTTCCGATCCTGTGGTGTAGCATGTAGTTATCTTGCGTTTAATTTTAAAGATGAATGATAATAATGTACAGAAACTGTCCAGATTTTTTCCCTCTTGTTTTTTTTGCTGTTGGGGCGGAAAAGGAAGGTGGTGTGTGGATACCTATGGCTTGATTCAACAGTGGCGTCTGTTTTGGATTGTTCTAGAATTGTTTGTTTGGGGTTGTTTTTTGTGTGCGCATGTGGCTTTATTTTTTCCCCCTCTCCTTGCCCTGTGCAATTGATGGATACAGAAAAACAACAACAGATCTTGGATTGACAGAGAAGTAAAGTGTGACCTTCACTTTGCTGGTCGTGTGTGTGTGTGGTGTGTGTGGGGGGGGGGGGGGGGGGGGGGGGGGGGGGGGGTATGGTGTGGTGTGGTGGTGAAGGGGTGGGTGTGTGTGTGTGGTGGTTGTTGGTGAGTGGTGTTGTGTGGTTAGTGGTGGTGGGGTTGGTGTAGTGGTTTTGTGTAGTGGTGGTGGTGGTGGTGGGTGGGGGGTGGGGGTGTGTGTGTGTGTTTGTGTGTGGTTGGTGGTGGGAGGGGTGGGGGTGTTGTGGTGTTTTGTTGTTTTGTGTTGTAGTGTGTTGTGTGGTGGTGGTGTTTTGTTGTTTTTGTGTGTGTTGGGGTGGTGTTTTGTGTTGTAGGGGTTGGCGGGTTGTGTTGTTTGTGGGGTTTTGTTTGTGGGTGTTTGGTGGTTTTGGTGGTGTTTTTTGTGTGGTGTTTGTGGTGTTGGTGTGTGTTTGTTTTGGTGTTGTGTGGGTGTGTTTTTTGTGTTGTGGTGGTGGTTTGGTGTTGTTGTTTTTTGTAGTGTTGTTTGTTGGGAGTTTGTTGTTGTGATTGTGTGTTGTGTGTTTTGATGATTTTAAGTGTGTGTGTTGTTGTTGCGCCGGGTTTTTTTGTTTGTTGCATTTGTTTGTACTGTATGTTTGTACTGCATTGTACCGTTGTATTTTAAATTGTTGTTGTTTGTACTGCATTGTACCGAGTTGTACTGTAATTTTGTTGTTGTACTGCATTGTAACCGAGGTTGTATTGTGTTGTGTTGTACTGCATTGTACCGAGTTGTACTGTTTTGTGTTGTTGTACTGCATTGTACCGAGTTGTATTCTATTGTGTTGTACTGCATTGTAGCGAGTTGTACTGTATTGTGTTGTACTGCATTGTAGCGAGTTGTATTCTATTGTGTTGTACTGCATTGTAGCGAGTTGTACTGTATTGTGTTGTTGTACTGCATTGTACCGAGTTGTACTGTATTGTGTTGTACTGCATTGTAGCGAGTTGTATTCTATTGTGTTGTACTGCATTGTAGCGAGTTGTATTCTATTGTGTTGTTGTACTGCATTGTACCGAGTTGTACTGTATTGTGTTGTACTGCATTGTAGCGAGTTGTATTCTATTGTGTTGTACTGCATTGTAGCGAGTTGTATTCTTTTGTGTTGTAATGTATTGTAGCGAGTTGTATTCTATTGTGTTGTTGTGCTGCATTGTACCGAGTTGTATTGTATTGTGTTGTTGTACTGCATTGAACCGTGTTGTATTCTATTGTGTTGTACTGCATTGTAGCGAGTTGTATTCTATTGTGTTGTACTGCATTGTAGCGAGTTGTATTCTATTGTGTTGTTGTACTGCATTGTAGCGAGTTGTATTCTATTGTGTTGTACTGCATTGTAGCGAGTTGTATTCTATTGTGTTGTACTGCATTGTAGCGAGTTGTATTCTTTTGTGTTGTAATGTATTGTAGGGAGTTGTATTCTATTGTGTTGTTGTACTGCATTGTACCGAGTTGTATTGTATTGTGTTGTTGTACTGCATTGAACCGTGTTGTATTCTATTGTGTTGTACTGCATTGTAGCGAGTTGTATTCTATTGTGTTGTTGTACTGCACTGTAGCGAGTTGTATTCTATTGTGTTGTACTGCATTGTAGCGAGTTGTATTCTATTGTGTTGTTGTACTGCATTGTACCGAGTTGTATTGTATTGTGTTGTTGTACTGCATTGAACCGTGTTGTATTCTATTGTGTTGTACTGCATTGTAGCGAGTTGTATTCTATTGTGTTGTTGTACTGCATTGTACCGAGTTGTACTGTATTGTGTTGTGTTGTACTACATTATACCAAGTTGTATTGTGTTGTGGTGTACTGCATTGTACCGAGTTGTGTTGTGCTGTACTGTTTTGTACCGAGTTGTACTGTATTGTGTTGTACTGTAATGTACCGAGTTGTATTGTGTTGTAATGTTTTGTGTTGTTTTACTGTACCTAGTTGTACTGTATTGTGTTGTGTTGTACTGCACTGTACCAAGTTGTATTGTACTGTGTTGTGTTGTACTGCATTGTGTTGTGTTGTACTGTATTGTGTTGTGTTGTACTGCACTGTACCAAGTTGTATTGTACTGTGTTGTGTTGTACTGCATTGTGTTGTGTTGTACTGTATTGTGTTGTGTTGTACTGCACTGTACCAAGTTGTATTGTACTGTGTTGTGTTGTACTGCACTGTACCAAGTTGTATTGTACTGTGTTGTGTTGTGTTGTACTGCATTGTGTTGTGTTGTATTGTACTGTGTTGTGTTGTACTGCACTGTACCAAGTTGTATTGTACTGTGTTGTGTTGTGTTGTACTGCATTGTACCGAGTTGTACTGCGTTGTGTTGTACTATATTGTACCGAGTTGTATTGTACTGTATTGTGTTGTTGTACCGAGTTGTACTGTATTGTACCGAGTTGTCTTGTACTGTATTGTGTTGTACTGCATTGTACGGAGTTGTATAGTGTTGTACTGTATTGTACCGAGTCGTATTGTGTTGTGTTGTACTGTATCGTACCGCGTTGTACTGCATTGTACCGAGTTGTATTGTACTGTATTGTGTTGTATTGTACTGTATTGTGTTGTATTGTACTGTATTGTGTTGTATTGTACTGTATTGTGTTGGTGTACTGCATTGCACCGAGTTGTACTGTATTGGATTTTGGCTGTACTGTGTGGAATTTCATTTAACAATCACTACAGATGTATGAAAAATGATTGTGGGTTGTTCTTGGGAAAAGTGCTTTCCCTCCCACCCTCTCTCTGTCCTGTCTCTGTCTCTTTTTTCTTTCTCTGTCTCTCTCTGTTCTTTCTCTGTTCTCTCTCTTTCTCTGTCTCTCTGTGGTTTCTTTCTCTGTCTCTCACTCTGTTCTTTCTCTGTCTCTGTTCTTTCTCTCTCTCTTGTTCTTTCTCTCTCTCTCTCTGTTCGTTCTCTGTCTCTCTGTCTGTTCTTTCTCTGTCTCTCTCTCTGTCTCTCTCTCTCTCTGTTCTTTCTCTGTCTCTCTCTCTGTCTTTCTCTCTCTCTCTCTCTGTTCTTTCTCTGTGTCTCTGTCTGTTCTTTCTCTGTCTCTGTTCTTTCTCTGTCTCTCTCTCTGTTCTTACTCTGTCTCTCTCTCTGTTCTTGCTCTGTCTCTCTCTCTGTTCTTGCTCTGTCTCTCTGTTCTGTCTCTCTGTTCTTTCTCTGTCTCTCTCTCTCTCTGTTCTTTCTCTGTCTCTCTCTTGTTCTTGCTCTGTCTCTCTGTTCTGTCTCTCTGTTCTTTCTCTGTCTCTCTCTCTGTTCTTTCTCTGTCTCTCTCTGTGTTCTCTCTCTCTCTCTGTTTTTCTCTGTCTCTCTCTGTTCTTGCTCTGTCTCTCTGTCTCTCTCTCTCTGTTTTTCTCTGTCTCTCTCTCTCTCTGTTCTTGCTCTGTCTCTCTGTTCTGTCTCTCTGTTCTTTCTCTGTCTCTCTCTCTCTGTTTTTCTCTGTCTCTCTCTCTTTGTTCTTTCTCTGTATCTCTCTGTTATTTCTCTGTCTCTCTCTCTCTGTGTTCTTTCTCTGTCTCTCTCTCTCTCTGTTCTTTCTCTGTCTCTGTTCTTTCTCTGTCTCTCTGTCTGTTCTTTCTCTGTCTCTCTCTGTGTTCTTTCTCTGTCTCTCTCTCTCTGTTCTTTCTCTGTCCCTCTGTCTGTTCTTTCTCTGTCTCTCTCTCTCTCTCTCTGTTCTTTCTCTGTCTCTCTCTCTCTGTTCTTTCTCTGTCTCTCTCTGTCTGTTCTTTCTCTGTCTCTCTGTCTGTTCTTTCTCTGTCTCTCTCTCTCTCTCTCTCTCTCTCTGTTCTTTCTCTGTCTCTCTCTCTCTGTTCTTTCTCTGTCTCTCTCTCTGTTCTTTCTTTGTCTCTTTGTTCTTTCTCTGTCTCTCTCTCTCTCTTGTTCTCTGTCTCTCTCTGTTCTTTCTCTGTCTCTTTTTCTCTGTTCTTTCTCTGTCTCTGTTTTTGACATGCAGTCCCCGTGTGTGTGCAGTTTTGTAAAATTTGTCATCCGTTCCCACCGGCACACAATGGCCTACTCTTCCGAAAAAGCGGAACGGGTTTTAACTTGTGCGCAAGATGTGCGTGCGTTCGCACACGGGGCCTCGGTTTATAGTCTCATCCGAAGAACTTTTGGGGAGAGTGGAGTCTGCACTGCTGTTAACTCCAGAGGAAAAATCCTCTTGAACGAGAATCGAACACGGGTCAGCAGATCACAAGCGCATCACTCTAACCACAGAGAGAGAGAGAAAGAGAGAGAGAGAGAGAGGAGAGAGAGAGAGAGAGAGAGAGAGAGAGAGAGAGAGAGAGGAGAGAGAGAGAGAGAGAGAGAGAGAGAGAGAGAAATTAGGCTTTAGATTTGACAGTCTAAGAAAACCGTCAGCGCCTGGGCTTTATCACAGTTCTTGATTAAACTATTGACGCTGGGGGCAACAGCAAAGTGAGAGGCTGTATGACCAGTGGCTTTCCCACTCATGGAATTCCACTTTATAGCTTAGTCTTTAGTGATCGACTATGACTCTCTGACTAGGAGGCTTGACTCGCACAGTCCTTATGTGCTGCAGCCCTGGGGGCTGGTTAGCCTTTGGAGAACATCTCCAACGCTGACTGTCCCTATGCCCACTTGGCCGAGAGAGTGGGGATGTGCTGTGGGCAAGGCATCTCCACTATAATCAAATTTCTGCCCAGTTTCCAAAACAGCAGCTGCCTCCTCTGCTGTTGTGGAGGTCATCGTCGGACACGACGGACAAACATACATTCATACATACACTAAGAAAAAGGGAGTTCATTCTGCATTGAACATAAAGAAAAAGATTGATATAGGAAGGGAAATAACTAGGTAGGCCTATAATTCGAGATCGACATGAATTTAAATCTCGCCTAACATAACGAACACATAGTTCATCAAATAACTGAAACATCAAAGAAGGGAAGTCGATTTTGGTTCAGCAATAACATTTCATTATTGCGTATCACTTATTCCACGCATGCATGCATGGAAAGATTGGGAGGGCGTTTGTGGGCCACATTGCAATAACAAATCAAATGAAAGAGGCTTGAGACTCCTGGAGTTTGCCAGTAACAACCACCTCCAGCTAGTGAATACACTTGGCCCACACAAGAAATCCAGAAAATGGACATGGCATAGCCCAAATGGAGAACACCACAACCAAATAGATTACATCATGGTGAAAAGACGGTTTCAGTCTAGCGTTAACATCGCACAGACACGAAGTTTTCCAGGAGCAGACATAGGGAGTGATCATGATCTTGTGATGATGACTTTCCGACTACGTCTAAAGAAAATCCACAAGCGGAACAACATCATAATCAAATTTGACCTCGAGAAGCTGAAGGACCCAGAGGTATTAGAAATTTTTCAAGCAAGGATAGGTGGAAAGTTTGCAGCACTCACTGTGATAGACTCAGACATAGATACACTGATGAATAGTTTCAATACAGCAGTGACTGAAACAACAAGCGAGCTTCTTGGCAAACACCGACCAGTCAAAAAACCATGGGTCACACCTAACATCCTACAACTATGCGACAAGCGTAGAGAGTTGAAGAAAACGAGCAATGAAACAAAAGAAAGAGCAGAACAATATAGGGCAGTCAACAAAAGAATCAGGAAGTCCATGACGGAGGCAAAAGAGAAATGGATCGGTGAACAGTGCCAAGACATTGAAGAGAACATCAAGAAAAACAATAGCAAGAAAGCATATCAGCTGGTGAAAGACCTGACAAGCACAAAACAGGGAAAAGGTTTAACAATCCAAGACAAAAATGGGAAGTGTCTCATTGACGACCAGGATATTCTGAACAAATGGACAGAATACTGCTCCGACCTGTATAACTATAGAACCGCAGGAGATCCAGAAGTCCGTAATGTACCCGCAAGCAAAGACACAGACAGTCACCCTATCCTCCGAGAAGAAGTGGAAACAGCAGTCAGATCGCTGAAAAAGGGGAAGTCAGCAGGGGCTGACAACATTCCAGCTGAGTTGGTTCAAGCTGGAGGGGAAGCAATGATCAGCGCCCTACTAAGAATCTGCAACAAGATCTGGCAGACAGGAAAATGGCCAACACCATGGACACAGTCACTCATCATCACCCTCCCCAAGAAAGGAAATCTACAACAATGCCATAATTACCGCACAATCAGCCTCATATGCCACCCAAGCAAGGTCATGCTGCAGATAATATTGAATAGACTGAAGCCACAAGCAGAGACCATCATTGCTGAGGAACAAGCAGGTTTCAGAGCAGGGCGCAGCACAACAGAACAGATATTCAACCTCAGAATACTATGTGAGCGGTACCTTCAACATCAACAAGACCTTTACCATGCATTTATCGATTTTAAGAAGGCATTTGACAGGGTGTGGCATGTAGCTTTGTGGGCAACCATGAATTTGTACAGCATCAATGCAAACCTGATCAGAGTCATCAAACAGCTGTACAGGGAGGCCACCAATGAAGTGTACTACAACAACAACATTGGAGAATGATTTCGAACAACAGTTGGAGGAAGGCAGGGCTGTCTACTCTCACCCACTCTTTTCAACATCTTCCTTAAGAGAATCATGGCTGATGCACTGGAACATCACGAAGGATCAGTCAGCATTGGTGGCAGAACGATCACAAACCTCCGCTTCGCAGATGACATTGATGGAATAGCAGGATCAGAAAAAGAGCTTGCCAGCCTAACAGAACACCTGAATAAGGCCTCCAAAACATACGGCGTGGAAATCAGTGCAGAGAAGACAAAACTGATGACTAATAACACCAACGGCATTAGCACTGATATCAGGGTTAATGACAAGAAGCTGGAAACAGTTCAAAGTTTCAAGTACCTGGGAGCCATTGTATCAGACCAGGGATCCAAGCCAGAAGTAGTATGCAGTACTGCACAGACAATAACAGCACTGTCAAAACTAAACACCATCTGGAGAGATAAAAATATCTCACTTATCTCCAAGATCAGACCAATGCGCTCCCTTGTCATATCCATATTTCTGTATGCCTGTGAATCATGGACCCTGACTGCAGATTTGGAGAGAAGAGTACAGGCGGTGGAGATGAGATGCTTTCGGAGACTCCTTGGCATCTCCTACAAAGACCACATAAGCAACGAAAGCGTGCATAACAGAATCCAGCAAACCATTGGACCCTATGAGAACCTTCTAACGATCGTGAAAAAGCGTAAACTTAAATGGTATGGGCATGTAACAAGATCCAAAGGACTTGTAAAGACAATTTTACAAGGCACTGTCCAAGGAGGAAGAAGAAGAGGCAGACCAAGGAAGAGCTGGGAGGATAACATCAGCGAATGGACAGGCCTAGAACTCAATAAAACCCTGAGAAAGGCAGAACAGAGAGAGAAATGGAGGGAACTGGTTGTTGAGTCTTTGAGGGTGCCCCCAAGGTCGTCAGACTACGGGACAGATAGATAGATAGTGTCACTTATTATGATATATAGCACAGCAATCTTGACTTAACGATCATTTTTTGAGCAATTCGACAATGATTTATTCCGATGAGCTCTTTTGATTTGAAGAGAGAGGCTTTCGGTGTATAAAATATGGAACAAAGGGAAGTAATCTTATATGCATGCACATATTTCGTATTATTACCTCCCTGCATAATTATAATTCCCACGCTATATGGCGGGCTCGTTTATTTTGTTAAAAGATATGTCCAAGAAATGGACTTTATAATTGGGAATGTTGACAGATAATGGAGTTTGTGTGTTCTAGCGGTGAATAAGCCTTTGTAGTTTCAATGGTACAATGAAACTTGCATATTTTATTGTAGACTGTAATGGCCAATCACGTGTGTGTGTGTGTGTGTGTGTGTGTGTGTGTGTGTGATATTTTTATGTTAGTTATTTTATTCTTTTACCTGGAGGATCATGGACTAAGCAGTTATCATAATTACAGTCCCAGCGGGGATACCCGATTTAGGGACTGCGGTGGCAAGGCATCCTCCCACTCTGGCGCGCGAGCCAACTCGAAGTAATAATAAAATAATAATAATAATAATCATAATAATCATAATAATAATGTATAGCATTTATATAGCGCTGAATCTTGTAAAGCAACAAATCAAAGCACTCATATTTTTTAATATATTTTTTTTAAATCGAGGATAATGGAATAAGCACTCATGTGCTTTTCTTTTAAACATCCAATCCCCATGTGTATGCAGTTTTGTAAATTTTGTCATCTGTTCCCAACGGCACACAATGGCCTACTCTTTCGAAAAGCGGAACAGGATTTAACGTGTGCGCAAGATGTTCTGCATGCGTTCGCACACGGGGCCTCGGTTTATAGTCTCATCCGAAGGACTTTGACATTCACTTCGATTTTTTGGTCCAACTGGGAAGAAAGGGCGAGGCTGGGAATCGAACCCAGAACCTCACGGTTTACTTGTTGGCAGGCAAACGTCTTACCCATCCTGCCACCTTCCTTCCATAAGTGGTGCACTTCTGTAAGCAGCAGCGGTGCTGCCAGACAAGCATGATGATGCTGTGCAGCCCTGCTGTAACACACAGAGAGGTGGTTCTTCCTTTTCTTTCTTTATGTAGGCATTCGTAGCCCTCTGCCGACTGCCACTCTGAACTACCTGCTATATTCTCTTCATTCTTCTCTGACAAAGTCCGCAACATATGCTCCAGACTGGATCAGACTTCTTTCCAACCTGTGCCTCCTGATCTCCTATTTACTGCTGGCATTCCTCTCCATTTCTTTCACCCAACAAGCGAGAATGAAATCAAGACAATTCTGAAAGACATGACAATAAAATCATGCGATCGTGATCCTGTACCTGCTTCTCTTCTCACTCAGTACATTCCACAGCTCATACCCACTATCACAAAAATAGTAAACTCATCTCTTCTTTCAGAAATTTGTCCATCAGACCTCAAAACTGCAATAGTTACACCTCAACTCAAAAAGCACGACCTCGACCCCAACATTCTGTAGAATTACAGACCTGTTTCTAATCTACCTTTCATCTCTTTGAAGTTCTTGAAAAAGTTGTTCTGAAACAACTCAACAGCCACCTTCATTCCAATAGTCTTCTTCCCCTGTTCCAGTCTGCCTATCTCGCCAACCACAGCACTGAGACCCTAGTCCACACCTTAAACACGCTTCTACATGCCTCTGACTTAGGGAAAATCTCCATTCTCACTGTTCTCGACTTATCTGCAGCCTTTGACACTAAAGGCCATTAATAATAATAATAATAAAAAATGAAATTTATATAGCGCTTTATCTTGCAAAGACAAATCAGAGCGCTTGCATTCAACATATTCTTACAGAGTCATGCAGCCAATAACTATCAAAAGCTTAAACAAAATTCAAATGTACACACACACACACACACAGGTTGTAGGCTTTGGCAGGGTAATGGGATTTGGGCTGTTGAAGGCAGGGGCAGTTTTGAGATGAAAGAGGGAAAAAGTTAGGTTTGAAACAAATATGTCTTGAGGCTGGATTTATATGTATCATATGTAGGCCTCTGTCGAAGAGAGAGAGAGGAAGGTTGTTCCAGATGGATGGACCAGAAATAGAGAAAGAGCGACGACCAACGGTGGACTGGTTGAATCTAGGTATTCGTAAGCACAAGGTATCTGCAGCAGAGCGGAGGGAACGATGAGTGTACAGGTGAAGACATTCACAGAGGTAGGAGGGTGCTGTTTGGTGGAGACATTTGTAACAGAGGGTACTGATCTTATAGTTTACTCTCTGTGGCACAGGCAAACAGTGGAGAGATCGCAAGAGAGGAGTAATGTGCTCAGATTTTTTTTTCCTGAGGACTAGGCGAGCTGCAGAGTTTTGTATACGTTGAAGGGAGTGGATAGTTGATGCTGGCAGACCAGCTAAAAGAGAATTGCAATAATAATAATAATAATAATAATGTATGGAATTTATATAGCGCTGAATCTTGTAAAATCCATAGTCCAGACGTCAATAGTCCAGACGTGAGAGAATGAGGGCAACAAATTTGGATGTTGCATCAGTGGACAGGTAGTTTCGATTTGCATTGATACGCCGTAATTGATAGTAGCACGACTGGCAGGTCTGGGTGATGAATTTTTGCATAGACAGTGTGTTGTCGATAACAACTCCTAGATACTTCACAGCAGTGGACAGAGGGACCGATGTATTGCCGAGTTCTATTGAAGTTGTTGTAATGGAAGCGAGTTTGTGTTTGGTCCCTACAAGCATGGCTTCGGTTTTATCTGCGTTTAACTGTAACTTGTTTTGTATCATCCAGTTTTGGATATCTTGAAAGCAGTAGGCCATCTTTGTCAAGAGAGAAGGCAGATTTTCAGGTGTAACACTACTTTGAATCTGAGAGTCATCTGCATAAAAGTGATAGTTGATATGATGACGGTTTATTATATGTGATAGTGGAGCAGTATAGAGAGTGAAAAGAACAGGGCCGAGAACTGATCCCTGCGGGACACCACACTCCAGTTTGGCAGGTATTGACTGTATCTTGTTTACTGCGACTGTCTGTCATTCAATTCTTCTGTCCCGTCTCAAAAACACGTTTAGTATTACAGGCACAGCCCTCACCTGGTTTAGTTCATACCTTACAGGCCGATTCTACATAGTTTCAATAGACAAGATTCAATCATCATCTACCAAACTGGAATGTGGATTCCCACAAGGATCAGTTCTCGGCCCTGTTCTTTTCACTCTATGCACTGCTCCACTTTCACATATAATAAACGGTTATCAGATCAACCATCATTTCTATGCCGATGACCTTCAGATTCTTAGCAGTGAAAATATGCCTCCTCTCTTGACAAATATGGACTACTGCCTTCAAGATATCCAAAAACTGGATGATAAAGAACAAGTTACAGCTAAATCCAGATAAACACCGAAACCATGCTCATAGGGACCAAACACAAACTCTCTCCCATCACAACAGCTTCAATAGAATTCGGCAATACGTCAATTCCTCTATCCACTGTGTGAAGTATCTTGGGGTTGTTATTGACAACACACTCTCCATGCAAATTTTCCACACCCAGACCTGCCAGTCATGCTACTATCAATTACGGTGTATTAGTGCAGTTCGAAAGTACCTGTCCACTGATGCAACATCCAAGCTAGTCGCGTCTCTCATTCTTTCACGTCTGGACTATTGCAATTCTCTTCTGGCTGGTCTGCCAGCATCATCTATCCACTCCCTTCAACGTATACAAAACTCTGCAGCTCGACTTGTCCTCGGAAAGAAAAAATCTGAGCACATTACTCCTCTCTTGCAATGTCTCCACTGGCTTCCTGTGCCACAGAGAGTAAAGTATAAGATCAGTACCCTCTATTACCAATGTCTCCATAAAACAGCACCTTCCTACCTCTGTGAATGTCTTCATCTGTACACTCCTTCTCGTTCCCTCCGCTCTGCTGCAGATACCTTGTGCTTACAAATACCGAGAATCAACCAATCCACAGTTGGCCGTCGCTCTTTCTCTGTTTCTGGTCCATCGATCTGGAATGACCTCTCTCTCTCCCTTCGCCCAAAACCTACTTATGACACTTTTAAATCCATCTTCAAGACATATTTATTCCAAATCTGACCCCCCCCCCCTCTTGTTTCATCTCAAATCTATCCCTGCCTAAAACAGCCCAAATCCTTTCATCCTGCCAAAGTATATAATCTTTGTGTGTGTGTGTGTGTGTGTGTGTGGTGTGTGTGTGTGTGTGTGTGTGTGTGTGTGTGTGTGTGGTGAGTGTGTGTATATGTACATTTAAATATGTTAACTCTGTTAATTGTTATTGGGTGTATGTATGGGTGTGTTGAATGCAAGCGCTTTGATTTCTTTTTGCAAGATACAGCGCTATATCAATTCCGTTTATTAGTATGATGATGATGATGATGATGATGATGATGATGATGATCTAGTTTGATAGTCTAGTTAGTTGTGGGCCTTGGTTGTCGGGGGACGGGAGCACTCGCTTTCCCCCAGCCAAGTTAAGCAGCGTCGAGCGTGGTTACCACTTGGATGGGTGACCGTTTGCGCGCCTTGGCTTCAGTACAGTTCCCCCAGTTCACCCAGCTGTAAATGGGTACCTGTCCTCTTTAGGGTCAGGGAAGGTAAAGCAGCGAGGGAGAGGAGATGGGCGCCGCCCTCGATACGCTGGCCCTAGAGAAGTGAGGTCTCTGACACCTCCCTCCCCTACGACCTTATAGGTTATGGGACACCTTTACCTTTACCTTACCTTGGTTGTCTTTCCAGCCCTCCTCCATTATGTAGGGATTCACAGATGTATGTACACTAGTTTTTTGTCTGTATATTTTTTCTTTTCATTTTTCTGTATGTTGGGTTGTTGTGTTTTACCTTCCTCCCCGATACCCCCCCCCCCCCCCCCCTCTTTTTCCATTACTTTTTTGTTATTACTGTGTTTTTTTAGGTGTTTTTTTTAGTGGGGATGGGTGATTATCATTATTATTGTATCAGTTTAGTGTAATAATTATTATTGATGTATTTGTTTGATCTTTTATGTTTGATTGGTATTGAATGTATATTTCAACCGTTGAAAAGTACTACTTAATTTTTTAAGAATATGAACGCATATGAATAAATGTTCATGAATGTTGAGAGGAGAGGAGGGATATAATTGCTGACAGAATTGTCGATGCAATCAGGTATGGATGCAGAGTATTTTCTTCTTTGTTTGGGGATTTTTTGTTTTTTGTTTTGTTGATGTTTTGGTTTATTGTTCTTTATTTCCTTTTTTGTTTTTTTTGGGATGCTTTGTTCTGTTTGTTTGTTTCCTTGTTTGTTTCTTTTGTTTGCTTTGGGTTTTTTTTCATGGCTTTTTGGGTGTTGGTTGTCATTAATTATAAAGTATGAACATGAACCGGGTAATATTGTAACCTGATATATTTTGTTTAACATTTTATTATTTTTTCTCTCATTTTCTTGTAATCCAAATCTAAGTGAGTACAAATGTGTGCGCATGTATGTACGTGTGTATGTTTATGAATGTATGTGTGTTGTGTTGGGTTGTATGTTGCGTTTCGTTGTGTGGTGCGTGTGTGTGTGCGCGCGCGTGTATTTGTGTACGAGTTATGCAGTGTGTTTTTCTTGTTGGGGATGGGGGGGGGGGGGGGGGGGGGGGGGGGGGTGGGGGGTGGCGCGTACCGTTTTTGTTGTTTGTGAGCTTTTTTGGATTTTTTGGTGGCGCGCGCGCGCGTGTGTGTTTACTTTCTTTCTTTTTTTCTGTTTCTATTTTTATTTTGGAAGTAGTTTTCTTATTATTGGTTATGGTAATAATTTTGTTAGATGATATTGATCAAGTTGTTTTTTGTTCCTAGATACATGGCTTGATGAAAAAAGCAAATGCATTTCTTATTCAATGTACCATGTGGAAATAAACATGTGACTTGACTTGTAAGCTCTCCTGTGACAAGTTATCACCTTCAGCGCTGGTGTCCCATGATGCATTGTTCGTGAAGACTGTTCACTCACAAAGCAGTAGTTAAGTACAAGTACTGCAGTAGATACCGGCAGATACTCTTCTCTATTTTCCGGACAACAACAACAGCAGCAGCAGCAACAAGAGCAGCAGCAACAAGAGCAGCAGCAACAACAGCAGCAGCAGCAGCAGCAACAACAGCAGCAGCAACAACAGCAGCAGCAGCAATAAGGACACCCTTCACTTGACTGTGGCTGATACAAGCCCAGGTCTACAAGCTGAACAAAACTACCCCTGGACAACTTTGACCTGAGGCTACAGGTGACTGTTGCTATTGTTTAGTTATGCAGGTTTGCTTAGTGTTCTTGCTTGTTTTTACATGTCTAGGATATATGTTTGTCCGTCGTGTCCGACGATGACCTCCAAAACAGCAGAGGAGGCAGCTGCTGTTTTGGAAATTGGGCAGAAATTTGATTGTAGTGGAGATGCCTTGCCCACAGTACATCCCCACTCTCTCGGCCAAGTGGGCATAAGGACAGTTAGCGTTGGAGATGTTCTCCAAAGGCGAACCAGCCCCCAGGGCTGCAGCACTTAAGGACTGTACGAGTCAAGCCTCCTAGTCAGAGTCATAGTCGATCACTAAAGACTAAGCTGTAAAGTGGAATTCCATGAGTGGGAAAACCACTGGTCATACAGCCTCTCACTTTGCTGTTGCCCCCAGCATCAGTGGTTTAATCAAGAACTGTGATAAAGCCCAGGCGCTGACGGCTAAAAGGATAAAACATTTCGAAAAGCATTTTATATTATATATATATATATTATATTATATTTTTTTTTTTTTTTTTGGGGGGGGGGGGGGTTTATTACGGATTCCAAAAAGAACTTGACTAGATTATCAAGGTGGGGCAAGATTTCCGTGCCCTCCTTCTGCTGTGACTGCATTTTTACTTTAAAAAATTCTTTGAGGTGTGGTTGGGGCACTGCATTGTCATTTTTAGGAAGTGTCTTGAGTAAGCTGAATATTGTTGACCCCATACCTTTTCAGGCTGAAGTGAACATTTGTACCAAAGAATAATGATAGGTTTTAATGACTGCTTAAGTTGCCTTCATTATGCAGTTCTCCATTTTGCCGTCTTTCCAACAAGTTTCGAATTAACTAGAGGTGATCGTCTGCACGCTGAGTGCTTCATTCAAAACGGTCAGGCCTAGTGATAGCATTCCGCGAGTGCCTACATGATTTTCCCGCGCTTCAGTTCCCAAATTCAGGCCCCTCGTTACAAGGTGACAGTACCTTAGTCCAGATATCCCTGTACATGTGTGACAAGCCCCTCATGTTTGGTTTTCCTTCCTGGGCACAGAGGTTCACCAATGGTGAGTTTTTGCGCATGCGTGCGACAGTTGTTGCCCACCATGACGGCTGCAGCATTCCCACGTGGGGAATGTATGATGGGTAGGTTCCTGTTGCCGGAACCCATCCAACGCTGACACGAGTTACAGGGTGTTTAACGGGCATGTTTCAGCTTCTGCGTGTGTACATACACGGGAGGGAATTGGGGCACTGGCAGGTCTGCTCTTGAAGTTGACCGAGCAAATGGTAAAATCCCCCCACCCTTAATCCACCAGACGCCGCCTAGATTCAAACCCACGACTTCATGGACCAAGGGAATGAAGCGGAGCGGTCTTGACCACTTGGCTGCAATGGCATCATCCATCAGTGCACCACTTGAACGGGGAAGACAACATCAAACGGACGCCATTCTGGAGATCAAACCCGCAGCGACTGTTGCCGTCTGATGACGGTGTCAGCGCCCTAACTACTGTCTTACTCGTGTCAATGGCATCTTTGTGTTGTTCTGTTTGCCGTTTGGCCAGCTTGTGTTCCTTGTTGTATGTCATGATCAGTCCGCCATTGATGGGAAAACCGGAACAACAAAGTGAGCCGTTCTTGGAGTACTTAAAGGCTCGGTTTTGTTTCCTATTGTTGTTGTAGTAACCTTTCCAGCTTTGAGAAATACAAACGCCGGCACGAGAGGGGTTTTTCCCTCCTTTAAAGTAGCCGCATTCCGACGTCGGGAATGCATGCTGGGTATGTTCCTGTTTCCGTAACACACCCAACCTTGACATGAGTAACCGGATCTTTAACGTGCATGTCAAGATATTTTGCATGCATAGGCTATGTACACGATGGGAATGACGGCATTGGCTGGTCTGTACTTGAGAGTGGACCTGGGAGATTGTAAAAATTCCCGCTCTTAAATCACCAGACGCAAGCGAGATTCGAACCCACGACTTCATGGATCATGGGATTGAAGTGGAACGGTCTTGACCACTTGGCTGTAGCGTCCCTATCACGGGGGACATGTTTTGGGAGACAGATCAGAGAAAGAGTCCCTCGTTTTTTCGTTCCTGGGCTTATGCTCCGAAGTTCACCAGCGCCGATAGTTGTATGCAGACGACCGTTTACCCGCCATCGAGTTGCTGCATACCCACGTCTACACACTGTACCTGTGAGCATGCATTGAAAAAACAATTGCCATCCCCTCACACAAGGACGAACTACACTTCCAAAAGCGGAACAGGTTTTAACGTGCGCGCTTGTACTGGGGGCCTGGGTTTATAGTTTCATCCCACAGACTTTCCGGGAAGTGGGGTTGCTATTGGTAATTCCAGGGGGAAGTCCTCTCGAGCACGAAAATGGCCTAGTCTTCCAAAAGCGGACCGGGTTTTAGCGTGTGGGTAAGATGTTCTGTGTGCGTTCATACTCGGGGCCTCGGTTTATAGTCTCATCGGACATTGGGAAGGGGGGGAGGGGGGGGGGGAGCTGGTATTAAAAGATCCTCAGAAAGGGTGTCTCAGAGGTGGCTCCAACCCGCTACAAATGTCGGCTAGGCAAAACAACCTGGCGTGATAGCCCTCCTCCCTCTCCTGCCGGCATAGGCAGCCTACATGTATGATGGCTGCAGAAACTGATGATGATGATGCTGCCAGGGGAATGCTGTGTACTCCATATCAGTGTTCAGGGCTTTGCCCAAACTGACGGGCATTTTTTTTCTTTTTCTTTTGAGATCAGATTTTCAGTTTTTCCATCGTGCAACTACCAATTGATAGAATCACATCTTGTAGGCTAAACTGACGGCCATGCTTGCAGGGACCAAACACAAACTCTCTTCCATTACAACAGCTTCAGTAGAATTCGGCAATACGTCTGTCCCTCTATCCACTGCTGTGAAGCATCTAGGGGTCGTCATAGGCAACGCGCTCTCCATGCAAAAATTCATCACCCAGACCTGCCAGTCGTGCTACTATCAATTACGGCGTATTAGTGCAGTTCGAAAGTACCTGTCCACTAATGCAACATCCAAACTAGTCACGTCTCTCATTCTCTCACGTCTGGACTATTGTAATTCTCTTTTGTCTGGTCTGCCAGCATCATCTATCTACTCCCTTCAACGTATACAAAACTCTGCAGCTCGACTTGTCCTCGGAAAAAAAAATCTGAGCACATTACTCCTCTCTTGCGATCTCTCCACTGGTTGCCTGTGCCACAGAGAGTAAACTATAAGATCAGTACCCTCTGTTACAAATGTCCACAAAACTGCACCCTCCTACCTCTGTGAATGTCTTCACCTGTACACTCCTTCACGTTCCCTCCGCTCTGCTGCAGATACCTTGTGCTTAAGAATACCTAGATTCAACCAGTCCACCGTTGGCCGTCGCTCTTTCTCTGTTTCTGGTCCATCGATCTGGAATGACCTCCCTCTCCCCCTTCGCCAAAAGCCTTCTTATGACACTTTTAAATCCGACCTCAAGACATTTATTTCAAACCTAAGATTCTCCCCTCTTGTTCCATTTCATTTTTGTCCCTGCCCTCAACAGCCAAAACCCCATCACCCTGCCGAGTGTACAATCTTTATGTGTGTGCGTGAGTGTGTGTATATACATTTGAATTGTAAAAAACCCAACACAAAACAAAACCAAAACAACCCTATTAACTGTAACTGGCTGCATGTGAACGAGTAGGATGAATGAAAGGGCTTTGATTTGTTTTTTGCAAGATATATCGCTATATAAATTCCATTTATTATTATTATTATTATTATCATTATTATTATTGTAAGCAGTAACCTTGTCGATGCATTTGGTGGAACACCTGAGGAGGTTTCATGGCCGATGGGCATATTTTCAACAAAAAGTGTGTGTGTGTATATGTGTGTGTGTATGTGTATATATATGTGTGTATATGTGTGTGTGTATGTCTGTGTGTGTGTGTATGTATGTGTGTGTATGTGTGTGTGTATGTGTGTGTGTATGTGTATATGTGTGTGTATATATATATGTATGTGTGTGTATGTGTATATGTGTGTGTGTGTATGTGTGTGTATGTGTGTGTATGTATGTGTGTATATGTATGTATGTGTATGTATGTGTGTATATGTATGTATGTGTATGTATGTGTGTATGTGTGTGTGTATATGTATGTATGTGTATGTATGTATGTATGTGTGTGTGTATATATATGTGTATATATATGTGTATATGTGTGTATATGTGTGTATTGTATGTATGTGTATGTATGTATATGTGTGTATATGTATGTGTGTGTGTGTTCCTCGGCCAGAGCTCGGAGATTCACCAGTGGTGAGATTTTGCCTACGCCACGGTTTTCGCCCTGCACAAGGTAGCCGCACTCCGACTTGGGTAGCCTCTGTTCGTGTTTCCCTGACCGCCGAACGCGGACATGAATGACGGGATCGTAAACCCGTGCTTAGAGAGGACAGAAACCAGCGTGAAACAAATGCCGGATTGCAAACGAATTCATACACGCTCGCATGCACACCCCCCCCCCCCCCCCCCCCCCCCCCGACACACTTGCCCACAAGTTGTACACACGCAAGCATGCACATAAAACTCGTGCACGAGCATACGCATGCACGTACCCCCGCGCGTGCGTGCGCACTGCATGGGAGTAAAATGCGAGATGTGATGACAAACCCAGTAGAACTCAGAGTGCTGACCACCCGTAAACGTTATGCCGACAGGACCGAGGCTTCACACAGACGACATGCCGGCCAGAGTGGGGAGGACAAACCCACCTAGTTAACCCCACCTAGGTCCTGACCTTTGACTGGCGACTAACTTGGCAGCAGAAGACCACACGAACAGAGGCCAGAGAACGACTTTTCCCCTCACCAGAAAAAACCCAAACAACGCTTCTGGCAGCTGATGATGCCACTGTATGCAGCCACTGCAGCGGTAGCGTGCGACTTCAGCGAAACTCTCTTGGTGAGTATGGTCACATTTTTTACAGACACTTGTGTATTTGGTAGCCTGTAGTTATTTGAGTGTGTGTGGACGAGTTCAGTTGAGCAGGCATGGAAGCTGGCAGGCAGGCAGGTACTGGCACCCACACACTCAGCAATACCCGCGCACATGCCCGCGTAGGCGCGCACGCAGACACACCACCGTTTTGCACAAACATACTAGTCTAGCCTAGCCTACTGGTAGGCCCTACAGAATCAGAGGCAGGACTAGGACCTAGCCCAGGGAGGGAGAATCTGGAGGCACAACTTTGATGAAGTGTCGTCATGAAACACGTTAATGCCTGTTGACGTCAAAGAGCCGGGTGGAAGGAAGGAAGGAAGGAGGGGAGGAAGCCTGGGCAAGTGGCAAAGTCTCTGACACAGCATGAATGTGGCCTCATTGCAGACAAACAGTAGTGTGTGGTGGGCACAACAGTCTCTGATACAGCATTGTTTTATGTCGTGCAAACTTTGAACTCTTTGAATCGGATCATACTGAAAGGATTGTTGCGTCTCTGATACAGCATTGTTTTATGTAGTGCAAACTTTGAACTCTTTGAATCGGATCATACTGAAAGGATTGTTGCGTCTCTGATACAGCATTGTTTTATGTAGTGCAAACTTTGAACTCTTTGAATCGGATCATACTGAAAGGATTGGTGCCTCTCTGTTGCATTTTCTGGTCTGTCGATATTATCTGCTGCTGATAGCTGGCTGGACGTCAGTTTGATTGTAAAAACACCACACAAGACCGCCGCCATTATTGTCCACTTGGCTGAATCCCCTGATGCTACATGCGGGCCTAGACCCTAGCTTGGCCTAGTGCAGTCATACACAGTGTTCACGACTTGCCACTTTTTGCTGATTTTTTAAAATATTTTTTACATTCCTTGACTGAAGCGACGAGGTTCACCAATGGTGAGATTTTTGTGGACAGGAACGTTTGCCAACCATGAAGGTAGCTGCATTCCGACTTCATGCAGGAGGTCTAAACACCTGCGCATGCGTTTTCGTTTTTAAAAAAAAAAAGGTCTTCCACTCACAAGGGTGCTCTCTTCCAAATGCGGAACGTTTTTTTCCCGTTTATCCGCTAGAGCCCTGAGGTTCAAGCGTGGGTGAGGTCTTTGTGTAGGGGGCCGGTTTTTGCCCCCATGAAGGTAGCCCTATTCCGACTTGGGGGCTGTATGTGCTGGGTATGTTTGTGTTAGCAGAACCCAACGAATGTTGACATGAATGACGGGATCTTCAACGTGCATCTACATGATGTGTGTGTGTGTGTGTGTGGTGTGTGTGTGTGTGTGTGTGTGTGTGTGTGTGTGTGTGTATATATATATATATATATATATATATATATATATATATATATTAACGCAGTCACTTACCAACTCGCCCCCCTTCTAAAACATTCCAGCATCCCAATGAGCACCAAGGCAAAACTCATCAACGCCATCTTCGTTCCAACACTCACATACCAGTGTCAGACATGGGCCCTAACAAAAGCCTTAGAGAGAAAATTGGTCACATGTGAAATGCGCTGCCTGAGAAAAGCTGTCAACAAGACCAGACGCGACAAGATCAAGAATGAGGTGATCAGAGACATGGTCGGACTAACACCAATTCTCCACCGTATGGAACAACAAAGGATCAGGTGGTTTGGTCACCTCACTAGAATGCCGCCCAACCAACCAGCCCTACGGGCATACACCACCAAACACAATGGCTGGAAAGCCAGAGGTAGACCAAGGAGACGATGGAGCGACTCCGTGGCTGACACCCTGCGAGCCCATGACCTGTCACTACATCAAGCCTCCCGCCTTGCTGCAGACAGACGTCTGTGTCTCCCCGCGACGCCGAAAGGCACCAGCAGCAGATGAAAGAAAGAAGAAAGTATATATATAATTGTATATATGCGCGAAGGGAATGAAGGCACTGGCAGGTCTGCTGCCCTTGAAGTTGATCTGGGACATCATACAAATCCCCACCCTTAATTCACCAGACGCCGCCGGGATTCGAACCCACGATTTCATGGACCCGTGGGATTGAAGGCGAACATTTTTAACCACTTGGCTTTAACGTCCGTTGGAACGGTTTTCATGTGTGCGCGAGATGTTCCACGCGTTATTTTTTAATTTTTTTAAATTTCGTGTGCCCACATGCACTCTTTCATGCCCACATGCTCTCTCTCTCTCTCTCTCTCTCTCTCTCTCTCTCTCTCTCTCTCTCTCTCTCTCTCTCTCTCTCTCTCTCTCTCTCTCTCTCTCTCTCTCCCCTCCCCTCTTACCTCCTTCTCTATTTCTCTCTCTCTCTCTCTCTCCCTCTCTCTCTCTCGAGGGCTCGATGTAAAAAAGTCTTGTACTTATTCTATTACCCTCAGAAAATAAAATTTCTTTATCGTTATCGTTATCGTTATCTCTCTCTCTCTCTCTCTCTCTCTCTCTCTCTCTCTCTCTCTCTCTCTCTCTCTCTCTCTCTCTCTCTCTCTCTCTCTCTCTCTCTCTCTCTCCTTTATATTATGGAGGTTTTGCTTTGTTTGGTTCTGTTTTGGTTTGGGTTTTTTTTGGAGGGGGGACTTCGGTTGTCTCCTCTCCCCTTGTTGTTGTTGCCGCTTTTGTTTTGCTCTTGGTTTCTTTGCTATTTTTTCGGTTGTTTCTGTGTTTTCTGTTTTGCTTTCTTTCTTACTTGTTGCTTTTTCTCTCTCTCTCTTCGGTGATTTTTGTGGGGATTTTTGTGTAGATATTTTTTCCGTATACTGTGTGAGTGTATTGCTATGGGCTTTATTTTATTTTATTATCATATATATCCCTAAGGGCGGGGACTGGATGTAAAAAAGCACATGGGTGCTTATTCATTATCCTCGAAATAAAAGAATTTGTCATTTGTCATTATTGTCTCTCTCTCTCTCCCCGCTCCCCTCTCCCTCCTTCTCTCTCCCCGCTCCCCTCTCCCTCCTTCTCTCTTCCCTCCACTCCCTCTCTCTCTCTTACTCCTGCACACATTCGCGCACGCAAGCACGCACACAGGCAGACACGCTTGCGCGCGCGCGCTTACACACACACATACACACACACACGCGCGCGCACATTCTCTTATTCTATCTTGAGTACATTATGGTCATATTTTATTCCTTTTGTTTGTTTGTTATCAGAAACTTCCCATCAACTTCGGAGCTTCTGGCCACAAACTCCGTGAAGTGAGACACCGATGGCGATATTGGGTTGGGTCCTGTGTTAGAGGGTAGGGAATGGAGGAAGGAAATTAGGGTTAGGAAGATATCGGACCATAGTTTTCAGAATGGGGATATTCTGCTATCCCCAAAGTTCTTAGTATATTCGACGTTAACTTTCAGAATGGGGATATTCTGCTATCCCCAAAGTTCTCAGTACATTTGACTTTCGTTTTCAGAATGGGGATATTCTGCTATCCTCAGAGTTCTCAGTACATTTGACTTTCGTTTTCAGAATGGGGATATTCTGCTATCCCCAAAGTTCTCAGTACATTTGACTTTCGTTTTCAGAATGGGGATATTCTGCTATCCTCAGAGTTCTCAGTACATTTGACCTTAGTTTTCAGAATGGGGATATTCTGCTATCCCCAAAGTTCTTAGTATATTCGACCTTCGTTTTTAGAATGGGGATATTCTGCTATCCCCTAAGTTCTTAGTATATAATCGACGTTAGCTTTCAGAATGGGGATATTCTGCTATCCCCAAAGTTCTTAGTATATTCGACCTTTGTTTTCAGAATGGGGATATTCTGCTATCCCCAAAGTTCTTAGTATATTCGACCTTCGTTTTCAGAATGGGGATATTCTGCTATCTCCAAAGTTCTCAGTACATTTGACCTTCGTTTTCAGAATGGGGATATTCTGCTATCCCCAAAGTTCATAGTATATTCGACGTTAGCTTTCAGAATGGGGATATTCTGCTATCCCCAAAGCTCTTAATATATTCGACGTTAGCTTTCAGAATGGGGATATTCTGCTATCTCCAGAGTTCTCAGTACATTTGACCTTAGTTTTCAGAATGGGGATATTCTGCTATTCCCAAAGTTCTTAGTATATAATCGACGTGAGCTTTCAGAATGGGGATATTCTGCTATCCCCTAAGTTCTTAGTATATAATCGACGTTAGCTTTCAGAATGGGGATATTCTGCTATCCCCAAAGTTCTTAGTATATAATCGATGGTAGTTTTCAGAATGGGGATATTCTGCTATCACCAAAGTTCTCAGTACATTCGACGTTACTTTTCAGAATGGGGATATTCTGCTATCCCCAAAGTTCTCAGTACATTTGACCTTAGTTTTCAGAATGGGGATATTCTGCTATCCCCAAAGTTCTTAGTATATTCGACGTTAGTTTTCAGAATGGGGATATTCTGCTATCCCCAAATTTCTTAGTATATTCGACCTTCGTTTTCAGAATGGGGATATTCTGCTATCCCCAAAGTTCTCAGTGTTCACGAAGGCTTGTTGACATGCTTCCAGATCCTGCGAGTAGCTAGAGCACTGGACTACTAGCCTTTATCACTGGGCACCAAATTCCTGATTGCAACCCTGATCCTTGCTAAAAAATAGAATAAAATTAGACAATAGAAACCAACCAAAAATGATAGAATAGGAAATAGAGTTAGAAATGGCCATAAAAGTAGATGCAATAAAACTAGTATATAAAAGCTAGCCCCCAAAATTAGATTTAAACTTAGACAAACAATTAGATTTAAACTAGGGACAAACAAGTTAGTGCAAGAGATCAAAGGAAAGCAATCTCGGTGCCAGTGATATCCTACAAAGGCTTTGGGACAGTGGTTAGGAGGGACTGGGACTTCATTTGTGAGGCAGTGGTTAGGAGGGAGTGCAACTTCATCTTTCAGACATTGGTCGTGAGGGAGAGTGCCTTCATCTTTGGGACAGTGGTCATGAGGTAGTGTGACTGTGTCACCTACTGGCATCTTTAGGACGTTGGTTAGGAGGTAGTGTGACTGTGTCACCTACTGGCATCATTGGGACGTTGGTAATGAGGTAGTGTCTGTCATCTACTGGCATCTTTGGGACGTTGGTTAGGAGGTAGTGTGACTGTGTCACCTACTGGCATCATTGGGACGTTGGTAATGAGGTAGTGTCTGTCATCTACTGGCATCTTTGGGACGTTGGTTAGGAGGTAGTGTGACTGTGTCACCTACTGGCATCATTGGGACGTTGGTAATGAGGTAGTGTCTGTCATCTACTGGCATCTTTGGGACGTTGGTTAGGAGGTAGTGTGACTGTGTCACCTACTGGCATCTTTAGGACGTTGGTTAGGAGGTAGTGTGACTGTGTCACCTACTGGCATCTTTGGGACGTTGGTTAGGAGGTAGTGTCTGTCACCTACTGGCATCTTTAGGACGTTGGTTAGGAGGGGGTGTCTTTGCCAGCCCCTCACATTTTCCAGACATTTCCTTCAGCTTTTTCCTTCCCAGCCTGTATTACATATGGGTCCTAACCTGGTTAGTCATTGTGTGGATCACATGGGGCTGTGAATCGTGTGGATCACATGGGGCTGTGAATCGTGTGGATCACATGGGGCTGTGAATCGTGTGGATCACATGGGAGTCACCTCGTCAAGCTTGATCAAGCAGAAGACCGACAAGCCTGGAGAAAACTGTCAACCAAGGCATCCGTCATCAAGGGACTGATGATACGAGACCAGAAAGCGCCACTGAATTCCACCGCCATTAGGTGCTGTGACGTCACGTCTAACAAGAAAGAAAATCAGGTACCATTCGTTTTGTCATCTCTTTGACCACCTAAGCTAGAACCTCTCTGCCTTTGTACAGTGTATTATTTTGTTTACATGTTTGGTTTTCAACTATGCCTGCCAATTCTGTCTGGGTTGTGTGTCCTTGCTTGTTTGGCTTTGTTGCCTTTTTCTGTCTTGTGAAGCATGTTCATTTAGGAAATGTTCCAGTACTGTTTGGTAGAGTCTGTGTTTGCATTTGTGTGTTATCTTCTTGCTCTTTTCTGCCTGTCTAGGGCATGGAAGAAAGTATCTGATCAAAAGGAGTAACTAAATTAGTTTTAAAAAAAACAACAACAACCCAAAACTGCATAATACTTGATGGTTATGCAGCATTAAATTAACCCAACTTTTAAGACTTCATGGCAGTGATATACTCTTTTGTATTTAAAAAAACAAAACAAAATACGCTCTGCGTTGTCGATCAGGCCCGAGAGCGACAGGCACCTGCAGTGTTGGTCAAGTAATTTGTTTAAACACTTAGTGATGCATCTGTAAAGTGTTTGATGGGCAGCTTTAAGGTCCCAGTCTGCTCAACGTTTTGGTCCCAGCCCTCCCATTGGGCACATAAGTTTTGCTCTGGGTCAGGGATGGCTAGATTTAGATACTGGGAAAAAACCCAAAATTTATGCCACTTGAGGGATTTGGACCCACAACCTAACGACCAAGAATCCAGTGTGCTACTTTTTATGCTATGGTAACTGGCTGATTGATTCATATTATTTTGTCATATTTAGATTTATAGCTTAGTATTTACATCTGCTGCTTATTATTATTCTATTCTAAAGTTTGGGACTCGCTTTTTTTTCTACAGGTACAAAAAGAGCCAGAATAATTCAAAGTTCAGGGCCATCAGTCTTTAAATGATGGGAAGCATTGCCTGTGCCAATGTCAGTACACCAGAACAGCTCCAGTCAAATCTGTGCCGTCAAAAACTGAATGAAGGGAAGCATTGCCTGTGCCAAAGTCAGTACACCAGAACAGCTCCAGTCAAATCTGTGCCAAAGTCAGTACACCAGAACAGCTCCAGTCAAATCTGTGCCAAAGTCAGCACACCAGAACAGCTCCAGTCAAATCTGTGCCAAAGTCAGTACACCAGAACAGCTCCAGTCAAATCTGTGCCAAAGTCAGCACACCAGAACAGCTCCAGTCAAATCTGTGCCAAAGTCAGTACACCAGAACAGCTTCAGTCAAATCCAGTGCCGTCAAAAACTGAATGATGGGAAGCATTGCCTGTGCCAATGTCAACACACCAGAACAGCTCCAGTCAAATCTGTGCCACAGTACACCAGAACAGCTCCAGTCAAATCTGTGCCACAGTACACCAGAACAGCTCCAGTCAAATCTGTGCCACAGTACACCAGAACAGCTCCAGTAAAATCCAGTGCCATCAAGAAATGATGGGAAGCATTGCCTGTGCCAATGTCAGTACACCAGAACAGCTCCAGTCAAATCTGTGCCGTCAAAAACTGAATGAAGGGAAGCATTGCCTGTGCCAAAGTCAGTACACCAGAACAGCTCCAGTCAAATCTGTGCCAAAGTCAGCACACCAGAACAGCTCCAGTCAAATCTGTGCCAAAGTCAGTACACCAGAACAGCTCCAGTCAAATCTGTGCCAAAGTCAGTGCACCAGAACAGCTCCAGTAAAATCCAGTGCCGTCAAAAACTGAATGATGGGAAGCATTGCCTGTGCCAGAGTCAACACCAGAACAGCTCCAGTCAAATCTGTGCCAAAGTCAGTACACCAGAACAGCTCCAGTCAAATCTGTGCCAAGTCAGTACACCAGAACAGCTCCAGTCAAATCTGTGCCAAAGTCAGTACACCAGAACAGCTCCAGTCAAATCTGTGCCAAAGGCAGTACACCAGAACAGCTCCAGTCAAATCTGTGCCAAAGTCAACACACCAGAACAGCTCCAGTCAAATCTGTGCCAAAGTCAGTACACCAGAACAGCTCCAGTCAAATCTGTGCCAAAGTCAGTACACCAGAACAGCTCCAGTCAAATCTGTGCCAAAGTCAGTACACCAGAACAGCTCCAGTCAAATCTGTGCCAAAGTCAGTACACCAGAACAGCTCCAGTCAAATCTGTGCCATCAAAAACTGAATGAAGGGAAGCATCGCCTGTGCCAAAGTCAACGCTCCAGAACAGCTCCAGTCGGGTCCAGCGCCGTCAGTCGCTGAATGAGGGGCAGCATCACAGCTGTAAGTTCCGTACACCTGCCTGCATGAAGGGGATCAAGACTCAGGTGATTATACGGCTGATCTCATTTACCATTTAAATGGTTAAAAAAAAAAAGACTTGTAGCCCTCGTCTTATTATTTTTAAAAGCGTGTTTTACATAATTGTTGTGTGCATTAACTGTAGATTGATTCATCAACAACAACAAAAACTGCATTCAAATAATTGTTGAAATAAATTGTAATGTTATGTACTAGTTCCAGATTTTATGTTTGAAAAGTACTGAATCATTGATATTTGAGCTGAGAAAGTAAATAGGCATTATGACACACTGTGTAAATAATTCCAATTCAACTTCTTTTAAAGTAACATGGTCTGGGGCCTGTCATGTTTGTCCAAGAAAACCAACTGAATTTTCAGTGTTACTGATTGGGACTCCCGTGCTTTCAGGGGCTGTGGGACTGGAACCAAGTGCCACGTGTGCAGTGGCAGCCATCATGAACTGGAGTCCAAAAGAGTGGCATGGCCATAGTTCTAAGAAAGGTATGAAATCCTTGTCGTATTTGAGCTATGAAGGTGGAAGATATTTTAAGAATATTTTATGCCTTTAAGGAGTAAATGTAAAATTTTGTTCCAAATTTGAGCTAACAGAGAAAAATATGAACTAGGATACTTCTTTAACAAATCTTTGAAATTTTTTTTCCTCATTGATGATATTAAATTGTTTTGAGACTGGCTGTCTGTCTTGGTCAATCCGGTCTTTTCGATTTGAAGTCGAATCAGTCAGTCACGGTCAGTCCAGACAGCAGTGGGTTTTAATGAGTAAATGTAATTTTTTTGTTTCAAAGTGTTGTAAAATCATTTTAAAATTAAACTAATACAGAAAAATAGGAACAATACATCTTTAACAAATCTTTTGTGGTCCCCCCCCCTAACAGATGAGATTTGAGCTGATAAAGCAGAAGAGGCAATAAACGTATTTCCAAATAGTGCTATCTAATGTATGCAGCGCCTGGGCTTTATCACAGTTCTTGATTAAACCATTGATGCTGGGGGCAACAGCAAAGTGAGAGGCTGTATGACCAGTGGCTTTCTTTCCCACTCTTGCAATTCCACTTTACAGCTTAGTCTTTAGTGATCGCCTATGACTCTCTGACTAGGAGGCTTGACTTGCACAGTCCTTATGTGCTGCAGCCCTGGGGGCTCGTTGGCCTTTGGAGAACATCTCCAACGCTGACTGTCCTTATGCCCACTTGGCCGAGAGAGTGGGGATGTACTGTGGGTAAGGCATCTCCACTATAATCAAATTTCTGCCCAGTTTCCTAAACAGCAGCTGCCTCCTCTGCTGTTTTGGAGGTCATCGTCGGACACGACGGACAAACATACAATGTATGCCATTTTGCCAACAAAAACCCCAAACCAAACCCCCACAATCCTAAAAATGAGATTTGGGAGCATCGCAATGTCTGAGTTACTGTGTTGATGCCGCTTTCAGCAGTAGACAGGCTTCATCATAGGATAAACTGCAAGGAACAGTAGTAAGAGTTAGAATTATACCCTGTTTTAATATGTATGCAGTTGCACACTTTTACTGAGTTTTAAAATTTGACAAGGTGACAGCCCTGATATGGCCTCTGTGGTCGGCGGGGCTATAAACAGGATTGGATGGGATTGAAGTTTCTAAGGAACAAGTTGAGGCTTGTTGTTAAGGAATTATAGCACATTGACAAATTGTGGCACGCTGACACTGCATCAGCTTGCAGGAATGGAATCGAGATTTTCCAAACCAGTTTGTTTTAAAATAACTTTATGTGAATGAAATTTCTTTCTATAGAGTCCTCATATAAGCGCTTTGATTTGTCTCTGCAATATATAGCGGTATATAAATTCCATTTCTTCTTCTTCTTCTTCTGCTGCTGCTGCTGCTGCTGCTGCTGCTGCTGCTGCTGCTGCTGCTGCTGCTCCTATTTAAGGTCTGAAGAAAATCATTGCAGTCTTCTCAAATTATATTGCCAAATAAAAAAGTTCTTATCTACCAGCCAGTATCCCCTCTCCCTACCATGCCCTAGCTAATTAAAAACAAATCTGTAAAATCAGAAACCAAAAGATTGCTGACCAAATCGTTGTACACGCCAGGTAGCATACAGTTGTCAGATTTTGTGACTGGTGGTTGTCACATCGCTTTGGAAGCTTCATTGTAGGATTCAGGCACCATTTGTCTTTCACCTCAAAACCACTGTCATTTTCATTTCAAAGCCTTCTGGTATCAGCAATTATTTTTAACATTCAGCTCTGTCATCGGCTCTGAAATCTACGTGGCAGGGTAAACTTCTGTGTGACATCTGTGGTACCCCAAAACAGTACTTTATTTTCCATATGTAAATAACTGGTATGGGAGAAATCAGTATAAATGGCATCCCCACATTCTGGAAATTCAGTGCTAGAAATGTCCTCGTTTCTATCGCTCTGTTTGTGCCTTGTTCCTTTTCTTTGTCACCTCCTCCTCGTCTACTTTCTGCCTTCTTGGTCCATTCTCCTGCCTTTTCTCCAGAAAGACTTAAAAGATAACAATTCTCTCTTATGCCAAAGTCGGAAACGCTGGGCCTGACTTGTCAGGCAGGCGCTTAATGGCAGCGTGACACAGTTTTGCTCATAACAGACAACAGTAGTTGCTGTCTCACAGTTTTGCTCATAACAGACAACAGTAGTTGCTGTCTGAGTTTTCCACAAAGAAGTAGTAGTATAGGAGAAAACCAATCAGTAAGCAAAGGACGACTGTTCATAACTGGTTATTAGTAAGCAAAGGACGACTGTTCATAACTGGTTATCAGTAAGCAAAGGACGACTGTTCATAACTGGTTATCAGTAAGCAAAGGACGACTGTTCATAACTGGTTATCAGTAAGCAAAGGACGACTGTTCATAACTGGTTATTAGTAAGCAAAGGACGACTGTTCATAACTGGTTATCAGTAAGCAAAGGACGACTGTTCATAACTGGTTATTAGTAAGCAAAGGACGACTGTTCATAACTGGTTATCAGTAAGCAAAGGACGACTGTTCATAACTGGTTATCAGTAAGCAAAGGACGACTGTTCATAACTGGTTATTAGTAAGCAAAGGACGACTGTTCATAACTGGTTATCAGTAAGCAAAGGACGACTGTTCATAACTGGTTATCAGTAAGCAAAGGACGACTGTTCATAACTGGTTATTAGTAAGCAAAGGACGACTGTTCATAACTGGTTATTAGTAAGCAAAGGACGACTGTTCATAACTGGTTATTAGTAAGCAAAGGACGACTGTTCATAACTGGTTATCAGTAAGCAAAGGACGACTGTTCATAACTGGTTATCAGTAAGCAAAGGACGACTGTTCATAACTGGTTATTAGTAAGCAAAGGACGACTGTTCATAACTGGTTATCAGTAAGCAAAGGATGACTGTTCATAACTGGTTATTGCTTATGACTTGGTTACAATTGACTTCAGACTTGTCTCATTTCAAAATTTCTTCACGAGTTTAAACCTCGAAAACACACTTAAATATTTTGTCTGAAAATGAATTCTAGCTAGAAATTTTTAAAAAGTTCACCATGGGCTAATGGCCCCACCAAAAAAATGTACAAAACAAAAGAAAAATGTTGACCAAATCTCTTGCAACCAAATTCAAAATGGCATCCATGGTCTATACAGCATGAAGACTCTCCTGTTGCATTGCATTGTGGGATTAAAAAAAAACCATTTTTATTTTTAGTTCGAGGATAATGGAATAAACACTCATGTGCCTTTTTACACCCAGTCTCGTGGTTATGCAGTTTTGTAAATTTTGTTGTCCGCTCCCACTGGCACACAATGGCCTACTCTTCTGAAAAGCAGAACGGGTTTAAACATGTGCGAAAGATGTTTTGCGTGTGTTTACACACGGGACCTCGGTTTATAGACTCATCCGAAGGACTTTTTTTTTAGGAGGGGAGTGTAGTCGGCACTGATGTTAACTCCAGAGGAAACATCCTCTTGAACAAGACTGGAACCCGGGTCAGCAGATCACGAGCACACTGTGCATCACTCTAACCACCAGGGGATATGTGATAGTGAAAGCTGTTGACCTACTACCAGTGGTCAGTCTTGGTCGATCCAGTATATTTTAGAAACTGAAGTCAGATCAGTCGGTCACAGTCGATCTGGTCTGGGTTGAGTTAGGGACTCCAAACCCACCATAAACCCAAATCATGATTTTAAACTGTGTTTGACCAAATGCCAATTTTAGGCAACCCCCACGACTGAGCTAATACTGTCGTTAGTAGGGGGTTTAGTAGGTGGTGTCCTGTGTGATTTTAAGAAGGCCTTCGATAGAGTATGGCATGACGCTCTGTGGGCCACCATGAACAAATTCAACATGGGCCAGAAGCTGATCCACACCATCAAGGAACTCTACTCAAAGGCCACCAGTGCAGTACTCGTACAGGGCACGGTAGGGGAATGGTTCCGTACCTCAGTTGGGGTCCGACAGGGATGTCTGCTGTCGCCGACACTGTTTAACATTTTCCTCGAACGCATCATGACTGACGCCTTGGAAGACCACACAGGCACAGTCAGCATTGGAGGGCGAACAATCACCAACCTCAGGTTTGCCGATGACATTGACGGTCTGGCAGGAAATGAAGAGGAACTGGCCAACCTAGTGAAGAAACTGGACGAAATATCCTCCCGATACGGCATGGAAATCACTGCCGAGAAAACCAAGCTCATGACAAACAGTGCCCAGCCAATCACCACCAAGATCACTCTCAGCGGAAAAAAACTGGAGACAGTTGACCATTTCAAGTACCTTGGAGCCATCATAAGTGAGGAGGGATCGAAGACCGAAATCCTAGCAAGAGCGGCACAAACAGCAGCAGCAATGGCAAGACTGAAGACCATATGGAGAGACAGAAACATCCCTCTCGGAACCAAGGTAAAGTTACTAAACGCGCTAGTCACCTCAATCATGCTTTACGCATGTGAGGCATGGACACTAAACGCAGACCTACAAAGGAGGATCCAAGCAGTAGAAATGAGATGCCTCAGGAGGCTCCTTGGCATCTCATACAAGGACCATGTCACCAACAATGAAGTCCGCAGAATGATCACTCAACAGGTGCGGGGTTATGAAGACCTACTGACCACGGCGAAAAAGAGGAAACTCAGATGGTATGGGCACGTAACACGCTCAGAAGGACTTGCAAAGACCATCCTGCAAGGAACAGTCCAGGGGAAGAGAAGACGGGGCAGACAGAGGAGAAAGTGGGCCGACGACATCCGTGATTGGACAGGGGAGGACTTCAGTGTCACTCAGGCACTTGCCCACGACCGCGCTAAGTGGAGCCAGCTGGTCCACCGTTCGTCCACCATGCAGCGCCCCCACGACCCTGGCGGGTTACGGGACCAGTGAACAGTGAACAGTGAGTGTCCTGCGTATGTTAGCTCAGAACAGGCACCACTGAACACCACCAAAGTGACCCAGCAGCAGTGCAGGGCCCCTCTGGCTGGTGGCCCCACGCGGCCTAATATTGATAGGCTCCCTGTGGACTTCCGACCCTGGGGATGAGACAAAGAATCTGGGTATGGTTGTGGCGGGGAGATTGGAATGAGCGGCGTGGGAACAACAGGGACAGGAATGTCACAGAAGATGAGGCAGAAAAGAAAAGGAAAAGAAAATTAAACAACTCTCCCCCTTCTTTAATTAATTAATTTTGAACAATTTGCCCCGTTTCCCGATTCTTAGCTAGAGCTCAGTGGTGAGGTTTTGTGTCTGGGGCTGTTTGTGCTTATCATAGAGGTAGCCCCATTCCGACTTCAGGGATGCATGCTGGGTATGGTTGTGTTTCCATACACCACCAAATGCTGGCGTGAATTACAGGATCTTTGATGTGCATACTTGGATCTTCTGCATGCGTCTATCCACGAAGAGAATGAAGGCGCTGGCAGGTCTGTGCTTGAAGTTGACTTGGGTGGTTGTAAAAATCCCCATCGTTAAGTGACCAGACAACTGCCAAGATGTGAAAGTATGACTTCATGGACGCACAGGATGGAAGTGGAATGGTCTTGATCACTCGGCTACAGCATCCATCCCGTGTGTCGCCCATGTCCACCGGCACACAGTAGCGTTCTCTTTCATAAGGCAGAACAGATGTTAACATCTGCACAAGGTGTTCTGCATGCGTTTGCACTCTGTTTAAACGGGCACAGTAGTGAACGTTCTTTACTTATTTATCTGGACTTGTTTAAAAGGGTAAATGGTTACATGTTATATAATGTGTGTAATATTAGAAAAGTTAATAAGTATGAAAACTACGGTTGCCATAAGTATATCAAAGGCCTGTCCTGATGGTTGTAACGTGTGTGTTTTGGCAGGAACCACCCGGAGGAGGACTTCGCCTCCATCGCCGAGGACATCGCTGCCGAGGACATCGCTGCAATCACCGAGGACATCGCTGCCAAGGACATCATTGCCAAGGACATCATTGCCAAGGACATCGCTGCCAAGGACATCATTGCCAAAGACATCGCTTCCAAGGACATCGCTTCCAAGGACATCATTGCCAAGGACATCATTGCCAAGGACATCGCTGCCAAGGACATCATTGCCAAAGACATCGCTGCAATCACCGAGGACATCGCTGCCAAGGACATCGCTGCCAAGGACATCATTGCCAAGGACATCATTGCCAAGGACATCGCTGCCAAGGACATCGCTGCCAAGGACATCACTGAGGACATGACCGAGGACATCAGATGGCGGCAATGTCGCAGAAGAGAGCAGGACGGTGCCGTCAAGGAAAACATCCCCATTACATTCTAGTGCAGGACTCCCAACATTGTGTGGAGCAGCTAAGGGGGAAAAACTGTGATACAAAAAAATGTCCACAGAATTTGCAAGGGACAACACTGCAAAGTACATCCTGCTTACTGTCGGTGATGACTTGATGTAAAAAAAACAAACCCAACACAAAAGTTTTGATATATATGACTGAAAAGTAGCACCCATCAAAAAAAGAAGAAAAAAAGAAAAAACCCGCCATGGTTCAAAAAAAAAGAAAACCATGGTTAAAAGAGAAAACCGGTGGTTTAAAAAAAGAAAAAAAACCATGGTTCAAAAAAGAGAAAAACCATGGAAAAAGAGGGAAAAACGGGGGAGGGGGATAGAAAAAATAGGAACCCCCCAAAAGAAAAGAAAAAAAGAC
>CM054164.1:10037403-10049903 GCA_028751875.1 Rapana venosa
TGTGTGTGTGTGTGTGTTTGTGTGTGTGTTTTGTGTGTGTGTGTGTGTGTGTGTGTGTGTGTGATGTGTGTGTGTGTGTGTGTGTGTGTGTGTGTGTTGTGTGTGTGTGTTGTGAATGATGGTGTGTGTGTGTGTGTGTGTGTGTTGTGTGTGTGTGTGTGTGTGTGTGGTGTGTGTGTGTGTGTGGTGTGTGTGTGTGTGTGTGAAATGATGGTGTGTGTGTGTGTGTGTGTGAATGATGGTGTGTGTGTGAATGATGGTGTGTGTGTTAATGATGGTGTGTGTTGTGTGTGAATGATGGTGCGTGTGTTCGTGAATGGTGGTGGTGGTGTGTGTGAAATGGTGTGTGTGTGAATGTGGTGGTGTGTTGTGTGTGTGTGGTGTGTGTGTTGTGAATGGTGTGTGTGTGTGGTGTGTGTGTGATGTGGTGTGTGAATGTGGGTGTGTGAGTGTGTGGAATGATGGGTGTGTGTGAATGATGGTTGTGTGTGTGTGAATGATGTGGTGTGAATGATGGTTGTGTGTGTGTGTGTGTTGTGTGTGTGTGTGAGAGAGAGAGAGAGAGAGAGAGAGAGAGAGAGAGGAGAACGATGACGTGTGTGTGTGTTGAGGGGGGGGGGGGGGGTGTAGACAGAGAGGAGGGGAGGGGAGGGAGGGAGGAGGGTAGTGAGTATGCAGTATAGGAAAGGTGTGTGTGTTTGTGTGTGAGGGAATACTTTATGCTGCGGGCAAATCAATGGACTGGTATATCGCCGGTATTTCATCACCAGTATATGCTGTTGTGAAACCAGCACAACAGTTGCATACTTTGTGTGTGTGAATTTCAAGTTTACATAATTATATTCACATGAGCTTTGGATGGACATTAATGAACAGATTGGCAACTGACCTCATTTTGGTTATTTTCCCAAAAAGCTTCTTTATTTTGACGTTGATGACATGCCAGCTAAAAATGATCTGGTCCTGTGGTAATCACAAGAAGAGCCAACATTTCTGTTTGTTCAGCAGGCAACAGTATACTGCAATGGTTCTGACAATGACTTTCCATGAGATTGAATGCAAGGAATGGTATTATTTTGTGAAAGTGCTGAGAAAAATGCAAGATCTTACACAATTTGTGTGGAAAGTGTGTGGGGAGAAGGGGCCTTTAAAAAAACCCACCAAATACATACATACCTATATTGTTTCTTTTTTTGAATGTTTGTATCTTTGTGAAATCACATGGCATATGAAAAAAAGCTCATTCTGTGATGTTTATGGATAGTGCAAAAAATATTTTTCATTGATGTTGGTGGCAGATCTGTGTATCGATCTTCAGCTGGAAGATTGATGGCAGATTTTACACCAACATGTGTGAGAAAAAAAAATTGTGGTATATGATTTTAAGTCTAGTAGTGGAAAGTGTTCCTGTGGTTTCTTTTTCTTTGGAGTTTTTTTGCTTGTTTTTAATTTTAGATAATGAGATGAAATGTAAATTGAGGAAAACTGTAGCATGTTCTACAATGATGTGGAAGAAAGTGTGTGTGAGGAGAGGTTTTCTGTAGTTTTGTTTGATTTTGTTTTGTTTTGTGTTTTATTGCTGTTGGAGATATTACAGCATGACATCTTTTTGAACATGTACATGACAGATTAATGGTGTAAAAGTATAGCAATGTGTTATATGTGCCTGTGTGTTTCTTGCTTTTTGTGGTTTCCAAAATCCAGCACAGAGATGAATTGTAAATTGCTGAGAAAATACAAGAGCTTCCATAATGGTGTAGGGAGAAGGGGCTCTTACTAACAAGTCAGATACATACATACACATATTTTGTTTTTTTGTTTTTAAATGGTATCTTCGTAAGATCAAATGACATGTGAAGGAAAAAAGCTCATTACGTGATTAGCATTGATAATGTGAAAGATATATTTCATTGATGTTGGTGACAGATCTGTGTATTGATCTTGTGCTGGAAGATTGATGGCAGATTTTACACCAACATGTGTAAAGCCCCCCACCCCCCCCAAAAAAAAAGAAAAGAAAAAAGGAACATGATTTTAAGTCTGGTAGTGGACAGAGTGTGCCTGTGGTTTGTTTGGGTTCTTGTTGTTTGGTTAAAAAAAAAGATAATGAGATGAAATGTAAATTGAAGGAAAATGTAGAATGTTCTACAATATTGTAAAAGAAAGTGTGTGAGGAGAGGTTTTCTGTTTTGTTTTTATGGGTTTTATGTTGGGTGTTTTAAGCTTGACTTCTTTTAAAGATGTATATGGCAGATGGATGCTGTATAAGTATAGTGGTGTGTGATAAATTATGTGCCTGTGTGTTTCTTGCTTTTTGTGGTTTCCCAAAAAACCAGCAGAGATGAAATGTAAAATTTCTGTGAAAAATGCAAGAGCTTACATATTTGTGTGGAAAGTGTGTGGGGAGAAGGAGCCTTTTTAAATTTTTAAACCAAGCACATAAATACGTATATTTTGTTTTATTTTTGTTTTTAACGTTTGGGTGTTTTGTGTGTGAAATCGTGTAAAATGTGAAAGAAAAAAAGAAGTTCATAGTGTGATTAGTATGGATAATGTGAAAGATATTTTTCATTGATGTTGGTGGCAGATCTGTGTATTGATCTTCTGCTGGAAGATTGATGGCAGATTTTACACCAGCATATGTGAGCCAAAGAAATATGGTACATGATTTTTAAGTCTCGTAGTGGACAGAGTGTGCCTGTGCTTTCGTTTTCTTTGGAAGTTTTTTGTTGCTTGTTTTATTTTTTAATTTTGCTAATGAGATGAAATGTAAATTGAGGTAAACTGTAGCATGTTCTACAATGATGTGGAAGAAAGTGTGTGTGGAGAGAGGTTTTCTGTTTTGTTTGATTTTTTTGTTTTAATTTTTTGTTGTTGCTAGAGATTTTACAGAATCACATTTTTGAGAAAGTACATGACAGATTAATGCTGTGTAAGTATTGTGGTGTTTGATAAATTATGTGCCTGTGTGTTTCTTGCCTTTTGTGGTTGCAAACAGCAGAGAGATGAAATGTAAATTGCTGAGAAAAATGCAAGAATTTACATAGTGTGGAAAGTGAGTGGGGAGAAGGGGCCTTCTTTTAAAATAACAAAAAACACAAAATGCATACATATGTGTATTTGGCTTTATTTTTGTGTTTTAAGTGTTTGTTTTCCTTGTAAAATCCCAGGAAATGTGAAAGAGAAAAAGAAAGCTGATTATGTGATTAGCATTGATGAAGCAAAAGATATTTTACCTTGATGTTGGTGGCAAATCTGTGTATTGATCTTCTGCTGGAAGATTGATGGCAGATTTTACACCAACATATGTGAGCAAAAGAAATATGGTACATGATTTTTAAGTTTAGTAGTGGACAGAGTGTGCCTGTGGTTTCTTTTTCTTTGGAGGTTTTTTGTTGCTTGTTTTTATTTGTTAATTTTAGGTAATGAGATGAAATGTAAATTGAGGAAAACTGTAGCATGTTCTATGATGATGTGGAAGAAAGTGTGTGTGAGGAGAGGTTTTCTGTAGTTTTGTTTGATTTTTTTGTTTTGTTTTATTGCTGTTGGAGATTTTACAGCATGACATCTTTTGAACATGTACATGACAGATTAATGGTGTAAAAGTATAGCGGTGTGTGATATGTGCCTGTGTGTTTCTTGCTTTTTGTGGTTTCCAAAAACCAGCACAGAGATGAAATGTAAATTGCTGAGAAAAATACAAGAGCTTCCATAATGGTGTAGGGAGAAGGGGCTCTTTTTAAAAAGTCAGATACATACATACACATATTTTTTTATTTTTGTTCTTAAATGTTTATCTTTGAGCGCTTTGATTTGTTGCTTTATAAGATTCAGCGCTATATAAATTCCATACATTATTATTATTATTATTATTATTATTATTATTATAATTATTACATGATATGTGAAGGAAAAAAGAAAGCTCATTACGTGATTAGCAATGATAATGTGAAATATATTTTTCATTGATGTTGGTGGCAGATCTGTGTATTGATCTTGTGCTGGAAGATTGATGGCAGATTTTACACCAGCATATGTGAGCAAAAGAAATATGGTACATGATTTTTAAGTTTAGTAGTGGACAGTGTTCCTGTGTTTTCTTTTTCTTTGGAGGTTTTTTTGTTGGTTTTATTTTTTAATTTTGATAATGAGATGAAATGTAAATTGAGGAAAACTGTAGCATGTTCTACAATGATGTGGAAGAAGAAAGTGTGTGTGAGAAGAGGTTTTCTGTAGTTTTGTTTGATTTTTTTTGTTTTGTGTTTTGTTGCTGTTGGAGATTTTACAGCATGACATCTTTTTGAACATGTACATGACAGATTAATGGTGTAAAAGTATAGCGGTGTGTGATATGTGCCTGTGTGTTTCTTGCTTTCTGTGGTTTCCAAAAACCAGCACAGAGATGAAATGTAAATTGCTGAGAAAAATACAAGTGCTTCCATAATGGTGTGGGAGAAGGAGGGGG
This sequence comes from Rapana venosa, assembly GCA_028751875.1. Lineage (NCBI taxonomy): Eukaryota > Metazoa > Mollusca > Gastropoda > Neogastropoda > Muricidae > Rapana > Rapana venosa. The sequence continues at coordinate 10,041,869 of CM054164.1, forward strand.
GGGGGGGGGGGATGAGCTCTTATTAAAAAATCAGATACATACATACACATATTTTGTTTTATTGCTTTTAAATGGTATCTTCGTAAAATCAAATGAAATGTGAAGAAAAAAGAAAGCTCAATATGTGATTAGCAATGGTAATGTGAAAGATATTTTTTCTTGATGTTGGTGGCAGATCTGTGTATTGATCTTGTGCTGGAAGATTGATGGCAGATTTTACACCAACATGTGTGAGCCCCTCCCCCCCCCCTAAAAAAAAATAATGATTTACAGTCTGGTAGTGGACAGAGTGTGCCTGTGGTTTCTTTGGGTTTCTGGTTGTTTGGTTAAAAAAAAAGGATAATGAGATGAAATGTAAATTGAGGAAAAATGTAGAATGTTCTACAATATTGTAAAAGAAAGTACGTGAGGAGAGGTTTTCTGTTTTGTTTTTATGGGTTTTATGTTGGGTGTTTTAAGCTTGACTTCTTTTAAAGATGTATATGACAGATGAATGGTGTATAAGTATAGTGGTGTGTAATAAATTATGTGCCTGTGTGTTTCTTGCTTTTTGTGGTTTCCCAAAAAACCCAGCACAGAGATGAAATGTAAAATTTCTGAGAAAAATGCAAAAGCTTACATACTTGTGTGGAAAGTGTGTGAGGAGAAGGAGCCTTTTTAATTCTTAAACTAAGTACATAAATACGCATATTTTGGTTTATTTTTGTTTTTAACGTTTGGGTTTTGTATGTGTGAAATCGCGTAAAATGTGAAAGAAAAAAGAAAATCATAGTTTGATTAGTATGGATAATGTGAAATATATTTTTCATTGATGTTGGTGACAGATCTGTGTATTGATCCTCTGCTGGAAGATTGACGGCAGATTTTACACCAACATATGTGAGCCAAAGAAATATGGTACATGATTTTTAAGTCTAGTAGTGGACAGAGTGTGCCTTTGTTTTCTTTTTCTTTGGAGATTTTTTTGGTTGTTTTTATTTTTTAATTTTGATAATGAGATGAAATGTAAATTGAGGAAAAACTGTAGCATGTTGTACAATGATGTGGAAGAAAGTGTGTGTGGAGAGAGGTTTTCTGTTTTGTTTGATTTGTTTGGTTTTAATTTTTTGTTGTTGCTAGAGAATTTACAGCATCACATTTTTGAGAATGTACATGACAGATTATTGCTGTGTAAATATTGTGGTGTGTGATAAATGATGTGCATGTGTGTATCTTGCCTTTTGTGGTTGCAAACAGCAGAGAGATGAAATGTAAATTGCTGAGAAAAATGCAAGAATTTACATAGTGTGGAAAGTGAGTGGGGAGAAGGGGCCTTCTTTTAAAATAACAAAAAACATGGAATGCATACATATGTGTATTTGGCTTTAGTTTTGTGTTTTAAGTGTTTGTTTTCCTCGTAAAATCCCAGGAAATGTGAAAGAGAAAAAGAAAGCTGATTATGTGATTAGCATTGATGAAGCAAAAGATATTTTTCCTTGATGTTGGTGGCAGATCTGTGTATTGATCTTGTGCTGGAAGATTGATGGCAGATTTTACACCAACATATGTGAGCAAAAGAAATATGGTACATGATTTTTAAGTTTAGTAGTGGACAGAGTGTGCCTGTGGCTTCTTTTTCTTTGGAGGTTTTTGTTTTGCTTGTTTTTATTTTTAAATTTTAGATGATGAGATGAAATGTAAATTGAGGAAAACTGTAGCATGTTCTACAATGATGTGGAAGAAAAAGTGTGTGTGAGGAGAGGTTTTCTGTAGTTTTGTTTGAATTTTGTTTTGTTTTGTGTTTTGTTGCTGTTTGAGATTTTACAGCATGACATCTTTTTGAACATGTACATGACAGATTAATGGTGTAAAAGTATAGCAATGTGTTATATGTGCCTGTGTGTTTCTTGCTTTTTGTGGTTTCCAAAATCCAGCACAGAGTGAAATGTAAATTGCTGAGAAAATACAAGAGCTTCCATAATGGTAGGAGAAGGCTCTTTTTAAAAAGTCAGATACATACATACACATATTTTGTTTTTTTGTTTTAAATGTTATCTTCGTAAATCAAATGAAATGTGAAGAAAAAAAAGCTCATTACGTGATTAGCAATGATAATGTGAAAGATATATTTCATTGATGTTGGTGACAGATCTGTGTATGATCTTGTGCTGGAAGATTGATGGCAGATTTTACACCAACATGTGTAAGCCCCCACCCCCCCCCAAAAAAAAAGAAAAGAAAAAAGGAACATGATTTAAGTCTGGTAGTGGACAGAGTGTGCCTGTGGTTTGTTTGGGTTCTGTTGTTTGGTTAAAAAAAAAGATAATGAGATGAAATGTAAATTGAGGAAAATGTAGAATGTTCTACAATATTGTAAAAGAAAGTGTGTGAGGAGAGGTTTTCCTGTTTTGTGTTTTATGGGTTTTATGTTGGTGTTTTTAAGCTTGACTTCTTTTAAAGATGTATATGGCAGATGATGCTGTATAAGTATAGTGTGTGGTGATAAATTATGTGCCTGTGTGTTTCTTGCTTTTTGTGGTTTCCCAAAAAACCAGCCAGAGATGAAATGTAAAATTTCTGTGAAAAATGCAAGAGCTTACATATTTGTGTGGAAAGTGTGTGGGGAAAGGAGCCTTTTAAATTTTTAAACAGCACATAAATACGATAATTTTTGTTTATTTTTGTTTTTAACGTTTGGGTGTTTTGTGTGTGAAATCGTGTAAAATGTGAAAGAAAAAAAGAAGTTCATAGTGTGATTAGTATGGATAATGTGAAAGATATTTTTCATTGATGTTGGTGGCAGATCTGTGTATTGATCTTCTGCTGGAAGATTGATGGCAGATTTTACACCAGCATATGTGAGCCAAAGAAATATGGTACATGATTTTTAAGTCTCGTAGTGGACAGAGTGTGCCTGTGCTTTCGTTTTCTTTGGAAGTTTTTTGTTGCTTGTTTTATTTTTTTAATTTGCTAATGAGATGAAATGTAAATTGAGTAAACTGTAGCATGTTGTACAATGATGTGGAAGAAAGTGTGTGTGGAGAGAGGTTTTCTGTTTTGTTTGATTTTTTTGTTTTAATTTTTTGTTGTTGCTAGAGATTTACAGATCACATTTTTGAGAAAGTACATGACAGATTAATGCTGTGTAAGTATTGTGGTGTTGATAAATTATGTCCTGTGTGTTTCTTGCCTTTTGTGGTTGCAAACAGCAGAGAGATGAAATGTAAATTGCTGAGAAAAATGCAAGAATTTACATAGTGTGAAAGTGAGTGGGGAGAAGGGGCCTTCTTTTAAAATAACAAAAACACAAATGCATACATATGTGTATTTGGCTTTATTTTTGTGTTTTAAGTGTTTGTTTTCCTGTAAAATCCAGGAAATGTGAAAGAGAAAAGAAAGCTGATTATGTGATTAGCATTGATGAAGCAAAAGTATATTTATCCTTGATGTTGGTGCAAATCTGTGTATTGATCTCTGCTGGAAGATTGATGGCAGATTTTACACCAACATATGTGAGCAAAAGAAATATGGTACATGATTTTTAAGTTAGTAGTGGACAGAGTGTGCCTGTGGTTCTTTTCTTTGAGGTTTTTGTTGTCTTGTTTTTAATATGTTAATTTTAGGTAATGAGATGAAATGTAAATTGAGGAAAACTGTAGCAATGTTCTACTATGATGTGGAAGAAAGTGTGTGTGAGGAGAGGTTTTCTGTAGTTTATTTTGATTTTTTTGTTTGTTTTTATTGCTGTGAATTTTACAGCATGACATCTTTTGAACATGTACATGACAGATTATGGAGTAAAATATAGCGGTGTGTGAATATGTGCCTGTGTGTTTCTTGCTTTTTGTGGTTTCCAAAAACCAGCACAGAATGAAATGTAAATTGCTGAGAAAAATACAAGAGCTTCCATAATGTGTGGAGAAAGGGTGGGGGGGGGGGTGAGCTTCTTATTAACAAAATCAGATACATATATACACATATTTGTTTTTTTTGCTTTTAAAGGATTGCGTTAAATCAAATACATGTGAAGGAAAAAACAAAGCTCATTATGTGATTAAGCAAAGTGAAAGATATTTTTCATCGATGTTGGTGGCAGATCTGTGTATGATCTTTGCTGGAAGATTGATGGCAGATTTTACACCACATGTGTAGCCCCCCCCCCCCCCCCCCTAAAAAAATATTATGATTTACAGTGTGGTAGTGACAGTGTGCCTGTGGTTTCTTTGGGTTTTCTGGTTGTTTGGTTAAAAAAAAAGGATAATGAGATGAAATGTAAATTGAGGAAAATGTAGAAGGTTCTACAATATTGTGAAAGTATGTGAGGAGAGGTTTTCTGTTTTGTTTTTATGGGTTTTATGTTGGGTGTTTTAAGCTTGACTTCTTTTAAAGATGTTTATGACAGATGAATGCTGTATAAGTATAGTGGTGTGTGATAAATTATGTGCCTGTGTGTTTCTCGCTTTTTGTGGTTTCCCCAAAACCCAGCACAGAGATGAAATGTAAAATTTCTGTGAATAATGCAAAAGCTTACATACTTGTGTGGAAAGTGTGTGAGGAGAAGGAGCCTTTTTAAATTCTTAAACTAAGTACATAAATACGTATATATATATATATATTTTTTTTTTAACGTTTGGGTTTTGTATATGTGAAATCGCGTAAAATGTGAAAGAAAAAAGAAAATCATAGTGTGATTAGTATGGATAATGTGAAAGATATTTTTCATTGATGTTGGTGGCAGATCTGTGTATTGATCTTCTGCTGGAAGATTGATGGCAGATTTTACACCAGCATATGTGAGCCAAAGAAATATGGTACATGATTTTTAAATCTAGTAGTGGACAGAATGTGCCTGTGTTTTCTTTTTCTTTGGAGTTTTTTTTGGTTGTTTTTATTTTTTAATTTTGCTAATGAGATGAAATGTAAATTGAGGTAAACTGTAGCATGTTCTACAATGATGTGGAAGAAAGTGTGTGTGGAGAGAGGTTTACTGTAGGTTTTTTTTTTGGTTTGAATTTTTTGTTGTTGCTAGAGATTTTACAGGATCACATCTTTTGAGAAAGTACATGACAGATTAATGCTGTGTAAGTATTGTGGTGTGTGATAACTTATGTGCCTGTGTTTCTTGCCTTTTGTGGTTGCAAACAGCGGAGAGATGAAATGTAAATTGCTGAGAAAAATGCAAGAATTTACATAGTGTGGAAAGTGAGTGGGGAGAAGGGGCCTTCTTTTAAAATAACAAAAAACATGGAATGCATACATATGTGTATTTGGCTTTAGTTTTGTGTTTTAAGTGTTTGTTTTCCTCGTAAAATCCCAGGAAATGTGAAAGAGAAAACGAAAGCTGATTATGTGATTAGCATTGATGAAGCAAAAGATATTTTTCCTTGATGTTGGTGGCAGATCTGTGTATTGATCTTGTGCTGGAAGATTGATGGCAGATTTTACACCAGCATATGTGAGCAAAAGAAATATGGTACATGATTTTAAGTTTAGTAGTGGACAGAGTGTGCCTGTGGCTTCTTTTTCTTTGGAGGTTTTTGTTTTGCTTGTTTTTATTTTTAAATTTTAGATGATGAGATGAAATGTAAATTGAGGAAAACTGTAGCATGTTCTACAATGATGTGGAAGAAAAAGTGTGTGTGAGGAGAGGTTTTCTGTAGTTTTGTTTGAATTTTGTTTTGTTTTGTGTTTTGTTGCTGTTGGAGATTTTACAGCATGACATCTTTTTGAACGTGTACATGACAGATTAATGGTGTAAAAGTATAGCGGTGTGTGATATGTGCCTATGTGTTTCTTGCTTTTTGTGGTTTCCAAAAACCAGCACAGAGTTGAAATGTAAATTGCTGAGAAAAATACAAGAGCTTCCATAATGGTGCTCTTTTTAAAAAGTCAGATACATACATACACATATTTTGTTTTTTTGCTTGTTAAATGTTATCTTCGTAAAATCAAATGAAATGTGAAGAAAAAAAGAAAGCTCATTATGTGATTAGGAATGATAATGTGAAAGATATTTTTCATTGATGTTGGTGGCAGATCTGTGTATTGATCTAGTGCTGGAAGATTGATGGCAGATTTTACACCATGTGTAAGCCCCCCCCCCCAAAAAAAAAAAAAAAGAAAGGATTATGATTTACAGTCTGGTAGTGGACAGAGTGTGCCTGTGGTTTCTTTGGGTTTCTGGTTGTTTGGTTAAAAAAAAAAAGGATAATGAGATGAAATGTAAATTGAGGAAAAATGTAGAATGTTCTACAATATTGTACAAGAAAGTGTGTGAGGAGAGGTTTTCCGTTTTGCTTTTATGGGTTTTATGTTGGATGTTTTAAGCTTGACTTCTTTTAAAGATGTATATGACAGATTATTGGTGTATAAGCATAGTGGTGTGTGATAAATTATGTGCCTGTGTGTTTCTCGCTTTTTGTGGTTTCCCAAAAAACCAGCACAGAGATGAAATGTAAAATTTCTGTGAATAATGCAAAAGCTTACATACTTGTGTGGAAAGTGTGTGAGGAAAAGGAGCCTTTTTAAATTCTTAAATTCAGTACATAAATACGCATATTTTGTTTTATTTTTGTTTTTAACGTTTGGGTTTTTGTGTGTGTGAAATCGCGTAAAATGTGAAAGAAAAAAGAAGTTCATAGTGTGATTAGCATTGATAATGTGAAAGATATTTGTCATTGATGTTGGTGGCATATCTGTGTATTGATCTTCTGCTGGAAGATGATGGCAGATTTTACACCAACATATGTGAGCAAAAGAAATATGGTACATGATTTTTAAGTCTAGTAGTGGGCAGAGTGTGCCTGTTTTCTTTTTCTTTGGAGGTTTTTTTGTTGCTTGTTTTTATTTTTTTATTTTGATAATGAGATGAAATGTAAATTGAGAAAACCTGTAGCATGTTCTACAATTATGTGGAAGAAAGTGTGTGTGGAGAGAGGTTTACTGTTTTCTTTGATTTTTTTGGTTTTAATTTTTTGTTGTTGCTAGAGATTTTACAGCATTACATTTTTGAGAATGTACATGACAGATTAATGCTGTGTAAGTATTGTGGTGTGTGATAAATTATGTGCATGTGTGTTTCTTGCCTTTTGTGGTTGCAAACAGCAGAGAGATGAAATGTAAATTGCTGAGAAAAATGCAAGAATTTACATAGTGTGGAAAGTGAGTGGGGAGAAGGGGCCTTCTTTTAAAATAACAAAAACACAAAATGCATACATATGTGTATTTGGCTTTAGTTTTGTGTTTTAAGTGTTTGTTTTCCTCGTAAAATCCCAGGAAATGTGAAAGAGAAAAAGAAAGCTGATTATGTGATTAGCATTGATGAAGCAAAAGATATTTTTCCTTGATGTTGGTGACAGATCTGTGTATTGATCTTGTGCTGGAAGATTGATGGCAGATTTTACACCAACATATGTGAGCAAAAGAAATATGGTACATGATTTTTAAGTTTAGTGGTGGACAGAGTGTGCCTGTGTTTTTCTTTTCTTTGGGATTTTGTGTGTGTGGTAGGTTGGTTTTTTGGTTGTTGTTTATGTTGTAATTTTACCATTGTAATTTTACATAATGAGATCAAATGTAAATGGAAGAAAACTGTAGCTTGTTCTACAATGATGCAAAAGTGGGTGAGGAGTGGTTTTCTGTTTTGTTTTTTTATGGGTATTTTGTGGTGTTGGAAATTTTATAATATTGCATCTTTTGATAATGTGTGACAGATAAATGCTGTATAAGTGTTGTGTTGTGTAATATGTGCCTGTGTGTTTCTTGCTTTTTGTGGTTTCCAAAAACCAGCACAGAGATGAAATGGGAAATGATGAGAAAAATGCAAAGTGTTTACATGCTTGTGAGGAAAGTGTGGGGGGGGGGAGACATTTTTTTAAAAAACCAATCAAATGCAAACATACGTATTGTTTTATTTTTTGTTTTGAAATGTTTTGTTTTCTTTGTAAACCATTGCTTTTATTTTACATATGACATGTCGTATATCTAGATTTATAGGTACATGTATTTGTGATATTATTTTAATCTTTATGTGGAAATGTTTCATTTTTGTCACTTA
>CM054164.1:10057403-10079903 GCA_028751875.1 Rapana venosa
TTGGCATTACATGCCATGTACACACTGCTGCTGTCTGACTCGCCACCCAAAGAAAGCACATAGCTATTTCTCCCCTTTTCATTTCCATCATTCACCCTCTGTCCTGTTTTGAGCAGATCTCTGTTGCTGTCTAAATCCTCGTCCTGTGAATGGACAACAAGCTGACAAGTTGAAAACTTCATTCACTTTCTCCCCAGGCAGGGATGCCCCAAGCCTGTCACTATAAATAGAACCGCACCTGGAAATTCTGTGCGAGGAATTCCCTCTGCTCTCTCTCTCTCTCTGTGTTTCTGCCTTGTTCTTTTTCTTTCTCCCTGTCACCTCCTTCTTGTCTATTTTCTGCCTTCTTGGTCCAGTCTCCTGCCTTCTGCCCCCCCCCCCCCCGAAAGACCTAAAAGATAACAATTCTCTCCCACATCAACGTCGGATGTGCTGGGCCTGACTTGTCAGGCGCTTAACGGCAGCGCAACGCATTTTCATTCGTATGAGAAACAACAGTCGCTGTCTGAGCGTTAGAAGAAGAAGAAGAAGAAGGAGGAGGAGGAGGAGGAGGAGGAGGAGAAGAAGGAGGAGAAGAAGAAGAAGAAGAAGAAGGAGGAGGAGGAGGAGAAGAAGGAGAGAAAGAAGAAGAAGGAGGAGGAGGAGGAGAAGGAGGGAGAAGAAGAAGAAGAAGGAGGAGAGAGGAGAGAGGGAAGAAGAAGAAGGAGGAGAAGAAGAAGAAGGAGAAGGAGAGAGAAGAAGAAGAAGAAAGAAGGAGGAGAAAGAAAAGAAGGAGAAGGAGGAGAAGAAGAAGGAGGAGGGAGGAGGAGAGGAGAAGAAGAAGAAGGAGGAGGAGAAGAAGAAGAAGAGGAGGAGAAGAGAGAAGGAGAAGAGAGAAGAAAGAAGAGAAGAAGAAGGAGGAGGAGGAGGAGGAGGAGGAGGAGAAGAATCCATCTTTCTTAGCAGATGTCGCCAGCTGTGACTGATGGTATGGATGGCACACACACACCCAGCATGCAACCTGTGACTCGAAGGAGAATGGACTCCACCAGGTTTAACTTGCCCAGCATGCAATTAACTGAATAATTCAATGCAGCATCTCTTCAAGAAAAAAAAAATCAACAGCAAAGGGCCGTAAACCAAGCATCCCTACACACCCACATACAACAGATTAAGGGGAGACAAAACCAAAACCCATGAAAGCTGACAGAGTATCAGTCACATGATAAGGGGTGGCAGTTCTCTCCCTTACTGTGTATCAGCTTGCACAAACTGTCCACCAGATGTCGCCTGGACACACAGGTCATGTGACTTCCGGTATAACAGCAGAAGGCAGCTGTGTGCTAGTTGTCTCCCTTCGTGGCCTAAGGCAGAGATGGTGATAGTGATTGAGTGGTCGGGGAGAGAGAGAGGACAATGACAATGACAAATTCTTTTATTTCGAGGATAATGAATAAGCACTCATGTGCTTTTTTACATCCAGTCCCCGCCCGTAGGGATACATCTTAATAATAACCCAACACTTATACACTCTCACAGTAGAAACAAGGGGAGATAACCCTTTTCAAAACAGCCCCCCCCCCCAACAAAAAAACAACAACAAAAAACAAAAAACAAAACAGCAACAACAAACAACAAAAACAAAAAAAAACAAAAAAAGAAAACCCTAACCCCCCCCCAATAACACCCCCAAAACAACCCCAACCAAAACAAACAAACAAGGGAAAGAAAAACCAAATCAACAAAAGAAGGAAAAAGAAAAAAAAGAGAAAAACAAACAACAACAACAAGAACAACAACAAAACCAAGAAAAATAATAACAACCAAACTTAATAAGTCATAAAGATAAACATCCACACATTGTCAAATGGTACATATACTTGTTACATATAACAATAAGATATTGAAATAGGACACTCATTAAAACTTAAATACAGCGGACAAGCCCAATAAAGTATTGAAAATATAAAATATGAATCCGTCATCAGGATACACTATAACTATAAGCAAAACGATAAAAAGGGGAGATATACAGAGACGGAGACAGAGAGACAGAAGTGTGTGTGTGTATTTCAGAGATAATATCCAATATATAATTCCCAAAACAGTACACGATCACCATCAACACTCATTTTTGATTATACTCGTTCAAATTATATGTCATGATAATGAAATAAACCCGATACCCATACATTCCCATAATAAAAACAAGAAACAAAACAAAAGAAGAAATCTAAACCTATACAGTCATTGAGAGAGAGAATGTGTTTAAGTGTGTGTGTGTGTTTTTGTGTGTGTGTGTGCGTGTGTGTGTGCGTGTGTGTGCGTGTGTATGTGTGTGTGTGTGTGTGTGTGTTTTAGGGATAATATTAATTATATAATACTCACATAGCACACGATCAACACCAAAACTTTTTGATTATACTCATACAAATTGAATGTTATGATGATAAAGTAAGTGCAATACCCATATACTCACACAATAAAGAGGGGAGAAAACCCCAATAAAGTCATAAAAAGAACATCTACACATTGTAAGTAAGAGAGACTTTTTTTATACCAGGATAATGAATTACTCATGTGCTTTTTTACATCCAATCCCCGACCGTAGGGTCACATATTAATAATAAACCCAATACTCATACTTTCAAACAGTAGAAGCAAAGGGGGAAAACTTTTTTTAAAAAAGGGAAAAAAACCAAACACACACACAAAAGACCCAGACAGACAGACAGACAGAACAAACAAACAAACAAACAAAACAAACAAACAAAAACACTCAACAACAAAACCCCTACCCCCCAACAAACAAACAAACAAAAAACAAGAAAAAAACAACAAACAAAAAAAGAGAAAAAAGAAGAAAGAAAAAAAGAAAAAAAACCCCACTCACACACAAAACCCAACCTCCCCCCCCCCCCCCCATCCCATACACACACATACACCAAAAACAAAAAAAAAATACCCCAAACAAATCAACTAGAGAGAAGGCCAAACTTATAGATCATAAAAATTGAACGCCTTCATATTGTAGAATAGTACACATAATTGTTACACATAATACTAAGATATAGAAATATGACATTCACTGGAGCTCAAGTACAGTCAACAAGCCCCAAATAATATTAAAATGAAGGAATAAAAACCACAACTATAGAAGGCGAGAGAGAGAGGAGAGAGAGAGAGAGAGAGAGAGAGAGAGAGAGAGAGAGAGAGAGAGAGAGAAGAGAGAGAGAGAGAGTGGTGTGTGTGTGTGTGTGTATGTGTGTGTGTGTGTGTGTGTGTGTGTGTGTGTGTTTCAGAGATGGTACTAAATTTATAATTCTCAAAACAGTACACGATCACCTTCAACACTTATTTTGATTACTCATACAAATTATATGTCACGATAATCAAATAAACTCAATACCCATACTCTCACACAATAAAAACAAGGAAGAAAAGAAAGGGGAACCCCCCCCACCCCCCCCCCCAGCCAAATCTATAAGGTCATAGTGGGGAAAGAGAGAGAGAGAGAGAGAGAGAGAGAGAGAGAGAGAAGAGAGAGAGAGAGAGAGAGAGAGGGATAGAGAGAAGAGAGAGAACTCTCAACTCTGAAATGATTTAATTTTTATTGCACATTGGCCTTACACCACAATACAATATAGAAAAGAAAATAGGAAAATATCTCATATAACAGCACCCATCTATATTGTACAATCATTGGTTAACTAAAAATCATATACATCTCATACCTACTACAGTTCAAATTTTAAGGATAGTTGTCAAACCACAGTTTACATTCCACATTTTCTGTAATGATCAGAGTCATAGACATTAGTATAAAAGGGGGAGATACAGAACATCATGATCATGTTATGCCACGGATTCTTGATAATAACCGATATAAACAAAGGTGAACATATTTAAGCAGTTTAACAGACGTACATCAAAGGATTGGTTACCTTGCAGACTTAAAGTATTTTCTTCCGCCTATTGCTTGCGTGAAACACATATTTAGATCAATTGTATCTGTGGATAGGATCAGTGGCTCTAAGTAACATGTGCAGAGAAAGTTCTTTGGACTCTTTTAGAAATTTGACTCTTAAATCTTCATAATTAGCACAAATAAACACAAAGTGTTTTTCATTTTCGATCTGGCTTTTACAAAATGGACAGATTTTATCATGAACAGATTCACTATAGCCATGTACATTGTTATTAAGTGGGAGTACATTAAACCTTAACTTCGTGATGGCAACACGAAAACAATAATTTTCCATATCCAGAACATAACTTTCTTTTTCGAATATAGTCTTAAATGATATAAACCGTTGATATCTATCATGATCTCTTATAGTTCCTGACCATTGTTGAATGAACATATCAACGAGCCTCTGTTTAAGTATGCTTAGAAACTTTTTCACATCCCCAACATCCTGCTGCAACCAAACAATGTTGAATTCGGTTAAGCATAAGATTTTTCTTATTTTCGAAACCCAGCACTGTTTTCCGGAATTGTCTAGCTGCAACAGCATTTGATACGCCTTATATGGTAACGGCACAGCCCTCACCTGGTTTACTTCATACCTCACAGACAGGATCCAGAAAGTTATTGTAAACAAAATTCAATCAAAACCTGTCAAAATGGAATGTGGAGTCCCGCAGGGATCAGTCCTGGACCCTGTTTTCTATACTCTCTACACTGCTCCACTCTCACATATAATAAACAACCACCATATTGCTCATCATTTCTATGCCGATGATACTCAGCTTCAGTGCAGTGATACTGTTGAAAACTTGCCTTCCCTCCTGACAAATATGTCCTACTGCCTTCAAGACATTCAAAACTGGATGACTCAGAACAAGTTACAACTTAATGCCGATACGATAAAACCGAAGCCATGCTCATAGGGACCCAACATAAACTTTCCTCTATCGCAAAAACTTCAATAGAAATCAGCAATACCTCAGTTCCTTTGTCCAACTCTGTGAAGTATTTAGGAGTAGTTCTTGACAACACACTCTATGAAAAAATTCATCACCCAGACCTGCCAGTCTTGCTACTATCAATTACTGCGCATAAGCGCGATTCACAAGTATCTGACCACTGATGCAACTTCCAAGCTTGTCACATCTCTCATTCTTTCACGTTTAGACTACTGTAATTCTCTTTTGGCTGGCCTACCAGCATCATCCATCCACTCTCTTCAACGAATACAAAACTCTGCAGCTCGACTGGTCCTAAGAAAGAAAAAATCTGAACACATCACTCCTCTTCTGCGATCTCTTCACTGGCTGCCTGTCTCACAAAGACTGGAGTATAAAATCAATACCCTCTGTTTCAAATGTCTCCACAAATCTGCACCCTCTTATCTCTGTAACTGTCTTTGTGCTTTCGAACACCCAGATTCAAACAAACCACTGTTGGCCATCGCTCCTTCTCTGTTTCTGGTCCATCCACCTGGAATGACCTCCCTCTTTCACTTTGACAAAAGCCTTCACTTGATACCTTCAAATCCAGCCTCAAAACACACTTATTTCCTACCTGAGACTTTCCCCCCAAATATCTGTCCCTAATTTTCAACAGCATTTTTCACCTTCTAAGTGTTGTTCCGAGTGTGTGTGTGTGTGTGTGTGTGTGTGTGTGTGTGTGTGTTCGTGTGTGTGCGTGCATGCGTGCATACCTGCGCGCGCATGATTTTGAAATCTGTTTTTCATTATGTTTAAGGAGAGTTGCATGCCTGTAAATGATTGAGTGCAAGCGCTTCGATTTGTTTGTCTTTTTACAAGATTCAGCGCTATATAAATTCCATATATTATTATTATTAACCATTCATTATTCATGTGTAATAATTTAAACCAATATCCTATACAGGCAGTGTATGAATGTACATAGAGAGGATAACTACACAAGTCTCCATATATCATTTTGTTTGGTGTTTTGGTTGGTACACCTAAAATCTTTTGCATGTCATCATGTGGACTTTTTCTATATGTTCTAACTGGTTTATTCCCCATACTTCAGCAGCATATAGCAATATTGGTTGTATTTTTGTATAAAAATTTTTGGAAAACAGTATTTACTGTCATCTCTTTATATTTCCGAAAAACTCTATTAAGCTGAACTACTGCCTTTTTCCCTTTTGTTACTAGATGCCGTGTACCGTTTTTCGCACTGATCATAGTTGTGAACCTGAACCCTAAATAGCAATAATTGTTTACTACCTCTAACCTCTGACCATCATAACACCATTTCTCATGTTCACCCCCAAAGCCCCCTTTTCTAGATACCATAACTTTTGTTTTATCTATGTTTACATCTAACTTTATCTTATTACAGCAAGTTTTTACATCATTTAACTGATTCTGAAGACCACTTGGTGTTGTTGATATCAATGCCACATCATCTGCAAATAACAAGATGAATAATTCCATAATATCTGGAAATAACTGTACCCCGTGTTTACCCCTTTCGTTAATTTGATCTGCTAACTGGTTTACAAATAGTGAAAATAGTGCGGGGCTAAGAACACAGCCTTGCCTTACCCCAATGGGACAATCAAACATTTCGGTTAATTCAAAATTTGCTCAAACGCATGATTTTAATGACCTGTACATAGCTTGTAGTGCAGCAAAGAATTTACCCTGTACACCTTGATCTTGAATGCATTGCATGAGTTTGTTATGCTGAACAGAATTAAAGGCTTTTCTGAAATCTACAAATGCAACATAAAGTTTTCTTCCTTTTTTGTTTATGTAGCTTTGAATAACTGCACATAGTGTAAATATCTGATCAACTGTTGAATATTTTCTTCGAAATCCTGCTTGACATTCTGAAATTAAGTTGTTGCTCTCTAACCAAGTGTATAGTCGTGTATTAAGTATTGAAGTATAGCATTTGGATATATTACTTAAGAGAGATATTCCCCTGTAGTTATCTACATCATTTAGGTTTCCTTTTTTATGCAGTGGTAGAATTATGGTTTGCAAGTTATGCAAGTTATACTTGCAAGCCAAGCCTCATCAATAAAGACAACTTCCCAATTCTATGCGAGGAAGTAGAAGTAGCAATTAGATCGCTGAAGAAAGGAAAATCAGCAAGAATCGACAACATCCCAGCAGAGCTGATCCAACACGGGGGAGAAGCAGTGACAGACATCCTTACAAGTATCTGCAACAAGATCTGGCAGACCGGAGAGTGGCCTACACCATGGACTCAATCACTCATCATCACTCTCCCCAAGAAAGTAAATCTCCAACAGTGCCAAAACTACAGGACAATCAGCCTCATAAGTCATGCCAGTAAAGTCATGCTGAAAGTGATCCTGAACAGGCTGAAACCACAGGCAGAAGAGATCATTGCCGAAGAGCAGGCCGGTTTCCGCCCAAATAGAAGCACCACAGAACAGATATTCAACCTGAGGGTTCTGTGTGAGAAATACAGCCAGCATCAACAAGATATTTTCCACGTCTTCATTGATTTTAAGAAGGCCTTCGATAGAGTATGGCATGACGCTCTGTGGGCCACCATGAACAAATTCAACATGGGCCAGAAGCTGATTCACACCATCAAGGAACTCTACTCAAAGGCCACCAGTGCAGTACTCGTACAGGGCACGGTAGGGGAATGGTTCCATACCTCAGTTGGGTCCGACAGGGATGTCTGCTGTCGCCGACACTGTTTAACATTTTCCTTGAATGCATCATGACTGACGCCTTGGAAGACCACACAGGCACAGTTAGCATTGGAGGGCGAACAATCACCAACCTCAGGTTTGCCGATGACATTGACAGTCTGGCAGGAAATGAAGAGGAACTGGCCAACCTAGTGAAGCAACTGGACAAAATATCCTCACGATACGGCATGGAAATCAGCGCCGAGAAAACCAAGCTCATGTCAACAGTGCCCAGCCAATCACCACCAAGATCACTCTCAGCGGAAAAGAACTGAGACAGTTGACCATTTCAAGTACTTGGAGCCATCATAAGTGAGGAAGGATCGAAGACCGAAATCCTAGCAAGAGTGGCACAAACAACAGCAGCAATGGCAAGACTGAAGACCATATGGAGAGACAGAAACATCCCTCTCGGAACCAAGGTAAAGTTACTAAATGCGCTAGTCACCTCAATCATGCTGTACGCATGTGAGGCATGGACACTGAACGCAGACCTACAAAGGAGGATCCAAGCAGTAGAAATGAGATGCCTCAAAAGGCTCCTTGGCATCTCATACAAGGACCATGTCACCAACAATGAAGTCCACAGAAAGATCACTCAACAAGTGCGGGACTATGAAGACCTACTGACCACTGCGATAAAGAGGAAACTCAGATGGTATGGGCACAGTAACACGCTCAGAAGGACTTGCAAAGACCATCCTGCAAGGAACAGTCCAGGGGAAGAGAAGACGGGGCAGACAGAGGAGAAAGTGGGCCGACGACATCCGTGATTGGACAGGGAAGGACTTCAGATGTCACCCAGGCACTCGCCCATGACCGCGCTAAGTGGAGCCAGCTGGTCCACCGTTCGTCCACCATGCAGCGTCCCCTACGACCCTGGCGGGTTACGGGACCAGTGAACAGTGAAGTGATAATTATGGCTTTTGACCATTCCTCTGGTAAATACCTCGTTCAAAAATAACATTAAATAAATTTGTCAGAAACATTACAATATTACTGCCACCAGTCTGCAGCATTTCAGCTAAAATGTCATCTATCCCACTAGCTTTACCCTTTTTAAGTTTGCCTATTGCCTGAACAACTTCTACTTCTAATATTTCTGTATTCAATGTATTATCTATTTCTTCTGAAGGTTCAAGTTCAATACTGTCATCGTTTCAAGTTCTTCATTATTACCTTGGAAAACAGTTTTGAAATGGTTAAACCACTCATCTGTACTAATACTGTTTACTACCTTTTTCTTTTTTGTACAACCCATTTTCCTTAGTTCATTCCAAAAGTATGATCCATTGTTAATTTCTTTTGCTAATGCTTCAGTCTTTTGCTTTCTAAAAGTGTGTCTTTTAGTTTTCAACAGATGTCTGTATTGTTTTCTTGTTGTAACATATATTTGCCTATCTAATTCTTTTCAACTTGCTCTAAAACATTAAAATATTTTTCTACATTCTTTTTTGTTTTTTCACATTCACTGTGAAACCACTCTGATCTTTTAGTCCTATGAATAGGATACCTTTTGAGCATACATTTGCTAGACTCTTTTATACACTCTACAAATATATCCAAAGCTTTATCTACATCCTCATCTAAGTTATTTATGGCCATTCTTAATTTATTTTGAACATTTGTGGTCTCCTACGATTTCTTGAATTCATTTTCTTGTGCCTCATTCCAGATAAAATTTCTCAAACACAGCATTTTCATTTACTTTTCTGTTATCAGGACAGTCATTGCCGTTTCCAGTTGTCTTTATCTTCAGGACAACGGTAATGATCAGACTCTATAAAGTTTTCAACAACTAAGGATAATATTTGAAGTGAAGAAAAAAATTCAACAGATGAAACAAAATAATCCACAGTGCTTTCCCCATGTGTATCCAACATATGTACAACTTTCATCAAATCTGTTTTACTCAGCCCATTCAATATAAGACAATCATACATGTTACAAAATTCAATCAGTTGTGCACCAAAATTGTTAACAGTACTATCCTGTGATTTCATTGGGAATTGGTCATTATTGGAACCAAACATTTTTTCAAAATCAGTACTATTCCCATTGAAAAAATAATTCTCATGTGCTGTTCTGGCATTCAAATCTCTATTTAAGAGAATATAAAAATCACTATGCAAATCATACAGATATGCTAAACATTGCCCTATTACCTCTAAGCCAAAATCATCTCATTGACCATTTCAGAATGGAGAATCATATGGAGGAATATAACAGCACATAAACATAATATTTTTATCTGTTGCAAAAAGACATTTATCATTTTTAACACAACAAAGTTTTCTTGTTCCACATGGACATGTTCTATAAACCTAGCAAATGTTTTTCTCACTAAAACAATCACACCACCTGAGTATCTCCCTTGATGGGATAATTTTTTTGCCTTTGAGGTGAATGTTACATATTCATTAAATAGATTTGATTCAAATTCAAAACCAACAAATGCTTCAGTTAAACAAATGAAATCATACAAAGTAAGAAAATTAATGAACTAAACATTTTCTAATTTCGGAAGGAGACCATTTACATTGTAATTAAGAAATTTAACTGAGCTATTACTTACATTTTGTACACAGGTTGTTATATTTGAACATGAACTGAAAAGGTCCTCTTTTCTTGAGAACATGCTTTTGGATAAAGTGGCCCGGCCGAATCCCTATTTGCTGGTGCTTGAAGCACTCTTCTTTTTGTGTTGTGGTTTGCTTTTGTCCCGTCTGATTCACAGACTCTGCTTTTTTAACCGACTCGACAATAATGCTTTGACTGCTGGATCGAACTGCAGTTTTCTGGCCTGTTTGCTTGGCTAGCCGAGAACTAGATGCAGCCCTCTTTGGTCGGGCACTGCGGAGTGCATGCAAGTTTGTAGGGGTCTGACCCTTCTCTTGATCATGGTCAATGCATGCATGTTCACTGTGTTGTTTATCACATGTATGTTCATTGTATTGTCTATCACATGCATGTTCTTTGTTTTGTTGTATCATTTGCAAGTGCATTTGTCTTGTTTATCACATGCATATTCACTGTGTTGCTTATCACATGTATGTTCATTGTCTTGTTTATCACATGCATGTTCACTGTCTTGTCTATCAGCAGAAGGAATATCTTTATCTTCATTGTTTTTATCTGCTGTGTCAGTCATGTCTGTCTTATCTCTATAGCTCTCATTCACATTTGTCTGTCTGTGTGATGTGCTTTGTGCATGACCAGAGTTCATGAATCTTCGCTGCATATACTGTTTCTTTTAAGCCTGATAGATGATTCTTCATTGAAAGTTTCCTTTTCAGGCTCTGTGATGCTGTTTGTGTCACTGAGCACATTCTCATCATCACTTGTCACTGCTAGCCTCCTGTTATGCATTTCAGAATTGTTTTCATTTGATTCAGGATGAAGTCAACACTGTCAAAAGTTTTCATTGGATGTGGATACTTCCAAACTTCTGTACTAAGCAGACTGCCTGGTGACTCTCTGTGGACCATTTGAAGTCCTGGAGCTTCTAGACCTTGCATTCACAACATTAGTCTGCTGGAAAGGGTCTTTCCTCATGACACTTCTTTTGTGTTCAAAGTTGTTTTGTCCATGTGATACACCATTTTGCACCACCTCCTTGTACGACCTAGTGCCTGGAACAACTGGCACAGAAGAATTCTTTCCACGGTCCTGATGTCTGGATTGAGAGAATTGTCTTGCTCTGTTTTCTGCTCTGGAGTTGATGCCTGGGTAATTCTCAAAATCTGCCTTTCTGTGGGGCTTGCCATAATTTATCCTGCTCTAGTACCCACTGGTGGACTGTTTCCATCTGTCAAGTGGCTTGTAAATGAGTCAGCCTCATCTTGTTGGGTGTAGTCAAAAAGTCTTCTTCCTTGCTGGTGTCTATGCTGCAGATGCCTATTACCCTGGTAGCTGTTTGAGTGCCAGGCTTTTTCATTCCTGCCGTATCCATTCTGCCTGCTAGTTTGCGCTTGAGGCCAGTTGTCTTCCCGATGACTGTGGCTGAATGACCTTGACTGCTCCTTATCTCGCACATAAAGTTTTCTGCCACGGTAGTATGCCGTCTTGGTAAGACCATGATGGAATTCCAGCATTTCTCTCTGGTGTGTGGTCAGGTCAGCAGCTACTCGGATACCACTTGGTCTCAGGTTGTCCCTTAGGTCTTTGTCACCCAAAATAGCCATCTTGTCTGCCCATCGCCAGAACTTCACAAGTATTTGCCAGGGTTCTTCATGGTGAGAGCGTTGCCTTCCATTGTGGAATGCTCTAGCGATGTCCTCTTGTTGCCAAGAGGGAGAAGATAAATGATTGTTCAGGGCATCTATAACCATCTGGCTTGTCATATTTTCATCTTCCTGGTTGAACTCACCAATGCCAATGAACCTCAGGTTTAGAGCCCTGGTGTCCTGTTCAGCGGATTCCAGTTTTCTTTCAAGCAGTTCTATCCTGTCCAGCATAGTTTCTTTGTCTACTTTCATTTCTTTTATGTCTTCTGCATGTTCAAGAACTGTTTCTTTCAGTTGACTGACTTCAGTGACGAAGCATGCAATATTGCCTTCTAGACTACGAAATTTTTCGTCAATGTTGTCTTTTATCCCTGTCAAATGGACTTGTAGACCATGTTGCATTTGGCCAAACTGCCAGTCAATAAAATGGAGAAGGTTACCTTGAGGTGTAACAGACATATTTTGTGCAGCTTTCAGGTGCCTGTGTTTGAAGAACAGTCAGCTTTTGTTTACCACACATGACACTGGAGTTCACAACACAATTTCAATAGACACATCACAAATTCTGTTTGGCTGCAACTAAGGTCCATTCAAGTTGTACAATAATGACATGCAACCAACTGCACCTGCAACTGAAGAGGAAGGTTCAGAGTTTTGCCTGCTAAACTCCAACAATGAAATCCTTCTATACTCATGTAGTTGTTCAAATGTTAATTGCAAACAAATTACTGACCTTTCCATCATTCTAATAACATTTTCGTATGCACACATACACTACCCACACATCAGCCAAATTTCAACTACTTCACTGCACTCAACTGCTTACAATCCATAAAGAAAACACAGAGCTGATTTGTAGGTCCTCAACCAATCACTGCCTGTCCACCCATCGCCAGAGAGGGAGAGAGAGAAGGAGATAGAGAAAGAGAGGGAGAGGGAGGGAGAGAGGGAGGGAGAGAGAGAAGGAGAAAGGGAGAGGGAGAGAGAAGGAGAGAGAGACAGAGAGGGAGAGAGGAAGAGGGAGGGAGAGAGAGAAGGAGAAAGAGAGAGGGAGAGAGAAGGAGAGAGAGACAGAGAGGGAGAGAGGGAGAGGGAGGGAGAGAGAGAGGGAGAGAAGGAGGAGAGAGAAGGAGAGAGAGACAGAGAGGGAGAGAGGGAGAGGGAGAGAGAGGAGGGAGGGAGAGAGGGAGGAGAAGAGAAGGAGAAAGAAGAGGGAGAGGATAGAGAGAAGAAGAGAGGAGAGAGGGAGGGAGAGAGAGAAGGGAGAGAAGAGAGAGAGAGGAGAGAGCAGAGAGAGAGAGGAGAGAGGAGAGAGAGAGAGGAGGGAGAAGGAGGAGAGAGAGAAAAGAGGTGAGAGAGAGAGAAAGGGAGAGAGAGAGAGCAAGAGAGAGTAGGAGGAGAGGAGAGTATGAAGAAAGGTAGAGGAGAAGGTGAGAGGGAAGCAGCGAGAATGGAGAAGAGAAGGAGCTTGAGTATGAGAGTGGAAAGACACCAAAATGTGACAGTCAGTGGAGTGTTTGAGTAACATGCACGTTCTCATTGAAATTCTACATTGCCAACAACTTAGAACTGTAACAAACCATCCTACTCACATCCAACATCCTCCCCAATTATGTGTAGACACTCGACCTGTGTCCTTCCCCTCACATTGTCCAACAACAGCGTTACCACTCCTTACTACTGATGCTTTCCTTCTTTCAATCTTCAATCATCACTTCCCTTCTTGTACACTTTCT
Organism: Rapana venosa; assembly: GCA_028751875.1. Taxonomy (NCBI): domain Eukaryota; kingdom Metazoa; phylum Mollusca; class Gastropoda; order Neogastropoda; family Muricidae; genus Rapana; species Rapana venosa. The sequence goes on from CM054164.1 coordinate 10,071,003, forward strand.
CTGTTTCTCTTCTCCACCCTCTTACCATTACTCTCCCACACCCTCTCTCTATCTCATCCCATCCCTCTCTACTCCCTTCCTCTTTTCTATCCCTCCCCCTTCCTTCTCTCTCTCTCCTCTCTCCTCTCTCTCTCTCATCTCCTCATCTTCCTCTCTCTCTCCTTTGGATGAGACTATAAACGGATGCCCGTGTGCGAACACATGCAGAACATCTTGTGTTAAATCCTTTTCCTCTTTTCGGAAGAGTAGGCCATTGTGGGCCGGTGGAAACAGATGACAAAACTGACAAAACTGCATACACATGGGGACTGGATGTAAAAAAGCACATGAGTGCTTATTCCATTATCCTTGATGTAAAAGAACAAATAAGATAAATAAATACTAGCTGCCGGGTCATGTAGTATCTTCTATAGAGTGGGAGTCAGAAATTTTGTTGTTGTATTTTCACCGATTTTTTTTTTATAGTATGAAAAAATGCAATGTGTACTTGTTTATGGGAATTGAAGACATAAGCAATACCAGGTAGTCACATGGAAGTTGGAAATAATCATCAAAATGAGGATTGCTTGTGTTCCTACAGCATTGACCTGCGCATACATACTGGGGTAAGGAAGCTAGCAGGTGACAAAGGACTTGAGGGGGTACAATGTTTGCTAAATTAAAAAAAAAAAAGTAAATCCTACCAAATTTGGGCAAAATCCATGAGTTTTGAGTCAGAGGCTCATCTTTCATAAGAAGTGTTTTTTTATTTCTGTGGATGCCTTAGTAGGTGCGTATGAAATATAAGAGTCACATAGAAAAACAGAAGGAAAAGTGAGAATTATTAATACAGGTGTGTAACCCCAAAGTCTTCTGGTCCTAATGGGGTCACACCTGGTGTCGTCTGCTTCATTTCCATGCTCCACAGTCTGTGCCTCACGCCATTTACAGGACTGAATGTCATTTCTACAATGGAGAGCTTCTGAAAGGGAAAACACTCCCTGTCTCTGGGGACAGTGGGGGAAAAGGTTGACAGCAGTGATCTCTCTTAGGGACAGTTGTCCTGCAGGGATGGTGTGTGTTGTGACGTCATGCACTGCCGACAGTTGGGGAGGAAAGGGAAGAGGATGGGGGGGGGGGGGGGGGGGGGGTGTTGCCTCCATGTGCATACAGCAGCTTTAGTGAGGAGTGAGACACTGTCCCTCAACACCCATCAGTCAGGCCAGGTATGAATATTCATATCAGCGGGGATTGGTCAGTTCCTATTGCTGGCCATGCTGTTCCTGTTCTGTGAGTGTGATGGAGTGTGTCTGAAATGACAGAAACAGAAAACCCAAAACTTCCCTTCCACTTAACTTCCCCAGGAGTCATTTTCACACGGCACTGGCATTCTTTCTTCAAACAGTGTGTGTGTGTGTGTGTGTGTTGGGAATGTTGAAAGTGGCGGACTTATTCTTTCCCAGCTCACAGGCTGTGTGCAGGGCGGGTGAGTGGTGCCCTTGTCAGGAGCAAGGTCATCAACAGTGTCCCCTGCAAAGGGTGGAAAGTTCTTCAGTTGAGACTTAAGCAAGGATTCATGTGCCACTGCACGCAGAACATCTTTCCCCAACCTTAAATTCCTTCTGCATTTCGAAAGAGTAAGGCAAAAGTGCTGGTAAGATCGTATGACCAACAAATATTAAAAAAACAAACAAACCCCAAACTCACATGAACTCTAGTGTCGTGTTTAGACATCACCCCGAAGTCAGAATGCAGCTACCTAAAGGGTGGGTTAAAAACGGGTGGCATAGGCAGTGATCTGGCCATTGGTGAACCTCAGAGGCCTAGTGGAGGAAGAGCAATAAATAAATAAATAAAAAAGAAACTTTTCATTTAAAGAATAACCTTCCATGTTTTGCACTGCTATGCTCTGATCACAAATTCATTTTTGCTTAATCAAGAGACTGATGCAGATCTTAAGTTGGTGGTGGGGGTGGGGGTGAGGGGGGTGGGTGGGCAGGGGAGGGACTGTCGGTGAGGGGGAGGGAGGGGGCATATAGCAAGGAAAATTAATTCAGCATTTCTATCAGGAATCATCCTAGATCTGGCCCTGCTAGTTTTTATTTTTAAAATTTTTTTTTCGTTCTTTGGCTAAGGCTCCGAGGTTCATCAATAGAGAGATTTTGCGTATGCGACCATTTTTACCCAGCAATAAGGCAGCCACATAACGACTTCAGGGACAATGTCTACACACAAGGCAAGGTGCATGCCTTGTGTATTTGAAAATAGAGGTCCAGTGCTAGATAGATGGCTTGATGAAAAAAAAAGCAGACACATCATTTATTCAATGTATCACTGGAAATAAAAATTTGACTTAAAAAAACAATTATCATTCATTCTCATTGGCATGCAGTGGCCCAGTGGTCAGAACATTGCGCTCGCAATCTGACGATTCGGGTTCGATTCCCGTTCAGGAGGATATTTCCCCTGGAGTTAACATCAGTGCAGACTCCACTATCCCCAAAAGTCCTTCTGATGAGACTATAAACCAAGGCCCTGTGTGCAAACGCATGCAGAACATCTTACACACACGTTAAATCCTGTTCCGCTTTTTGTAAGAGTAGGCCATTGTGTGCCAGTGGGAACAGAGGACAACATTTTCAAAACCGCATACACACGCGAGTGGATGTAAAAAAGCACATAGGTGGTTATTCCATTATCCTGGATATAAAAAAAAACAAAACAACCAATAAAAGTTGGAACAGGCTTGAACATGGGCGCAGATGTTCTGCGTGCATTGGCACATGGGACCTCGGTTTGGAGTTTCATTGGAAGGACGTTTTTTGTTGTTTTTTTCAAAACAGTCAGCACTGATGTCAACTCTAGGGGACAAGTCCCCTTGAACGGGTGCCTCTGCCATGGTTCAAATCCAGACTGTCAGATCATGAGCTCAGTGCAATACTCTAACCACTGGGGCAACTCTAAGCCAATCAAATCGTATACACGCTAGCAGGAATGCAAAAGCACACACACGCACGCACCCACACAGACACACAGAGGGACAGAGAGGAAGTATACACGAATACAAAGACAAAAGGCACACTAAGAGACAAGGGATAACATAATTATGCACACACAGATATGAAATCTAACTATCCCATAATGCATACAATCTAGGACTCTCTCTCTCTCTCTCTCCCCCTCCCTACCCCTCCCTCCCTCCCTCTCTCTCTCTCCCTCCCTCTCTCTCTCCCCCCCTCTCTTTCCCTCATTCCCTCTTTCTCTCCCTCTCCCTCCCCCTCCCTCTCTCCCTCCCTCCCTCTCTCTCTCCCCCCTCTCTTTCCCTCATTCCCTCTCTCTCTCTCCCTCCCCACTCTCTCTCTCCCCCTCTCCCTCTATCCCCCTGCTCTCCCCCCCCCTCTCTCCCCCTCCCTCTTTCCTTTCTCTCTCCCTACCCCTCCAGCTTTTGTAACCCCCCCCCCCCCCCTCCTCTTTTTCCCCCCTATCCTGGGTCAGCCTTAGTCGACAAAGGGAGAGAACAGCATACGGCCTCCTTCTGTTTTTGCAACGGAAGTCACGTGACCTGTCTGTCCAGGCGACATCTGGTGGGAGTTTTGTTAATTGACGCTCGGTAGGGGAGAGAACCCGCAGCGATCGATCACATGACTGATCTGTTGTCGGCCTTTCTGCTTTTTTTTTCTTCTTTTTTTTTTTTCTTTTTTCCTCGGGGTGTGTTTCTTCCTGGTTTTTGTTCTAGTGTACGTGTGTGTGTGTGTGTGTGTGTGTGTGTAAACGTGTGGTTCTTTGTCTCTGCCTCTGTCTGTCAGTCTGTCTGTCTGTCTGTCTCTTTCAGACTCTCTGTCTGTCTGTCTGTCTGTCTGTTTGTTTCTGTTGTAGGGTTTTTCCCTTGTTTGGTTGATAGTCCCTAATCAGGGCAAGGGCCACTTGAAAGAAAAAAAAGTATGCGCATTCTTATTCTGTTACCCTTGAAAAATAAGATTCCTTCATTCCTTCATTCATTCATTCTCTCTCTCTCTCTCTCTCTCTCTCTCTCTCTCTCTCTCTCCCTCTCCTCTCTCTCCCTCTCTCTCTCCCTCTCTCTCTCTCTCCCCTCTCTCTCTCTCTCTCTCCCCCTCCTCTCTCTCTCTCCCCCCCCCTCTCTCTCTCCCTTTTCTCTCTCCCTCTCCCTCTCTCCCTCTTTTTTCTCTCTCTCTCTCACCCTCTCTCTCTCCCTCTCTCTGGGAGAGAGAGAGGGTGAGAGAGAGAGATATGCAGTTAATTCATTCTCTCTCTCTCTCTCTCTCTCTCTCTCCTCCCCTCTCTCTCTCTCTCTCTCTCTCTCTCTCTCTCTCCTTCTATTGTTATTGTGTATTCTAATAAAGGGCATATGAAATGGTATGAAATAACATCTGAGCGCTTTGATTTGTTGCTTTACAAGATTCAGCGCTATATAAATTCCATACATTATTATTATTATTATTATTATTATATTCATACTTTCGATTTTCAATATTATTTTGGACTTGTTGTCTGTACTTGAGCTCCAGTGAATCTCCTATTTTAATATCTTATTACCACGTGTAACAACTATGTGTACTATTCTACAATATGAAGGTGTTCAATTTTATGATCTATAAGTTTGGCTTACTCTCTCTCTCTCTCCTCTCTCTCTCTCTCTCTCTCTCTCTTCTCTCTCTCTCTCTCTCTCTCTCTCTCTGTGTTGTTATTGCTGTGGTTGTTACTTTGTTCTTGTTGGTAATTTGTTTGGGTTTTCGCTTGTTTGTTTTTGTTTTGGTGTATGTGTGTGGTGTGTGTGTGTGTGGTGTGTGTGGTGTGTGTGTGGTGTGTGTGTGAAGGGGGAACGGTGCTATTTTTTTTAAATTGTTTTGTTTGTTTGTTTGTTTTTGGGGTTTTTTTAATGGTTTTTTTTCCATTTGTTTGTTTGTTGTTGTTGTTTTTTCTTGTTTTTTGTTTGTTTATTTGGAAGGGTGTTTTTGTCTGCTTTTTTGTTGTTGTTGTTGTTGTCTTTTTTTCTTTTTTTTCTCTTTTTTTTCTTTTTTCTTTTTTTGTTTGTTTGCTTTTTTTTCTCTTTTTTTTCTTTTTTTTTTTTTGGTGGGGGGAGGGGGGGGGGTGTTTCTGGGGTATGTTTTGTCTTTGCTCGTCTGGGGTTGTTTGTTTGTTTGTATGTTTTTTTGTTTTTTCTTCTTCTCTCTTTTTCTTTAAACAAATTTTCTTTTCCTTTGCTTCTTCTGCTTGAAAGTATGAGTACTGAGTGCATTTTAAATGTGACCCCATGGGCGGGGACTGATGTAAAAAGCACATAAATTTACTTATTCATTATCCTGGAAAAAAAGATTTTGTTTCTATTACTTACAATTGTAGATGTTCTTTTTTTGACTTTATTGGCTTTTCCCCCTCTTTATTATGTGAGTGTATGGGTATTGCACTTACTTCATTACCATGACATTCAATTTGCATGAGCATAATTAAAAGTGTTTGTGTTGATCGTGTGCTATGTGAGTATTACATATTTAGTATTATCCCTGAAACACTCCCACCCCCACCCCACACCCCCACACACACTCTAACAAAACAAACAACACACAACACACTCACACACACACACCCCACCAACAACACACAACACACACACACCACACACACACACACACCACACACACACACACAAAACACACTCCCCTCACTCACTCACCCACTCATATTCTCTCCCTCAACGACTGTATAGTTTTAAATTTCTTCTTGGTTTGTTTCTTGTTTTTATTGTGTGGATGTATGGGTATTAAATTTATTTCATTATCATGACATATAATTTGAAACGAGTATAATCTAAAATGAGTGTTGATGGGATCGCATACTGTTTTGGGAATTATATATTGGATATTATCTCTGAAATACACACACACACACTCTCTGTCTCTCTGTCTCTGTCTCTCTCTCTCTCACCTTTTATCGTCCTGCTTATAGTCATAGTATATCCTGATGAAGGATTCATATTTTTATATTTTCAATACTTTATTGGACTTGCCTCTGTACTTAAGTTTTAATGAGTGCCCTATTTCAATATCTTATAATTATGTGTAACAAGTATGTGTACCATTTGACAATGTGTAGATGTTTATCTTTATGACTTATTAAGTTTGGTTGTGTTATTTTTCTTGGCTTTGTTTTTGTTCTTGTTCTTGTTCTTGTTGTTTGTCTGTTTTTCTCTTTTTTATCATCTTTTGTTGGTTTGGTTTTTTCTTCTCTTTTGTTTGTTTGTTTGTTTTGGTTAGGGTTTTTTGGGGGGTGGGGGTAGGGGTGGGGTATTTTTAGGATTTTCTTTTAATTGCTTGCTTTGGGGGGGGGGGGGGGGAGGGTTGTTGGGGGGAGCTGTTTTGAAAAGGGTTATTTCCCCTTGTTTTTATTGTGAGACTGTATACGTATTGGGTTATTATTATTAAGATGTATCCCTAACGGGCGGGGACTGGATGTAAAAAAGCACATGTGTGCTTATTCATTATCCTCGAAATAAAAGAATTTGTCGTTTGTCTCTCTCTCTCTCTCTCTCTCTCTCTCTCTCTCTCTCTCTCTCTCTCTCTCTCTCTCTCTCTCTCTCTCTCTCTCTCTCAGACTCGAAGGACTAGATATTAGAAAAGAAAAGCACCGCGGGTGCTTATTCATTATCTTTGAAATAAACGCATTGCTTATTCATCGAAGGCTTAGACAGCGGCTACAGTTGTCCCTTATAACATGAGCGCTGATGCCGCGCGCTGCCCTTAAGCCCCTGGCAAGTGAGGACCAGCGCATCCGACTTTGTTTTCTTCTTCTTCATTCTTTTATATCGAGGATAATGGAATAAGCACTTATGTGCTTTTTTTTTTACATCCAGTCCCCGCGTGTATGTGGATTTGTGTATTCTGTCATCTGTTGAACACCGGCACACAATGGCCTACTCTTACGAAAAGCGGAACAGGATTTAACGTGTGCGCAAGATGTTCTGCGTGCGTTTGCACACGGGACCTCGGTTTATAGTCTCATCCGAAGGACTTTTGGGGAGAGTGGAGCCGGCACTGATGTTAATTCCAGGGGGAAAAAACGGGAATCGAACCCGGATCGTCAGATTGTAGGCGCAATGTTCTGACCACTAGGCTATCCCGCTTAGAAGAATCCAGCTTTGAGTAAGGGGCACATCACATCAGTCTGGCAGTTCTTTCTATCGTTCTCTCTCTCTTTTGTTGTTCCTCAGCATAGGCTCCAAGATTTCCCATTGGTGAAATTTTTCTCACAAGCGACCGCCCCCCCCCCCCCCCCCCATCGCCCCAGCATTAAGGTATCCGCACTCTGCCTTCATTAATGATGTGAAAACGCAACACCAGTATCCATGCAGTGGGTTTTAAAAAAACCCACACAAACATGTTCTTTGTCATCTATTCTTACCGGCGCGAATGGTCTACTCTTTTTAAAGGAAGAAGGGGTTGTCAACGTGCGCGTAAAGATGTTTGACGTGCGTCAGTACCCAGTGCCTTAAGTTGTAGTCTGACCTGCAGGACTTTCAGGGGGAGTGGAGTCCGTACTGATGCTAACTCTAGAGAACAAAAAAACAACAACTACCCACAACTCCCCTTGAATGTGTGTATGTACTTGTATGAGTGTCTTGGGATTTTTTCTCTGTCTTTGAGATAATGAAGCTTTTGAATTTTGAATTTGAATTTTGAATTTTGAATTCGAATTTGGCGAAGACTCAAACTCAGGCCATCAAACCACGAACACAACGCTCTAACCACCTCCCTATCCAGTGATTGGAAATAACCTATACACCAAGTTATGGGGACGGGATAGCTCAGTGGTCAGAGCTCTCGCTTTACCACAGCTAAGGTTAAGCAGCATCGAGCGTGGTTACCACTTGGATGGGTGACCGTTTGCGCGCCTTGGCTTCAGTACAGTTCCCCCAGTTCACCCAGCTGTAAATGGGTACCTGCCCTCTTTAGGGTCAGGGAAGGTGAAGCAGCGAGGGAGAGGAGATGCTGGCCCCTGGAGAAGTTGATGTCTGATGTCTCACTCCCCAGCGACCACATAGGTTATGGGACACCTTTACCTTTATACATCAAGGTTTTCTGCTCTGAAATTACATCTAGTTATTTTTAGCTCTGAAGTTACATCTCGTTAGTTTTTGCTCTGAAATTACATCTAGTTACTTTTAGCTCTGAAATTACATCTAGTTAGTTTTTGCTCTGAAAATAAAAATAGTTATTTTTTGCCCGGAAATTACATCTAGTTATTTTTAGCTCTGAAAATAACATCTAGCTAGTTTTTGCTCTGAAATTAAAGATAGTTATTTTTTGCCCGGAAATTACATCTAGTTATTTTTAGCTCTGAAATTACATGTGGTTAGTTTTTGCTCTGAAATCACATCTAGTTATTTTTAGCTCTGAAATTATATCTAGCTAGTTCTTGCTCTAAAATTACATCTAGTTAATTTTTTTTGCTCTGAAATTAGAACGAGTTAGTTTTTGCTATAAAATTATAAATAGTTATTTTTACCTATGAAATTACATCTAGTTATTTTTAGCTCTGAAATCACAACTAGTTATGTTTTGCTATGCAATCACAACTAGTTATGTCTTGCTATGAAATCACAACTAGTTATGTCTTGCTCTGCAATCACAACTAGTTATGTCTTGCTATGAAATCACAACTAGTTATGTCTTGCTCTGCAATCACAACTAGTTATGTCTTGCTATGAAATCACAACTAGTTATGTCTTGCTATGAAATCACAACTAGTTATGTCTCGCTATGAAATCACATCTAGTTATGTCTTGCTATGAAATTATTGTTTTCTTTTTTCTCTATAGCACCTTTCCACTCTTTCTATTCTTAAAGTTAGGTGTGGCATCTCACAGTGTGAAAGTTCTGGAACTAAAGAAAGAAAGAAAGAAAGAAA
>CM054164.1:10084903-10087403 GCA_028751875.1 Rapana venosa
TGGGTTGTTTTAAATTATTTGGGGGGTTTTTTTGGGGTTAGTTTTTTTGATTTTTTGGTTTTGGGGTGTGTTTTTTTATTTTTTTGAAATAATTGAGTGTTATGGTTTTAGTTTAGAGATTTGAGATTTAGTTAAATTGTGAAGTATTAATTATGAAGGAGGTTTGGTTTTAAAATAAAGGTTGGTGAGTGGTGTTATTTTGTGGTGAGTATTTAGAAATAGTTGGTTATTTTAATTGTTGGTTGTGAGTGTGTTTTTTATGTATTTGGGATTGGGTTTTTGGTGTTTTGTTTTGGGTGGTGATTTTATGGTTGGATGAGTGATTTTGGGGTTTGTTAAGGTGTGTGGGGTATGTAATGGTTTTGTGGTGATTTGTGTGTTTTGTGTTTGGTGTTTTGTGTGTTTGGTGTGTAGTGTGGTTTTGTGTTGGTATGGTGGTTTTTTGGTATTGTGGTTAGTGTGTGTGGTTTGTGTGTTGTGTTTTGTGTTGGTGTTGTGTGTTGTGTAGTTTGGTTTGTGTGTGTGTTTGTGGGGTTTTGTTGTGTGGGTGTGAGTGGGTTTTTTTTTTAAAAAAAATTTTCCTTTTTTTTTTTTTTTTTTAAAAAAAATTTAAATATATATTAGTTTTAATTTTATATCCCTTTTTTTTAAAATTATTAATATATTAATAAAATTTTATAGAATATAAATATAAATTTATATATTAATAATATTATTATATTTTAAATTTTAATAAATATTTAGAGAGGATTTTGAGATAAGATTGTTTGTTTTAGACAATTTGTTTGTAGATAAATAAGTTTATAAAGTTAATAGAAATAATGAATATATAAAGTTGAAAGATAAGTAGATAATGTGTTAGAATGAAAAAACTTGTAATTTAGACAAAAAATAGTTTAAATAAAAAAATTTAAAGAGTTAAAGTAAGAGAAAATTTAAAGTTGAGAGATAAAATTATAATTTATGTTGGGAAATGATATATATAGTTTTGTTATAAGTTTTAAAATATTTTTATATATAGAAGATTTGTATAGAGTTGTAAGTTATTATGGGTTATATTTTGAGTTAGAGGGTATATTTATTATTATAAGTGTGAATTGGTGGTTATTGATTAAAAAATTAAATTTTTTAGAGTTTAGGTTTGATAGATATGTTGTGTTTTGTTGTGAGTATGTATGTTTGTTAAAAGGTTATGGGTGTGAGGTATATTTATTTGTTTTGGTATTTTGTAGAATATTTTATACATTGTAGGTTTATGTTTGTAAAATTTAGGTTGTATGTTTTTAAAATATTTGATTTTTTGTATGGTATTTTTTGGAGAAAATGATATGTTAAAAGAAAATTTTAAAATGTAATTTGAGATGGAAAATTCTGATGTTGATGTGTAGAAAGTAAATATATATGTGGATGAGATATAGAAATATTTGATTGAATTATAATTTTGTTTGTGATTGGTTATGTGTTGTTTTAGTTTATTTTGGGTTTATATGTAATAAATTAAGATGAGAATAAATGTTTATAATATTAAGTGATATTTAAGAGATTTAGATAATATAGGATTGTAGTGATTTAATTATATAGGGATTTATGAGAGAATGTTTTAATAAATTTTTATTTTTATTAAGGCGCGCCTCCATTCGCCGGGCCCCCAGGGAGCCGGTTAATTTTTAAACCTTTCTACTTGATCTACCCCAACCCCCCTCCCCCACCTTCCACCCCCAACCCCGAAAAGAGACAAGTTAAAAGATCACTTTTCCTTCATACCTTAATTTCTTAAAATCGAACCCTTCTTTTAAAACAACAACAACAAAACCAACCCAGCAACAAGCAAAACAATTAATGTGGTCAGCTACAAAACGACGACGATTCAATGTCTTCCTACAAGCTGGGGAGGGATACTGGGGGCCTCTCAGCATCAACAGCATCCCCACTTTCTGGAGAGAAAAAAAATCCTGTGCTAGGATTTCCCTCTATTCTATCCCTCTCTTTGTGTCTGCCTTGTTCCTTTTCTTCCTGTCGCCTCCTTCTTGTCTCTGTTCTGCCTTCTTGGTCTGGGGGACGGGATAGCCTAGTGGTTGCGCTGGCAATCTGACGACCCGGGTTCGATTCTCGTTCAAGGGAATATTTTCCCCTGGAGTTAACATCTGTGCAGACTCCACTCTCCCCTTAAAGTCCTTCGGATGAGCCTATAAACCGAGGCCCCGTGTGCGAACGCACGCAGAACATCTTGCGCACACATTAAATCCTGTTCCGCTTTTCGTAAGAGTAGGCCATTGTGTGCCGGTGGGAACGGATGACAAAATGTACAAAACCGCAAACACACGGCAACTGGATGTTAAAAAGAACATCAGTGCTTATTCCATTATCCTCGTTCTAAATAAATAAATAAAATAAAATGATTTTAAAAAAATTCTCCGCCTTCCCCCCCCCTCCCCCCAAACTCTACCCCCCTCCCCACCCCGCCCTCACCAATTCTCGTGTTCCCGGTAATCTCTCTTCC
>CM054164.1:10099903-10108359 GCA_028751875.1 Rapana venosa
CCCCAAGAAAAAATCCAAATAAAAAAAACCCCCAAAAACAGACGGCCCCCCCATCAAAAAACCCTTTTTTTTAGTTTAAAAACCCGTTTTTTAAATTTATCCAGAAATTAAATAAATTTAAACCCCCAAAAATCCGGGGGGGGGAGGGGGGGAAAAAGAGGAGGGAAAAGGGAAAAGGGGGGGGTGGGGAAAAGGGGGTGGGGGGGTTGGGTGGGCCCGCAAGGGGGGGCGCCCCTTCTCTCTCACTTGGGTCCTGCTTAAATTTCGGGGCCTCCTAGAAACCAAAAAAAATCCGGGGGCGGAAGTGTGCGGGGGGTTAAATCCCGTTTGGGCCCCATTTTCCCCATCCATTAGAACCATGAGTGGTGGGCGGTGCTAGCTTTCATGAGACATAAAAAGAGGCCCGTTGTTAAAAATAATTATTTCCGCACATAAAAAGAACCCACGGCAACAAAAATGTTTCCCCCGGCAAAAAATTCGTAAAAAAAGCCACTCTGATAGGGAAACAAAAAACAGTTCAACAGGGGAAAAAAAAAAATAAGGGGGCGGGCTTTGGGGCCTTTTTGGCACGCGTCTTTTTCCCCCGGGGGAGCAGCCCGAAATTCACGAAAAAGAAATTGCCGTACTTTAAGTAAAAAAATAGATAGATAAAAAAAACCAAAAAAAAAAAATAAAAAAAGGCGCAAGGCAGAACCAATTTTTTTTTTCCCCACTCACCCCCCCAAAAAAAAAAAAACCCCAAAACAACAACCCCCAAAAAACAACAAAAAACAACAACAAACAAACAAACCTTCTTCCCGCACAAGCTGGAAGAGGGGTACCTTAAAAAAAAGGGGGGGCAACAAACGGTCGCAAAGGCCCAAATCTCACTAAACGGACTGGGCCCAAGGGTTTGCAAAAACCTGTGCTGTGGTGACTCTTCCTCAATCCCCAAAAGGAAGAGCCTTTGAAAATGTGCCCAAATTTATTGGGGGCGCGGACAGGTATAGCAGCTCAGTGGGCAGACACCCCCTTCCCCCCCCAGCCATATAAGCACACGAGCGTGGGTTACCATTGGATGGGTGACCGTTTGTGCGCCTCGGCTTTAGACAGTTCCCCCAATTCTCCCCAATGTCAAAGGTCCTGCCCTCTTTAGGGCAGGGAAGTAAAGCGCGAGGGAGGGAGTGGGGCCGCCCTCAATATGCTGGCCCTAGAGAAGTGAGGTCTCTGACGCCTCGCTCCCCTATGACTTTATGGGTTATGGGACACCTTGATTTAAAAAAAAAGTTTTCAAGTTCATTATATTGTGAAAAATACTATAGAATGCTTGCTAATCTATCTATCTATCTGTCTGTCTGTCTGTCTGTCTGTCTGTCTATCTATCTATCTATCTATCTATCTATCTATCTATCTATCTATCTATCTATCTATCTATTATCTATCTATCTATCTATCTATCTATCTATCATCTATCTATCTATCTATCTGTCTGTCTGTCTGTCTGTCTGTCTGTCTGTTGTCTATCTATCTATCTATTCTGCATCCAACTTTTTCTGTCTGTCACTCCCTTCCGTTTTCACCTGAATCTTTCGAATTTCCTGTGAACTCAACCTCACCTTACCTGGCCACTCTTTTACTTTCTGTTGCCTTTACCGTCCACCTCCCAACCGTAGAAACAATTTGAGGTTTTCAGTTTTCCCCAAAGTTTCAATCACTCCTTGGCCATTTCAGCCTCTCTCCCAAGAAACTTATCATTCTTGGTGACCTTCAACTTCCTTTTGACAACCAGTCCTCCCCTGATGTAAGCGCCTTTCTCTTTCTTTGTCTAACCACTCTCTTTCCCAGCTGGTAAACGAACCAACACACAGATCTGGTCACATTTTAGACTGGCTTATCACCGATGTTTCACAAGGTCTAGTCACATCTCAGTCTGTATCTGTCACTGACGAACTGCTCTCCGATCATTCTACCATTCTTTTCTCCCTAAACATTGCAAAACCTATCAGAAAGAAGAAGTGCATTACCCGTCGCAACCTCAAGGCCATAGATATTCACACTTTTATTTCCCAAGCTGCTGAACGTCTATCAAAAATCCCTGGCCCCATACTGACCCTTCTAAACACAAACAATTTACCGCCTCAGCCAACTCCTTGATGAGCATGCACCTCCTACTGACCATCTCCTGCCTGATAGGCCCTGGCACCATGGACACCCATGACATCCGGGTCGCAAAACGCAAACGCCGACAACTAGAACGCAAGGGGCGAAAAACAAAAACTGAAATAAACAAACGCTTTTTCGTAAACAAATCAACAAAGTAAAAACCCCTTAATCCATTCAGCAAAACCAAAGTATTATTTTCTCAAGTTCTTGATGCCACATCTATGAAATCCCCCTCTTTTCCCTCACATCTACTCTGCTTGGATCTGGCGAAGGCTAGCCCTTGCCTTCTATCTACAACCACTCTGAACTTCCTTCTATATTTTCTGCATTCTTTTCTGACAAAACCCGAACATTCGCTCTAGGCTTGGATCAGACTCCTTTCCAGCCTGTAATTTGTGATCCCAATTTTCTGGCACTCCTCTCCTGTCCTTTCATCCAGAAGCGAGAAAGAAATCAAGCCCAATTCTGAAAGGAATGACCATAAAAATCCTGCGATCTCGACCCCATACCTTTTTTCCCTTTTCGCACAGTGCCTGCCACAGCTTATACCTACTATCCCCAAAGATAGAAAACTCATCTCTAGTTTCTGGAAATGTTCCTTCAGCTCTCAAAACTGCTTTGTCCACCATTACTCAAAAAGCATGACCTTGACCCTAACATTCTGAAGAATTACGGGACCTGTTTCCAACCTTCCTCTTATCTCTAAAGTCCTTGAAAGAGTAGTTTCTGAAACAGCTCAACAACCACCTTCTCTCCAACAGTCTTCTTCCCTGCGTTTCAGTCTGCCTATCGCCCCAACCCCCGCACTGAAACCACCCTAGTTCACACCTTTAAAACATGCTTTTCTACTTGCTTCTGACTCAGGGAAAAATCTCCCTCCTCACTCTACTCGACTTATCTGCAGCCTTCAACATTTATTGACCACTCTATCCTTCTCCCCCGTCTTCAAGAAACGTTTGGTGTTACTGGTACGACCCTCACCTGGTTTAGCTCATACCTGACTGACCGATTCCAGACAGTCACAGTAAACAAGATTCAGTCAGTCCTGCCAGACGGGGAATGTGGAGTCCCGCAGGAATCAGTTCTGGGCCCTGTTTCTTTTCACTCTCTACACCGCTCCACTGCACATATAATTAACCGTCATCAGATCAACCATCACTTTTATGCAGATGACTCTCAGATTCTAAGCAGTGGACACACCTGAAAATCTGCCTTCTCTCTTGATAAATATGGCCTACTGCTTTCAAGATATCCAAAACTGGATGATAAAAAACAAGTTACAACTAAACGCTGATAAAACTGAAGCCATGCTGTAGGGACCAAAAACAAACTCTCTTCCTTTTACAACAGCTTCAATAGAATTGCAATGCATCAGTCCCTCTATCCACTGCTGTAAAGTATCTAGGGGTCATTATTGACAACACACTCTCTATGAAAAAAATCATCACCCAGACCTGCCAGTCGTGCTCTATCAATTAAGGGGTATTAGTGCAATTCGAAAGTACCTGTCCACAAAAGAAACATCAAAACTCGTGGCATCTCTCATTCTTTCACGTCTGGACTATTGCAATTTTCTTTTGGCTGGTCTGCCAGCATCATCTATCCACTCCCTTCAACGTATTCAAAACTCTGCAGCTCGACTAGTCCTCAGAAAAAAAAATCTGAGCACATTACCCCTCTCTTGCGATCTCTCCACTGGCTGCCTGTGCCACAAAGAATAAACTATAAGATCAGTACTCCCTGTTACAAATGTCTCCACAAAACAGCACCCTCCTACCTCTGTGAATGTCTTCACCTGTACACTCCTTGTTCCCTGCTCTGCTGCAGATTCCTTGTGCTTACAAACACCTAGATTCAACCAGTCCACTGTGGGCCGTCGCTCTTTCTCTGTTTCTGGTCCATCGATTTGGAATGGCCTCCCTATCTCTCTTCGCCAAAGACCTTCTTGTGACACTTTTAAATCTGGCCTCAAGACATATTTGTTTCAAACCTAAGAATTTCCTCTCCTGTTTCATTTCATAGCTATCCCTGCTTTTCAACAGCCAAGATTTCCAATTCCATCACCTTGCCAAGTGTATAACCTGTGTGTGTGTGTGTGTGTGTGTGTTTTGTGTGTGTGTGTGTGGTGGTGTGTGTTGTGGTGCATTTGGACTTGTTAGAACTATTACTTGCTATTGGTTGCTGACTGTGTAAAAATGAGTTGAGTGCAAGCGCTTTGATTTGTCTGTGCAAGATACAGCGCTATATAAGTTCCATTTATTATTATTATTATTATCTATCTATCTATCTATCTATTTTCTATCTTTATCTATCTATCTATCTACTATCTATCTATCTATCTATCTTCTATCTATTATTATCTATCTAATCTGTCTGTCTGTCTGTCTGTCTGTCTGTCTGTCTGTCTGTCTGTCTGTCTGTCTGTCAGTCTGTCTGTCTGTCTGTTGTCTATCTATCTATCTATCATCTATCTATCTATCTATCTATCTTCTGGGCTGTCTGGGCTATCTATCTATTATCTACCCATCCATCCATCCATCGATCTATCTATCTATCTTATCTATCTATCTATCTATCTTTCTTCTATCTATTATCTATCTATCTATTCATCTATCTATCTACTATCTACCTGTCTGTCTGTCTGTCTATCTATCTATCAAACTATCTATCTATCTATCTATCTATCTATCTATCTTCTATTATCTATCTATCTATCTATCTATCTATTTATCTATCTATCTACCTGTCTGTCTGTCTGTCTGTCTATCTATCTATCTATCTATCTATCAACTACTATCTATCTATCTATCTATCTATCTATCTATCTATCTATCTGTCTGTCTGTCGTCTGTCTGTCTGTCTGTCTGTCTGTTATCTATCTATCTAATTATCTATCTGTCTGTCTGTCTGTCTGTCTGTCTGTCCGTCTGTCTATCTACCAAACTAAGGAGCCCCCACCCCTTCCCTCCCCCGTGTTTGCGGATTGAATGGAAGCGCTCTGATTTGCAATTGCAAGATATGGCGCTCTATAAATTCCATATATTATCATCATTATTATTATTATTCGTCTGATGCTTTAGTTATTGTATCAACTTATCAAGAGCTGGGGGACACAACACTATAATTATCACAATGAACAAAAACTAGAGCGAAACGATCTTTATGTGTGTGTGTGTGTTTATAAGCGAGAGGGCTGGGGGGGAGGGAAGGAAGGAAAAAGAGAGAGAGAGGGGGGGAGAGGAGGGAGGGAGGGAGGGGAGAGAAAAGGGAGGGGGAGGGGAAAGGGAGAGAGAGAGTAGAGAGAGAGAGAGGAAGGGAGGGAGAGAGAGTGAGTTGAGAAGGGGGAGGGAGAATAAAGTGAGGGGAGAGAGAGAGAGAGGGGGTAGGGGTGGGGGGGGGGGGGGAGGTGGGGAAAAGATAGAAAAAGAAAGAGGATGGTTGAGAAAGAGAGAGATTCGGATTCGGATTCGGATAGTTTATTCATTAGGCCATGGCCCCTCATGAAGGGGATTGTGAACAAAACATACAACATGAAAACCATAAAACAGCAAATAAACACATTGATTCCTATAGATATGTAACAGAACCGCATGACTATGACGTGGCGATTTCTCTTAACTTGAATGCTTTAAGCAGGAACAGAGACAAATTCTGTACGTCCTTGTGTCTCACAGATGACATGAGTAAACTTAGTTTGAAAAGACATGGCTGATGTAATATTTTGGCAATATATATCTTTCTCTAATATCTTGATAAGTGGACAGCATAGCACAAAGTGTACTTCACTTCTTTATCTATTCACATAATGGACAAATCAAATCATTACATTACATTCTCTGTATCTAAAGTGATGTGTGGCCAAATCAGACACACCAAAATCTAAATCTGGTCATAATATATCTAAAGTGTAAATCCATATCAAGTGTCAAATAAAATTTCAGTTCATGTGAACTGGAAAATTTTTCTATAAGACTGAATCGTTCTACTAGTATGAATGTGATCATCCTTCTCCATCTTCTCGACTATGCTGCCTTTGGACACTATAGATAACTCAATTTTTTCTTTCTCGCCTCAGAACATGTTTGGAAAATGGCACCGCCCTCCCTGTTTTAGTTCGTACCTCACAATACGAACGAAAGTTATTGTCAGCAAAATTCAATAAAACCTTCAAACGGAATGTGGATCCACAGGGACAGTTCTGGGTCTGTTCTTTTCATCCTTTAAAAACTGCTCCACTCTCACAATAATAACCCCCATCATATTGATCATATTATATGTGATGACATCAGTTCAATGTAGAATACCTTGAAATCGGGCCTTCCCCCCTGACAAATAGGGCCCACTGCTTCTAGGAATTCAAAACTGGATGACTCAAAAAAATTACAGTTAATGCCGATAAAACGGACCTCTCAGGGGGAAAAAACTTTAAACTTCCTCCATCACAACGGCTCAGTGAATGCAATACGTCGGTCTCTGTCCAGCTCTGTGAAATATCTAGGTGGTTCTTGACAACACACTCTCATGAAAAATTCATCACCCAGACCTCCCAAAGTCTTACAAACTCAATTACGGCGCTAAGTGCAATTCGCAAGTACTGTCTACTGAAGAAACTCCAAATTGTCAACATTCTCATTCTCTCTCGACTGGACTACTGTAATTCTCTCCTGGTGATTTGCCGGCATCATCCATTACTCCCTTAAAACGCATACAAAACTCTGCACTCGACTGGCCCTTAGAAAGAAAAAATTGAAACATCACTCCTCTTTTGCGATCTCTTCACTGGCTGCCTGTCTCACAAAGAATAAAGTATAAAATCAATACCCTCTGTTTCAAATGTCTCCACAATCTTCACCGTCTTTTCTGTAACTGTCTTCACCTGTTACACTCCGTCCCGCTCCCTTCGTTCATCTGTAGATGCCTTGTGCTTTCGGACACCCAGATTTAAAAAAAACCACTGTTGGCCGTCGTCTTTCTCTGTTTCTGGTCCCCTCCACATGGAACGACTCCCCTTCCACTTCGCCAAAAGCCTTTATTGATTCTTTCAAATCTAGCCTCAAAACGCACTTATACTTACCGAGATCTTCCCCTGTTTTTTGTTCCTACTTCTCAATAGCTGCCTTCACCTCCACCACCCCCACCTAAGTGTGTTGTGTATATAAATTTGATATTTTGTTTATCTTGATATTTATGGCTGGTTGCATGCGTGTGAATGATTTGAATGCAAGCGCTTTGATTTGTTTACTTTGCAAGATTCAGCGCTATATAAATTCCATACATTATTATTATTATCCCAGTCTTGCCATCTGTTATCAATTAAACGTTGACGGAAAACTTTAATAAATACATTGACACTACCAACACCTTGATTTACCCACACATCACCAAAGCCATGTTTACATAGACAGACACGTACATCAGTAACCCAGTTGTTTTTCCCTCTACTATCTAATTCATACGACATTCTGTAAGCCTTAAAAGGAATTCTTGTTTCCTGCATTTGCAAAATTTTAAGCCAATAACGTATGGTTTGCACAGCAGAATTTATGTAAATTGGGTATCTATTAGTCTCACCATACACAAAATCATTAGGGGTTCGCCTATCAACAATACAAAAAACCCCCGAGAGAGAGAGAGAGAGAGAGAGAGAGGGAGAGAGAGGAAGGGGAGAGAGAGAGGGAAAGAGATTGAGAAAGAAAGAGGGTGATGAGGGAGGAGGAGGAGGGGGGGAGAAGAGAGAGAGAGAGAGAGAGAGAGAGAGAGAGGGAGGGAGGGAAAGAGATTTTAGAAGAAAGATGGTGATGAAGGGGGGAGGAGGGAGGGGAGAAGAGAGGAGAGGAGGGGAGAGAGAGAGAAGAGAGAGAGAAAAGAGAGGGGAGAGAGAAGAGAGAGAGAGAGAGAGAGGGGAGAGAGAGAGAAACGAGAGGGTGGGGGGAGGGTGGGGGGGAGAGATGAAATATTAGGAGAGAACTGAACACAGGAGATTAAATGTCAATTCTCCGGAACTCCCGCTGGGGTGGCCTGCCCGCTGTCTGTCTGTCTGTTGCCTGTTTGTTGTCTGTCTGTCTGTCTGCCTGCCTGCCTGGCCCCCCCTGTCTGTCTGTCTGTCTGTCCTGGTCTGTAGGCCTGTTTGTTTGTCTGTCTGTCTGTCTGCCTGCCTGCCCGCGTTGTCTGTTGTTGTCTGTTTTTGCCCGTTTGTCGTTGGTTTTTCTGTTGCCGCCGGCCCCGCCCCGTCTGTCTGCTGTTTGTTTGTTTTTCTGTGTGTTGTCTGCTGCAGCCCCCCTGTTGTCTGTTTTTTGTAGCTGTTTGTTTGTCTG
>CM054164.1:10108859-10118859 GCA_028751875.1 Rapana venosa
TTTGGGTTTTGGGTTGGGGGTGGTGTTGGGGGTTTTGGGTGGTGTGGTGTGGGGTGTGGTGGGTTTTTTAGTGTAGTGTGTGTGTTAAGTGTGTGGGTGTAGTGTTGTGTTCGTAGTTGTTTTGTGTAGTGTGGTGTGGGGGGGTGTGGTGTGGTGTGTGTTAGTGTAGTGTTTAATGTGAGTGGTGTAGTGTGTGTGGTTTGGTGTGTGTGGGTGGGGTTGTGTCGTGCAGTGCAGTGCATGATGTACTGTGTGTAGTTTTGTGTTTGGTTGTGTGGTTTTTGGGTGGTGTAGTGTAGTGTGTGTAGTTGGGGGGTTTGTTTGTGTGTGAGTTTTGGGTAGTGTAGGTAGTGTAGTTTAGTGTGGTGTAGTGTCTTTAGGGTCGTGTGTGTAGTGTAGTGTAGTTTTTGGGAGTGTAGGGTCGTTTGGTAGGGTAGTTGGTATGTGTGGGTGGTGGGGTGTGTGTAGGGTTAAAAAAATGTGGTAAGGTGGTTTTTAGTGTGTTGTTTGGTTTGTGGTTGTGTGGTGTGGTTATAGTGTAGTGTGTGTGGTGTAGTGTAGTGTAGTGTGGTGTATTGTAGTGTATTGTGGTGTGGGGGGTTTTAGTGTAGGTGTTACTAGGTGTGGGGTGGTGTGGTGTGGGTGGGTTGTAGTGTAGTTTTAGTGTGGTGTGGTTTTAGGTGGTTGTGTTAGTGTTTTTGTGTGTTTGTGGGGTAGTGTAGTGTAGTGTAGTGTACTATGGTTTTTGGTGTGGTTGGGTGTGTCGTGTCCTGTAGTTGTGCGTGTGGTGTAGTGTAGTGTAGTTGTGTGTGTGGGAAATGTAGTGTAGTGGGTGGAAATGTAGTTGTTTGTGTTTTTGTGGTGTGTGTGGTGTGTGTGTGTGTGTAGTGTAGTGTGGGGGAAAGTGTGTGTTGTGTGGTTGGTTTGTGTAGTTGGTGGGCGTTGGTGAAATGTAGTTAGTATGTGCAGTGGGTTAGGTAGTGTAGTATAGTATTGATAGTGTGTGTGGTGTGGTGTAGTGTGGTGTAGTGTGTGTTGTGTAAGTAATGAAGGGTTTGTGTGTGGTTTTATGAAATTGTAGTGTTGTTTAGTGTTGTATATGTGGTTTTTGGTGTGTGAATGTAGTATGTGTGGTTAGGTATGCGTGTAGTGTGTGTAATGTAATTTTGTGTAATTTTAGGTTTTTGTGGGTGTGTGTAGCGTTAGTGTAAAGTAGGTGGTGTGTGTAGTATAGGTTTTGTGGTGTGGGGTTTTGGGGTAGTTGTGTGTAGTGTAGTTGTTTGAGTGTGTGTGTGTAGTATAGGTGGGTAGTTAGTTGTGTTTTTTGGTGTTGTGTGTTGTGTTTTTGTTTTTGTTTGTGTGTGCATTGTGTGTGTAGTGTTTTGTGCGCGGTGTAAGTGTGTGGTGCGTTGGGGGTGTTTGGTTTTTGTGTGTGTGTGTTGGTAAGTGTGTGTGGTTTAAGTGTGTGTGTAGAGTGTAGTGTGTGTAAGCGTGTATAGTGAAATGTAGTTTTTGTGTGTGGTTTCATGTTTGGGTGGTTTTGGTGAAGGGGGGGTGGGGTGGGGGTGTTTTTGTGGCGTCGGTGGTGTTGGGTGTGTGTGGGGGTGGGGGGTGGTGTGTGTGTTTGTTTTTTTTGTTTGGGTGGGTGTGTGTTGTGTGTGGGTTTTGGTTATGTAGGGTGCGTGTGGTGGTTTGGGGGGGTTGCGTTTGTGGTGCGTGCGTTAGGTAGGGAGTGTCGTGTCGGTTTTTGGGGGTGGTAGCGTGTGTAGGTGGGGTTTTTGGTGTTGTGGGTGTGGTTGGTAATTGGTGTGTTGGGGGGGGGGGGGGGGTTCCCGTTGTTGGGGAAGGGTGGGGGGGGTGGCGGGGAGGGGTAAGGGTTATGGTCCCCTGGTTTTTGGGGCGGTCTGCCTGTGCTTGCTTTTGTTTTGGGTTAAAGGGGGGAGGGGGGGGGGGGGGGGTTTTTTGTTTTTATCTTTAGGGTTGGGTGGGGGGGGGGGGCGTAAAGGTTGGAGAGGGAAATTTTTTTTGAGAGAGTTGGGGGGGGGGGAGGGGGAGGAGAGAAAGAGCGAGACGAGAGAGGGGGGAAAAGGGAATGGAGAGGAGGAGGGGGGGAGGAGAGAGAGGAGAGAGGAGAGGAGAGAGGAGAGAAAGGGGGTGGGAGAGGAAGAAGAGAGAGAGTGTGGGGGGGTTTTGGGGGGGTGGTGTTGTGTGTGTGTGTGTGTGTGTGTGTGTGTGGGGTGTTGTGTGGTGTGTGTGTGTGTGTGTGTGTGTGTGTGTGTTTTGTGTGTGGTGAGGAGAGGAGACGAGTGAGAGAGAGGGGGACGAGGGTGAGCAAGGAGGGAGGAGAAAGAGAGAGGGACCCACACAACACACACACACACAACACACGCACACACACACACACCAACACAGAGTGAGAAAAAAAGGAGAAAGAATTTAGAGAGTGTTGAGAAGCATCTGGTTTGTGTGCTGTGTGCATGCGTGCTGGTGTATGTGCGTCGTGGTGTGTGTGTGTGGTGTTGTGTGTTTTTGTGTGTGTGTGTGTGGTGTGTGGGGGTGGTGTGTGTGTGTGAGTGTGTGTGTTTGTTTTTTTGTGGTGGGTGGGGTGTCTGTGTGAGTGTGTGTGTGTGTGAGTGCGCGTGGGTGGCGTGCAACGTGCGGGGTTTTGCTTGTGTGAAAATATTATGTGGGTGTGTGGGTGTGTGTGTGTGTGCTTTTGTGTGTGGTTGTGTGTGTGTGTGGGTGTGTGTTGTGGTTTTGTGTTTGTGTGTGTCGTCGTCTGTCTGCTGTCTGTCGTCTCTCTCTTCTTTTGTCTGATGACTGTGTGGTACTGTGTCCAGTAAAAGTCAAAGTCAAAGTCAAAGTCAAAGTTTTTTCCAGAGGGTGCGAGGCTTTTTCCTTTTTTCATAAAAGCCATAAATTG
Source organism: Rapana venosa (assembly GCA_028751875.1). Taxonomy (NCBI): domain Eukaryota; kingdom Metazoa; phylum Mollusca; class Gastropoda; order Neogastropoda; family Muricidae; genus Rapana; species Rapana venosa. The sequence goes on from CM054164.1 coordinate 10,111,783, forward strand.
GCCTTTTTAGGTGTTTTTTTGTGGTGGTGTGGTGTGTGTGGTGTGTGTGTGTTTTGGTTTGTGGGTGTGCGTGTGTGGTAGTGTTGTGTGCGTGTGTGTGTACGGTGTGTGTGTGTGTGTGTGTATTTGGGTGTGTGCGGTGTGTGTACGTGGGTGGTTGTGTGTTGTGTGTGTGTTTTTTGTTGTGTGTGGTGTATTTTGTGTGGTTGGTTGTGTACGTGTGTGTGTGTGTGTGGTTGTGTGTATGTTTTGTGTTTGTGGTGTGTGTGTGTGTGTGTGTATTTGTGTGTGTGTGTGTGTGTTTTGTGTGTGTGTGTGGTGTGTTGTGTGTGTGTGTGTGTGTGTCGTGTTGTGGTGTGTGTGTGTGGTGTGTGTGTGTGTGTGTGTGTTTGTGGGTTTTGTGTGTGTGTGTGTGTTGTGTGTGTGTGTGTGTGTTTTGGGGGTGTGTTATTTGTTTTTGTGTGTGGGTTTGTGTGTGTCTGTGCGTGTGTGTTTGTGGTGTGTGGGGGTTGTTTTGTTATGTGGTGTGGGGGTTTTTTTATTTTATTTTATTTTTTTTTTTTTATCGAGGAAAAGGGAAATAAGCACTTAGTGCTTTTTTCCATCCAGTCCCCGTGTGTTGGGGTTTTGTGAATTTGTCATCTGTTCCCCCGGGCACACAATGGCCTACTCTTACGAAAGGTAAAAGGGTTTAACGTGTGCGCAATTTGTTTTGCAAAGCGTTTTGCACAAAGGGGCCTCGGTTTATAGTCTCATCCCAAGGACTTTTGGGGAGAGTGGGGTCTGCATGATGTTAACTCCAGGGAATTTTTCCCCCTTTAACGGGAAACGAACCCGGGTCGTCAGTTGCGAGTGCAATGTGCTAACCTAGGGATCCCTCCATGTGTGTGGTGTGTTTTTTTTTTTTGTGTGTGTGTGTGTGTGTGTGTGTGTGTGGTGTGGTGGGTTTTGGTGTGTGTGTGTGTGTGTGTTTTGTGTGTGTGTGGTGGGGTGTGTGTTGGTTTGGGGGGTATGTGTATGTCTCTTGTTTGTCTGAGTGTGTTGTGTGAGTGTAGTGTGTGTCTTTAAGTATGTGTGTGGTGCGTGGTGGTGCAGTGGCGCGCATGCGTATGTGTGTGCACGCGCACAGCAAGCACAATGTGTACACTGCATTGTGATCCAGTTAGGTTCCCCTCCCGGGTTCCTCTCTTTATTATGTTTTAGCCCCTCACCACTCACACACTACACTCACAACACAACCACAAACTCTCCCACACACACACCCACACACACCACAAAACACACGCGCATCCACACAAACACACTCAACCGACACACACACACATCACACACACAACAAACCCCCACTCCACCCCACACACACACACCCACACCCACTCCACAAAAGACACACAAACACACAACACACACGCGCATGCACACGCCACACAAAAAACACCCTCCAAAACACACCACAAAAACGCACTCACATACACACACATCACACACATCTCACATACACTCACCACACACTCACTAACACACCCAAACATCACCCTTACCCGCCCACATACATACACACCAACACACAACACACTCACACACTCCCCCACCCCATACACACACCCACACTCTCCACACCACACACATCATATTCAGATTATTATGCCATAATATATATTCCCAAAATATTTTCCCTTCCCTTTCCCGTAAGGTGAGAGAGGGGGAGGGGGGGGGGGGGGGCGGACAAAAGAGAGCGACAGCGAGAAGAGAGGGGAAAGAGGGGACAGCAGACAGACGGACAGAGAGGGGAAAGAGAAAAACAACGAGACAGAAGGGGAGAAAGAGGGGAAGACAGAAGGCAGGACCAGACAGAGGGAGAAAGAGAGACAGACAGGGGCAGACAAAAAGACGACAAATAGCGCGAGGAGCCACAGGAAGGACACGAGGAGCACAGAAAACGTGTCGAGATAAGACGAGGCCCGGGGAGAGAGAGATAAAAGAAAAAAGACACAGAACGCAGGAAAGAGAAGGCAGAGAGGGGGGGAGGAGAGGGAGGAGGGGAGAGAGAGAGAAAAGGGGAGAGAGAGGAATGGGGAGAGGGGGAGAAAAAAACATACACAGACAGCAGGGCAGAGGGGGAGAAGGGGGAAAGGGAAAAAAAGAAAGGGGAAGAGAGAAAAGGGGGAGAGAAGAGGAGGGGGGTGGGGGGGAAAAGAGGGGGGAGAGAGAGGAGAGAGAGGAGAAGGGGAGAGAGAGAGAAGAGAGGGAAAGGGAGGGGGGGGGAAATGAGAGAGGGGAGGGGGAAAAAGGGGAAAAAAAAATGGGCCCCTGAAAGGGGGAGGGTGGGGGGGGGGGCAGAGGGGGGGGGGGTTTGGGGGTTTTTAAAGATAGGGGCGGGCCGGAAGAATTGGGGGGGGGTGGGGGGGGGGGGGCCCGGGGGTGTGGGGGAAATTTGGGAGGTTGAAGGGGGAAAAAGGGTGGGGGGGGGGGGGGGGAGGAGGGGGGGGGGGGGGGGGGGGGGGGGGGGGGGTAAAGGGGGGGGGGGGGGGGGGGGGGGGGGCGGCATTTCTAGGGAAAATTTACGCCCGAAAGTTTTTCGCGTCAAAAAAAAAAAAAAAAGTCCGTTTCCTTTGTTTCTTCAATTATTTTAGTTTTTTTATTTTTTTTTTTAGGGTATTCTTTTTTTTTTTTATCTTAGGGATAATGGAAAAAAGCATTTGTGGCGGTTTTTTTTACATCCACCCCCCTTTTTTGGGTTTGTTTTTTTTAAACAAAAGAGGGGCCCGCGCGCAAAGATAAAAATTTTAATATTTTTATAAAATTGGTGGTGTGGGTGTTTTTTAAATTTAAAGCCCTTTTTCACTTTATTTTTATTTTTGACGGGAAAGTAATATAAAAAGGGAAAATTGCAAACAAAAACAAAAAGGGGCAATTAACAGTATTTAAAAAACTAATTTTAAAACATACTACAAAAAAACTAAAATTACCCATTTTATCAATCCAAACCACAATGTCCACCAAACGAGGGTTTCGGGGACAAAATCTGATCCAGGGAAAAACCCTGGAAAAGGGCCGGAAAAAAAAGCTTTTAAATTCCAAAAATCAAAAAATAAAGGGACTTTTGGGTTAATTTTTTCCCCCCCCCAAAAATTTACAGTTTACATCTTTCACGTATTTTCCTGAAAGCATTTAGTTTAAATTGTACATAAGGGAAAACATATTTCTACGATTAAAACCAACCACGGGGATTTTTGGTTAGAAATGAAAGCTTTTTCGAAAATCTTTTCACTTTGTTTGTAAAAACCCATTATAGGGGACAATAGCCAAATCATATATTTTTTTCTAAAGTGTTTTCCACCAAGCTTTTTTGTAGCAACCTGTACCCCCTCATCAAGAAAAGGGAAAAAGGGTTATTTCAAAAGAACTTTTTTTAATTTCTCGGGGCCATATTTTGCAAGACTGTAAAACTTTTCTTTAAAAAAAAGTTTCCCATTTTGGGGGGAAACCCCCAACAGAAAGAAAACAGTACTAACCTTTTAAAAATAAAAAAGGTACCAGTTTGCCTGTTTTTTTCAATGATTAGGTCTTTTTTTAATTTTAAAATTTAGAATTCTTAAACATGTAAAAACCGTTTTGGGAATCAAACAAAAAAAGTATGTTGAATATGTCTTTGGGGAAAGTCAAGTAATATTTAAAATCCCAAAACACTTTACAGTTAGTTTCAGCTTAAATATAATTTTTTTTTTTCCCGGGTAGACAGCTCTTTTAAATTTTTTAATAAATGGAATAATAAAAGCTCCCACCCCTCATTGTTTTTAAAAAAAAACGGGCCCCAAATCGTATTTTTTTTTGAGATGATCGGGATAAGTAGTTTAATATTTTTTTTAAAACTAGGTTTTTTAAGAATTTTAAAAACTTTTTCCAACCTTTTCTTACAGAAGAATAATTGATGTAAAAATGGAGTTTTAAAAAATTTCCCCAAGGTGGGTGGGGAGGACTGTACTGATTTTTGAAAAATTTTTAAATTTGGGTTTTAAGGGTTTTTGAATGTTTAAAAAGGGGGAGAAGTGAAAGTTTTAATTTTTAAAGGGCCGAGCTGATTTTTTTTGCTCTTTTCGGAAAGGGAATGTAAACTTTATCGGGACTTCTTTTTTCAAACGTTGCTGTAAATTTTTTGTATTTTTTTAAGACTTTTTTTTTTGGGAAAAAGGAAAAAGGGTTGCCCGATATTATTTAAAAGGAAGAACCCCAAACTTCCTTATATGTACCTATAATGGGAAAGAAAAATAATAAAGAAAAAGTCGAAATGCTTTACAATAAAGACTCTGGGTTTTTTTTAAAGAAAATAATTTAAGCACTAAAAAATACTTCTTGTCCATAAGACAGTCTTAATCGAATAAAGGGACAAGGACAGATGCTTTTAAAACAGTAATATCTTGTCCCCCCCATGGGGTTTTTTTAATAGTAAAATTTTTAAGAAATTAAGAAAATTTCTTAGCTTTTAGTTGATTTTATTCAATATGCTGATTCCACGTTAACTTAGAAGTTAAAGGGAAAACTCCAAAGGGGAATTTTTACCCCGCTTGTTTGTATTTTAAAGCTTCTCCCTTTTATTTTAAAAAATTTGGGAGAACTTGTGGGTCAACACCGGTTTTTAAAAAGGGCAAGGTTGGTTTTTTCAGGGGAAATGTGAAAAAAACCATTCTTAAAAAATAACCAAATAAGTTTTTTCCAAATTTTTTTTTGATAATTTTTGATAAAAATTTAAAATGTTTTTGGGTTTTTTTGTTTTCTTTTCTTCCCACAAATCCATCCCCAAAAACTATATCGTCGCCTATTGGGAACAATAAAAAAAAACCCTTGCCCTTTATAAAAATTAGGAAGGTCTAAAATAAAATGTTGAAAAATAAGGTTAAAATTTCTGAACCTTTTGGGGGTACCCCTGTCTGGTGACCCTTTAGGTAAAATAATAATTTCCCAAATTTAGCTTGAATTTATTCTTTTTTTGACAAAAGCTTTTAAAATAGAATAAATATTGCCAGGGAAAAAGGCCCCAAAAAGATTTCAGTTTATAAAAACAATTTTTCTTCATGCCCCTACATATATTGCTTTATTTTACGTCAAAAAATGTTTGGCCAAATACATTCTTTCCCTTTGAGCAAACTGGTATTTAACTTAGTGGTTTTAAATTTTAAATAAAAAGATCAACGGAATCTACCCTTACGAAAACCTGTGATTTAAGGTTTAAATTTTAAATTTTTTTTCACAAAAATAAAAAAGTCATCTGTTTAAAATTATTTTTTTTCCCTCATCTTCCCGTATGTGAAATTAATGTATTGGTCTAAAAGTTTTTCTTATCCTTATGGTCTTTCCTTGCATTTTTACCGGGGATCAAAAAAGGGAAAATGTTTTCCCCAACGGGTTGGACTCCCTGGGTTTCCCGCGTGTTTTAAAGAGAACTAAAAATAGAAATAACCAATTTTTTTGGGAGATGCCTTAGTAGTTCATTTGATATTGAAAACTTTTTAAACCCATGATGTTTTTTTTTAGTAGGGGAGAGAAGTTTCCCTTCCCCCTTTAATTTTTGCAAAAGTAATTTGGGGGCATTTAAAATTTGTGTTGTAAATTTTCCCCATTCTGGGTCTAAAAAATTCTCTTTTCGGGACCTCAGTTTCTCTAAATGTTTTAGAATTTATCTGAAAGGTTTTTTTTGTGCTCATAAAAATCCCGAAAACCTATTTAAAGAAAAAATTTCAGCTTTTTCTGAACCCGAAAGAACTTCTTTTCCTGAATTTTTTATCCGGGCAATTCCCGTAAAAAAAAAACCCCCTTTTTTTTATATAATTGGGAAATTTTTTCCCCCACCTTTTTTTTGATCTGTTTTTTGAAAACGGGCTTTTGTTTCAAAACTTTCCCCCAAAACTGGCGCTTCCCTTTTGCTATAATACCTTTCATGCAAAGGTTTTTCTCTTTTCATTTAAAAGAGATTTTTTTTTTTTTTGCGCCCTTTTTTATTGTTTTTTATATTTTTTCTTTTTTCTATTAAACAGCTTTCGACAAAATATTTCCCCATATGTTACCCCGAAAAGTTTGTTGGGTTTTAAAAATGAAAATTTTGGAAGAAAAAACCAAACGCAGCTTGTTAAAAAATGTATTGTAAAATTTTTGTAAAAAAAGTCCCCATAAACCGGTTTTTTTTTAAAGTGTTTTGTAATTTTATTTGTTTTAAAAAAGTATTTAAATTTTTTTCCAATTCGCAAGATTCCCTTTAATTTAAATTTTTGGATAGCGTCTTTATCATTACTATATCCACAAGAGGGTTTATTAAGGGTAATTATAATTTGGGAAAATGAAACACCTTTCCCCAAAGTTTTTGGTGTGATTTCCCATTTACCAAATTTTGGGGCAAGCACAGGAAAATGAAAGAAAAGTCAATGGCCCCTTGCCCTATGACCCAGCAATATCTGGGGGTTTTTTTGTTACATTACCATCAAATTTTTTAAATAAAGGCAAGAAAAATCTACTATGTTTTTTCAACAAATTTTCTTGTAGTTTTTGAAGTTTCTGGCCCCTTTTTCCCAAAAAGGAGAGTGAGCATTAAAGTCCGGGCCCAACGACTATCCACTTTTTTTTTTGAATTTGTAATGTGCGAATCCAAATTTATATTTTTTCCCCATTTTGGGAAAGGGGATAAAAACAATTTTAAGAATATTTATTATTTAACCTTAAAAGGAAATTTTTAATACAAAAGAACAAAAACTAAACCCCTTTTTTGAAATTTTAATTCTTTTTGTACCCCTGTATAACCTTTAAAAAATTTTAGAATTTGGGGATGAAAAAATTTGATTAGGAATTGCTTTTAAAATTTGATGAAAAATAAAAATTTTAAACAGAAGTGGGGTGGTGAATTTTTAAATGAATTTTTATCAATTTTTCCCCCTCAAAATTTTTTTTTTTATCATTTTGTAAAACCAAAAATTTTTATAATTTGGGGGAATAAAAGTTTCAGTTTGGAAATTTTGAAAAAAATGAAAAAATTCAAAATGCTGGTAAAAAATTTTTTAACTGAACTTTGGAAAGGGGGAGAAGAAAGTA
>CM054164.1:10128859-10129880 GCA_028751875.1 Rapana venosa
CTATTATGTTATCTTATTTGTTTATTTTATTTCTTCGTGTATTTATTCTTTTACTTCGAGGATAATGGAATAAGCACACATGTGGGTTTTGGTTTGGGGTTGGTTTTTTACATTCTATCCCCGTCTATGTGGCGGGATAGCTCAGTGGTCGGAGCACTCGCTTTCCCCCAGCCAAGCTAAGCATCGAGCGTGGTTACCAGTTGGATGGGTGACCGTTTGCACGCCTTCGCTTCAATACAGTCCCCCAGTTCACCCAGCTGTCAATGGGTACCTGCCCTCTTTAGGGTCAGGGAAGGTAAGGCAGCGAGGGAGAGGAAATGGGCACCGCCCTCAATATGCTGGCCCTAGAGAAGTTGAGGTTTCTGACGCCTCGCTCCCCTACGACCACATCGGTCTGTATGCAGTTTTTGTCAATTTTATTATCCGTTCCCACCAGCACACAATGGCCTACTCTTCCGAAAAGCGGAACAGGTTTTAATGTGTGCACCAGATGCTCTGTGTGCGTCACAGGGCCTCGGTTTATAGTCTCATCCGAAGGACTTTTGGGGGAGAGTGGAGTCGGCACTGATGTTGTTAACTCCAAAGGAAAATATCCCTTTGAACGGGATTCGAACCTAGGTCAGCAGATCATGTGTGTGTGTGTGTGTGTGTGTGTGTGTGTGTGTGTGTGTGTGTGTGTGTGTGTGTGTGTGTGTGTGTGTGTGTGTGTGTGTGTGTGTGTGTGTGTGTAGGGGGGATGGGGGGGGGGGGGGGGGGTGCGTGTGTGTGGGTTGGTGGGTGTGGGTCTGTCTGTCAGTTTCCATGTCTGTCTGTCTCTATGTCTGCTTGTCTCTATGTCTGTCTGTCTGTCTCTGTGTCTGTCTGTCTGTCTCTGTCTGTCTGTCTATCTCAAAGGCTGTCTGTCTGTGTCTATGTCTGTCTGTCTGTCTGTCTCTATGTCTGTCTGTCTCTATTCTGTCTGTCTATGTCTGTCTGTCTCTATGTCGTCTGTCTTTATGTCTGTCTGTCTCTGTGTCTGTCT
>CM054164.1:10137880-10142880 GCA_028751875.1 Rapana venosa
GACTGGACACTGCAGACTCGGACATCACATGTTCACCAAGTTCCACATTGTCGGTGATTCTGAGGCGTGCCCCTGTGGCACTTCCCCCATGACAGTGGAAGATCACTTCCTCCTCCAGACCTGTCCCTCCAACACACCCAAACCTGAGGACTGGCCGATATCTGGCCTGCTGACCTGCTGATTAAGGACACACTCTTCGGACCCCTGGAGGGAGAGCCTTCAGCGTACCACGGCAGCATTTGTCAGGGCCTCAGGAGTTGCTGTCTGAGCGTTCGACAACGACGACGACGACGACGAAGAAGAAGAAGAAGAAGAAGAAGAAGAAGAGAAGAAGAAGAGAAGAAGAAGAAGAAGAAGAAGAAGAAGCCTCAAGTGAGATGCGTGAATGCGTGCTGTTTCCCTCTCCCCCCCTCCCCTCCCACCCCCCGCCCCCCTCCACCCGAAATTTTGCGTATGCTACCTGTTTTTGTCCACCATTAAGGTAGCCGTATTCCGACCAGGGAAGCTTCTAAACACGACACCGGTGAACTCGCGGTGTCTATTTACTCATCTTATTTGTTTGTTTGTTGATTTATTTATAGTTTATTAATCAAATTTTTTTAAAAACTAAAAACTGCTGTTATCCATTCCTCCTTGCACGCCTACGTTTTCCCGAAATGCGAAACGGGGTTTAAACACGTATGCGAAATGTTCTGCGTGCGTTGTCCTCACGAAACCTCAAGTCTGTTGTATCCTCCTCAGAGCGAGTTTGGAAAGAGTTTGGAGGAGTGGGACCTGACGTTAACTCCAGGCGGCAGATCCCCACCCCCCCACCCCCACCCCCCCCCCTGAACAGTCGTGTCAGGGCTGGGTTTGAACCTGAGTCATCAGATCACCAGTTCAAGGCTCTGACCACTGGACTAATCCCGCCTCCCCCCCTCCCCCCCTCTCCTCCCCTCTCCTCCTTACTCCTAGTCTGTCAAGGTTGGCAAAGTCAACTGTTCGGTTTTATTAATTTTTTGGTTGTTTTTTTTAAATTTTTTACCTCCATCGCTTTTTGAAAGAAACGAGTCTCACCACATGTGGACAGGAGAATGGTAACCGCAGGCTGGATAGGAACCATGACGTGTGACAGGAGTTTTCACTGCCATACTGTCGCAGCATAAGAAACAAAAAAAACCAAACAAACAAACGACGAAAGAACGAAAGAAAAGAAATATTCTGTTGGGTTCTGTCTGTCTGTCTGTCTGCCTGTCTGCCTGTCTGTCTGTCTGTCTGCTTGATTGTCTGTTGACCTGTCTGTCTGTCTGCTTGTCTGTCTGCTTGTTTGTCTGTTTGCCTGTCTTTCTGTCTGCTCTGTTTGTCTGTCTTGCTGTCTGCTGTCTGCCTGCCTGTCTGTCTGTCTGCCTGCCTGTCTGCCTGTCTGCCTGTCTGTCTGCTTGTTTGTCTGTTTGCCTGTCTGTCTGTCTGCTTGTCTGTCTATCTGTCTGTATGTTGGTCTGCTTATCTGTTGGTATGATTGATTGTCTTGTCTGTCTGTCTGCCTGTACCGCTGCTCTGCTGTTATCTGTTGTAACCTTCTGCCTGCCTGTCTGCTTGCCTGCCTGTCTGCTTGTTCGTGCCTGCCTGTCTGTCTGTCTGCCTGTCTGTCTACCTTTCTGTCTACCTGTCTGTCTGTCTTTCTACCTGTCTGTCTACTAGTCTGTCTATCTGTCTACTGTCTGTCTATCTGTCTGTCTGTTTTTCTGCCTGCCTTGTCTTTTCCCGTTCATTGTCATTTCCCATAAATTGAAAATGCAAGTTTTGAGCTGTCGGTTTCTTTCATTGTGCAATAGTCTATTGACACCTCATTAAACTTTTTTTTATTCGATTAATATTCATGAGTATGATGATGTATGATGATCGCAAGATAAAATCAGCCAACTGCTCCATCAATCACCTGATCTGTTAATTAGCCAATCTATCAACCAATCGATCAATCAGCCCCAAATCTGACTGATTAAACAATGATTTCTTGTGTGTGTGTGTGTGTGTGTGTGTGTGTGTGTGGTGTGTGTGTGTGTGTGTGTGTGTGTGTGTGTGTGTGTTGTGTGTGTTGTGTGTGTGTGTGAGTGAATGTGTTTGTTGTTGTATAATCAATCAAAATTATATTCCAGATGATACAATAATATATAACAATGCAATTGCTTTCTTTTCATCAGCCTATCTTTAAAACAAAAAACAACTTGATCAAATAATATCATAACCACATCTCTCCATAATAAAACCGTACTTCAAATAGAAAAATTTAGTAAACATGTAGGAACAACACTTACACTCGACAAAAACTAACCGGTCCGGTTGCTGCGCCCACCGGGCCCGGTAACCCCCGAGGCGCATCCATCAATCAAACTGGGAAGAAATGTGCTCCGGCCTGGATCGCAACCAGAGTCAGGGTACACTTGTCACAACGTACACATATCTGCCACTCCTCCTATTCACAACTGTACATTCGACAAAAGCAACGCAGCCCAGCACACACTAAACACAAAACACACACATATACAACACACACACAATAAAACTACTTCAACAAAAAAACACACGCAAGCCACACGCGCCGCGCCGCGCCCCGCGCATGTGCAACGCAAAGCAACGAAACTAACACAACACGAGCACAGCGCGCATCCCATCCCAACCCCACACCAACACAACACAACACAACACAACACAACACAACAACACACACAACACACTCACATCATACACATACACACGCACATACACACGTGTGAATTAAAAATTAATAACATCCATTCCCACATTATTATTATAAACTATTATCAATTATTATCATATCAATTAATTTTTTTTTTTTTTTTTTTTTTTTTTTTTTTTATTATTATTTTTATTATTTCTATTCTTTTATGTCGAGGATAATGGAATAAGCACTTATGTGCTTTTTTACATCCTGTCCCCGAGTGTATGCGGTTTTGTAAATTCTGTCATCTGTTCCCACCGGCACACAATGACCTACTCTTACGAAACGCAGAACAGGATTTAACATGTGCGCAAGATGTTCTGCGTGCGTTCGCACACGGGGCCTCGGTTTATAGTCTCATCCTAAGGACTTTTGGGGAGGGGGGGGGGGGGGGGTGTGGAGTCTGCACTGATGTTAACTCCAGGGGAAAATATCCCTTGAACGGGAATCAAACCCGGGTCGTCAGATTGCGAGCGCGATGTTCTGACCACTAGCTATCCCGTGTGTGTGTGTGTGTGTGTGTGTGGTGTGTGTGTGTGTGTGTGGTGTGTGTGTGTGTGTGTGTGTGTGTGTGTGTGTGTGTGTATGTGTGTATGTGTGTTGTGTGTGTATGTGTGTGTGTATGTGTGTGTGTATGTAGTGTGTGTTGTGTATGTGTGTATGTGTGTGTGTATGTGTGTTGTGTATGTGTGTGTATGTTATGTGTATGTGTATGTGCGTTATGTATGTGTGTGTATGTGTGTGTTTATGTGTGTGTGTGTTCATTTTCCTCCTGATTCCCATATCATCGTCTTTCCTTTCATTCCAAAATAGGTTTCACCACAAAAAACAACAACAACAACAACAACAAAACAAACAAAAACGAAGGTGGCAGCGGGGCGGTTGAGACCTTCACCCGCCTACCAAGTAAACTGCGGAAGTTCTGGGTTCGATTCCCAGCCTTGCCCTATCTTCCTTCGCCAGTTTGACGGGAAACATCAACTCAAGCCTTTGGAGAGATCTAAACCAGCGGGACCTGTGTGTTTTCAGACTTGTACAGACACAGGCTCCTTGGCATCTCATACAAGGACCATGTCACCAACAATGAAGTCCGCAGAATGATCACTCAACAAGTGCGGGACTATGAAGACCTACTGACCACGGCGAAAAAGAGGAAACTCAGATGGTATGGGCACGTAACACGATCAGAAGGACTTGCAAAGACCATCCTGCAAGGAACAGTCCAGGGGAAGAGAAGACGGGGCAGACAGAGGAGAAAGTGGGCCGACGACATCCGTGATTGGACAGGGGAGGACTTCAGTGTCACCCAGGCACTCGCCCACGACCGCGCTAAGTGGAGCCAGCTGGTCCACCGTTCGTCCACCATGCAGCGCCCCTACGACCCTGGCGGGTTACGGGACCAGTGAACAGTGAACAGTGAACAGACACGTGAAAAGAACCCACGACAGTTCACAAGAATCTCCAAAGAGCAGGGGAGTACTTCCTGACCGTCCCGGTCAAATTGGAAAGTTCGATTCCCGACTGCTTGCTCGAAGTTGGAATGCGGGTACCTAAATATGGTGGTGGTGGTGGTGGTGGTAGGGGAGGGGGGCGCGGGGGTGGGGGGTGGGTGGGTGGGTGGGTTGGGGGTGGTGGTGAGGGAGGGAACAGTCGCATACGCAAACATCTCACTATTGGTGAATCTCGCAACGCTAGGGTGAGGAAGAAGACATAATTATCATAACACCTTAACCTGAGATAATTGAAGGTCAAGGCAAAGGTGTCCCATAACTTATCAGGTCGTAGGGGAGCGAGACATCAGAGACCTCACTTCTCTAGGGCCAGCATATTGAGGGCGGCGCCCATCTCCTCTCCCTCGCTGCTTCACCTTCCCTGACCCTAAAGAGGGCAGGTACCTATTTACAGCTGGGGGAAACTAGGGGACTGTCCTGAAGCCAAGGCGCACAAACGGTCACCCATCCAAGTGGTAACCACGCTCAACCCTGCTTAACTTGACTGGGGAAAAGCGAGTGCTCTGACCACTGAGATAATTTGCGTAATCGAAAAACACAACAACAATAACCAAAAACCCCAATAACAAACACAAACAAAGAGAACAAAGTGAATAAAGTAGAGAACAATTTTGGAATGTAAAAAAAAAATGGAAAAAAAGAAGTTTAGGAAGAGCCCCCAATCTTGTCTGACAAAATTTAATGCCAGGCTCGTGGAAAGTGGAACTGCAGTTGTTCGAGCATGCAAAGAAATCATCAGAGAGAGAGAGAGAGAGAGAGAGAGAGAGGAA
>CM054164.1:10147880-10162880 GCA_028751875.1 Rapana venosa
TGTGGCAGAATTGCGAAGAAGAAGAATTGCGAAGAAAAATTGCGAAGAATTACGAAGAAGAAGAAGAATTGCGAAGAAGAAGAAGAATTGCGAAAAAGAAGAAGCAGAATTGCGAAGAAGAAGAAGAAGAATTGCGAAGAAGAAGAAGCAGAATTGCGAAGAAGAAGAAGCAGAATTGCGAAGAAGAAGAAGAAGAAGAAGAAGAATTGCGAAGAAGAATTGCAAAGAAGAAGAAAAAATTATTAATGCAAAGAAGAATTGCAAAGGAGAAGAATTGCGAAGAAGAATTGTGGACAAGAATTGCGAAGAAGAAGAATTGCGAAGAAGAATTGCGAAGAATTGCGAAGAAGAAGAAGCAGAATTGCGAAGAAGAAGAAGCAGAATTGTGAAGAAGAAGAAGAAGAAAGAAGAAGAAGAAGAAGAAGAATTGCGAGAAGAAGAAGAAGAAGAAGAAGAAAAAAGAAGAAGAAGAAGAAGAAGAAGGAAGAAGGAAGAAGAAGAAGAAGAAGAATTGCGAAGAAGAAGAAGAAGCAGAAGAAGAAGAAAAACACTTGCTTTCACAGAAAACATTTTGATGCCTGAAACCAGATCATCTTGAACATGGGATCATCAGTTGACGATTTTCACCGTCAACAATTGCAGTGTTTGTTCTGCGCACAAAGGTAAACGATGGAGCAAGGATTTGAACCAGGAACTCTGATTCTAACAACTTTCAACTAACAACGACCCGAGGAAGACTGTGTGGCCGACAGAGATAACCTAACCCTGCAAACCAAGCTGTCCGACCCACGAGAGGAGCTGGAAAGGACTTGCCACTATTTCTCCCAGACACATCTGACGGTGTAATGCAAACGAGAGAAGAAGAAGAAGAGGAAGAAGAAGAAGAAGAAGAAGAAGACTATATATTGAAAATTTTTTTATCACATTTCACGAATGGTTTGATGAAAAAAAGCAAACGAATACTATGCTGATTCAATGTAAAAAGGTCAAGGTGTCCCATAACCTATGTGGTCGCAGGAGAGCGAGGCGTCAGAGACCTCAACTTCTCCAGGGGCCAGCATATTGAGGCGGCGCCCATCTCTTCTCCCTCGCTGCTTTACCTTCCCTGACCCTAAAGAGGGCAGGTACCCATTGACAGCTGGGTGAACTGGGGGACTGTATTGAAGCCAAGGCGCGCAAGCGGTCACCCATCCACGTGGTAGCCAATCCAAGGTACCATCTTGGAAAATTTAAAATTAAAAAAAAAAGTGTGACCAAGTAAAGATTAACATGAAGGTGATTTTTGATACATCTTATGGCGAAGCAATTCTGTAAAATTCAAATACTAAAGACTTCAAGTAAATAAATAATATATAATAATATTAATAACAACAACACAAAACAACAACAACAACAATCAACAACAACAACAATAACAATAATAATAATAATAATAAATAATAATAATAATAATAATAACAATAATAATACATCATCATATCATCATCATCATCATCATCATCATCATCATCATCATCATCATCATCATCGCATCATCATCATCATCATCATCATCATCATCATCATCATATAGAGAATATGTATAGCGCTGAATCTTGTAAAAAAACCCCAAAAACAAATCGAAGCGCTTGTACTCAAATCATTTACACGATCAAGATGACAAGATCATAAGTGAATAGAGTGTACATGCAAAAGCTTTTCCGCCTAGTAGTGTGAAAGATTATTTCCATCTTTCGACACCAGCGCCAATGTCCAGAAATGAAATAGGAATAACTTTTCTTTCCGCGGACAAGATTTTGATGGCTTTTGATACAGTCAGTGCGCCATAGAAGCCACAGGCTGGCTGAAGGTTGTGGAACCAGACAGCGCCCAATCCTCTGTGTTTGTCTCTCTGTAACCGCTTTCTTCATCTTCATCGTCCCCCCCCCCCCCCCCCAACCCACCCTCCCTCTCCCTCCTCACTCCTCCCCTAGTCCCCTCCCCCCCCCCCCCCCCCCCCAACCCCATCCCCAACTTATTGATTCCACTGTCCGTTGTACCTTCGCTTCCTTTATTCCTCCTTCTATCGCTCTCAGTTTCGGTCTCTGTCTGTCTGTCTGTCTGTCTGTCGGTCTGTCTCTTTGTCTCTCTGTTTCTCTCTAATCTCTGTCTGTCTGTCTCTGTCTCTGTCTGTCTGTCTCTGTATGTCTGTCTGTCTCTTTGTCTCTCTGTTTCTCTCTATCTCTGTCTGTCTGTCTCTGTCTCTGTCTGTCTGTCTCTGTATGTCTGTCTGTCTCTTTGTCTCTCTGTTTCTATCTCTGTCTGTCTGTCTCTGTCTGTGTCTGTCTCTCTGTCTGTCTGCCTCTATCTCTCTCTGTCTCTGTCTGTCTGCCTATGTCTCTCTCTCTCTCTCTCTCTCTCTCTCTCTCT
The DNA here is from genome assembly GCA_028751875.1 of Rapana venosa. Lineage (NCBI taxonomy): Eukaryota > Metazoa > Mollusca > Gastropoda > Neogastropoda > Muricidae > Rapana > Rapana venosa. The sequence goes on from CM054164.1 coordinate 10,150,290, forward strand.
CTCTCTTTCTTTGCCCGTCTCTGTCCCTTTCTCTAATCTGTCTCTCTCTCTCACTGTATGTTTGTTTGTTTGTTTGTCTCTGTAAGTCTATCTCTGTCTCTCTGTCTGTCTGTCTGTATGCCTCTCTCTCTCTCTTTGTCTCTCTGCCTCTGTCCCATCTTCTATTCCTGTCTAGTCTCTCTCTCTCATTGATCTCTCTGTCTGTCTGTCTCTGTCTGTCTCATTCCCTCCCCTCCCCCCCCTCTCTCTTTGTCTCTCTGTCTCTGTCCCTCTCTCTATCCCTGTTCTCTCTCTCTCATTATCTGTCTGCATGTATTTGTCTGTCTGTCTGTCTCTCACTCTCTCCTCTCTCTCTCCCCCTCTCAGTGTCTGTCATTATTCTCTTCTTCCTCTCAAGTTTGTCTTCATCATCTTCTTTTTTTAAAACTTCTTCGCATTCATCTTCTTCTTTTTTTTAAATAAACTTCTTCGCATTCTTCTTCATCTTCTTCTTTCTTTTAACTTTTTCGCAGTCTTCTTCTTCATCTTCTTCCTTTTTTAAAAACTTCTTCGCATTCATCTTCTTCTTTAAAAAAAACACACAAACTTCTTCGCATTCTTCTTTTTCTTTTTTTTGTGCAATTCTTTGCAGTCTTCTTTGCATTCGTCCTCTTGGCAGTTTTTCTTCTGTGCAATTCTTTGCACATTTGCATTCTTCTTTTTTCCCTCATAATTCTTTGCATTGTTCTTCTTCGTAACTCATCTTGCTGCTGTTCTTGTAGTTCTTCTTCTTCTTCTTCTTCTTCTTCTTCTTCTTCTTCTTCTTCTTCTTCTTCTTTCTTCTTCTTCTTCTTCTTCTTCTTCTTCTTTTTCGCATTCTTCTTCTTGTTCTTCTTCTTGTTCTTCTTCTTGTTCTTCTTCTTGTTCTTCTTCTTGTTCTTCTTGTTCTTGTTCTTGTTCTTGTTCTGTTGTTTCTTCTTCTTCTTCTTCTTCTTCTTCTTCTTCTTATTCTTCTTCTTCTTCTTTCTTTTTCGCATTCTTCTTCTTGTTCTTCTTCTTGTTCTTCTTCTTGTTCTTCTTCTTGTTCTTCTTCTTGTTCTTCTTGTTCTTCTTCTTGTTCTTCTGTTCTTGTTCTTGTTCTTGTTCTTGTTCTTCTTCTTCTTCTTCTTCTTCTTCTTCTTCTTCTTCTTCTTCTTCTTCTTCTTCTTCTTCTTCTTCTTCTTCCTCTTCTTCTTCTTCCCTCTCTGCATTTCCTTGTCAATGGAGGAATTGGCTATGCCTGGTGTGGTGTTGTGATATAGAAGAAATATAATGCGTCATGGAATCTGCATTACATCATAACGGCATGTTTGCTTAAGCATGTGTGCATACGCGCGCGCCCACACTTACAAAACACCCACACACACACACACACACACACACACACACACACACACACACACACACACACACACACACACACACACACACACACACACACACACACACACACCACACACACACACCACACACACACGCATGGCTGAGACTATAGACTGAGGCCCCGCGTGCGAACGCACGCAGAACATCTTGTGCACACGTTAAATCCTGTTCCGCTTTTCGTAAGAGTAGGCCATCGTTTGCCGGTGGGAACGGATGACAAAATTGACAAAACCGCATACACACGGGGACTGGATGTAAAACCCCCCCACACAAGTGCTTTTTCCATTATCCTCGATATAAAAGAATAAAACAAAAAGCACACACGCACACATACTCTACACACACCCTACAACCCCCCCTCCCCCTTCCACACACACACACACCACACACACACACACACACACACACGCACGCACACACACACACACGCACGCACGCACACGCACGCACGCACGCACGCACGCACGCACGCACGCACGCACGCACGCACGCACGCACGCACGCACGCACGCACGCACGCACGCACGCACGCACGCACGCACGCACGCACGCACGCACCCACACCACACACACACACCACACACACACACCACACACACACACACACACCCTACACAACACACACCAACACACACACACAACACCCTACACCACCACACACACACACAACACCTACACACACTCACACACACACACACACACCACACACACACACACACACCCACACCTACACACACACCACACACGCACACACCCTACACCACACACACACATACACACACACACACACACACACACACACACACACACCTACACACACACACACACACACCACACACCCTACAACACAACATAATACACCACATACCACACACTCACACACACACACACTCACACACACCACACACACACACATACACACACATACACCACACACCACACCACACTCACACACACACACACACACACTCACACACACACACACACACACACACACACACACACCACACACACCACCCACACACCACACACACACTCACACACACACACACACACCACACCACTCACACACACACCACACACACACACACACACACACACACACACACACACACACACACACACACATCACACACACACACACACACTCACACCACACACACACACACACACACACACACACTCACACACACATACACACACCAACCCACACACACACACACACTCACACACACACACACACACACTCACACACACACACACACCCCCTACACACACACCCCTACACACACACACGCACACACCCTACACACACCCTACACCACACACGCACACACATACAACACACACACACCCACACACACACACAAAACACACACACACCCTCACACACACAAACACACACACACACACACCACACACAACACACACACACACACCACACACCACACACACACACACACACACACCCCACGTATTCCCCCTGCCCCCTCCACCTCCACCCTCCCATTGCATCCCCGTCCATCTTCCAGTTTAGAAGAGGTGACTAAGAAAGTGCAGAGTCAGCATGAATTTCATCATGGACAACACCCTCTCCACCCCCCCCCTCTCTCCCCGACCCCCCCCCCCCCCTTCTCCACCTATCATTTTTCCCCCCACCCGCCTTCACTCTTTTCATAAGTTTTGACATCTCCTTTTACGAAGAGAATGAAAAGACAGACAAGAACAGACAACATAGAGACAGACAGCACAACACAGCAGAATAACAGACGAATAGAACGGGGCAGCCAAAGCGGGACAACTAAGACAACGATATAAAAAAGAAAAAAAAAGAGAAGACAATATGAGACAGACAGACAAGAGAGACAGATAAGAACAAAACGAAACAAGAAAAACAGAAGAATAAGAAACAAATAGAGAGACAACAACAAAACAGACAGACATAGAGCAGACAACAAATACAGACAGACACAAAACAGATAAAGACAGACAACCAGAGAACCGAAAAAAGAAAGGGACATAGAGACAGACAGTTTAAGACAACACTAGAGAAGAATAGAGCCCAAAACAGACAAGCGGAAGAAAGAGAAAACTAGGAAAAGATATAACGACAACAACATGGGGAACAGCCAAAGACTAAACAAAAACATAAGAGACAGATATAGAGACAACAGACAGAATAGGACAATAGAGCGACAAAATAGGAAGACATAAGACAGAATGAGCAGACAACAGACGAACAAGAAGACATAGAGACGAAGACATAGGAAGACGACTTAGAGACAGACAGACATAGAGACAACATAGAGGGAAGACATGAGAAACAGACATAGAGACAGACATAGAGACAGACAGACATAGAGCAGCAGTACAGGACAACAGACGACGACATGAGCAGCAGATATAGAACAAAAACATAGGGGCAGACAGAGAGAATAGAGACAAAAACAGAAAGATAAGAGACAACAGACTAAAACAGACAAGCGAATAGGACAACATAGAGACAGAAAAACATAGAGACAAACAGACGACAGACATAGAGACAACGACAGACATAGAGACATAGAGACGAATAGAGAAGAAGACATAGAGAAGACAACATAGAGACAGCATGGGAACAGAAAAAACTAGAGACAGAGAAAATGGGAAAACTAGAGACGCAAGACATAAGCAGAAGGCAAACTAGAACAGACACAGAGAAGACAGAATAAAAAGAAGACAGACATAGAGAACGGGCAGACAGAAGCAGACCCCAAGACAGACAAAAAACAAGAGAAGAAGCATAAAACAGCAGACAAAAGAATAAACAGACAGACAGACAACGAGACAGACAGACAGACACAGAGAAAAACCAGACAAAAAGACGACAGAATAGAGACAGAAGCGACAGCAGCAAGAGAAGACAGACATAGCAGAAGACATAGACAGCAGACTAGAGACAGACAAAATGACACAACAGACCCCTTTAGAAGACAGACAGCGAACAACAGACAGACACAGAGACAGAAGACGACAAGACAAGCAGACTGAAAGAAGACTGGAAACTGACAGACGCCCCAAAACCCCACCAACCCAACACACCCCCCCCCCCCCCCCCCCCCCCCCCCATCCCCCCTACACAACCAAAAACACACACACACACCACACACACACACACCACACACACACACAACAAAACACCCAAAACACACACAACACATGATCTTGACCTAGGTTCAAACCCCGTTCAAAGGGGATTTTTTCCCTTTTGGAGTTAAAAACATCATCCCACCCCACTCTCCCCCAAAAGCCCTTCGGATGAACTATAAACCCGAGGCCTGTGAGCCCACAGAGCATTGGTGACACTTTAAAAACGTTCCGTTTTGGAAAGGGAAGGCCATTGTGTGTGGTGGGAAGGATAATAAAATTGAAAAAAAACTGATACAGCCGATGGGGTGTAGGGGGGCGAGGCGTCAGAAACCTAACTTCGGGGGCCAGCTATTGAGGGGGCACCCTTTTTCCCTTTCCCCTGCTTTTACCTTTCCCTGACCTTAAAGGGGCAGGCCCCTTGCGGGGGTGAAGGGGGATTTAAATGAAGCAAAGGCGTGAAAAAGGTCACCCACCAAGGGTAACCACGCTCGATGCTTAGCTTGGTGGGGGGAAAGCGAGTGCTCCGACCATGAGCTATCCCCCACATAACGGGGTAAAGTAAAAAAAAAAACCCCCCAAACCAAAACCCCAAAGGTTTTTTTCATTATCCTGAAGTAAAAGAAGAAATACACGAAAAAATAAAATAACCCAAAAAATAACTAAAGGTCCCGTTTCACCTTCATAAGAGTAGAAACATTTTTTGTCGGTAGGGAAGACTCAAAATTAAAAAAAAACAACAAAAACAAACCCCCCCCCCCCACCCCCTCCCCGTCCCCAGCCCAAAGTTGTTTAAGACACCTCTCCCAAGTCGGAATGCGTTTCCCCTTTATGAGGGGAAAACGGGGGGAAAATGCAAAAAAAATGTGGGGCTGTAACGAGGAACGAAAAAAAAAACAAGAGTTCTGGGGTTCCCGCCAAAATCTCTTTTTCTCTTTTTTCACAAATGACCCCGTATCCTAACGTAGCACTCGTTTTCCCCCAACATGTTAAAATTAAGCAGGTCAGCGTGGTTCCATTGGGTGGGGGCCGTTTTTTCGCCCTTGTTTCAAAATAAAATTCCCCCCGTTTCCCCCCCTGTAATTGGGGACCTCCCTCTTTGGTCAGGGGGTAAAGAGCGGGGAGGGAAAGGGCGCGCCCCCAATATCGGGCCCCCCGGGGAATTGAGGGCTCTGCGCCTGGGGTCCCTCCACGACCATTAGGGACACCTTTACCCGTAGTCACCCTCCCCACCACTATTAAAGTTGGGCTTCTCTTTGAGGGCACGACACGGGCAGGGGGTGGTTTCCCCAGCATCATTGGGGGGGGACCCGGTCCGGGGGACAGGCCCCAGGGGGACGACAGAAGAACCAGTTCTCCCCCTCAAGTTACAACACTCCGCACTCGACGGGGCCCAAGAAAGAAAAAAAAAATCGGAAACACTCCCCCCTTTCTCGATCTCTTACGGGTCCGTTACAGAGAGGGAGATAAATAATACACTTGTTTTAAATGTCTTCACAAACCCCGTTGGGCCCTCGCTCTTTCTTATTTTTGGGCCACTACCCCGGAATTTACTCCCCCTTTCACTTGCCAAAACCTTCATTTGATACTTTAAATCCACCTAAAACAACTTATTTCCCACCCGACACTTTCCCCATATCTTTCCCAATTTTTAACAGCATCCTTCACCCCCTAAGTGTGTTTGCGAGAGAGAGAGAGAGAGAGATGTTTTGTGTGTGGTGTGTTTTTTGTGTGGTGCGTGCGCGCGTACGGGGTCGCCGCGCGCATGGATTTGAAAAATGGTTTTTTTTTTTGTTTAAGAGAGTTGCATGCGATTTTGGGGAACCTTCGATTTTTTTTTTTTTTTAAAAATTCACGCTTTATAATTTCCCAAGAGATGATGTGAATATGTTGATTATTACCCTTTCCCCCATCCCCACCCCGAGGGTCCCGGTACATGGGCACGATGCGGCTTGAAGGGGGAATGTGCATGAGGCCCCACGGGAACCCCCCAGAGTGACAGAAGACAGACAGACCGGGCCCGGGGAAAATTAAACAGACAGGCCAGGGGAAAAGAAGACAGACAGACCAGGGGAAAAATGAAGACAGACAGACCAGGAGAAGATGAAGACCAGGCACTACACGCCTCGCCCAGAGAACAAATGTAGAGAAGAATACGAAGAAAGAAGAAGAAAGAGAATTGCGAAGAAGAAGAAGAAGAAGAAGAAGAAGAATTGCGAAAAGAAGAAGAAGAAAGAAGAAGAAGAAAGAAGAAAGAAGAAAAAGGGAAGAAGAAGAAGAAGAAGAAGAAGAATTGCGAAGAAGAAAAATAATACGAAGAAGAAGAATAATACGAAGAAGAAGAATGTGGAAAGAATACAAAGAAGAAGAATGTGGAGAAGAATACGAAAAAGAAGAATGTGGAGAAGAATAATAAGAAGAAGAATGTGGAGAAGAATACGAAGAAGAAGAATACGAAGAAGAAGAATACGAAGAAGAAGAATGCGAAGAAGAAGAATACGAAGAAGAAGAAAATACGAAGAAGAAGAATACGAAGAAGAAGAAGAAGAATACGAAGAAGAAGAAGAATACGAAGAAGAAGAAGAAAAATTGCGAAGAAGAAGAAGAAGAAGAAGAAGAAGAAAGAAGAAGAAGAAGAAAAGAAGAAGACGAAGAAGAAGAAGAAGAAGAAGAAGAAGAAGAAGAAGAAAGAAGAAGAAGAAGAAGAAGAAGAAGAAGAAGAAGGAGAAGAAGAAGAAGAAGAAGAAGAAGAATTGCAAAGAAGAAGAAGAAGAAGAAGAAGAAGAAGAAGAAGAAGAAGAAAGAAGAAGAAGAAGAAGAAGAAGAAGAAGGAAGAAGAAGAAGAAGAAGAAGAAGAAGAAGAAGAAGAAGCAGCAGAAGAAGACGAAGACGCAGAAGAAGACGAAGAAGAAGAAGCAGCAGAAGATATCCAGTGTCTTACCCTATCAGCCACCCCTCCTCCTGAATTCTCCCCTATGTATACCACAACTGTTAGCAGTGCTCTCGTTTTCAAAGAGAATAACAGAAACCACTAACTCCCCCCCCCCCCCTCACCCTCTCCTTCTCTCTCTTCCTCCACCACCCCCACCCCCCCCCCCACCCCCCCCTGGTCATACATTTCCTGTAACACCATTGTCCCCGCCCCCTCCTCCCCCCCCCCCACACCCTTTCCCCCCCAAATTTTCCCTCCTCCTCCCTGCTCATACCAGTGTTAAGCCTGCATCTCTCCCCCCCCTCCCCCCCCTCTCCCCCCTCTCTCCCCCCCCCCCCACCTTTCTCCTCTGGAAGCGTATTCTTTGTGATAGCACAAGTATGGACAACTAGCAAAGTCAAAAGTTGTAAAAAGTAATAGTCATCGTCATCGAATACAGAAACTGACTTTCGTTTTCTGAGATAAGTAGTTTTGTATTGTATCACTGGCTTCCAAAATTTTTAAAAAAAAATCCTTTGTTTAAACATTGATCTTTTTTTATATTTTATTTTATTATTATTATTAATTGAAATTTTGTTTCCCATTTATCTTTGTTATTTTATAATAATAATAATAATAATAATAATAATAATAATAATAATAATAATAATTATAATTATTATTATTATTATTACTATTATTATTATTATTATTTTGTTTTTTTAATTACATTTCTGGGCTACAGCTTTGAGGTTCACCAATGGAGAGATTTTGCGCTCGCGAGCGATTTGTTGTTGTTGTTGTTGTTGTTATTGCTGCCGCCCACCACGAGGGTAGCTGTATTTCGCTGTCGGGGGAAGATGTCTAAACACGGCATTAGTGTGGACGTGTTTCTGAAATGTTTAACCCCCCACCCCCCCTTCACTTCCCTTCCATTCCCTACCGGCACACATTTGCCTAATCTTTCCTTAGGCGGAACAGGTTGTTAACGCGTGTGTGTGTGTGTGTGTGTGTGAAGATGGTCTGCGAGCGTTTGCACACGAGACCTCGGTTGAGAGTCTCATCCAGACTTTTTTTTTTGGGTGGGGGGGAGTGGAGTCAGCCAAAGAACACAAGACCAACAACTATGTGAAAGAAGAAATCAAAAAGCGTGTGGGCCCCTAAGAACCTCCGCTCTCCACCATGAAGAGGAGAAAACTGATGTGGTTTGGTCACACCACAAGACACAACACCTTAGCAAAAGCCATCCTGCAAGGAACAGTCGAAGGCAAGAGAAGAAGAGGTCCCCAAAAGAAATCATGGGTTGACAACATCAAAAGACTGGACCGCCCAACCCCTGCAACACCTTCTACTAGCCACACAGGATCGTGAAGCATGGAAAAAGATCTCTGTTGCGTCTTCTCTCATGTCCCTCCCACGTCCTTTGGGACATGGGACTGAGTGAGTGAGTGAGGAGTCAGCACTGATGTTAGCTCCAGGGGAAAATATTCCCTTGAACGGGTGTCAATGCTCTAACCACTGGGATGTTGAAATGAATGTGTGGTGGTGAGGAAGCAGGGTGATGAACGGTTTGATCAAACAGTCTGCCATGCTTTCCATTCGTAAGTAAACTTACCTATAAGGTAGGAGGCACCGTGGTCGAGTGGTTTAGGCGGTCAACTCGTGATCCAGAGGTCGCGGGTTCGATCCCCGCTCGGCTCGGTGTTGTGTCCTTGGGAAAGACACTTTACTCCTATTTTCCTCACTCCACCCAGGTGTACAAGTGGGTACCAGCTCTGCTGGGGAAGTATCTGGCGACAGACTAGCGTCCTGTCACAGGGGTGGTGAAAAACCATCAGTTCGCTTAACGCTACAGAAACCGGGATAAGCTCCGGCTCTATGGGCCTTCTGGCTCGAAAGAACATACTTTTTTTTTTACCTATAAGGTAATGGTAAAGGTATCCCATAACCTATAAGGTCGTAGGGGAGCGAGCGTCAGAGACCTCACTTTTCCAGAGGCCAGCATATTTAGGGGGGCGCCCATCTCCCCTTCCTCGTGCTTTACCTTCCGACCCTAAAGGGGGGCAGGTTACCATGGGGGGGGAAACTGGGGAACTGGGGAGCGTACTGAAAAGCAAGGCGCAAAAAAGGTCACCCATCCAAGTGTAACCAGCTCGATGCTGCTTAAAACTTAGTGGGGGGGGGGGGGGGGGGGGGGGAGGGGAGCGAGTGCTCTGACCACTGAGCTATCCTTAATGCTGATATTAACATGTGTGTGGATTATGCTGGTGCTTATTAGATATTTTATGAGGCTGGCTTGAATAGTGATTATGTTCTATTTTGCTTTGTCGCTCTTAACTTTGATAGTGCTATGTTTAAGTGTGTGTGTGTGTGTGTGTGTGTGTGTGTGTTTTGTGTGTGTGTGTTTTGTGTGTGTGGACGTTGAGCGTGTGAATGTGTGTGTATGTGTGGCATTAAGTGCTGTCAACTTTTAAGGGGCGTGTTATTATTATTTAAAAAAAAAATGTATATGTTGTTTCATGCGTGTTCTGTACTTTTTAGAATACCACTCACGAGTTTTGATTTTGAGGTGTCAAAGTATTCTGGAATCTCGAGTCTTGAGTGCTGAGTTTTGAGTCTTGAGTTTTTGAGTATTGAGTCTATCCCGCCCTCTACAGACTGCTTTGAGTCGATGAAATCATGCCACTGGCTTCGTCCACCAGATAATGCCATGGTCACCTGTTAGCGACATCATTGTTTGCTAGTGTCTGGTGACGCAGAACACCAGCATGTGGACTGGCCAAGACTGTTGTCCTACTGCAGGGAAGGAACTACAGCACAAGGAGGGAGAGGAAGAAGAAGAGGCAGACAACAGAGAACACGAGGGGAAGACAGCATCAGAGAGTGAAGGACTGGCGGCCTGGAGTGGAACGACTTGCTCCAGAAAGTTGAAACCAGCAAGGAGTGGAGGAAGCTGGTTGCAAAATCTTCAGTGGTGCCCTAAAGGTCCAGCAGACTACGGGGTGAGGTGAGTGACTCACGCTTCCTCAATTGCGTCCATGGAAAAGCATTAAAAGTCAGGAAAAACAGTTGCTTTTCTTCCACGCCCTAATAATGATAATAATAATAATAATAATAATAATAATAATAATAATAATAATAATAATAATGACAATAATAATAATCATCACAATCATCATAATGATAATGATAATAATAATCGTCGTCGTCGTCGTCATCATCATCATCATCATCATCATCATCACCCCCCCCCCCCCTCCACCACCATCATCATCATCACCACCACCACCACCACCACCACCACATCCATCATCATCACTCATCATCAATCATCATCATCATCATCATCATCATCATCATCATCATCATCATCATCATCATCTGTAATAATAAATAATAATAATAATAATAATAAGGGGAACTTATATAACGCTACATCTTGCAACGACAAATCAAATCATTTTGCTGTCACAATAACACTTGCAACAGCTTTATAGACAGTGTTGATAACATTAAATACTATGAGAACATAGTTTTCCTACTAACCCCCCAAAAAAAAACAAAGAAAAAAAATCTAGGAGGTCAAAGTTAGTTTTGTTGCTTTTTTGACCCTACACCACACTATATTTATTTATTATTTATTTATTTAGTCTTTTATACCGAGGATAATGGAATAAGCGCTTATGTGCTTTTTCACATCCAGTTCTCGTGTGTATACGCTTTTGTCAATTCTGTCATCTCTTCCCACCGGCACACAATGGCCTACTCTTACGAAAAGTGGAACAGGATTTAACGTGTGCGCAAGATGTTCTGCGTGCGTTCGCACACGGGGCCTCAGTTTATAGTCTCATCCGAAGGATTTTTGGGGAGAGTAGAGTCTGCACTGATGTTAACTCCAGGGGAATATTATCCCTTGAACAGGAATTGAACTCGGGTCGTCAGATTGCGTGCACAATGTTCTGACCACTAGGCTATCTCGAAATATATCATACCAATATAAAAAAAAGTTCTGAATCCAGAAGAAAAACACGTTACTTTTGTACAAAGTGACCAGTAAAGCTGCAAAATTAATTACGACGTACAGAGCCTTCTCTTCACGGTCAGGGAAGGTAAAGCAGCCAGGGAGAGGAGATGGGCGCCGCCCTCAACACTATGCTGGCCCCTGGAGAAGCTGAGGGCTCTGACATCTTGCTCCACAACGACCACATAAGCTATGGAAACACCTCTATCGGGATAGCCTAGTGGTTAGAACTTTGCACTCGCAATCTGACGACCAGGGTTCGATTACCGTTCAAGGGGGATATTTTCCTCTGGTACCGTTCAAGGGGGATATTTTCCCCTGGAGTTAACATCAGTGCAGACTCCACTCTCCCCAAAAGTCCTTCGGATGAGCCTATAAACCGAGGCCCCGTGTACGAACGCACGCAGAACATCTTGCGTACACGTACAAATCCTGTTCTGCTTTTCGTAAGAGTAGGACATTGTGTGCCGGTGGGAACAGATGACAAAATTGACAAAACGGCATAAACACGGGGGCTAGATGTAAAACAAGCACACATGCATGTAAAAAAGCACACAAGCGCTCATTCCATTTTCCTCGATATAAAAGAATTAAAAAAAATACATATATATATATATATATATATATATATATATATATATAATATATATATATATATTATATATATATATATATTATATATATATATATATATATCTCGCGCGCGCTCTCTTGACAAAACAGCATACACACGGGGACTGGATGTAAAAGAAACCGCACAAATGCTTATTCCATTATCCTCAAGATAAAAAAAAAAAAGATAACATAAAAAAATAAACTAAAACTAAAACTAATTGAAGAAGACGAAAGGAAACGGTACTTTTTTATGACGCGATAACTTTCGACGCTGTAAAATTTTCCATAGAAATGCCCCCCCCCCCCCCCCCCCCCCCCCCCCCCCCCCCCCCCCCCCCCCCCCCTTCCTTTCACCCAGCCCAGCCAGCCCCCACAGCCTCTATGTCTGTCTGGTCTCACGTCTTTCCTTTTCTCTCTCACAGGACCTGACCAACTTCCTCCACCCCTCTGCCCCCCCCCCCCCACCCCACCCCTCCCCAATATCATCCAGAGCCGCCCAGTATCTTTACCCCCCCCC
>CM054164.1:10170380-10177880 GCA_028751875.1 Rapana venosa
GTAAGTGTGTGAGTGTGAATGTGGGGAGTTTGTTGTTGTGGTGTGTGAGATTGGTGTATGTGAGAGAGTGTGTGGTGTGTGTGTGTGTGAGTGAGGTGAGAGTGTGTGTGTATGTGAGTGGGGAGTTTTTGGTGGGTTTGTGTGTGTGGTGTGTGCATGAGAGTGAGTGTGGGTGTATGTGTGTATGTGTTTTTGTGTGTGTGAGTGTATGTGTGGTGTGTTAGTTGTGTGTGAGATTGTGTGTGTGAGTTTTGTGTTGATGTTGTGTGAGTTGTGAGGTTTGTGTGGTAGTGTGTCAGGTGTGTATGTGTGTGTATGTGAGTGAGTGTGCGGTGTATGGTGTTTGGAGTGTGTGGTGTGTGTGGTGTGTGTGTTGGGGGGGGGGTGGTGGGGGGTGGGGGAGGGTCATGTTATATGGCTTAATTGGGGGTTTAAAACCCCAAACCCCACACTCACACACACACACACCAAAACAACCCCACCACACACACACCACACCGCACACACACCACACACCACCACCACACGCAACTACACACACACCACACACACACACACACACCCCCCACACCACACACACAACCCCACACACACCACACCACACACCAAAACACCGCATACACACCACACATACCACACACACACACCACACACACCCAAACATAAACCACCCTCTCTTTTAAAATGTTTTAATTCAACGCATGAAAAAAAAATCATGTACATTTGCATCCCGTATTCGATTCTTTTTTTTCGTTTTTAATTTTGTTTCCCCCCTCCTCCCCCCACCACCCCCCCCCCTTCCCCCCCTCCCCCCCCCCCCCCCCCCCCCCCCCTTCCCCATCCCCCTTTCCCCTCACAACCCACATTCTATGACTCATAGTCATCCACATTGATCTTTATAAAAAAAAAGATGCAAAGAAATTTCTGCTGAATATTCATGATAATGTTTCTTTCATGCAGACACACTATTCCCAGAAGTCAAAGCAGCGTCTGCGCATGCTCAGAAAAAACCCATTGACGCATGCGTGGTTTACGTCGGGCAAACACGTGACGCGTGATGAAAGAGAGTGTGAATCAGTTTGGAAAACTTTATTTAGGCAAGAAGAGAACGAGTGCTTATCTGTATGACACGAAACCCGCCAGGAAAAGATATTAAAGAGATAGATAAAGAGATACAGACAAAATCAAGTCATAACTAATAATTTAAAAAATACTGATAAATTTAATACTGCCCCCCCCCCCCCCACTCCCCAACCACCACCACCACCATCACCTATCTTGGGGGATGTTGGGGGGGGGGGGGGGACCTGTCAGTATAAAATAACATCCCCCTCCCCTCCCTTCTGGAAATTCTGTGCTAGAAATTTCCTCTTTTCTATCCCTCTCTTTGTTTCTGCCTTCTTCCTTCTCTGCCTGTCATTCTGTCTAGTTTCTGTCTTCTGGGTCCGTTCTTCTGCCTCCCACCCCCCCCTCCCCCTCCCCCAAGAAAGACTTAAAAGATAACAATTCTCTCTTATGCCGAGGTCGGATGCGCTGGGCCTGACTTGTCAGGTGCTTAACGGCATTTTCGCTCATGTAACGGACAATAATAGTTGCTGTCTGAGCGTTAGACGACGAAGAAAAAAATACTTAGAATAATAATGTATGGAATTTATATAGCGCTGAATCTTGTAAAGCAACAAGTAATACTTATAATAATAATGTATGGAATTTATATAGCGCTGAATCTTGTAAAGCAACAAATAATACTTATATAGTAATGTATAGAATTTATATAGCGCTGAATCTTGTAAAGCAACAAATAATACTTATTATAGTAATGTATGGAATTTATATAGCGCTGAATCTTGTAAAGCAACAAGTAATACTTATATATAGTAATGTATGGAATTTATATAGCGCTGAATCTTGTAAAGCAACAAATAATACTTATAACAGAGAAACAACAATCAGTTTATATGGATCTGTGATTGGATGTGATATGATAAAATCAGGATTGTGTTTTACTGTCGAGAAACAACAATCAGTTTACATGGTTACGTGTTGGATGTGATATGATAAAATCAGGAATGTGTTGTTATTAAGTTTACACAGAAATAAAAATCAGTTTATTTGGATCTGTGATGGTTGTGACATGATAAAATCAGGATTGTGTTATCATTATAGAGAAACAACAATTAGTTTACATGGTTACGTGTTGGCTGTGATATGATAAAAATCAGTATTGTGTTATTATTATAGAGAAACAACAATCAGTTTATATGGATCTGTGATGGTTGTGATATGATAAAATCAGGAATGTGTTGTTATTAAGTTTACACAGAAATAAAAATCAGTTTATTTGGATCTGTGATGGTTGTGACATGATAAAATCAGGAATGTGTTATCATTATAGAGAAACAACAATCAGTTTACATGGTTACGTGTTGTCGGTGATATGATAACATCAGTATTGTGTTATTATTATTATAGAGAAACAACAATCAGTTTGTATGGTTACGTGTTGGTTGTGATATGATAAAATCAGTATTGTGTTATTATTATTATAGAGAAATAACAATCAGTTTATATGGTTACGTGTTGGATGTGATATGATAAAATCAGTATTGTGTTATTATTATTATTTTTTATATAGAGAAACAACAATCAGTTTGTATGGTTACGTGTTGGGCTGTGATATGATAAAATCAGTATTGTGTTATTATTATAGAGAAATAACAATCAGTTTATATGGTTACGTGTGGGTTGTGATATGATAAAATCAGTTTGTATGGTTACGTGTTGGATGTGATATGATAAAATCAGGATTGTGTTGTTAACATGTTTACACAGAAACAAAAATCAGTTTATACATGGATCTGTGATGGTTGTGATATGATAAAAAGGATTGTGTTATTATTGTTAACAGAGAAACAACAATCAGTTTATATGGATCTGTGATTGGATGTGATATGATAAAATCAGGATTGTGTTATTATTATTATAGAGAAACAACAATCAGTTTACATGGATCTGCGATTGGTTGTGATATGATAAAATCAGGATGGTGTTGTTATCATGTTTACACAGAAACAATAATCAGTTTATACAGTTCTCTGACGGTTGTTATACGATAACATCAGGATCGTGTTGTGCTGACAGAGGGAACATAATCCTTTTATCTTGGTGGGAGCAGGAGAGGGAGTTAGGGGGGGGTGGGTGGAGGGTTGTCTTTGATAGCTTGTGGTGTGACCAGCTAGTTCACACGTCTGGCAGAGGATACCATTAATTTTTGTGCATACCACTGGGTTGTTGTTGTTGTTGTTATTATTTTGTTTAACCCATCATTATGGCAACCACATTCCAGCTTCGTAGATGATGTTGAAACACGACACCTGCCTGTGTGCTTGTGTCATGACAAGAATATTGTAGTCTGTACCTGCGGGAAAGAACTGTTCTACTTTTCCAAAAAAAAGTGGAACAGGTTTGTTTCATGTGCGCGAGACGTACTACTGCGTGCGTTCACACACAGGCCTCCGTTGATTGTCTCAACCGTGTGCTCCATCTCTCTCTCTCTCTCTCTCTCATTCTAACATACACACACATATACACACACACATACACTACACACACACACACACACACTTACACACAAACACACAACACACACCTACACACAACACACCTACAACAAACACACACACACTACACCACACACACACACACACTACACAACACACACACATACACACACTACACACACACACACACACTACACACCACACACAACACACACACACTAACACACACATAACACACAACACTACACACCACACTAACAAACACACTCAACACACACACTACATACAAACACACACACTACACACACTACATACAAACACACACACTACACCAACACACACACTACACACACACACCACTACTACACACACAACACACACTACACACACACTACACACACACTACACACACACTACACTACACACACACAAACACACACACACACACACACACACAAAACACAGCACAAACAAAACACACACACACACACACACAAACACACGCACACAAACACACACAAACACACACACACAAACACTCACACACACCTTTGGATGAAACTATAAACCGAGTCCCCATGTGCGAACTCGCGCAGAACATCTTGCGCACACGTTAAATCCTGTTCCGCTTTTCGAAAGAGTAGACCATTGTCTGCCGATGGGATCAGACGACGAAATTGATAAAATGGCGTACACATGGGGACTGGATGTTAACAAAAAGCACACGATTGCTAATTCCATTATCCTCGAAATGAAAGAATAAATAAATAAATAAATCTATCTCATTCTATCTCTCTCTCATTCTAACACATACAAACACACACTCCACTCACTCACACACTCACACGTCACCCCCCCCCCCCCCCACCACCACACACCACAATGCAATGCCAACCACCAACCACCACCACCACCACCACCACCACCACACACAACCCCATCCCTTATCCCCCACTCCCCCACCCCCACCCCTCAACCTTTCTGAGTTTCAGTATCCAAACACACACACACACACTCCACCCACCCACCCACACACACACACACACACACATCACACACACACACACACACACACTTACATACACACACACACACACACACACACAACACCACACACACACACACACACACACACACACACAACACACCACACACCACACACAACACACACCACACACACACACACATAACACACACACACACACACCGCCCACCACACCACACACACAACACACACACACACACTACATACACACACACACAAACACACTACACCCCCCCCACACACACCACACACACACACACACACACACACTACACACACACACACACACACACCACACACTACACTACACACTACACACACTAAACACACACCACTACACACACCACACACAAACATACACACACAACACACACATACACACACACACACTACATACACCCCCCCTACATCCCCCCCCCCCCACACACACACCACATACACACACTATACACACACACTACACACACTACACACACACACACACACTACACACACACACACACACACACTACACACACACACACTACACACACACACTACACACACATACACACACACTCCCACTACACCACACTACACACACACACACAATACACACACACACTATACCACACTACAACACACACACACACACACACCACACACACCACACACACACACACCACTACACACACACACACTACACACACACACAACCACTTTGCATAGTCAGCGAAAACTGCTTCCAGGGATGGGAAGGGGGGGGGGGAGAACTACCACATACCCCCTCCCTTCTCCATTTCCCACCCCCTCCTTCTCCATCCTCATCCATATCGATTAATACCACCCCCTCCCCCCCCCCCCCCCTCTGCTATGTGAGCTGTGTGAAAGAGACGGTGAAGAAGAAAAAAACCAAACAAACCCCATCACCACCACCACCAACAACAGCACACACAAACCGTATTCCCTACAGAAACATTCTACCCGCTGGGGCCTTAGGACAACCTCAGCTACAAGAACAGACGAGCGTCCATCGTTCCTAAGGCACTGGGTTCGATTCCCAGCCTTGTCCTGTCTTCCTAGTCTTTATATATTTATTTATTTATTTATTTATTCTTTTATATCGAGGATAATGGAATAAGCACTTATGTGCTTTTTTTTTTTACAACAAGTCCCCGTGTGTATGCGGTTTTGTCAATTGTCATCTGTTCCCACCGGCACACAATGGCTTACTCTTACAAAAAGCGAAACAGGATTTTAACGTGTGCGCAAGATGTTCTGCGTGTGTTCGCACACGGGGCCTCGGTTTATAGTCTCATCCGAAGGACTTTTGGGGGGGAGAGTGGAGTCAGCACTGATGTTAACTCCAGGGGAAAAAAAGTATCCCCCTTGAACGGGAATCGAACCCGGGTGGTCAGATTGCGAGCGCAATGTTCTGACCACTAGGCTGTCCCGTCCCCCCCCCCCCCTCCCCCCTAATGATGGGGGTGGGGGAGGAGAGAGAAATAGAGAGAGAGAGAGAGAGAGAGAGAGAGAGAGAGAGAGAGAGAGAGAGAGAGAGAATGAGAGAGAGAGAGAGAGAGAGAGAGAGAGAGAGAGAGAGAGAGAGAGTGAGAGAGAGAGAAACTCTGAAATTGTTTAATGTACATCGGCCTTTGGCCACAATACACATTGAGAGGCAAAATATTGAAGATGAAAAGTTGAAGAGAGAGAGAGAGTGAGAGAGAGTGAGAGAGAGAGAGAGAGAGAGAGAGAGAGAGAGAGAGAGAGAGAGAGAGAGAGAGAGCGAGAGGAGAGAGAGAGAGAGAGAGAGAGAGAGAGAGAGAGAGAGAGAGAGAGAGAGAGAGAGAGAGAGAGAGAGAGAGAGAGAGAGAGAGAGAGAATGAATGAATGAATGAACGAATGAACGAATTTTATTTGACAAAAGCTACAAGCCCATCAGTCAAAGGGGGTAATTGTAAGTAACATATTAACATAGGAATGAATATGAAAAGGACATGAGTAATAATCCAAAGTCCAGATAAATGCCAACCAATATTTTTAGTTATTACGTATAGGATCCGTTTCATTCATAGTCTGCTTACGTTTATCTAGAGCCTGCGTTATATATATTGCTAAAGATTTAAGCTCGGACATATTATTTGAAGATAACACCTTTTGTACAAGATTGGTGGACCTGTTGGTTGGGTTTGTCAAAAAAGCAATTTTTTGGCGAATGTCATGATAAGTTCTACAAGCAAACAAAAAATGAAATTCGTCTTCTTCTTCTTCTCCACATGCTGGACAAGGGTTGTTGTCTGTCTCTGCTGTAATATACCATTGTTTGCAGTTCAAACGACCACACAATCTTAGCCTAAATTTTAGTAAATTACTTCGAAGCCTTTTATTAGTTAACGATATCAGATACTGTTCTGGACCAAACGCATCTTTAAAGGAGCTATACCAAGTGTATTTTTCACTAGACATTAACTGTTCATGCCAGTTTTGATGAAAACATGAAATAAGTCTATCTTTCAATTCTCTAACAAATGGTGGCCAAAAATGGCATTGAGATATTAGAGGACAGTATTGCCAATCAGGTAGAAAACGAAGAAGTGTACTTTATGATCTGTGGAGAGAGAGAGAGAGAGAGAGAGAGAGAGAGAGAGAGAGAGAGAGAGAGAGAGAGAGAGAGAGAGAGAGAGAGAGAGAGAGAGAGAGAGAGAGCTAGAGAGAGAGAGAGAGAGAGAGAGAGAGAGAGCGAGAGAGAGAGAGAGAGAAAGAGCGAAAAGAGAGAGAGAGAGCGAGAGAGCGAGAGAGAGAGAGAGGAGAGGGGAGAGAGAGAGAGAGAGAGAGATATTCGAAGCGAACGTCAAGTGTTTCGGAGGAGACTTCTACAAGGTGTTGCTAACAGACTTGCACGTCAAACAGAACACA
>CM054164.1:10185380-10210380 GCA_028751875.1 Rapana venosa
AAGCCCAATACCAATACACTCTTACAATAAGGAGAAAAAAATCACTTAAGTCATAAAATGAACATCTATACATTGTAAGTAAGAGAGAGAGAGATAGGGGGGAGGAAGAAATGAGAGAGAGTGGGAGAGGGAGGGAGGATGGAGTGTGTGTGTGTGTTGTGTGTGTGTGTGGTGTGTGTGTGTGTGTGTGTGTGTGTGTGTGTGTGTGTGTGCGTGTGTGTGTGTGTGTGCGCGTGCGTGTGTGTGTGCGTGCGTGCGTGTGTGTGTGTGTGTGTGTGAAAGATAATGCTTTTTGTTTGTAAACAAACAAACAAGAACGACATAGAAAAAAAATACTGGAAATGATTCTCAACAGCACATCATCACTGTCAACACTCTTTTTCATTATACTCGTACAGATTAACACATATTATTGTTATGATAGATATATTTCTTATAACTATAGTGTAATAAAAAATTTAAAAAGAAAGAAGAAGAAAAGAAAAAGAAAGAAAAAAAGAAGAAAAAAGTTTTCGCTTTGGTAAACTCACTTATTCAACAACAATGAAAATTTGAAAAAGGGGAGAGAGAGAGAGAGAAGAGAGGAGAGGAGAGAGAGAGAGAGAGAGAGAGAGAGAGAGGGGGGGGGGGAGACAAGGTCTGACAGAAAGACAGGTGAAGAGAGAGAGAGCTAGAGAGAGAGAGAAAAGAGAGAGAGAGAGAGAGAGAGAGAGAGCGAGAGAGAGCGAGAGAGAGAGAGAGAGAGTGATCCTGCCTTTTACTTTTTGAAATATATACACATGGGCCCGAGCATGTTACACACACACACACACACACGCGCGCGCGCTCGCACGCTCACACACAAACACACACACATGACAGGTTAATTTTGATGTAAGTTGAATCCCTAAAAAATTGACCACATTTTGTACTGAATAGGCTGCACTCCAAACATAAACTGTGGTAGTTTATCTGGAAAACTGCCATTATTAAAAAGCATATGATGCGGGTTTTTTTCTGTCGATAATGTCAAACAATTTTCAAAAATATATTTATGTAAATTATCTAGCTTTTTTTGGATATACTTGTCTGGTACAATTTAGCACCCACTTTGTTGTAGCTCGCTTCGTAGTGGCATTCATCCATATACATATATATCATCAGCATATTGTACTGAGACAACATCTTTAGACAGTTTTGTGGGTAGATCATGTAGCAATATATTAAAAAGAAAGGGGGCTATAACAGAACACTGTGGTAAACCCATATGCATTGACCTAAAAATCGAATATGCATTCCGTACTCTCACTTGCATACTTCTGTTAATTAATAAGCTTTTGATATCGTGATAAAAAAATGCCCAGAAAAGCCAAAAGCCTTCAATTTATGCAGTAATTTAGCATGCCATACTTGGTCATAGGCTTTTCTTACATCAAAAGATGTTGCAAGTAAATTTTTTCGTCTTGCAAATTGTTGCTTGACCTGTGTTGTTAGTTTAACTAAGTTATCAATTGCTGATCTACATTTTTGAAAGCCTGCTTGATTGACAGGAACTACCTTATTTTTCTGACAGTGATACATTAGCCTCTTTAGAATGATTTTCCCCCTAAGCTTTCCAATATTAGAAGTCAGTACTATGGGCCTGTAGCTAGTTTTATCATGTTTAGGCTTTCCTTGCTTATGAATGGGAACAATGATAGACTGCTTCCAGTTCATTGGCATTGCACCTTCAGTCCAACACTTTGGAAAAGTTTATACATTATAAAAATGAAGTTTTCTGGTAGATGTTTCAGCATATCATTAGATATGGCGTCTAATCCGACAGATGTTTTCTTATTAGTGAAAATAATAATCTTTTATTTCGTTAATTGTCATTGGGGCATTTACGTATTCAATATTATTAAAAACTGGGTCTTCATATTCTTTTCTTTTCTCTTCAGATTTTGTACTTACTCCTTTTAAGTGAGAGGCCTTCACTTCGCATGAATTCTGAGAACATATCTGCCAAAGCCTCAGCCTTTTCTGCATTGGATGGAAATTCGTTGTTATTTAGTTTAACTGGACAAGTTGGTAAAGTCACACCTTTCCTCATTTTGTGAAATTTTTCTCCAAACTTTGTTAATATCTTTATGGTTTGATATATTGGGTATATATCAATAAAAGCAATAAAATGTATTAACTTTTTAAAAACTGTTAGCAGACAGTCCTGGGGCCAACATCTTTTCACTCTTAAATGCTTGTCTACATCACTTGTACGTTTCAAATATGGCAAAGAAGTCTTTTTCAGTGCTCCTAATTACTTACTAAAAAAACTCCAGAGTGTAGATTGTAAAGCATACAAACTTGCACTTGGGGTACCATTCTATGTATCCACCATAGGAACTTATAAGGAAATTGGGGAATTCCCCCTAGCTGAATACCGACAACTTTCATTTGCTAAATATGTATTACGAGCACGAATGACGAAAATTTTGTCTGTAGTGAATTAAAAGTTCAAGCAGAAACGAATTTTCCGAAAAGGGCTAAACATAATTATTTCCTGTTTAATGCCATTAGCACTTATGTGTCAGACCTCTTTAACAAATCAGAACTTAATCAGTATGATGTAGAAACACAAAACCAAGCTTTAACATGTCCCTCATGGGAGATGTATAAAGCATATTTTGACATAGAACATACTAAGGAAAAAAGAACGAAAATCAAAATATCATGGTTGGTTGCATATGTACATTCACATTTTGAAAGTAAGTATGCTGACTTTTTAAAAGTGTATACAGATGGGACGGGATAGCTCAGTGGTCGGAGCACTCGCTTTCCCCCAGCCAAGTTAAGCAGCGTCGAGCGTGGTTACCTCTTGGATGGGTGACCGTTGCGCGCCTTGGCTTCAGTACAGTTCCCCCAGTTCACCCAGCTGTAAATGGGTACCTGCCCTCTTTAGGGTCAGGGAAGGTAAAGCAGCGAGGGAGAGGAGATGGGCGCCGCCCTCAATATGCTGGCCCTAGAGAAGTGAGGTCTCTGACGCCTTGCTCCCCTACGACCTTATAGGTTATGGGACTCCTTTACCTTTACCCTCCTTTACCTATACAGATGGATCAGTTTTAGAAAATCATGAAACAGGTTCAGCATTCGTCATACCAGCTCTTAAGACAGAGAAATCGTACTATCTTGGTAAACATCCTTCGATATATACAGCTGAACTTATCACTATTCTTATGGCTCTTAACTATATCCTTGATTTTCCATTTTTCCTCTTTCATATCTTACTTTGTGTAGACTCTAGATCGGTATTGTATGCTATAAAATCCCCAAATTCCTAGAAAGCATCCAGAATTATTTTTGAAATTAAATACGTCATACACCTCCTAAGTTTAAGGGGTATTCCTGTTTCTTTTTGTTGGGTGCCTTCTCACGTTGGGATTTTTTCAAATGAGTGGGTTGACAGAGCTGCCAAAAAGGGGGCAAGACATGATATGGAATCGATAGAACTGGATGTTCCCTTATCTCTACAGGAGGGATACCGTATAATTATTAGAACAAAGTTCATGGGGTGGGTTTAAAGAATCTGATCAATTCAAGGAACGATCTTTACAGAGTTGTCTGACTAATGCCCATAGTTCTTGTTACATGAATCCCTCTCAAACTGATAACAAGTTTCGTAACCACAAGAAGAGTCAATGCACTATACTTTAGAATGAAAGTGAATGCATTTATCACAACATTTTGCAAAAAATATCAGGTGTCCATGTGGAGATCATATATCCAATACTCATATCTCCCCGGGGAGAGCAGCCCGAATTTCACGCAGAGAAATCTTCCGTGACTTAAAGTGGTATGAATAAATAAATAAAAATATCATACTTGAGTGCCCGGTTGTCAAACGCTTTTTACATAGACTTTCAGAGCAGTCTCTGAAAAATGTATTTGAAAATTCAAAGCTCGCCTTTGCCATTGCTAGATGTCTATTGCACTGTCCCCTTGAACATTGGTTGTAGTTACAGTATTTTTTCTGTTGTTTCATGTTCACACTTTGTTGAGTTTAAGTTTTGCTCATGTTAAAGATAACTCCTTTAATTATCTATTATGATGTCATATTTCTAATTCTAAAGCACAAAACACCAACACACATGCTATCTCTTCATGCTTTCTCCTTCTACCCTGTGCTCTTCTTTCTTGAACTTCCACCACTACACTTTCCACCTTCCTCGTCTAATATCGCTAAGAGTAAACAGACGTTAAATTAAAGACGACAACAACAATAACAACGGCAACAACAACAACAACACGCATGACAGCTGCATCAAATATTCGCGTAATATAATCATACATCCAATTACCAATTCGATAGACAGAAAGACAGACAAACAGACTCAGAGGCAGAAGGACAGACAGACAGACATACAGACAGACAAATTAACCCAACAGACATCTGCATAGACAGACAGACAGACAGACACACTGACCCAACCCAAGTCCTTCGGAGGAGACTATAAACCGAGGCCCCGTGTGCAAACGCACGCAGAACATCTTGCGCACACGTTAAATCCTGTTCCGCTTTTCGTAAGGGTAGGCCATTGAGTGCCAGTGGAAACAGATGAAAGAATTTACAAAACCGCATACAACCGGGGGCGGGATGTAAAAAAAGCACATGAGTGCTTATTCCATTATCCTCGAAATAAAAGAATAAATAATATAGAAAAGAATAAATAATAATAATAATAATAATAATATTAACAGACATCTGCATAGACAGACAGACAGACAGACAGACAGACAGACACACTGACCCAACAGACATCTGCCTACTCTTACGAAAAGCGGAACAGGATTTTAACGTGTGCGCAAGATGTTCTGCGTGCGTTCGCACACGGGGTCTCGGTTTATAGTCCCATCCGAAGGACTTTAGGGGAGAGTGGAGTCGGCACTGAGGTTAACTCCAGAGGAAAATATCCCCTTGGTGGCTGGCCCCTGGAGAAGCTGAGGTCTCTGAGGCCTTGCTCCTCAACGATGGCATAGGTCTTTGGACACCATTACCTTTTAAGTGTGTCGGAGCACTCGCTTTCCCCCAGCCAAGTTAAGCAGCGTCGAGCGTGGTTACCAGTTGGATGGGTGACCGTTTGCGCGCCTTGGCTTCAGTACAGTTTCCCCAGTTCACCCAGCTGTAAATGGGTACCTGCCCTCTTTAGGGTCAGGGAAGGTAAAGCAGCGAGGGAGAGGAGATGGGCGTCGCCCTCAATATGCTGGCCCTAGAGAAGTGAGGTCTCTGACGCCTCGCTCCCCTACGACCTTATAGGTTATGGGACACCTTTACCTTTACCATTGCACAATTATACGATAAGTTTATTGTCTCGTCTTTAAGACTGTCACTCATTCATGGTCTAGATAATTGGGGGGGGGGGGGGGGGGGGGGGGGGGGGGGGGGAGGGGGAAAGGGGGGGGGGGGGGGAAGAAAGGGGAAAATGTGTGTACATTGGAATAAAAATTCATCCAAAGGACGCCTGGAAGGGGTAAATCGTTCGACTTCACCCCCCGGGTCTATGAGTCGTGGGTTCGATCTCGGCACGTCTGGTAAATTCAGGGGGGGGCTTTTTTTTTATTTGTTAATTTTTTTTTAACGTCTTCTAGGTAATTCAAGTGCAGACCCCCAGGCCTTAAACCCGGGCGTGAAAAACCACCCAGCTATCAGATATCCCGATAAAGATTTTGTAAAAATGTTGTCCGTTTTCATGGATTTTGGAAACAGAACATCCTAACAAACATCCCCCAAGCCGGAAAGCCGTTACCTTCACGGTGGCCCCAAAAAACCACCCAAAAAAAGGTCCCATAAAACAAAAATTTTAAAGAAGAGGGAAAAAACCCAAAAAAACCCCAAAAAAACAAAATCCCCAAAAATTCAAAAAACCAAAAATACAAAACCAAAACCAAAAGAAAAAACAAAACCCCCCAAAACCAAAAAAAAAAAAAACCCAAAATACAAAACCAAAAAAAAACCCAAACAAACAAAAACCCCCAAACAAAAAAAACCCAAAACAAAACAAAACAAAAAAACAAAACCCCAAAAATAAAAACCCCCAAAAAAACAAAAAACCCCCCCAAAAAAAAAACCCAAAAAAAAAAACCCCAAAAAAATACAAAACCCCAACAAAACAAAAAACCCAAAAAAAAACCCCAAAAAAAAAACCCCAAAAAAAAACCCAAACAAAAAAACCCCCAAAAAAAAAACCCCAAAAACCCAAAAAATACAAAAACCCAAAAAACAAAAACCCCAACAAAACAAAAAAAACCCTACAAAACCCCAAAAAATCAACCCCCCAAAACAACAAAAAATCCAAACAAACAAAAAACCCCAAACATACAAAACCCCAAACAAAAAAACCCCAAAATACAAACAAATCACTCATACAAAACCCCAATCATAAAACAAAAACCCCAAAACAAACAAAAACCCAAACATACAAAAAACCAAAAAAACAAACCCCAAACAAACAAAAACCCCCAAACAACAAAACCCCAAACAAACAAAACCCCAAACAAACAAAAACCCAAACATACAAAAACCCAAACATACAAAACCCCAAACAAACAAAAACCCAAACAACAAAAACCCCAACAACAAAAACCCCAAACAACAAAACCCAAACAACAACCCCCCAAAAAACCCCCAAACATACAAAACCCCAAACAAACAAAAACCCCAAACAACAAAACCCAAACAAAAAAAACCCCAAACATAACAAAAAACCCCAAAACAACAAAACCCCAACATAAAAACCCCAAACATACAAAACCCAACAAAAAAAAACCCCAAACATAAAAAAAACCCAAACATACAAAACCCAAACAAAAAAACCAAAAAAACAAAACCCCAAACATACAAACCCCCAAACATACAAACCCCAAAATACAAAACCCAAACAAACAAAACCCAAAAAATAAAAAACCCAAATAAACAAAAAACCCCAAACAAACAAAACCCAAACAAAAAAACCCAAAAACATACAAAAAAACCAAACAAACAAAACCCAAACAACAAAACCCAAAAAAAACAAAACCCCAAACCCTACAAAACCCCAAAAATACAAAACCCAAAAACCAAAACCCAACAAACAAAAACCCCAAACATACAAAACCCAAAACTAAAAAAACAAACCCCAAAACAAACAAAAAAAAACCAAACATACCCAAAAACCCCCAAACATACCAAACCCCAACCAACAAAACCCCAAACATACAAAACCCCAAACAACAAAACCCCAAACAACAAACCCCACCAACAAAAAAACCCAAACAAACAAAACCCCAAACATACAAAACCCCAACAAACAAAACCCCAAACAAACAAAACCCCAAAATACAAACCCCAAACAAAAAACCCCCAAAAACAAAAACCCCAAACTACAAAACCCCAAAATACAAAACCCCAACAAACAAAAACCCAAACATACAAAACCCCAAACATACAAAACCCCAAACATACAACCCCAACAAAAAAACCCCAAAATACAAACCCCAAACATAAAACCCCAAACAAAAACCCAAACAACAAAAACCCCCAAAAACAAAACCCCCCAAACAAAAACCCAAAATAAAAACCCCAAAAACAAAAACCCAAAAATCAAACCCCCCCAAAAAAACCCCAAAAAAAAACAAAAACCCCCAACAAAAAAAAAACCCCCCAAAAAACAAAACCCCCAAAAACCAAAAAAAAAAAACAAAAAAAAAAACCCAAAAAAAACAAAACCCCAAAAAATACAAAACCCCCAAAAATACAAAAAAAAAAAAACTACAAAACCCAAACAAACAAACCCCCCAAAAAACAAAAACCCCCAAAAAAAACAAATCCCCCAAAATAAAAAAACCCCAAAAAAAAACAAAAAACCCCCAAAACAAAAAAAAACCCCCAAAAAAACAAAAAACCAAAATAAAAACCCCCCCCCAAAAAAACCCCCAAAAAACAAAAACCCCCTCAAAACCCAAAATAAAAAAACCCCCAAAAAAAACAAAACCCCAAAAAAAACCCCAACAAAAAAAAACCCCAAAAAAAAAAAACCCCCCAAAAAAAACCCAAAATAAAAACCCCCAAATAAAACCCCCAAAAAACCCCACCCAAACAACAAAACCCCCCAAACCCCCCAAAAAAAACCCCCAAACCCCCAAAAAATCCCCCAACAACAAACCCCAACATCAAAAACCCCAAAAAACCCCCCCCCCAAAACCCAAACAAACAAAACCCCCAAAAACAAAACCCCCCAAAAAAACAAAAAAAAACAAAAAAAAACCCCCAAAACAAAACCCCAAAAAAACCAAAAACCCCCCAAAAAACAAAAAAACATACAAAAAATTCCCCATACAAAACCCCCAACATAAAAAAAAAAAAAAAAAACAAAAAAAACCCCAAATACCCAAAAACCCAAAAAAAAACAAAACCCCCAAAAATCAAAAACCCCCAAAAAAATACAAAACCCCAAAAATAAAAACCCCCAACCCCCCAAAAAAACAAAACCCAAAAATAAAAACTCCCCCCCCCCCAAACAAACAAAACCCCCAAAAAAACAAAAACCCCAAACAAAAAAAACCCCAAAAAAACAAAACCCCCCCAAAAACCCTCAAAAACCCAAATTCCCCCAAAACAACAAAAAACCCAAAAAAACAAAAACCCAAAAAAAAAAACCCCCAAACCTAAAAAAAAACCAAAAAAAACAAAAACCCCCCATAAAAAACCCCAATATCAAAAAACCCCAAAAAAAAAAACCCCCAAAAAATACAAAAAAGCCAAAAAACAAAAACCCCCAAAAATCAAAAAAACCCAAACCCCCCACCCCAAAAAAACAAAAACCCCAAAAAAACAAACCCCCCCCATACAAAACCCCAAAAATACAAAACCCAAAAATCAAAACCCAAAACAAAAACCCCAAAAAAACAAAAAACCCCAAAATACAAAAACCCCCCAAAAATACAAAACCCCAAACTCAAAAACCCCAAAAATAAAAACCCCCAAAAATCAAAAAACCCCCAAAAAAAAAAACCCCCAAACAAAAAACCCCCAAAAATACAAAACCCCCAAAAAAACAAAAACCCAAACTACAAAACCCCCAAAATAAAACCCCCAAACAAATACAAACCCCAAAAAAACAAACCCCCCCAAAACCCCAAAATACAAAAAACCCCCAAAAATACAAAAACCCAAACATACAAAAACCCCAAACATACAAAAACCCCAAACAAACAAAAACCCCAAACAACAAAACCCCCAAACATACAAAAACCCCAAAACAAACAAAACCCTACATCCATCCCTGATGTTGGAATGCACCTACCTTCATGGTGGGCAAAAACGGTCGCATACGCAAAATGTATCGGTTGTTGAAGCTGAGCAACGAAAACAAGGACAAACACTCTCCTCCCCCCCCCCCCCCCCCCCACACAACCTTTACCCCCCCCCCCTTTCCCTCAAACCTACAACCTTTTCCTCTATCATCATCATCATCATCATCATCATCATCATCATCATCATCATCAGACCCGTGACCTTGGCGGTCGTGGGGGAGACACGAAAGACGATGCCGTGGTAAGCCTCCTCCATCCATCTCGGTCCTCGGCTCTGCGCAGTAGTGCCGAGTCATTCAGCCTGGTCCATTCTCTGATGTTGTCCATCCATGACTTGTTCTGTCTTCCCCTCTTTCTGCCACTTCGAGTGTTCCCTGCAGTACTGTTTTTGGCAGAGTGTTGTGGCGGGTGACGTGGCCGAACCATGTCAGCTTTTTCTTCTTGACGATGGTGAGAAGGGGTTCCTGTGGACCTGCCAGCCGTGTTATTTGACTCTTGATAAATTCATTGGTCTTCGTTCTCTCCAGGATATGCCCAGTAGTTTTCTATGGCATTTTGTTTCAAATGACTGGATTCGCTTTGCTGTTTCAGCAGTCAATGTCCAGGTTTCACTTCCGTACAGCAGGATCGACTGAATTAGGGCTTTGTAGAGCTTTAGTTTGATTGGGAAACTGATCTCTTTACTTTTCCATATGGTGGTGAGTTTTGTCATGGAAGATGTTGCCATGGCTATTCTGACTTTGATTTCTGTCGTCGATCGCCCGTCCTTTGTGAGTGTAGCGCCGAGGTATTTCCTCTATAGGTGACAACATAAAGACTTAAAACCAATCTCTATTCAATTCTGTCCTCTTTTTTTTGGTTTTTGTCTGTGTGGTTGTTTTTTTTGGGGGGTGTTTTTTGTTTTGAGAATAAGATGAAACTCAAATGGCTTGTATTCAGGTAAAGAGCAGAGAGTGACATAATTATTCCTCCAGATACTTTCTGAATTTTGTTTTTCCTTTCCTCCCCTGCCTAGAAAGATAAGAGATGGGGAGAAAGAGAAAGAAGAAGAAGAAGAGAAGAAGAAGAAGAGAAGAAGAAGAAGAAGAAGAAGAAGAAGAAGAAAAAGAAGAAGGAGAAAAGGAGAAGAAGAAGAAGAAGACGAAGAAGAAGAAGGAGAAAAGGAGAAGAAAGAAGAAGAAGAAGAAGAGAAGAAGAAGAAGAAGAAGAAGAAGAAGAAGAAGAAGAAGAAGAAGAGAAGAAGAAGAAGAAGAAGGAGAAAAGGAGAAGAAGAAGAAGGAAAAACGGAGAAGAAGAAGAAGAAGGAAAAAAACGGAGAAGAAAGACCATTCAAAATGATAACTGTGTCCAAACTTGATACTCAGAGAAGAAGCCGGCAGACAGGCGAAATAAGGAATACTTGAATCCCTGATTAGAAAATATGATTTATTTATTTATTTATTCATTTTTTCGAGGATAATGGAATAAAAACTCATGTGCTTTTTTACATCCAGTCCCCGTGTGTATGCGGTTTTGTAAATTTTGTCATCTGTTCCCACCGGCACACAATGGCCTACTCTTTCGAAAAGCGGAACAGGATTTAACGTGTGCGCAAGATGTTCTGCGTGCGTTCGCACACGGGGCCTCGGTTTATAGTCTCATCCGAAGGACTTTGACATTCAGTTCGATTTTTTTGGTCAAACTGGGAAGAAAGGGCGAGGCTGGGACTCGAACCCAGAACCTCACGGTTTACTTGTTGGCAGGCGAACGTCTTAACCATCCTGCCACCTTCCTTCCACAAATGACAATACACAGAAATGCAACGGCACAGCTCAGTGGTCGGAGCACTCGCTTTTCCCCTAGCTAAGGTTAAGCAGCGTCGAGCGTGGTTACTTCTTGAATGGGTGACCGTTTGCGCACCTTGGCTTCAGTACAGTTCCCCAATTCGCCCAGCTGTAAATGGGTACCTGCCCTCTTTAGGGTCAGGGAAGGTAAAGCAGCGAGAGAGAGGAGATGGGCGCCGCCCTCAATATGCTGGCCCCTAGAGAAGCTGAGGTCTCTGACGCCTCGTTCCTCTACGACCACATAGGTTATGGGACACCTTTACCTTTTTACTAAGAATACCCATACATGAATAAGCAAATGAATTTTAAAAAACCACCCCAACCATGAATAATAGATAAAGAAAAAAGCAAGTAAAGAGATAAGTTCATAAATATACAAACAAAACAAGAACTAAATAATTAGACGAATCAGCGAATGAATAAAAACAACAAACGAAAGAACACCTTAACCAATACAGAACACATGAATACATGTATAAGTCAGAGAACAACCAATACGAACGGACATAAAAACATACCACACGTCTTTCAACGATTCCATTAGCCTCAGGAGAACCATTTTGTTTAATTTCAAATTCAGAACAATATCAGTTTTCCAGTTTATGGCTCGCTGCCTGCAAGTTCGGAGAAATGACAAATCGCCAGTTTCATCATTTCCATGGTAACCAGATTTACGTGGTTTATGGAAGAGAACATAAAACATGAAAAGAGAAACAGCAGACAGGAAAGCAGAGAGAGAGAAAAGAGAAGAAATAGATAGGCGAGCGTAAAAAACTAAAGAAACAACAACAAAGAAGAAAACACAGAAATACCCCCCTCCCCCCCCCCCCCCGTAACCAACATAGGAAGAAAGGAGAAGGATTAGGAGAGAGAGAGAGAGAGAGAGAGAGAGAGAGAGAGAGAAGAGAGAGAGAGAGAGAGAGAGAGAGAGAGAGAGAGAGAGAGAGAGAGAGAGAGAAGAGAGAAGTAGAAGAAGAAGGAGAAGAATTCCGAGGAAGAATTGCGCAGAAGAAGATTTGCAGGAAAGAAGAAGAATTGCCGGGAAGAAGAAGAATTGCAGGGAAGAAGAAGAAGAAGAAGAAGAAGAAGAAGAAGAAGAAGAAGAAGAAGAAGAAAAAGAAGAAGAAGAAGAAGAAGAAGAATGAGAAGAGTAATTGCACAGAAGAATGAGAAGAAGAATTGCAAAAAGAAGAAGAAGAATTGCGAAGAAGAAGAAGAAGAATTGCGAGGAAGAAGAAGAATTGCGAAGGAGAAGAAGAAAAGTTGCGAAGAGGAAGAAGAATTGGGAAGAGGAAGAAGAAGAATTGCAAAGAAGAAGAAGAGTTGCGAAGAAGAAGAAGAATTGCGAAGAAAAAGAAGAAGAATTCTGAAGAAAAAGAATTGCGAATAATTTCAAAGAATTGCGAAGAAGAATTCCGAAAAGAATTGTGCAGAAGAAGAATTGCGAGAAGAAGAATTGCGAAGAAGAAGGAGAAAAATGAGAAAAAAAGAAGAAGAAGAAGAAGAAGAAGAATTGTGAAGAAGAAGAGGAAACTGAAGAAAAAAAAGGAGAAGAAGAAGAAAAGAGAAGAAGAAGAAGAAGAAGAAGGAGGAGAGGAGGAGGAGGAGGAGGAGGAGGAAGAGGAGGAGGAGAAGAAGGAAAAGAAGAAGACGACGAAGAAGAAGAATTGCGAGGAAGAAGAATTGCAAAGAAGAAGAAGAAAAGTGAAGAAGAAGGAGAATTGCAAAGAAGAAGAAGAATTGCGAAGAAGAAGAAAAGAGGAAGAAGAATAATTGCGAAGAATTTCAAAGAATTTGGGGAAGGGAAATTTCCCAGGAAGAATTGCGAATACGAAGAATTGCAGAGAAAAGAAGAATAATTTTCGAAAAAGAAGAAGAATTGTGAAGAAGAAGAAGAAGAAGAAAAAGAAGAAGAAGAAAGAAGAAGAAGAAGAAGAAGAAGAAGAAGAAGAAGAAGAAGAAAATTCGAAGAAGAAGAAAGAAAGAAAGAAAGAAAGGAAGGAAGGAAGGAAGGGCGGAAGGAAGGAAGGAAGGGAGAAAAGAAGAAAAATAAGAAACAAGGGGAAAAGGGACAAACAGGAAAATAGAAGAAGAGAAAAAAAAAGAAATTAAAGAATGGAGAGAGGAAGGGAAAAAGAAAAAGAAAGCAAGACAAGAAACGAACCCCCCCCCCCCCCCCACTAAAAAACAAAACAAGAAAAAACCCCCGACAAAGAGAAGAAAAGAAAAAGAAGGGAGAAGAGAGAGAGAGAGAGAGAGAGAAAAGAGAGAGAGGAGAGAGAGGAGAGAGGGAGAGAGAGAGAGAGAGGGAGAGAGACAGGGAGAGAGAGATGGAGGGAGAGAGAGAGGGAGAGAGAGGGAGGGGGAGAGAGAGAGGGGGGGAGAGAGAGATTGAGGGAGGGGAAAGGGGATGAGAGGAGGGAGAGAGGGAGGGAGGGAGAGAGAGAGGGAGGGAGAGAGAGAGGGATAGAGAGGAGGGAGGGAGAGAGATTTGGGAGGAGAGAGAGAGAGAGAGAGAGAGAGAGAGAGAGAGAGAGAGAGAGAGAGAGAGAGAGAGAGTCTAAAACATAAACTGTGTTATAACAATTTTCTATGCAAATTCGTGTCTGACACTGCATACAGAGACTGTCGATATCAGCCAAGGATGGATTGTTCTTAAAGAGCCTTCACACTCCTAAAACACGAATCTCTCTTTCTCTCTCTGTCTCTCTCTCTGGGTCTCTCTCTGTGTCTCTCTCTCTGCGTCCCCTTGTGAATGGGCGTAAAGCTTATCACAAATAAACCATTGTCATTGTCTCTCTCTCTGTGTCCCTATATCGCAAATAGACCATTGTCATTGTCATTGTTATTCTCTCTCTCTCTGTGTCCCCTTGTGAATGGGCGTAAAGCTTGTCACAAATAAACCATTGTCATTGTCTCTCTCTCTCTGTGTCCCTATATCGCAAATAGACCATTGTCATTGTCATTATTATTGTCTCTCTCTGTCCCCTATTTCACAAATAAACCATTGTCATTGTTATTGTCTCTCTCTCTCTGTCCCCTATATCGCAAATTAACCATAGTCATTGTTATTATCTCTCCCTGTCCCCTATATCGCAAATAAACCATTATAATTGTTATTCTCTCTCTCTGTCCCCTATATCGCAAATAAACCATTATCATTGTTATTGTTATTCTCTCTCTCTGTCCCTATATCGCAAATAGACCATTGTCATTGTCATTGTTATTCTCTCTCTCTCTGTCCTCTATATCGCAAATAAACCATTGTCATTGTTATTGTCTCTCTCTGTCCCCTATTTCGCAAATAAACCATTGTCATTGTTATTGTCTCTCTCTGTCCCCTATTTCGCAAATAAACCATTGTCATTGTTATTGTCTCTCTCTCTCTGTCCCCTATATTGCAAATTAACCATAGTCATTGTTATTATCTCTCCCTGTCCCCTATATCGCAAATAAACCATTATCATTGTTATTCTCTCTCTCTGTCCCCTATATCGCAAATAAACCATTATCATTGTTATTCTCTCTCCCTGTCCCCTATATCGCAAATAAACCATTATCATTGTTATTCTCTCTCTCTGTCCCCTATATCGCAAATAAACCATTATCATTGTTATTCTCTCTCTCTGTCCCCTATATCGCAAATAAACCATGATCATTGTTATTCTCTCTCTCTGTCCCCTATATCGCAAATAAACCACTGTCATTGTCATCCTTATTCTCTCTCTCTCCCTCTCTCTCTCTCTCTCTCTCTCCTCTCTCTCTCTCTCTCTCTCCCCCTCTCTCTCTTTCTCTCCCTCCCTCCCTCCTTCCCTCTCTCTCTCTCCCTTTAAAAGCGGGTGGGACGGGGTTTGTGTTGCTGTCCAAGACCTCTCTTGGAAATGTCAAGTTTATCTTATGTCCGCTGTTTTACTCTGTTCTCAGCCTCCTCTACGAACCCCCCCACACACCCCTCTGGCCCCTGGTGGCCTTACAATTACAATCCTGACATGTCCACACTGAGGTGGTGACCTCTCCCCCTTCTTCCTCCCCCCCCTAACCTCTCCTCCCCCGCCCCCCACCCCTACAACCTTTAGCCACAATCTGACATGAGCCACGAACTCTGGAATCTTTATCACCAGCTCACCACAGGCATGAGCCCAAGAAACAACGGGGACCCAGGATGCAGTTAAAACCAGAACATACCAACACAGCCACTAAAAAAAAAAAATCAATATCCTTCCCTCCTCCTCTCCCCATCCCTCCCCCTTTAACCCCCTTTACTCCATTTATTCCAAGAGAACCAGGATAATTAACTCTAACGCTGCAGACATCTACCTAAAAAAAACAAACCCCAAAAGTAAAGTTAAAGGTGTCACATAACCTATAATAAGGTCGTAGGGGAGCGAGTCCTCAGCTTCTCTAGGGGCCAGCATACTGATGACGGCGCCCATCTCCTCTCCCTCGCTGCTTGACCTTCCCCGACCCTAAAGAGGGCAGGTACCCATTCACAGCTGGGTGAACTGGGGGAACTGTACTGAAGCCAAGGCGCGCAAACGGTCACCCATCCGAGTGGTAACCACGCTCGATGCTGCTTAACCTTGGCTGGGGAAAAAGCGAGTGGTCTGACTACTGAGCTATCCCGTCCCCATATTACGATACTAAAAACAAGGCAATGCCTGTTGTCACACCACCATTATCCTCCAAATATCAACCAGGCCCGAGAGATAACACACACCTGCAGTGTGGGACTCTCAGTCTCTCTCCATATGATGAGGCCGATCACCTTCCATCTCAGCTATACTATCCTGACCAAAAGGAAGGACATACAGAAGGTGAAGGAGGAACGACATGAAGGCAAGGCGGAAAGGTACATGAGTTAGAGAAGCGAGGTGCAAATGTGAAAAACGAGTGATCGACTAAGAGACGTGAAGGATACTAAAAAAAGGGAAGGGAACCACAATCAAATATAACAGGCGAGAGATACAAACTGATGGGAGTTCCTTAAGTGACGCAGTCATATAAGTGTACAGTGAAAGAAGTAAAGGGAAGTGACAGAAGTGAAGGAAAACTAAAGTGAAATGACAGAAGTGAATGGAAGGAAGAGAAGTACAGAAGTGAAGATAAGTGAAGGAAGTGAAGAGAAGTGACAGAAGTGAACAGAGAGTGAAGGGAAGATGAAGAAATGAAGGGAATGACAGAAGTGAAGGAAGTGAAAAAAAAGTGACAGAGTGAAGGGAAGTGACAGAAAATGAAGGAAATATAAAGTGAAGAGAAGTGAAGAAGTGAACAGAGGTGAAGGGAAGTGACAGAAATGAAGGGAAATCATAGAAGTGAAGAGAAGTGATAGAAGTGAACAGAGGTGAAGGGAAGTGACAGAAATGAAGGGAAATCATAGAAGTGAAGAGAAGTGACAGAAGTGAACAGAAGTGAGGGAAGTGACAGAAATGAAGAAATCATAGAATGAAGAGAAGTGACAGAAGTGAAGAGAGAAGTGACAGAAAGTGAAGAAAGTGAAGAGAAGTGAAGAAAGTGAAGGGAAGTGACAGAGAAGTGAAGAGAAGTAAGAAGAAAGTAAGTGACAGAAGTGATTAGAAGTGACAGAAGTGAAGAGAAATGAAGAGAAGTGACAGAAGTGATTAGAAGTGACAGAAGTGAAGAGAAATGAAGAGAAGTGACAGAAGTGATCAGAAGTGACAGAAGTGGACAGAGGTGAAGGGAAGTTATAGAAATGAATGGAAGTGAAGAGAAGTGAAGAGAAAAGTGACAGAAGTGAAGGGAAGTGAAGAGAAGAGAAGTGACAGAAGTGAAGAGAAGTGATAAAAATGAATGGAAGTGAAGAGAAGTGAAGAGAAGTAAAGAGAAGTGCTTCATGGATATTGGTCATAACTTGCAACAAATGCTTGGCAATCAGACAGAAAGGCACGCCAAAGTGTGATGTGAATACCGTTATCAAGCTGTTATCGATAATGACGATGGTGACGATAATGACGATAATGATAATGATGATAATGATGATTGCTCTCCATTCCCACCACCAAGACATCAAACACTCTCGGCGCCGATCGCGCTGATTGGTCCATTTGTCTAATAACAGCCACGTGGACAAGGAACTCATGAATATTCATAATTACCCCCCCCCCTTCCCTCCCTCCCCCCTCCTCCCTGCCCCACTCCCCGTGACAACCCGGATACTTTGGTCTGCCGGATTGTCTCCCTTTGTTTCAGCAGAACAAACGCTTCGAGACTCCTTTTCTGCGCATGCGCAAATTGAAACAAAGGCAGGGAAGCAGCAATAGCGGACCTGAGTTATGCATTCTGGGAATGCAAAGTGGGTCTCGGTTGGAGAGAGGTTGTGTAGAAGGACATCAGAATGAATCATGGGAAATTGAACGTGATTGGGACAGGCAGACAGACAGCTGAACAGACAGACAGACGGATGAATGAATGAATGATCGTTATTTTCCAAAAGTTAATAATAATAATAATAATGATAATAATAATAATAATATAATGGAATTTATATAGTGCTTTATCTTGCAGAGACAAATCAAAGCGCTTGCACTCAACCCATTCTTACACAGTCATGCAACAGTGACAATTAATAGGTCTAACAGGTCCAAATGAGAGCACACACACACACACACACGGGTTATACACTTTGGCAGGGTGATAGAATTTCGGCTGTTGAAGGCAGGGAAAAGATATGAGATGAAACAGGAGAGGAAATTCTAAGGTTTGAAATAAATATGTCTTGAGACTGGATTTAAAAGTGTCATAAGAAGGCTTTTTATAAAGAGAGGGAGGTCATTCTAGATTGATGGACCAGAAATAGAGAAAGAGTGACGGCCAACAGTGGATTGGTTGAATCTAGGTATTTGTAAGCACAGGGTATCTGCAGCAGAGTGGAGGGAACGAGAAGGAGTGTACAAGCGAAGACATTCACAGAGGTAGGCGGGTGCTGTTTTGTGGAGACATTTCTACAGAGGGTACTGATGTTATAGTTTATTCTTTGTGGCACAGGCAGCCAGTGGAGAGATCGCAAGAGAGAGGTAATATGCTCAGATGTTTTTCTTTTTGAGGACTAGTCGAGCTGCAGAGTTTTGTACGCGTTGAAGGGAGTGTATAGATGATGCTGGCAGACCAGCCAAAAAGAGAATTGCAATAGTCCAGACATGAAAGAACGAGAGACGTGACAAGTTTGGATGTTGCATCTGTGAACAGGTACTTTCGAATTGCACTAATACGCCGTATTTGATGGTAGCATGACTGACAGGTCTGGGTGATGAATTTTTGCATAGAGAGAGGGTTACAGAGTAAGTCGTATACTTTTTTCCATCCGGCCCTTGCCTTGATTAGGGAAATCAACAAAATACATAACCCCCCAAAAAACCCAACTAACCCCCAACTACAACAACGACAACAAAAGTTCAGCCTATGGTTTAAAACGAGAGATAATGCATATTCAACAGACACGTCATCCTCAACTGACCTGATGAATAGAGAGGGAGATAGGTGGGAACAGAACTGCCGAGGGGTTTAGGTTTTGCTTGTTTGATTGTTATTGTGTGAATATATTATACTTAAAAAGCGCTACTTGAAGAGTAGGAGCACACGTTTGCGTGGGTGTAGGAGGAAAGGAAGGAGGTCATCGCAGGCAATATTGTCAGTACTAACGCAATGAATGCCTAGTATTTTCTAACGTTTTATTCCTGTACCTTTTTTTTCCCCTCCTAAAGAATGAACAACCTGAGATATGCAGATGACACAGTCCTTATCGCCGACTCTGAAGAAAAACTGCAAAAGATTTTAACAACAGTAACAGACGAAAGCGAAAAGAAAGGATTACAGCTCAATGCAAAGAAGACAGAATGCATGGTGATCTCGAAAAAAGCTGTTATACCACAATGCAACATAGCCTGTAAAGGAGAGAGAATCAGACAAGTAAACACCTTTAAATACCTTGGTTGTACTATCACCCCCGACGGCAAGTGTGACACAGAAATCAAGAAGAGAATCGGTCAATCTAAGGCAACTTTTAACAACATGAAATGCATTTTTACCAACAGTAAGATAAGCCTCAAGACAAAGATCCATGTTTTGAGAGCCTACGTATGGTCCATTCTTCTGTACGGATGTGAGTGCTGGACCCTAGCCAAAGACACAGAACAGCGACTAGAAGCAGTGGAAATGTGGTTCATCCGGAGAATCATGAAAATCTCATGGACAAAAAGAAAAACTAATGCAGAAGTAATGGAAATGGCTGGGTACAAGAGATCCCTTCTCAACACCATCAGAGAAAGACAGCTCAAATTTTTCGGCCATATAATCAGGGCTGACGGAGTAGAGAAACTGTTATGGAGTGGCAAAATCTGTGGAAACAAGAGCAGAGGAAGACAACGCACAAAATTCACAGACAGCTTAAACAAATTCGCAACGAATAAAGAGGGCACTAACAACGAGCTCATGAGAGGGACCGAGAACAGGGAAGAATGGAGAGCCATGATCGTCGATGTCTGCAGGACCAGACCGGACACTTGAAGAAGAAGAAGAAAGAATGAACGTGAAAGAATGGGGGCTATAGTATGCGACCTCATTTGTTTGTTTGACGTTTTATGATTTTTTTTTAATTCTTAAAAAAAATAGTTTCCTAGGTGTGCGCGTGTGTGCGCGCGCGCGTGCACGCGTGTGTATGTGTGTGTGCGCGTGTATGTATGTGTGTGTATTTTGCATTTTGCAATGTATTATTTCATTAGGGTTTTTTTTTTGGTACAGTAATTGGTAAAGGTTGTAATAATGTAGTACTTCAATATATTATCATTAAGAAATTTTTGTTCTTAGATAGATGGCTTGTTGAAAAAAAAGCAAATGCATTGTTTATTCAATGTACCATCTGGAAACTTATTTTTATTTATTTTATTTTATTTTATTTTATTTATTCTTTTATATCGAGGATAATGGAATAAGCACTCATGTGCTTTTTTTTTACATCTAGTCCCCGTGTGTATGCGGTTTTGTAAATTTTGT
Source organism: Rapana venosa (assembly GCA_028751875.1). Taxonomy (NCBI): domain Eukaryota; kingdom Metazoa; phylum Mollusca; class Gastropoda; order Neogastropoda; family Muricidae; genus Rapana; species Rapana venosa. The sequence continues at coordinate 10,205,513 of CM054164.1, forward strand.
CATCTGTTTCCACCGGCACACAATGGCCTACTCTTCCGAAAAGCGGAACATTTGACTTGACTGGCGCTCGTGATCTACTGGCCTGGGATTAAGCCGCTACCCAGGCAGGGCACGTGTTCCAGCAGTACTTCTCCTTCAGTTCACATCAGTACTGACTCCACTCCCTCAAACAGTCTTTTGAATAAGATTTATAAACCGAGGTCGCGTGTGCAAACGCACGCAGAACATCTTGCGCACACGTTGAAACATTTCAGAAGAGTAGGCCATTTCGTGGCGGTAGAAACAGATGTAAAGGTCAAGGTGTCCCATAATTCATAAGGTCGTAGGGGAGCGAGGCGTCAGAGACCTCAACTTCTCAAGGGCCAGCATATTGAGGGCGGCGCCCATCTCCTCTCCCTCGCTGCTTTACCTTCCCCGACCCTAAAGAGGCATGGACCCATTTACAGCTGGGTGAACTGGGGGAACTGTACTGAAGCCAAGGCGCACAAACGGTCACCCATCCAAGTGCTGCTTAACCTTAGCTGGTGGAAAGCGATTGTTCTGACCACTGAGCTATCCCGTCCCCAGAAACAGACGACAAAATGTAAAAAAAAAAAATTGCATGCACACAGGTAGGTGTCATATTTAGACATAATTCCCAAAGTCGGAATGTGGTTATCTTAAGTGGTGTGTAAAACTCGGTTGCATTTACAAAACCTTACCTTTGGTGAACCTTCGAGCTCTAGCTAAACAAAGTGGAAAAAGGCAGACAGACAGACAGACAGACAGACAGATAGATGGACCGACAGTTTCGATGAAGGCAATTCATCACAGTAATGCTTAGAACAGACACACCAACAGAGAGACTGAAAGACAATCATCAGGGATATAATTATGATCATATCTAAAACGCACATGCATTTATTACTTACAGACAAACAGAATCCTAGACAGACAGACAGACAGACAGACAGACAGACAGACAGACAGACAGACAGACAGAATCCTCAGAGACAAATCAGTCAACGTTGAACCCATTCTGCCTTGCTTGATTCAAAACGTGAGCTTCATAAGAGAACTGCTTTGTACACTCCCCTGTTAAACAAACTCCAATACCTTCCAAACTAAGCCAGTTACAATTCCTTCCATCCCTTGCCTCAAAAAAAAACTGACATTACGAACTTAACATTTTCATACCATACCCTCACTCTACCTTCTCCCCACCCCTTCAACCAATCTACCCCCCCTCCCGGACCTACCTTTCCCTACCACCCCCAAAGTATATATATGTCAACAGTGTGCTCAGACGGTAAAATGTCAGAAGTGGCTTTTGGAGGGAAAGGGGGTCCATGGTGGAGGTTTCAGAAAGCAGGACACTGACTGCAGCGTTATCCTCAGTTTTGCTGAACACAGTACAGTGGTTCTGTGGTCACTGTTTTACAGAGGATGGGAGGGGGGATGGGGGTGATGTTTGGGTTGGGGGGGGGGAGGTAAGGTAAAGAAATGAAAGAATGCAAAACTGAGAAATGATATAAACACATATAGATATAGATCTATCTAACTATCTATCTATCTATCTATCTATCTATCTATCTATCTATCTATCTATCTATCTATCTATCTATCTATCTATCTATCTATCTATCTATCTATCTATCTATCTATCTATCTATCTATGGTGTGCCATCAGATACCTCACTTCTCCAGGGGCCAGCATATTGAGGGCGGCGCCCATCTCCTCTCCCTCGCTGCTTTACCTTCCCTGACCCTAAAGAGGGCAGGTATCCATTTACAGCTGGGTGAACTGGGGGACTCTACTGAAGCCAAGGCGCGCAAACGGTCACCCATCCAAGTGGTAACCACGCTCGACGCTGCTTAACCTTAGCTGGGGGAAAGCGAATGCTCTGATGCTCCCATATATATATATATATATATATATATAAAAATATAAAGTGGGGTGAGGAGGTGTGGTATGGTGTGGTGGTGTGGTGTGGTGTAGTGGTGTGGTGTAGTGGTGTGGTGTGGTGTGGTGTAGTGGTGTGGTGAAGTGGTGTGGTGTAGTGGTGTGGTGTAGTGGTGTGGTGTGGTGAAGTGGTGTGGTGTAGTGGTGTGGTGTAGTGGTGTGGTGTGGTGTAGTGGTGTGGTGTGGTGAAGTGGTGTGGTGTAGTGGTGTAGTGTAGTGGTGTGGTGTAGTGGTGTGGTGTAGTGGTGTGGTGTGGTGTAGTGGTGTGGTGTGGTGTAGTGGTGTGGTGTAGTGGTGTGGTGAAGTGGTGTGGTGTGGTGTAGTGGTGTGGTGTGGTGTAGGGGTGTGGTGTGGTGTAGTGGTGTGGTGTAGTGGTGTGGTGTGGTGTAGTGGTGTGGTGTGGTGTAGTGGTGTGATGGTGTGGTGTAGTGGTGTGGTGTAATGGTGTGGTGTAGTGGCGTGGTGTAGTGGTTGGTGTAGTGGTGTCGTGTGGTGTAGTGGTGTGGTGTGGTGTAGTGGTGTGGTGTGGTGTAGTGGTGTGGTGTGGTGTAGTGTGGTGTAGTGTAGTGTGGTGTGGTGTAGTGGTGTGGTGTGGTGTAGTGGTGTGGTGTAGTGGTGTGGTGTAGTGGTGTGGTGTAGTGGTGTGGTGTGGTGTAGTGGTGTGGTGTAGTGGTGTGGTGTAGTGGTGTGGTGTGGTGTGTGGTGTGGTGTAGTGGTGTGTGGTGTGATGGTGTGGTGTAGTGGTGTGGTGTATGGTGTGGTGTAGTGTGTGGTGTGTGGTGTGTGTGTTGTAGTGGTGTGGTGTGGTGTAGTGGTGTGTGGTGTGTGTAGTGGTGTGGTGTGGTGTAGTGGTGTGGTGTGGTGTAGGTGTGGTGTAGTGGTTGGTGTGTGTAGTGTGGGTGTGTAGTGGTGTTGTAGTGGTGTGGTGTAGTGTGTGGTGTGTGGTGTGGTTAGTGGTGTGGTGTGTGGTGTGTGTGGTGTAGTGGTGTGGTGTAGTGGTGTGGGTGTAGTGGTGGGTGTGGTGTAGTGTGTGTGTGAGTGTGTGGTGTGGTGTAGTGTGTGGTGTGGTGTGGTGTGGTGTGGTGTGGTGTGTGTGTGGTGTGGTGTTGTGGTGTGGTGTAGTGGTGTGGTGTGTGTATGGTTGGTGTGTGTGTGGTGTGGTTGTGGTGTGGTGGTGGTGTGGTGTGGGGTGTGTGGTTGGTGTAGTGGTGTGGTGTAGTGGTGTGTGGTGTGTGTAGTGGTGTGGTGTGGTGTAGTGGTGTTGGTTATGGTGGTGTGGTGTAGTGGTGTGGTGTGTGGTTGTGTGTGGTGTGGTGTGTAATGTGGTGTGGTGTGGTTGTGTTGTGGTGTGTGTAGTGTGTGGTGTGGTGTGTGGTGGGTGTGGTGTAGGTGTGGTGTGAGTGTTGTTGGTGTGTGTGGTGTGTGATGGTTGTTGGTGTGGTGGTATGGTGGTGTAGTGGTGTGTGTGGTGTGTGTGTGGTGTGGTGGTGTGTGGTGGGTGTGTGTGTAGTGGTGTGGTGTAGTGGTGTGGTGTGTGGTGTGGTGTGGTGTAGTGTGTGTGTGGTGTGGTGGTGTGGTGTGTGGTGTGGTGTGGTGTAGTGGTGTGGTGTAGTGGTGTGTGTGGTGTAGTGGTGTGGTGTGGTGTAGTGTGGGTGTGAGTGTGTGTGTGTGGTGTAGTGGTGTGTGTAGTTGTGTGGTGTTTGTGAGTTGGTGTGGTGTGGTGTGTGTGTGGTGTGGTGTAGTGGGTGGTGATGGTGTGGTGAGTGTGGTGTGTGTGGTGTAGTGTGTGGTGTGGTGGTAGTTGGTGTGGTGTGGTGTAGTGGTGTGGTGTAGTGGTGTGGTGTGGGTGTGGTGTAGTGGGTGTGGTGAGTGGGTGTGTGGTGTGGTGTGTGGTGTGGTGTGGTGTGGTGTGGTTAGTGTGGTGGGTGTGGTGGGTGTGGTGTGGTGGTGTTGTGGGTGGTGTGGTGTGGTTAGTGGTGTGGTGTGGTTGTAGTGGTGTGGGTGTGGTGGTAGTGATGTGGTGTAGTGTTGTGTGGTGTTGTGTGGTGCGTTCGGTGTAATGGGGGTGTGGTGTAGTGGTGTGGTGTGGTGTAGTGGTGTGGTGTGATGTGATGTAATGTGATGTGATGTGGTGTGATGTGGTGCAGTTTGACGTGGTGCGGTGTGGTGTGCGGTGGTGTTGTGTGGCCTAGTGTAGCATGGTCTGGCATGATGTGGTATTGTGTGGTGGTGTGTGGTGTGGTGGAGCATGGTTTGATATGATGTGGCATTGCGTGGTGTGATGTGATGTGATGTGATGTGGTGTGATGTGGTGTGATGTGATGTGGTGTGATGTGATGTGATGTGATGTGGTGTGATGTGATGTGATGTGGTGTGATGTGGTGCAGTTTGACGTGGTGCGGTGTGGTGTGCGGTGGTGGTGTGTGGTGTGGTGTGGTGTGGTGCAGTTTGGCGTGGTATGATCTGATGTAGTATGGTATTATGTGGTCTGATGTGTGGTAGGGTGTAGTGTAGTATTAAAATGCTTAAATGTGGTGTGATGTGGTGTTAAAGTGGTTTAATACGGTGGGTGTAGTGTTAAAATGGTTTAATATGGTGTGGTGTAGTGTTAAAATGGTTTATCATGGTGTGATGTAGTGTTAAAATGGTTTAATATGGTGTGGTGTAGTGTTTATAGGGTTTAGTATGGCGTGGTGTGGTGTTAAAATGGTTTAATATGGTGTGGTGTAGTTTTAAAAATAGTTGAAAGGGTGTGGTGTAGTGTTAAGTTTATTGTGGTGTGATGTGTAGCGTTGTGTGGTGTAATACTGTGTGGTGTGGTGTGACATGTTCATTTTCTGGTATGGGCTAAATAACAACATTACAAAAAATGCAAGAATACCAAACAGACAGAAAGAAAGACAGACAGACAGACAGACATAAAAAC
>CM054164.1:10215380-10225380 GCA_028751875.1 Rapana venosa
TCTCCTTATTTCTCTCTCTTCTCTCTTCTCTCTCTCTCTCTCTCTTCTCTTCTCTTTCTCTCTCTCTCTCATCTCTCTCTCTCTCTCTCTCTTTCTCTCTCTACTTTCTCTCTCTCTCTCTCTCTCTCCTCTCTTCTCTCTCTCTTCTCCTCGTTCATCTCTTCCTTATTTCTCTTACCATCTCATTCTTTCTCTACACACACACACACACACACACACACACACACACACACACACATCTCGTGATTACCAAATGAAAACGAAAGAAAAAACACGTCGATACCAATCTAGGTCATGAATTTATCAGTGCAAAATCCAGACAATGGACAAGGAGGCACGTGCGCGCGTGTGTGTGTATGTGTGTGTGTGTGTGTGCGTGTGTGTGCGTGTGTGCGTGTGCGTGTGTGTGCGTGTGTGTGTGTGTGTGTGTGCGTGTGTGTGTGCGTGTGTGTGTGACCAGAGAGACCGGTGACCCCTATAGAGAACCCCGGGCGGAATAGCAGTGGGGCTTTCGGTCATACTGATAATAATCCCCACAGTGATAAGCTGCCGCGCATAACCAGCAATGACATAACCAACATTGATAATAATAATAATAATAATAATAATAATAATAATAATGTATGGAATTTATATAGCGCTGAATCTTGTAAAACAAACCAATCGAAGCGCTCAGATTTTTTGGATTTTTTTTTATATATATCGAGGACAATGGAATAAGCACTCATGTGGCTTTTAAAAAAGAAAAATTATGTTTTTACGGCAAGTCCCCGTGTGTATGCGGTTTTGTAAACTGTGTCATCTGTTCCCACCGGCACACAATGGCCTACTCTTTCGAAAAGCGGAACAGGATTTAACGTGTGCGCAAGATGTTCTGCATGCGTTCGCACACACGGGGCCTCGGTTTATAGTCTCATCCGAAGGACTAGTCGAGTACCGAATGCTGCTGCTTTTACCACGCTTTTTGTCAGGAGGAAAGGCTGAAAGATTCCCCATCCCCTATTCACTCACCTCCTGGAGTTGCAGTACAGCTATCTATCTTCATGACAGACAAAAATCCCCCCCCCCCCAAACAACCCCAACAAACACCCCTCTCCCCCCTCCTCTCCCCTTCCCCCCCCCCCCCCTTCCCCCGCCCCCCCCCCCCCCCCCCAGGTCCCATTCGACAAAATCTCCCCGTTGGTGAATTTCGGAGTTGTCGTTGATGAATCAAAGGTAAAGGAGGTAAAGGAGTCTCATAACCTATAAGGTCGTAGGGGAGCGAGGCGTCAGAGACCTCACTTCTCTAGGGCCAGCATATTGAGGGCGGCGCCCATCTCCTCTCCCTCGCTGCTTTACCTTCCCTGACCCTAAAGAGGGCAGGTACCCATTTACAGCTGGGTGAACTGGGGGAACTGTACTGAAGCCAAGGCGCACAAACGGTCACCCATCCAACTGGTAACCACGCTCGACGCTGCTTAACTTGGCTGGGGGAAAGCGAGTACTCTGACCACTGAGCTATCCCGTCAAAACTCAAAGCTGTAACTTGTTTATTTATTTATTTATTTATTTATACCACTTTAAGTCACGGCAGATTTCTTTGCGTGAAATGCGGGCTGCTCTCTCTCCCCGGGGTGAGCACGTCGCCACAAGAGCAGCGCCACCTATTTTTTCTTTGCATTTTTTTCTTTGTTTTTTTGTCTGCAACTGTGATTGTTTCCCTATCAGAGTAGCTGTTTTTCTAAGAATTTTGCCAGGGACAACTCTCTTGTTGCCGTGGGTTCTTTTACGTGCGCTGAATGATTTTGTGTATTACACAGGACCTCGGTTTATCGTCTCATCCGAAATACTAGTCCCCAGACTACCACTCATGGTCTAATGGATGGGGGAAAAGTTTCGTGTCCAAACGGGATTCGAACCACCGCACACTTCCGACCCGGACTTTTCGCTTTCTAGACAGGTATGTTACCTCTAGACCACCGATCCACTGTTTTTATAAAGCGAGGTGTCAGAGACCTCAGTTGTTTTTATGGTGTTAGCGTTTTGAGGGCGGCGCCCATCCCTTCTCCCTCGCAGCTTTTACCTTCTCTGTCCCTAAAGAAGGCAGGTGCCCATTGACAGCTGGGTGAACTGGGAGACTGTACTGAAGCCAAGGCGTAGGAACAGTCAGCCATCCAAGTGGTAATAATAATAATAATAATATATGGAATTTATATAGCGCTGAATCTTGTAAAAAAACAAACAAATCGAAGCGCTTGCACTCAATCATTTACAGGCATGCAACTCTCCTTAAACATAATGAACAACAGATTTCAAAACCATGCGCGCGCACGTATGTACGCATGCACGCACACACACGCGTGCGCACACATACCCACACCCACACCCACACACACACACACACACTCGGAACAACACTTAGAAGGTGAAAAATGCTGTTGAAAATTAGAGACAGATATTTGGGGGGAAAGTCTCAGGTAGGAAATAAGTGTGTTTTGAGGCTGGATTTGAAGGTATCAAGTGAAGGCTTTTGTCGAAGTGAAAGAGGGAGGTCATTCCAGGTGGATGGACCAGAAAAAGAGAAGGAGCGACGGCCAACAATGGTTTGTTTGAATCTGGGTGTTTGAAAGCACAAAGTATCTGCGGCTGAACGAAGGGAACGGGATGGAGTGTACAGATGAGGACAGTTACAGAGATAAGGGGGTGCAGATTTGTGGAGACATTTGAAACAGAGGGTATTGATTTTATACTCCAGTCTTTGTGAGACAGGCAGCCAGTGAAGAGATCGCAGAAGTGGAGTGATGTGTTCAGATTTTTTTCTTTCTTAGGACCAGTCGAGCTGCAGAGTTTTGTATGCGTTGAAGAGAGTGGATAGATGATGCTGGTAGGCCAGCCAAAAGAGAATTACAGTAGTCTAAACGTGAAAGAATGAGAGATGTGACAAGCTTGGAAGTTGCATCAGTGGACAGATACTTGCGAATCGCGCTTATGCGCCGTAATTGATAGTAGCAAGACTGGCAGGTCTGGGTGATGAATTTTTTCATAGAGAGTGTGTGGTAACAACGCTCAACGCTGCTTAACCTTAAGCTTGGGGAAAATGAGTGTTGTTGTGACCACTGAGCTATCTGCTTTGTTGAATTACAATGATATTCATGGTTGCCACAATGATATAACAACAATTAGTAATATATGACACAGCTTAGATGATCAGGGGCGGGATAGCTCGGTGGTCAGAGCACTCGCTTTCCCCCCCCAGCTAAGATTAAGCAGCGTCGAGCGTGGTTACCAGTTGGATGGGTGACAGTTTGCGCGCCTTGGCTTCAGTACAGTTCCCCCAGTTCACCCAGTTGTAAATGGGTACCTGCCCTCTTTAGGGTCAGGGAAGGTAAAGCAGCGAGGGAGAGGAGATGGGCGCCGCCTTCAATATGCTGGCCCTAGAGAAGTGAGGTCTCTGATGCCTCGCTCCTCTACGACCACATAGGTTAAAGTCCTTCGGATGAGCCTATAAACCGAGGCCCCGTGTGCGAACGCATGCAGAACATCTTGTGCACACGTTAAATCCTGTTCCGCTTTTCGAAAGAGTAGGCCATTGTGTGCTGGTGGGAACGGATGACAAAATTTACAAAACCACATACACGCAGGGACTGGATGTATATAAAAAAAAGCACATGAGTGCTTGTTCCATTGTCCTCGAAAAAAAAAAGTCACCTGAGCGCTTTGATTTGCTGCTTTACAAGATTCAGCGCTATATAATTTCCATACATTATTATTATTATTATTATTATTATGATGATGGGACACTTTGACCTTGACCGTTTTACCTAGATGAGCAGATGAAGTGTTGGAGGAAAGGAGATCCATGTTGCTGATATCGTGGATGGTGTCATCGTTTCCATGTGTCACGAGCGTGATGTATCATCCTGAACCTTCCTTCCCCCCCATCCTCCCAATCCGCTAGACACGGAGTGGTGCTCCGGGCGCTAGTATTTGGAAGCGAGTGGTTTAGGGCCTATCCCCGTGTGTGTGTGTGTGTGTTGTTGTGTGTGTGTGTGTGTGTGTTTTGTGTGTGTGTGGTGTGTGTGTGTGTGTGTGTGTGCGTGTGTGTGTGTGTGTGTGTGTGTGTGTGTGAGAGTGTGTGTGTGTGTGCGCGTGTGCCTGTGTGTTTATGTGCGTGTGTTTGAGTGTATATGTGTGAGTGTGTATTTGAGTGTATACGTGTGTGATTTGAGTGTGTATACGTGTGTATTGAGTGTGTATGTGTGTGTATTTGAGTGTGTGTGTATTGGTTGTTTGTAGTGTGTATGTGTGTGAGTGTGTATATTATGTGTGTATTTGAGTGTGTTTGTGTGTATTTGAGTGTGTATATGTGTGTGTTTGAGTGCGCGCGCGCGCGCGTGTGTGATGAGAAAGAAAGAGACAAAGACAGAGACAGAGAGACGAACAGAGAGACATGGAAGGAGGGATGATGGGTGTGTGAAGGGAGTATGACAGACAGAGAAGAGGGGGGGGGGGGGGGGGGAGGGGGGGGGAGGGGGAGGAGGGGAGGGGGAGGAGGAGGAGGGAGGAGAATTGGTTGTCGCTTTGCACATCAACAGCAGCATTACGTTGTCATCATCCTCATACGCTGTGAAAATAGCTAAAACAACAACAACAACAAAACTAAAACATAAAAAAATCCCTCCTTCCACCCCCTCCCCTTCCCCCCCCCCCTCTTTCTCTCTCTCTCTCAACTCTGTCTCTCTCTCTCTCTCTCATTCTCACCTATCTCTCTCTCATTCTCCTCTTCTCTCTCTCTCTCTCTCTCTCTCTCTCTCTCTCTCTCTCTCTCTCTCTCTCTCTCTCTCTCTCCCTTTTCTTTATACTCGCTTTATCCCTCTTCTTCTTTATCTCCACCCCCTTCCTTTCCTCTCCCCCCCTTCTCTGTCTTTCTCCTCTTTTTCTCTCCCCCCTCTCTCTCTCTCCCCCTCTCTCGCTGTTTCACTTCTCTCTCCCGCTTCACTGCACCCGGAAGAGCCCTTTACTGCGGAATTGTGGGATGACAAGTGAAGACTTCCTGTCCGCTGGCGACTTCCTGTGGGAAATTGTAATGTAATGTAATGTCATGTAATGTCATGTAGTGAAGTGTAGTGTAATGTAATGTATTTATTTATTTTATTTTATTTTTCTATATTGAGGATAATGGAATAAGCACGTATGTGCTTTTTTTTTTTTTAAACCACAAGTCCCCGTGTGTATGCAGTTTTGTAAATTCTGTCATCTGTTCCCGCCGGCACACAATGGCCTACTCTTACGAAAAGCGGAACATGATTTAACGTGTGTGCAAGATGTTCTGCGTGCGTTCGCACACAGGGCCTGGGTTTATAGTTTCATCCGAAGGACTTTTGGGGAGAGTGGAGTCTGCACTGATGTTAACTCCAGGGGAAAATATCCCCTTGAACGGGAATCGAACCCGGGTGGTCAGATTGCGAGCGCAATGTTCTAACCACTAGGCTATCCCATCCCCCCATGTAGTGAACTGGAGTGTAGTGTAGTGTAGTGTGATGTAGTGGAGTGCAGTGCAGTGTGTAGTGTAGTGTAGTGTAGTGTAGTGTAATGTAGTGGAGTGGAGTGGAGTGCAGTGTAGTGTAGTGTTGTGTAGTATAGTGTAATGCAGTGTAGTATAGTGTTGTGTTGTGTAGTGTAGTGTAAAGTAGTGTAGTGTAATGAAGTGCAGTGCAGTAAAGTGTAGTATAGTGTAGTATAGTGTAGTGTAGTGTAGTGTAGTGCAGTGTAGTGCAAAGTAATGTAGTGTAAAGTAGTATAGTGTAGTTTAGTGTAGTGCAGTGCAGTGTAGTGTAGTGTAGTGCAGTGTAGTGTAGTGCAGTGTAGTGAAGTGCAGTGCAGTGCAGTGTAGTGTAGTGCAGAGTAGTGCAGTGTAGTATTGTATAGTGTATTGTAGTGTAGTTTAGTGTAATATGGTGCAGTGCAGTGTAGTGCAGTGCAGCATAGCGTAGCGTATCACAGTGTAGTGTAACACAATATCAGTTGGTGAACATGGTCAAGCTTAAGAAAGATTACGGCAAACATCATTCAATAATCCCTACAGGGATTAACAGTGCTGGGCATATGAATTATGGATGAAGAGAATAAAGCAAAGTGATCAGTTGTGACAAGCATTGAGTGGAAACGATTTAGCCGAATCAAAGAGGACTAGGGTTATGAGGGACGTGAACATGCCGAGAACTCCAAGAACGTTGGTGTCTGAACAGAAATGACTTTTTCACCAGGGATTTATCACCGATATATTTGTAAAATAAAAAAATGGATTTTTTTCTTTCAAACTGTGTCTACAAAGTGGCTCTCTCGGCTTTTAGCAATACTGTCCATTGTTGGTATGTAGTGTAAGTGTACCTCAGCCCAGTGGTTAAAACCGTTCCACTTCCATCCTAGGACTCCATGAAGTCGTGGGATCGAACCTCGGCTCCGTCCGTTGAATCAAGGGTAAGAATATTTTGACGATCTCCCAAGTCGATTTTCAAGTGCAGACCTGTCAGTGCCTTCGTTCTCTTTGTGTACATACGCACGCAGAAGATCAAATACGCGGATTCCACAGCTCCTGTCAGCGGTCGGTGGGTTAGCGAGACACGAATATACTCAGAATACGTCCCCGAAGCCGGAATGCAGCTGTCTTGGTGCTGGCCAAAAAAAAAAAAAAATCTGAAAGAAAAACGCGCGCTGGCATACTCGAAACGTTATCATAGGGGAACATCACAGCGCTAGCCGAGGAAGAAGAAGAAAGGAAAAACAAAAGGGTATGATTAGGACAGAGAACAGTACACACACACGCGCGCACGCGCACACTACACCACACGCACGCACGCACGCACACACACACACACACGCACGCACGCACACACACACACGCACGCACGCACACACACACACACGCACCCACACACACCCCACACGCGAACGCACGCACAGACACACACACACGCACACACACACACCACACACACACACACACCACACACACACACGCACGCACACACACACACACACACGAACGCACGCACGCACGAACGCACACAAAATGAATGAATGAATAATTTATTTATTTATTTATTTATTCTTTTATATCGAGGATAACGGAACAAGCGCTTATGTACTTTTTTTTTACATCCAGTCCCCGTGTGTATGCGGTTTTGTAAATTCTGTCATCTGTTCCCATCGGCACACAATGGCCTACTCTTGCGAACAGCGGAACAGGATTTAACGTGTGCGCAAGATGTTTTGCGTTCGTTCGCACACATGGGCCTCGGTTTATAGTTTCATCCGAAGGACTTTTGGGGAGAGTGGAGTCTGCACTGATGTTAACTCCAAGGGAAGATATCCCCTTTCATCGGGAATCGAACCCGGGTGGTCAGATTGCGAGCGCAGTGTTCTGACCACTACATTATCCCGTCTCCCGAGAGAGAAGAGAGAGAGAGAGAGCGAGCGGCGAGCGAGCGAAGCAGAGAGAGAGAGAGAGAGAGAGAGAGAGAGAGAGAGAGAGAGAGAGAGAGAGAGAGACAGACAGACAGACAGACAGACAAAGACAGACAGAGAGAGAGAGAGACAGACAGACAGACAAAAACCCAGACAAAGACAGACAGGCAGATAGACAGACACTGAGACAGAGAGTCAGAGCTTTTTGCTCATCACTTTTTGGTTGGAATGCTTGTTTGTTGGTGCAGCGTAACACAGTTCTTCTTCGCAATTTCTTACTCTGTATCGTTTAATAATGCCTGCTGTGTAATTATACTTTGAAAATGCCGCTCATAATTTCTCTAGTTGAGACATTAAAGTAGTCTTGAGTCTTGAGTCTTTTTGGCAAAACTACGTCGAGCTGCCGTTAAGCGCCTGACAAGTCAGGCCCAGCGCATCTGTCTTCAGCCTGGGAAAGAATGGGTATCTTTTAAGTCTTTCAGGGGAAAAAAACCAAACAAACAAACCCAGGCAGCAGAATGGACCAAGAAGGCAGAAAAGTTAGACAAGAAGGAGGAGATGGCAGGAAGAAAGAGAAACAAGGCAGAAACAGAGAGAGGGATAGAAAAGAGGGAATTCCTGGCTCAGAATTTCCAGAAGGTGGGGGTGCTATTTATACTGACAGGCCCCTAGCATTTCCATGGGGGAGCCTGATGTCTCTGACTGTTTGTTACCATGTTGTGTCGTGTCGTGTCGTGTCGTGTCGTGTCGTGTCGTGTTGTGTCGTGTCGTGTCGTGTCGTGTCGTGTTGTGTCGTGTTGTGTCGTGTCGTGTCGTGGTCGTGTCGTGTCGTGTCGTGTTGTGTCGTGTTCGTGTTGTGTGTGTTGTGTCGTGTCGTGTCGTGTTGTGTCGTGTCGTTGTCGTGTTGTCGTGTTGTGTGTTATGTTGTGTTATGTCGTGTCGTGTCGTGTTCGTGTGTGGTGTGTGTGTATGTGTGTGTGTGTGTGGTCGTGTCGTGTCGTGTCGTAGTCGTGTCTGTGTGTGGTCGTGTCGTGTTGTGTCGTGTTGTGTCGTGTGTCGTGTTGTGTGTGTCGTGTCGTGTCGTGTCGTTGTGTCGTGTCGTGTAGTGTCGTGTGTGTCAGTGTTCGTGTCGTGTCGTTGTCGTGTGTGTCGTGTTGTGTCGTGTTGTGTCAGTGTCGTGTCGTGTCGTGTTTGTGTCGTGTTGTGTCGTGTGTGTGTCGTGTTTGTGTCGTGTTGTGTCAGTGTCGTGTCATGTCGTGTCGTGTTAGTGTTGTGTCGTGTTGTGTCGTGTCGTGTTGTGTCGTGTCGTGTTGTGTCATGATGCGTTCACGTGTAGTAATGTGTTGTGTGGGTGGGAGTCGGTTGTGTGATTTTCTGAGGTGTGATGTGTATGTGGTGTGATGTGGTGTGGTGTGATGTGGTGTGGTTGTGTGTGGTGTGATGTGGTGTGGTGTGTGTATGGTGTGATGTGATGTGGTTGTGATGTGTAGTGTGCGGTTGTGGATGTGGTGTGTGTAGTGTGGTGTTGTGGTGTGTTGTGATGTTGGTGTGATGTGGTGTGGTGTGATGTGGTCTGGTGTAGTGTAAGTGTAGTGTAGTATAGTGTAGTGTAGTGTAGTAGTGTGTGTATGCATGTGTCAGTGTAGTGTATTGTAGTGTATGTGTATGTAGTGTTGTAGTGCAGTTGCAGTGTGTGTAGTGTGAGTATAGTGTAGTGTCAGTGCAGTGTAGTGTATTGTGTAGTATAAGTGTAGTGTCAGTGTAGTGCTAGTACAGTGTAGCGTAGTGTAGTATAGTGTAGTATAGTGTAGTGTAGTGTAGTGTAGTGCAGTGTAGTGTAGAGTAGTGTAGTTTTAGTGTAATAATAATGTATAATTATAATAAAATATAATTAATAATAATAATAGTATAATAATACATGGAATTTATATAGTGCTATATTTGCAAAAAAAAAAAATCAAAGTGTATTGATGTTATAGTAGTGCAGTGTATAGTAGGTAGTGCAGTGCAGTGCAGTGTAGTGAAGTAGGTAGTGATGTGTAGAGAGTGGCAGTGCAGTGTAGTGAAGTGTAGTGAAGTGTAGAGCAGTGCAGTGCTGTGTAGTGCATTGAAGTGTGGTGTAGTGTAGTGTAGTGTAGTGTAGTACAGTGTAGTGTAGTGTTGTGTAGAGTAGAATAGTGTAGTGTAGTGAAGTATAGTGTAGTGTAGTGTAGTGAGGTATAGCGTAGTGTAGCGTAGCGTACTGTAGCGTAACGTAGTGTAGCATAGTGTAGTGTGGTGCAGTGCAGAGTAGTGGAGTGAATGTAATGCAGTGCAGTGTAGTATCCTGTAGCTTTGTGTAGCGTAGTGTAGTGCACTGTAGCGTAGCATATCGTCGTGTAGTGTAGTGTCGTGTTTTGTTTGTCCATCCGTCTGTCAGTCTGTCTGTCGGTCTGTCAGTCAGTCTGTCTGTCAGTCTATCAGTCTGTCTGTCAGTCAGTGTCTGTCAGTCTGTCTGTCTTTCAGTCAGTCTGTCTGTCAGTCTGTCAGTCTGTCTGTCAGTCTATCAGTCTGT
>CM054164.1:10242880-10252880 GCA_028751875.1 Rapana venosa
GTGTAATGTACTGTGGTGTAGTGTAGTGTAGTGTGGTGTAGTGTAGTGTAGTGTAGTGTGGTGTGGGTAGTGTAGTGTAGTGTAGTGTAGTGTAGTGTAGTGTAGTGTAGTGTGGTGTAGTGTAGTGTAGTGTAGTGTGGTGTGGTGTAGTGTAGTGTGGTGTAGTTTAGTGTGGTGTGGTTTTAGTGTAGTGTGGTTGTGGTGTAGTGTAGTGTAGTGTAGTGTGGTGTGGTGTGGTGTAGTGTGGTGTAGTGTAGTGTAGTGTGGTGTGGTGTAGTGTGGTGTAGTGTAGTGTAGTGTAGTGTGGTGTAGTGTAGTGTAGTGTGGTGAGTGTAGTGTGGTGTGTGTAGTGTAGTGTGGTGTAGTGTAGTGTAGTGTGGTGTGGGGTAGTGTAGTGTAGTGTGGTGTAGTGTAGTGGTGTAGTGTAGTGTAGTGTGGTGTGGTTTTGGTGTAGTGTATGTGGTGTAGTTAGTGTAGTGTAGTGTGGTGTGGTGTAGTGTAGTGTAGTGTAGTGTGGTGTAGTGTAGTGTAGTGTGGTGTAGTATAGTGTAGTGTGGTCTAGTGTAGTGTTTGTGGTGTAGTGTAGTGTAGTGTGGTGTAGTGTAGTGTAGTGTAGTGTAGTGTAGTGTAGTGTAGTGTGGTGTAGTGTAATGTGGTTAGTTGTAGTGTAGTGTAGTGTAGTGTGATGTGGTGTGGTGTGGTGTGGTGTAGTGTATGTGGTGTGGTGTGGTGTAGTGTGGTGTAGTGTAGTGTATGTATGTAGTGTAGTGTAGTGTGGTGTAGTGTAGTGTAGTGTGGGGTAGTGTAGTGTAGTGTAGTGTAGTGTGGTGTGGTTGTGGTGTTAGTGTAGTGTGGTGTAGTGTAGTGTGGGGGTAGTGTAGTGTAGTGTGGTGTAGTGTAGTGTGGGTGGTGTAGTGTAGTGTGGTGTGGTGTAGTTTAGTGTGGTGTGGTGTGGTGTAGTGTGGTGTAGTGTAATGTGGTGTAGTGTAGTATAGTGTAGTGTGGTGTAGTGTAGTGTAGTGTGGTGTAGTGTAGTGTGGTGTGTGGTAGTTTAGTGTGGTGTGGTGTGGTGTGGTGTAGTTTAGTGTGGTGTGGTGTGGGAAGGTGTAGTGTAGTGTAGTGTGGTTTGTGTGGTGTGGTGTAGTGTGGTGTATGTAGTGTAGTGGGTGTGGTGTAGTGTAGTGTGGGTGTAGTGTAGTGTGGTTGTGGTGTGGTGTGTGTGTGTGTAGTGTGGTGTGGTTGGTGTAGTTTAGTTTGTTTGGGGTGGTTGTGGTGTAGTGTAGTGTGGTGTGGTTTTGGTGTAGTGTGGTGTTTTGTAGTGTAGTGTGGTGTGGTGTAGTGTGGTTGGTGTGGTTAGTTTAGTGTGGTATGGTGTGGTGTGGTGTAGTGTAGTGTGGTGTGGTGTGTGTAGTAGTGTAGTGTGGTGTAGTGTGGTGTGGTGTGGTGTAGTGTAGTGTTTGGGGTAGTGTGGTGTAGTGTGGTGTGGTGGGTTTGTAGTGTAGTGTGGTGGTGTGGGGTGGTGTGGGTGTATGTGGGGTGGTGTGGTGTAGTGTGGTTGGTGTAGTTTAGTTTGTGGTGTGGTGTGTGTAGGTGTAGTGTGTTGTGGGGGGTGGTGTAGTGTGGCGGGTGTTGGTGTATTTAGTGTGGGAGGGGGTGGTGGGTGTAGTGTAGTGTGGTGTGGTGTGGTGTAGTGTTGTGGGGGTGTGGTGTGGTGTTTGTTTTAGTGTAGCGTAGTGTAGTTGTGGTGTGGTGTTGGGGTAGTTTAGTGTGGTGTGGTGTGGTGTAGTGTAGGGGGTGGGTGTAGTGTAGTGTGGTGTGGTGTGGTGTGGTGTAGGTAGTGTAGTGTTGGTGTGGTGTGGTGTAGTGTAGTGTGGTGTAGTGTGGTGTAGTGTAAATGTAGTGTGGTGTAGTGTGGTATATGTAGTGTGGTGTAGGTGAAGTGTGTGGGTGTGGTGTAGTGTAGTGTGGTGTGGTGTTAGTGAGTGTGGTGTAGTAAAAGTGTGTGTAGTGTGGTGTATTGGGGTGGTGTAGTGTAGTGTAGTGTGGTGTGGTGTGGCAGGGTGTAGTTCAGTGTGGTGTGTTTGGTGTGGTGTAGTGTATTGTAGTGTGGTGGGGGTGGGAGTGTATTGTAGTGTGGTGTGGTGTAGTGTAGTGTGGTGTGGTGTAGGTAGTGTAGTGTGGTAGTGTTGTGTGGTAGTGTAGTCTAGTGTGGGGTAGTGTAGTGTGGTGTAGTGTAGTGTAGTTAGTGTGGTGTGTGTAGTGTAGTGTGTTGGGGGTGTAGTTAGTGTGGTGTTAGTGTAGTGTAGTTTAATGTTGTGTAGTTTGTGTAGTGTGGTGTAGTGTAGTGTAGTGTGGTGTAGTGTAGTGTAGTGTGTGTAGTGTAGTGTGGGGTGGTGTGGGGTAGTGGGTGTAGTGTAGTGTGGTGTGGTGTATGTAGTGTGGTGTGGTTTGGTGTGGTGTAGTTAGTTAGTGTGGTGTGGTGTAGTATGGTGTGGTTGGTGTAGTGTGGGGTGGTGTGGTGTAGTTATGGGGGTGTAGTGTATTGTGGTGTGGTGTGGTGTGGGGTGGGGTGGTGTATGTAGTGTAGTGTGGTGTGGTGTGGTGTAGTGTGGTGTGGTGTGTAGTGTGGTGTGGTGTAGTGTGGTGTAATGTGGTGTAGTGTGGTTTTAGTGTAGTGTGGTGTGGTGTAGTGTAGTGTGGTTTTGGTGTGGTGTAGTGTAGTGTAGTGTGGTGTGGTGTGGGTGTGTAGTGTAGTGTGGTGTAGTGTGGGTGTAGTGGGAGTTTAGTGTGGTGTATGTGGTATAGTGTAGTGTGGTGTAGGATAGTGTGGTGAGTTTTGGTGTAGTGTAGTGTGGGTGTGTAGTGTAGTGTGGGGTAGTAATTGTAGTGTAGGTGGTGTAGTGTATGAGGTTGTGTAGTGGTGGTGTGATGTGGCGTGGTGTAAATTTCATGTGGGTGGTGTGGTGTGGTGTAGTGTATTGGGTAGTGTGGGGTGGTGTAGTGTATTGTGTTGGTGTGGTGTAGTTTAGTGTGTGGGGGGTGAAATGTAGTGTAGTGTGGTGTGGTGTAAATGAAGTGGTAGTGTAGTGTGGTGTAGTTTAGTGTGGTGTAGTGTAGTTAGTATAGTGTGGTGTGGTGTAGTGTAGTGTGGGTGGTGGGGGTGTAGTTCATGTGGGGTGGTGTAATGTAGTGTATGTGGTGTAGCGTAGTGTGGTGTAGTTGTAAGGGGGGTTTGTGTAGTGTAGTGTGGTGTGTTGTCGTGTAGTGTGTTGTGGTGAGTGTAGTGTCGTGTACGTAGTGTGGGTAGTGTAGTGTGGTGTGGTGTAGTGTAGTGTGGTGTGGTGGGTGTAGTTTAGTGTGGGTGTAGTGTGGGTTGTGTAGTGCAGTGAAGTGTAGTGTGGTTTTGTGTAGTGTGGTGTAATGTAGTGTAGTGTTAGTGTAGCGTAGTGTGGTGTAATGTAGCGTAGTGTGGTGTAGTGTGTGTATGTGGTTGTAGTGTAGTGTAGTGTGGTGTAGTGTAGTGTAGTGTGGTGTAGCGTAGTGTGGTGTAGTTTTAGTGTAGTGTTGGGGTAGTGTAGTGTAGTGTGTGTGGTGTGGTGTGGTGTAGTGTAGTGTGGTGTATTTTGGGGTAGTGTAGTGTAGTGTGGGGTAGTGTGGTATAGTGTAGTGTGGTGTAGTGTAGTGTGGTGTGGTGTGGTGTAGTGTAGTGTGGTGGGTGTATGGGGTGTGTGTATTTATAGTGTAGTGTAGTGTGGTGTATGTAGTGTGGTGTAGTGTATGGTAGTGTTTGTGTGGTGTGGTGTGCGCGGTGTATTCAGTGTTGTGTGGTGTGGTTGGTGTAGTGTATTGTAGTGTGGTGTTGTGTATGTGGTGTGGTGTATGTAGTGTGGTGTGGTGTAGTGTAGTGTGGTGTGGTGTAGTGTAGTGTGGTGTAGCGTAGTGTGGTGTAGTGTAGTGGGGTGGTGGGGTTTGTGTGTGGTGTGGTGTGTTGTAGTTTAGTGTGGTTTGGTGTGGGGTTGGTAGTGCAGTGAAGTGTATGTGGTTTGGTGTAGGGGTGGTGTAAATTAGTGTATGTGGTGTAGCGTAGTGTGGTGTAATGTAGCGTAGTTGGGTAGTGTAGTTGTAGTTGTTTGTAGTGTATGTGGTGTAGTGGAGTGTATGGGAGTGTGGTGTGGTGTGGCGTGGTGTAGTTCATGTCGTGTCGTGTGGTGTGGGGTAGTGTAGTGTAGTGTGGGGTGGTGTGGCGTGGTGTAGTTCAGTGTGGTGTGGTGTGGTGTCGTGTAGTGTAGTAGTGTGGTGTGGTGTAGTGTAGTGTGGTGTGGTGAAGTGTAGTGTAGTGGCGTGTAGTGTAGTGTGGTGTAGTTGTAGTGTAGTTTATGTTGTGTAGTATAGTGTAGTGTGGGGGTAGTGTAGTGATGTGTGGTGTAGTGTAGTGTAGTGTGGGTGTAGTGTAGTGTGGGGTGGTGTGTGTAGTGGTGGTGTAGTGTAGTGTAGTGTGGTGTGGTTGTGGGGTAGTTTAGTGTTTGTGGTGTGGTGTGGTGTAGTGTAGTGTGGTGTGGTGTGGTTAAGTGGTGTGGTGTGGTTGTAGTTTTTAGTGTGGTATCTGTGGTGTGGTGTAGTGTAGTGTGGGTGTGGTGTGGGTAGTGTAGTGTGGTGTGGTGTGGTGTAGTGTAGTGTAGCGTAGTGTAGTGTGGGGGTGGTGTGGTGTAGTTTAGTGTGTTGTTTTGGGGTTGTGTATGTGAGTGTGGTGTTAGTGTAGTGGTGGTGTAGTGTAGTGTAAATGTGGTGTATGTAGTGTATTGTAGTGTAGTGTAGTGTGGTGTGGTTTAAATGTATTGTAGTGTGGTGTGGTTTTAGTGTAGTGTGGTTGGTGTAGTGTGGTCTGGTTTGTGTAGTGTAGTGTGGTGTAGTGTAGTGTGTGTGGTGTGGTGTGGTGTTTGTGTAGTGTAGTGTAGTGTGGTTGTGTGGTTTAGTGTGGTGTGGTGTGGTGTAGGTGGTGTGGTGTAATGTGTGTAGTGGGGGTGTAGTGTGTGTAGTGTAGTGTGGTGTGGTGTAGTGTAGTGTGGTGTGGGGTAGTGTGGTGTGGTGTAAATTAGTGTAGTGTGGTGTTGTGTGGGTGGTGTAGTGGGAGTGTGGTGTAGTGTGGTGTAGTGTTGTGTAGTGTTGTGTAGTGTGGTATAGTGTAGTGTGGTGTAGTTTAGTGTGGTGTGGTGTGGTGTAGTGTAGTGTGGTGTGTGGATTTTAGTGTGGTGTAGTATTGTGTAGTGTAGTGTGGTGTAGTGTTTGTGTGGTGTAGTGTAGTGGTAGTGTAGTGTGGGTGATTGGCGTGGTGTAGTTTAGTGTGGTGTGGTGTGGTGTGGTGTAGTGTAAATTTTAGTTTTGGTGTGGTGTAGTGTAGTGTTGTGCGGGTGTAAGTTAGTGTAGTGTGGTGTAGTGTGGTGTGTGTAGTGTATGTATGGGTTTTAGTGTAGTGTGGTGTAGTGTAGTGTAGTTAGTGTGGTGTGGTGTAGTGTAGTGTGGGGTTGTGTGTGTAGTTCAGTGTGGTTGGTGTAGTGTATGTAGTTGTGTAGCGTAGTGTGGTGTAGTGTAGTGTGGTGTGTGTAATGTAGTGTGGTGTGTGTCTGGGAGTGACTGTGGGGTAGTTAGTGTGGTGTACGTAGTGTGGTGAGTGTAGTGTGGTTGGTGTAGGTAGTGTTGTGTGGTGTATTTAGTGTGGGTGGGTGGTGTTGTGTAGTGCAGTGAGTGTATGTGGGTTGGTGTAGTGTGGTTTAATGGAGTGTAAATGTTGTGAGCGTAGTGTGGTGTAATGTAGCGTAGGTGTGTAGTGTAGTGAAGTGGGTGTAGTGTATGTATGTGGTGTAGTTTAGTGTAGTGTAGTGTGGTGTACGTAGTGTGGTGTATGTAGTGTAGTGGGGGTAGTGTATGTAGGTAGTGTGGGGTGGGTGGTGTAGTGTAGTGTGGTGTAAGTAGAGTGTGTAGTGTAGTGTTTGGGGAGTGTGGGAAAATGTGTAGTGTGGTGTAGTGTAGTGGGTGTGGGGTGGTGTAGGTTGTAGTGGGTGTGGTGTAGTAGTTGGGTATTTTAGTGTAGGTAGGTGGTGTAGTGTAGTGTGGTGTAGTGTATGTAGTTAGTGTGGGGTGGTTGGCGTGGTGTAGTTCAGTGGGGTGGTGTGTGTGGGTTTAGTGTATTGTAAATGTGGTGGTTGTAGTGTATTTTAGTGTGGTGTGGTGTAGGAGTGTGGTGTGGTGTAGTGTAGTGTAGTGTGGTGTATGTGGTTTGGGTAGTGTATGAGGTATGTAGTGAGTTGGTGTAGGTAGTGTAGTGTGGGGTAGTGTGGTTGGGTGGTGGGTGTAGGTAGTTAGTGTGGTGTGGTGTGGGGGTAGAGTGTGGTGTGGAAATGTATGTAGTTGGTGTAGTTTTATGTAGTGAGTGTAGTGTGGTGTGGGGGGTGTAGTGTACGTTGTAATTTTGTGTGGGGTAGTGTAGTGTAGTTAGTGTACTTAGTGTAGTGTAGTGTGGTGTGGTGTAGTGTGGCGTGGTGTAGTGTACTTATTTATCTAATATCTTATGTGAAGGATAATAGAATAAGCACTCATGTGCTTTTTTCACATATACAGTTCGGCCTGACGACCAGCATCAAAAAGACGAACATCCTGGCCCAAAATGCCTCCGCCCCTTTTCCATCTCCATCGCGACACCCCCCGACGTCGTGGGAAAAATTCACGTACCTTGGGTCTGCCCCCCTCCCATAGCCCAGCCTGGACCCCGAGCTAACCCAGACTTGCAAGGCACACACAATGGGTCGCTGTCAAAGGTATGGAGACTCCATCTCACCCTCAAGAAAAACCCATGTACAAGCCTCGGGTGAGCACATTTCTGTCGGTACGGGGCTGACTCTAAAAGCCCGAAAAAGAACGCAGGCTCAACACCTTCCACCAACCGCCTCAGAAGGATCCTTGGCGCACATGCAGGCCCGTTTTCCCCAAAGAGACATGGAAAGGGGAGGAAACCCCAGAAGTTGCCCTGCTCACAAAAAAAACGTTTTTTCGCTGGGTTGGCCATGTCACCCGCATGCATGACGGGAGACTGCCCAAAGACATTTTGTACGGGGAGCTTGCCACCGGCTCCAGACCAACAGGAAGGCCAATGCTTCGATACAAAGATGTGCAAGCGGGGCCTGAAGGCGGGTGGCATTGCACCAGCAGGCCTTGAAGCACTGGCAGCAGACCGCAGCAGTTGGCGAGCCACTACCAGGTGGGCCATCCAGACAGCAGAGCAGAAGAGGGAGGAGCAGTGGGGAGACAGACGAGCACGCAGACATCGGAGAGCGGAGTCAGCACCATCAGACAACTCCGTCTTCACATGCAACACCTGCAACAGGATCTTCCGCTCCAGGATTGGGCTCTACAGCCACAGTCGGCGCTGCAGTTCCACCACTGACTGACTGACCCACGGCACATTCTCCATTGTCTCCCGAGACAGACGGATGCCAACAAATCTTATATGAAGGATAATAGAATAAGCACTCATGTGCTTTTTTAAAAATATACATCCAGTCCCCGTGTGAATGCGGTTTTGTAAATTTTGTCATCTTTTCCCACTGGCACACAACGGCCAACTCTTTCGAAAAGCAGAGCAGGATTTAAGGAAGGTGGCAGGATGGTCAAGACGTTTGCCTGCCAACAAGTAAACCGTGAGGTTCTGGGTTCGATTCCCAGCCTCGCCCTTTCTTCCCAGTTTGACTAAAAAATCGAACTGAATGTCAAAGTCCTTCGGATGAGACTATAAACCGAGGCCCCGTGTGCGAACGCGTGCAGAACATCTTGCGCACATGGTAAATCCTGTTCCGCTTTTCGAAAGAGTAGGCCATTGTGTGCCGGTGGGAACAGATGACAAAATTTACAAAACCGCATACACACGGGACTGGATGTAAGAAAAGCACCTGAGTGCTTATTCCATTATCCTCGATATATAAAAAAATCATGTCATCTGAGCGCTTTGATTTGTTGCTTTACAAGATTCAGCGCTATATAAATTCCATACATTATTATTATTATTACATTATTATTAACGTGTGCACAAGATGTTCTGCGTGCGTTCGCACTCGGGGACTCGATTTATAGTCTCATCCGAAATGTAGTGTAGTGTAGTGTCATATGGTATGGTGTGGTATAGTGTTGTGTAGTGTCATGCGGTGTGGTGTGGTGTGGTGTGTGTTGTGTGTGTAGTGTGTGTGGTGTGTGTGGTGTGGTGTGTGTTGTGTGTGTGTAGTGGTATGTGGTGTGGTGTGGTGTGTGTGTGGTGTTGTGTAGTGTCATATGGTGTGGTGTGGTGTGGTGTAGTGTGGTGTTGTGTAGTGTGGTGTGTAGTGTGTGTGTGGTGTGGTGTTTGTGTAGTGTCATATGGTGTGGTGTGTGTGAGTGTTGGTGTTGTGTAGTGTGGGTGTAGTTGTGGTGTGTTGTGTTGTGTTGTATATGGTGTGTGTGTGGTTTGTAGTGTCATATGGTGTGGTGTGTGTGGTGGGTGTGGTGTTGTGTTGTATGTTGGTGTTGGTGTGTGGGTGTGTGTAGTGTGTATGTGGTGTGTGTGTGTGGTGTGTGTGTTGTGTAGGTGTCATATGGTTGGTGGTGTGGTGTGGTGTGTGTTGTGAGTGTCATATGGTGTGTGGTTGGTGAGTGTGGTGTGTGTGTGTGTGTGTGTGTGTTATGTGTCATAGTGGTTGTGTGGTATGTGGTGTGGTGTGTGTGTGGTGTGTGTGGTAGTGTGTGTGGGTGTGGGTGTGGTGTGTGTAGTGGTTGGATGTGTGGTGGTGTAGTGTCATAGTGGTGTGGTGTGGTGTTGTGTGTGGTGTGTGTGTGTGGTGTGTGTGGTGTATGGTGTGGTGATGTGGTGTGGTGTGTGTGTGTAGTGTGTGGTGTGGTGTGTGGTGTGGTGTGGTGTCTGTGGTGTGGTGTTGTGTGTGTGTGGTGTGTGTGGTGGTGTGTGTGGTAGTGTGTGTGTGTGTGTGTGTGGTGTGGTGTTGTGTAGTGTGGTGTGGTGTGGTGTGGTGTAGTGTGTGTGGTGTGGTGTAGTGGTTGGTGTGGTGTTGTGTGTGTAGGTGTGGTGGTGGTGTGGTGTGAGTGGTGTGTGGTGTGGTGTGGTGTATTGGTGTGTGGTGGTGTGTGTGTGGTTGTGTGTGGTGTGGTGTTGTGTGTTGGTGTGGTGTTGTGTGTGGTGTGAGTGTTGGTGTGGTGTAGTGTGGTGTGGTGTTGTGTGTATGGTGTGTGGTGGTGTGTGTGTTGTGTGGTGTGGTGTGGTGTGTGTGTGGTAGTGTTGGTTGGGTGGGTGTGTGTGTTTGGTGGAGTGGTGTGTGGTGTGTTGTGTGTTGTGTGGTGTAGTGTGGTGTGGTGTAGTGTGGTGTGTGTGGTGGTGTGTGTGTAGTGTTGGTGTGGTGTGGTGTAGTGGGTGTGGTGTGGTGTGGTAGTGTGGTGTGGTGTATGTGGTGTGGTGTGGTGTAGTGGTGTGTAGTGGGTGTGGTTTGTGGTGTGGTGTGGTGTGAGTGTGGTGTGGTGTGGTGGGTGTAGTGTGGTGTGGTGTAGTGTGGTGTGTTGGTGGTGTAGGTGTGTGGTGGGTGGTGTGTAGTGGGGTGTGTGGTGTGGTGGTGTAGTTGTGTGTAGTTGGTGGGTGTGGTGTGTGGTGTGTGGGTGTGTAGTGTGGGTGTGTGTGTGGTGTGGTGTAGTGTGGTGGTGTGGGTGTGGGTGTGGTGTGGTGTAGTTGGTGTGTGTAATGTATTGGTGTGGTGTTGGTGGTGGTGTGAGTGTGGTTGGTGTATGTGTGGTGGTGGGTGTGTGGGTGAGTTGTGGTGTGGTGGGTGTGTGTGTGTGGTTGGTGTGGTGAGGTGTAGTAGTGAGGGTGGTGTGGTGTAGTGTGGGTGGGAGTGGGTAGTGTGGTGTGAGGGAGTTTGTTAGGTGGTGTGTGGAGGGTGTAGTGTTGGTGGGATGTGGGTGTGGAGTGTGTTGGGTG
>CM054164.1:10262880-10275380 GCA_028751875.1 Rapana venosa
GCTCACCTCTTCCAGTATTTCTCCATTCATCTTTATTTCCGTGCTGTCATTCCTTGCGCTGTTGACCATGATATTTGATTTCTCTGTACTGACCTCCATGCGTATGAGCTCGCTCGATCTGATAGACTATCTGTGAGGTTTTGCAGTCCTTGTTTGCTGCCGCCCATGAGGTCAATGTCATCTACAAATCTGAGGTTGCAAAGGGGTCTTCAACCAATGGAGATGGAAGTGTGGTGGTTTTGCAGTGTCTCTGTCATGATGTTTTCGAGAAAGAGGTTGAAGAGTACAGGTGAGAGAAGGCAGCCCTGACGGACCCCAACTGTGGTCTTGAAGAACTCGCCCATGTGATTGTTCATGAAAACTGCATTTCTTGGGTTCTCGTACAGTGCCTTGATGACTTCAATGAGGCAGTTGTCAATGTTGAAGTGCCTGAGTACTTGCCAGAGGCCGTCATGCCATACCCTGTGAAAGGCCTTTTTGAAGTCTATAAAATTGTGATACAAGTCTTTTGTTGTTGGAGATGTTTCTCTATCAGAATTCTCAGATTGAAATTTTGTTCCATTGTGCTGCGTTTTGGTCTAAAGACGCTTGTTCTTATGCCAGGAGTTTTTCCGCTTGGTTTTTCAGTCTGTTGAGGACTACCCGCAGCATGATCTTGCTAGGATGGCTTATGAGACTGATGGTTCTGTAGTTCTGGCATTGGTTGAGGTTTCCTTTCTTTGGTAGGGGTATTACAAGAGACTGTGTCCATTCTTCTGACCATTCTTTGGTGTCGTGAATCTTCTGACAAAGTTCTGTGAATCGCCTTGCTGTTTAATTCCCTCCATTTTTTATGAGTTCAGCTGAGATGTTGTCGATTCCAGGAGACTTCCCCTTCTTCTATTGTTTAATAGCTGTGTCTACTTCACACCTTAGTATTGGTGGGTCTTTATCTTGGTGTTCAGGGGGTTTGTCAGAAACTATGTTGGTATCTGGGCGTAGTGGGTAGTTACACAATCCCTCACAGTATTCCGTCAAGCGTTGAAGGATGGCATTGCTTTTCGTTAAAAGATTTCCTTCTTTGTCTTCAATAACAGAGGCTTTAGGCTGTGTGGTTTTAGTTAGTGATTTCAGAGTGTCGTAAGCTGTTTTGGTGTTTCCCTTGGCCATTCCAACTTCGATGCTGTGTCAGTTAGCTGTGGTTTACAAAGAAGTATAGACAGAGAAATAAACAATCCTGACTATGTCAGTTAGCTGTGGTTTACAAAGAAGTATAGACAGAGAAATAAACAACCCTGACTATGTCAGTTAGCTGTGGTTTACAAAGATTCATTTTCCCAAATTTTCATCCATAGAGTTTAAAACTAGACACTGAAAATAAAATGTTTGCGTGATATAGGTTGCCAGCCAGCACATGCCCCATTCTGGGAGTATTGGGTTTTCCAAGAATTTAAACAAAATTTGTAGATAATGGATGAAATGTATCTCGGACAGATGACCATTTTGTTTTTATCTGAGAGAAAAGTTTTATGCACATGAGTTTCCAAAATTGTATTTATCTCGTGCCTATCAACAGTTAAACTACTTTCAGGTCTTTGTCTCATTGCCCCTTGTTTTGCTGCTAGTTCATCCAGTCAATACCGCAGTGAGAAGGAACCCAGCAAAAAGACATTCGAATGCCTTTGGTCATGATATAATGAACCAGAAATTGTATTTCAAAAAGCAAGTCTTTTCTGACTTTGGTGTCCCAGTCTGGTAAGCTGTCTATGAGAGACTTTGAGTGGCCACAAAACACTATATCAAAGAAAGCACAATTACTATCAATCAGAACGATCAGCGCCATAAGTACGGCATATAATTCAGCCCTGAATATAGAAAAACCTTTCCCAAGGCAATAAGATTTTCTAATTCTTAAGGCAGGAGTTACAAAACCGAACCTGCATTAGATTCATGGACTGAGCCATCTGTGAACATTTGTAAATGACTTGAGTAGTTAGATTCAAGATGATTTTTTTTACATCAGATGTTAAAATAGTTACATTAGCATATCTTTTTTTTAAAGGTGCAATCAACATGAGCTTGAGGATGATCCCACTGAGGAATCTCAGAGATGGCTCTGTTGGTACAGTAAATATGGATGAAATGTTGATGTCGCATACATCAAATAGGCCTTGAAGATAATTCCCAATTGGTTGAAGAGATGATATTTGCTCAGCACTTCTGGGATAAGTCTTTAACTGAGTCTAAAAATAGTTTAATTGTAGCTGAATTTCGAACAGAAAGACTTCTGGAAACATTCTAAGCTACAGATAATTTGCGCTGAAAAGTAAGAGATAGTGCATTGCTTCCTTGTATTATGATTGTGTCCATTGTGTCAGCGTGAACTGGAACCCTAAGAGCTCGTGTAATGGCGTGACTGTCTAGACTCTGTAACCTTTTTCTTTTAATACACTAGCTGGAGCTGAAAAACAAACTTCTTGTCCATACGTCAGTTTTGATCTGATTAAAGTTGTTGCTAAATGTAAGAGTGGTTTTCTGTCTTGACCCCATGGTTGAACATAATTTATTTTGAGTAAATTCAAACTTTTTCCTTGCTTTAGGCCGTCAATCAAAGGTTTCCAATTTAATTTTGGATTTAGACATACTCTCCCAAACTTGATGTTTTATTACGATTGTAAGATTTTACCATTTAATGACAAACGTGGTAAATAACATGGACTTTCTCCGTTATTAAAAAGTATCAGCTTAGTTTTTTTTCTCCTGAAAGTTCAAGCCCATTTTCTGTCCAATAGTTATCTAACTTGTCTATCTCTAATTGGGAGATTTTCTGAATATTATGAGTTAGTACTCGTTTGGCTGTATGCTTTCTAAGGCTTGTTTTCATCCAGATTGCAATATCATCTGCGAGCTGTGCTAAAGTTATATTGTCTGATAGGACATCAGGAATATCATAAGTACAGTAAACACAATTTGAGCTATTATTGATCCTTGTGGAATCCCAATGTCAACGTGTTTATAACAAGAATAGGCCATGCCAACCCTAACACATATCGATCTCTCAGATAAAAAGCCCCTTTAAATATTGTAACATTTCCCTATTGTTTCCAATATCTTTCAGTTTATATCATAATATGGCATGCCAAACACTATCAACAGCCTTTTTAATGTCAAAAAGGTCGCAAGTATACTTTTTTCTCTGAGTAAACTGATTTTTAACCTGGCTTGTGAGCTCCACTAGGTGATCCATCATACATCTACCTTTCCTAAATCCTGGTTGATTTACTGGAATAACATCTTCTTTTTCACAAAAGACGCTTTGAACAAACTTTTCTAATATTTTACCAACTTGCAAAGTCAATGCTATTGGTCTGTAACTATCAAGTGATGATCTCAGTTTGCCTTCTTTAGGAATGGGAATTACACTGACCTCTTCCAGATACTAGGGACAGTTCCATGTAACCAACATTTTTGGAAACATGAATGAAGCAATTTCTTCTTACCCAGAGGCAAATGAGTCAGTAAGTGCTAGGTTACACCATCAATACCAACAGCACTATGATTTGTTGAAAAGGACTCCCAAACCTCGCTAAACTCCTGAAAAGTAATTGAAGAATTCAGATAATGGTCTTTAACTAAACCAGACTCTATCATAATAGTGCTTTTCCCCTTCTGTTTCTCTTAAATTCCTGATTTCCATGCTTAGATTTGACAATGAACTGTTACCTGAGAAAACCTTTGCAAACGCTTCTGCTTTTTCCACTGATGTGGGCACGGCATTTTCTTGCGGCTTTATAGGAGAGGAGGGTAACCTGCATCTGCTTTTCATCTCTTTTACCCTATTCCACAGCTTGTGCATATCGTCTGCTTCTAATATATCACATCTACAAACTTTAGAAAAAAATACTTCATTTCTGCAGTGGCAACAACAACCCAATGACTATGACTTTTTTGCACGTCTCATCTCTATAAAGTTGTCTTCTTATCCGTCCCGAAGCCACTTTGTAAAAGCTGCTTTCTTCAGAACTACTGCTTCTTCATAGGTTTGGTTCCACCACGCATTGCCAGAAAATGTCCAGTGTCTTGTACTGCTACAGATTGGACTTGATTTTCTTGCCGCTAACACCACAGCATTACAAAAGTTTTCATAAGATGTATTTATGTTTTCTCCTTCAAGATTGGTATGATTCATAGATGATAATGTTGATTGATACAAATCCAACTGTACATTTTCCTACCCCAAAATTAGGAATTCTGTTTTCTTTTTCTTCCTCATCAATATTTTCATCTAGCTGTATGGTGAGAGGGAAGTGGTCACTTCCTAATGTATCTTCTTCAGTTTAACAAGTCACATTTACCCCTAGTTCTGGACATACCAGGGACAAATCAATTGATGTTGGTTTGTGTGTTGACATGTCTGGTATGATTTTTATACTTTCATCATTAAGTAGAACACGTTTTGAGTCGACACTGTTTTCCACTAGTCTGTTACAGATAATGGTGGAACACTCAGGTTCCCAGCCTGGAGCATTAGAATCCCCTAAAATGATCCGTTTCTTGATTGTCAAATCCACGTGTTTTAACCAGTCAGCATTATTGGCTTTAGGACCTTGTGGACAGTATACTGACACACCATTTAGACTTGTCTGTTTGTTGATTTCAACAGTAACTGTTGTAAAGATGTCATCTTTGTTTGCTGGAATAAACGGCGGCATTAATGGGCGGTAACTTAGATCTGCTCTAATGATTACATATTGCTGTTTGGACTCTTTTAGTTTCATTTTTACAAGTATATAATGTTGGATAATAAAAATGTTATCAGTTTAAGAAGCCTACTTACATCAACATTTAAGGACTGTATTGCAAGAATAGAATGGCTATGCTGTGACCAACGATTCCCATTTTGAACATTGTCCTGAACTGTCTTCATCATGGAAAAGGAATTTCAACACAGTTCAGTTCACCAAACATCTTGATGAAGACGATGACCTGAATCCCAGAGCCTGTGATGTAAAGGCCATGGGTTCTATATACCCCCTGGCAAATGCTAGAGGACCATCAAGCCACTGGCTGTTCCCTCCTTCCATGAGCATGGCCTGGCACCCCTCTCACCCCTCGTACACAGGCACCTTCCTGACACGTCTCCTGATTGGCCGCTCCCAAAATAGGCCGTGGATGTGCTGACCCAGATTTCCTGCCCAGATGCTGCTGCTGCTGCCGCCTGTCAGAAGGGAGGACGCTGTCTCTCATCAGTCTCCCCCTGCCGACTGTCAGGGTCTGCATGAGGAATGAGAGATCGCTGAGTTTGGCTGTGAAACCGCGTTTTGTCTTCTGAATCGTGTCGTTTCGTTTGAATTACACTCTGAGGTAGCTTTTTTTGTTTTGCGGAAAGCAACCGCTAACCTATGATCGCCATCTTGGCGTAGGAATCCTCCATGTTTCCTCCTCCTTCTTCTTCTTCTTCGCAATTCTTCGTCGCAATTCTTGTTGTTGTTGTTGTTGTTGTTGTTGTTGTTGTTGTTTGTTCTTCTTCTTCTTCTTCTTCTTCTTCTTCTTCTTCTTCTTTTTCTTCTTCTTGTTCTTGTTCTTCTTGTTCTTGTTCTTGTTCTTGTTCTTCTTGTTCTTGTTCTTGTTCTTGTTCTTCTTCTTGTTCTTCTTCTTCTTCTTCTTCTTCTTGTCATCCTTCGCAATTCTTCTTCGCAATTCTTCTTCTTCTTCGCAATTCTTCTTCTTCTTCTTCTCCTCCTTCGCAATTCTTCTTCTTCTTCTTCTTCTTCTTCTTCTTCTTCTTCTTCTTCTTCTTCTTCTTCTTCTTCTTCTTCTTCTTCTTCTTCTTCTTCTTCTTCTTCTTCTTCTTCTCCTCTTTCGCAATTCTTCTTCGCAATTCTTCTTCTTCGCAATTCTTCTTCTTCTTTCTTCTTTGCATCTCTTCGCATTTCTTCTTGTTTTTCACAATTCCTTTATGCTTTACTTTTTCTGTCCGTTCTTTTACTGTGCAATTAAAAAAAATTATTCGTTTTTCTTTTGCTCTGCACCTGTTTGATGTAGAATTAGTCGCTTGATGAGTGATTCATCCGGCAAAAGAAAGAAGTAACAAAAAACCCCGAATCTGTTAATTAATAAACGTGGCATGTCAGAAACTGCTTTTTTACGAGAGAGAGAGAGAGAAGAGAGAGAGAGAGAGAGAGAGAGAGAGAGAGGAGAGGAGAGAGAGAGAGAGGGAGAGAGAGAGAGAGAGAGAGAAGAGAGAGGAGGAGAGAGAGAGAGAGAGGGAGGAGAGAGAGAAATATAACAAAACAACATAACAACAAACAGATAAAAGCACGAAATCAACTTCAAAAACACGCACTCAGTAACAAAGACACCCCTAGAGAGCTACGATCCAATATGCCTGTCAAAGCTCTAACCCCCCCCAAAATGGACAGGGATGACATGAAAAACTATAGAGTGTGACCAGTGAGGGATGGCATAGAGTGAAGGATGGCATAAGGAACTATGGAGTGAAGGATGGCATAAGGACCTATGGAGTGAGGGATGTAATAAGGACCTATAGAGTAAGGGATGGCATAATGAACTCTGGAGCGTGGGATGGCATAAGGAAACATGGAGTGAGGGATGCCATAGTGTGAGGGATGGCATAAAGAATTATGGAGTAAGGGATGGCGTAAGGAACTATGAAGTGAGGGATAGCATAAGGAACTATAGAGAGAGGAATGGCATAAGAAACTCTGGAGTGAGGGATGGCATAAGGATCTATAGAGAGAGGGATGGCATAAGAAACTCTGGAGTGAGGGATGGCATAAGGATCTATAGAGAGAGGGATGGCATAAGAAACTCTGGAGTGAGGGATGGCATAAAGAACTATAGAGTGTGACCAGTGAGGGATGGCATAGAGTGAAGGATGGCATAAGGAACTATAGAGTGAAGGATGGCATAAGGAACTATGGAGTGAGGGATGGCATAAAGAACTATAGAGTGAGGGATGGCATAGACTGAAGGATGGCATAAGGAACTATAGAGTGAGGGATGGCATAAGGAACTATAGATTGAGGGATAGCAAAAGGAACTATAGAGTGAAGGATGGCATAAGGAACTATGGAGTGAGGGATGGCATAAGGAACTATAGAGTGAGGGATAGCATAAGGAACTATAGAGTGAAGGATGGCATAAGGAACTATAGAGTGAGGGATGGCATAATTAACTCTGGAGTGAGAGATGGCATAGACGGAAGGATGGCATAAGGAACTATAGAGTGAGGGATGGCATAAGGAACTATGGAGTGAAGGATGGCATAAGGAACTATAGATTGAGGGATGGCATAAGGAACTATAGATTGAGGGATGGCATAAGGAACTATAGAGTGAAGGATGGCATAAGGAACTATGGAGTGAAGGATGGCATAAGGATCTATAGAGTGAGGGATAGCATAAGGAACTATGGAGAGAGGGATGGCATAGACTGAAGGATGGCATAAGAAACTCCGGAATGAAGGATGGCATAAGGAACTCTAGAGTGAGGGATGGCATAAGGAACTATAGAGTGAGGGATGGCATAAGGAATTCTTGAGTGAGGGATGGCATAAGGAACTATAGAGTGAGTGATGGCATAAAGAAATATGGTGTGTGGGATAGCATAGACTGAAGGATGGCATAAAAAACTACGGAGTGAGGGATAGCGTAAGGAACTATAGAGTGAAAGATGGCATAAGGAACTATAGAGTGAGAGATAGCATAAGGAACTATAGAGTTAGGGATGGCATAGACTGAAGGATGGCATAAGGAACTCCGGAGTGAAAGATAGTATAATGAACTATAGAGTGAGGGATGGCATAAGAAACCATAGAGTGAGAGATAGCATAAGGAACTATAGAGTGAGGGATGGCATAGACTGAAGGATGGCATAAGGAACTCCGGAGTGAAGGATGGCATGATGAACTATAGAGTGAGGGATGGCATAAAGAACTATGGAGTGAGGGATAGCATAAAGAACTATAGAGTGAAGAATGGCATAAGGAACTATAGAGTAGGGGATGGCATAAAGAACTATGGAGTAAGAGATGGCATAAGGAACTATAGAGTGAGGGATGGCAGAGAGTGAGGGATGGCATAGACTGAAGGATGGCATAAGGAACTATGGAGTGAGGGATGGCATAAGGAACTATAGAGTGAGGGATGGCATAGACTAAAGGATGCCATAAGGAACTATAGAATGAGGGATGGCATAGACTGAAGGATGGCATAAGGAACTATAGAATAAAGGATGGCATAAGGAACAATAGAGTGAGGGATGGCATAAGGAACTATGGAGTGAGGGATGGCATAGACTGAAGGATGGCATAAGGAACTATGGAGTGAGGGATGGCATAAAGAACTATGGAGTGAGGGATGGCATAGATGGAAGGATGGCATAAGGAACTATAGAGTGAGGGATGGCATAAGGACTTATAGAGTGAGGGATAGCATAAAGAACTATGGAGTGAGGGATGGCATAGACTGAAGGATGCCATAAGGAACTATAGAGTGAGGGATGGCATAAGGAACTATAGAGTGAGGGATGGCATAAAGAACTATGGAGTGAGGGATGGCATAAGGAACTATGGAGTGAGGGATGGCATAAGGAACTTTGGAGTGAGGGATGGCATAAGGAACTATGAAGTGAGGGATGGCATAAGGAAACATGGAGTGAGGGATGGCATAGAGTGTGTGATGGCAAAAGGAACTATAGAGTGAGGGATGGCATATATAAGTATTGAGTGAGGAATTGCATAGACTGATGGATGGCATAAGGAACTATGGAGTGAGGGATAACATAAGGAACTATAGAGTGAAGGATGGCATAAGAAACTATAGAGTGAAGGATAGCATAGACTGAAGGATGGCATAAGGAACTATGGAGTGAGGGATAGCATAAGGAACTATAGAGTGAGGGATGGCATAAATAACTATGGGGTGAGGGATGGCATAAGGAACTATAGAGTGAAGGATGGCATAAGGAACTATAGAGTAAGGGATGGCATAAGGAACTATAGAGTGAGGGGTGGCATAAAGAACTATAGATTGAGGGATGGCATAAGGAACTATAGAGTGAAGGATGGCATAAGGAACTTTGGAGGGAAGGATGGCATAGAGTTTGGGAAGGCATAAGAAACTCTGGAGTGAGGGATGGCATAGAGAACTATAGAGTGAGGGATAGCATAGTGTGAATGATAGTTTCTTAAACTATAGAGAGGGAGCAGTGATGAATGGTATAAGGAACTCTAGTGTGAGGGATGGCATAAAGAACTATATTATGAGGGATGGCATAAGGAAGTCTAGAGTGAGGTATGGCATAGAGGGAGGGTTGCATGAGGAACTATAGAGTGAGGGATGGCATAAAGAATTATGGAGTGAGGGATGGCATAGACTGAAGGATGCATAAGGAACTATGGAGTGAGGGATGGCATAAGGAACTACGGAGTGCAGATGGCATAGGAACTATAGAGTGAAGGATGGCATAAGGACTATAGATGAAGGATGAGCTAGGAAATAGATGAGGATGGTCATAGGAACTATGGAGTGAGGGATGGCATAAGAAACTATGGAGTGAGGATGGCAAAGGACTAGAGTAAGGAATGCTAAGAAACTATGGAGTGAGGATGGCATAAGGAGCTGGATGAGGGATGGCATAGAGTGAGGGATGGCATAGAGTGAGGGATGGCATAAATAACTATGGAGTGAGGGATGGCATAAGGAACTATAGTGTGACCAGTGAGGGATGGCATGAGGACTTATAGTGTGACCAGTGAGTGATGGCATAAGGAACTATAGTGTGACCAGTGAGGGATGGCATAAGGAACTATAGTGTGACCAGTGAGGGATGGCATGAGGACTTATAGTGTGACCAGTGTGGGATGGCATAAGGAACTATAGTGTGACATGAGGGATGGCATAAGGAACTATAGTGTACCAGTAGGATGGCATAGGATTTTTAGTGTGACCAGTGAGTGATGGCATAAGGAACTATAGTGTTGACCAGTGAGGGATGGCAATAAGAACTATGTGTGACCGTATGTAATGGCATAAGAACTATGTGTACCAGTGAGGGATGGCATAGAACTATAGTGGACCAGTGAGGGATGGCATAAGGAACTATGTGCCAGTGAGGGATGGCATAGATTTATAGTGTGACCAGTGAGTGAGCATAAGGATACTATAGTTGACAGTGAGGGATTGCGCATAAGGAACTATAGTGTGACCAGTGAGTGATGGCATAAGGAACTATAGTGTGACCAGTGAGGGATGGCATAAGGAACTATAGTGTGACCAGTGAGGGATGGCATAAGGAACTATAGTGTGACCAGTGAGGGATGGCATAAGGAACTATAGTGTGACCAGTGAGGGATGGCATAGGACTATAGTGTGACCAGTGAGTGATGGCATAAGGAACTATAGTGTACCATGAGGATGGCATAAGGAACTATAGTGTGACCAGTGAGGGATGGCATGAGGAACTATAGTGTGACCAGTGAGGGATGGCATAAGGAACTATAGTGTGACCAGTGAGGGATGGCATGAGGAACTATAGTGTGACCAGTGAGGGATGGCATAAGGAACTATAGTGTGACCAGTGAGTGATGGCATAAGGAACTATAGTGTGACCAGTGAGGGATGGCATTGAAGGGAAGAGTGGAACAAATAAAGATACGCCTGTTTCCATTTCTCTGTCTGTCTTTTCCTTTGTCCGTCTTTCCTGTTGTATGCCTTTCCTTTTGTCGTCTGATCTTTCATTTGTCTGTGTGTCTTTCATTTGTCTTCTGTCTTCCATTTGTCTGATCTGTCTTTCCATTTGTCCTGTTTATTTTTCCATTTGTCTGTCTGTCTTTCCATTGTCTATAGACTTCATTTATGTGCCTGTCTTTCCATCGTCTTCATTTCCATCTTCTGTCTTTGCCATTTGTCTGTCTGACTTTCCATTTGACTGCTTGTCTGACTTTCCCTTGTTTGCATTTCTGTCTGCCCCTTTACCATGTTTCTGTCTTGGCTTTGTCCGTCTCTGCCTTCTGTCTGTCTGCCTGCTCTCTCTCTCTCTCTCTCTCTCTTACCTTCTCTCTCACCCCTATTCTTTCTTTTTTCTTTCTCCCTTCCTTTCTCTCCCCCCCCTCTCTCCCCTTCTGTTTCCTTTCCCCTCTCTCTTTCCTCTCTATCTTTCTCTCCCTCTCCACTCCCTCTGTGTCTGTCTCTGTTCTGTCTTCTCTCTCCCTCTCTACCCCCCCCCCCTCTCTCCCCCCCCCCCCTCTCCATCTCTCTCCCTCCTCTGTCTGTCTTTTTGTCTGCTGTCTTTCTCCTCTCTACCCCCCCCCCCCACCCCCTCTATCCCCCACACTCTCTCTCTTCTCTCTCTCTCTCTCTCTTTTCCTTCTCCTCTCTCTTCTCTCTTTTCTCTCTCCTTCTTCTGTCCTCTCTCTCTCCTCTCTCATCTCTCTCTCTCTCTTTTCTCTCTCCCTTTCTTCTCTCTCTCTCTTCTCTCCTCCCTCTCTCTTCTCTCCTCCTCTCTCTCTCTCTCTCTCTGAAATCCCTATCGGGAGGGCCGTAGAAAAAGTATGCCAGCTTATTCTGTTACCCTTGAAAAATAAGATTCATTCATTCATTTAAAGATTTATTTCCCCCCTCTCTCTCCCCTCTCTCTCCCATTTCCCCCCATCCTCTCCTCCCTCTCTTCTCCCTCCCTCTCCCCCCCTCCCTCTCTCTCCTCTCTCCCTCCCTCTCTCCCTCCCTCTCTCTTCCTCCCTTTCTCCCTCCCCCCTCCCTCTCTCTCTATAATTGAATGATAATGTGAGTAGTTGATTGCATGTATAACTAAGTGATTAAGTTTATTGTCAGCTTCATTGTGTATACGTCAAGCACTTCCTCATGTTTGTTTGCCTTTTTTTTGGTTGTATTTTGTCTTGTGTATTTTGTTTTTGGTTTTGGTTTTTCTTGAGGGCCTGGTGGAAAGAAGCCCCTGGCTTATCCATTTACTCTCTTTAAAACATTCGAGTTCGAGTTCTCTCCCTCCCTCCCTCCGTCCCTCTTTTCCTCCCTCCCTCTCTCCCTCCCCTCTCTCTCTCCTTCCTTCCCCCCTCTCTCTCCCTCCATCCTTCCCTCTCTCTCCCTCCATCCTTCCCTCTCTCTCTCTCACTCCCTCTATCTCCCTCCCTCCCTTCATCCCTCTCTATCTCCATCTCTCCCTTTCTATCCCTCCCTTCCTCTCTCTTCCCCTCACCCCCTCCTCTCTCCCTCCCTCCCTCTCTCTCTCCCTCCCCCTCTCTCCCCCTCCCTCCCTCCTCTCTCTCTCTCTCCGTCCCTCCCCCCTCTCTCTCTCACTCCCTCCTTCCCTGTCTCTCCCTCCCTCTCTCTCTCCACCCCTTCCCCTCTCTCTCCTCCCTCCCCATCCCTCCCTCTCTATCTCTCTCTCCTCCCCTCTCTCCCTCTCTCTCTCCATCCCTCCATCCCCCCTTCCCTCTCTCTCTCTCTCTCCCCTCCCTCCCTCCCTCCCTCTCTCTCTCT
>CM054164.1:10280380-10295952 GCA_028751875.1 Rapana venosa
TTAGTAGTGGTGGTAGTAGTAGTGGTAGTGTAGTATAGTAGTAAGTATAGTAGTAGTATGGTAGTAGTAGTAGGTGTATATTTGGGAGTAGTGGTAGTAGTAGTAGTTAGTGGTAGTAGTATTAGTAGTATTTAGTAGTGGTTAGTAGTAGTATGGTAGTAGTAGTAGTATTTAGAAGTAGTAGTAGTAGTAGGGTAATAAGTAGTGTAGTAGTAGTTAGTGGTGGTAGTAGTAGTCGAAGTAGTAGTAGTGGTGGTATTTATAGTGGTAGTAGGTTAGTAGTGGTAGTAAGTAGTAGTTGAATTTGGTAGTAGTAGTATGGTGGTATAGTAGTGGTAGTAGTAGTAGTAGTGGTAGTAGTATTGTAGTAGTAGTAGGGGTGGTAGTAGTAGTGGTATAGTAGTAGTAGTAGTGGTAGTAGTAGTAGTATAGTAGTAGTAGTGGTTAGAAGTAGTGGTGGTAGTAGTAGTGGTGGTAGTAGTAGTCGTGGTGGTAGTATTAGTCGTGGTGGTAGTAGTAGTAGTAGTTTAGTAGTAGTAGTAGTAGTGGTGGTGGCAGTTGCGGTAGAAATTAGTATAGTAATAATAATAATAATAATAATGATGATGATGATGATGATGGTGATGAATAATATAATAATAATAATAATAATAATAAAGTTGTAGCAGCAGCAGCAGCAGCAGCAGCAGCAGCAGCAGCAGCAGCAGCAGTAGTAGTAGTAGTAGTAGTAGTAGTAGCAGCAGCAGCAGCAGCAGCAGCAGCAGCAGCAGCAGCAGCAGCAGAAGCAGTAGTAGTAGTCGTCGTCGTTGTCGTCGTGGTAGTGCTGGTAGTAGCAGCAGTAGTAGTAGAACTAGTAATAATAATAATAATAATAATAATGTATGGAATTTATATAGTAGTAGTAGTAGTAGTAGTAGTCGTAGTAGTAGTAGTAGTTGTAGTAGTCGTAGTAGTAGTAGTAGTTGTAGTAGTCGTAGTAGTAGTCGTAGTAGTAGTCGTAGTAGTAGTGGTGGTGGTGATGGCAGTAGTAGTAGTAGTAGTAGTAGCAGTAATACTAATACTAATATGAATAATGATAATAATAATGATAATAATAATATATATTTTAAAAAAATGATGATGATGATGATGATGATTATGATTATGATGATGATGATAATAATAAATATGATAATAATAATAATAATAATAATAATAATAATAAAAACAGTAGCAGCAGCAGCAGCAGCAGCAACAGCAGCAACAGCAGTAGTAGTAGTAATAGTAGTAGTAGCAGCAGCAGCAGCAGCAGTAGTAGTAGTAGTAGTAGTAGTAGTAGTAGTAGTAGTAGTAGTAGTAGTAGTAGTAGCTGCAACAGCAGTAGTAGTATTTAGTAGTAGTAGCAGAAATCATCATCATCATCATCAGCAGCACAGCAGCAGCAGCAGCAGCAGCAGCAGCAGCAGCAGTAGCAGTAGCAGCATAGCATAGCAGCAGCAGCAGCAGCAGCAGCAGCACCCAGCAGTAATCAGTAGTGGTAGTAGTAGTAGTAGTAGTAGTAGTAGTAGTAGTAGTAGTAGTAGTAGTAGTAGTAGTAGTAGTAGTGGTGGTGGTGGTGGTGGTGATGGTGGTGGTGGTATAAGCAGCAAAAGCAGCAGAATTTAGTTTATCATCATCATCATCATCATCATCATCATCATCATCATCATCATCATCATCATCATCATCGTCGTCGTCGTCG
The DNA here is from genome assembly GCA_028751875.1 of Rapana venosa. Lineage (NCBI taxonomy): Eukaryota > Metazoa > Mollusca > Gastropoda > Neogastropoda > Muricidae > Rapana > Rapana venosa. The sequence goes on from CM054164.1 coordinate 10,282,101, forward strand.
CGTCGTTGTCGTCGTTGTCGTCGTCGTCGTCGTTTCGTCGTCGTCGTCGTCGTTACCACCCCCCACCACCACCACCACCACCACCACCCCCCCACCCCCAAACCCATCATCACATCATCATCATCATAAATCATCACATCATCATCATCATCATCATCATCATACATACAGCATACGATACATACGATACATAATACATACAAAACATACATACATCCATACACATACATACATACATACATACATACATAAAATACATACATACATGGGGAAATCGGTGGTCTAAGGTAACGGGGCCTGTCTAGAAAGCGAAAAGTCCGGGTCTGAAGTGTGCGGGGGGGTTCGTACCCCGTTTGGACCGGGAAAATTTTCCCCATCCATTAGACCATGAGTGGTGGTCTGGGCGCTAGTCTTTCGGATGAGACGATAAACCGAGGTCCCGTGTGTTACACGTAATTATTTAGCGCACGTAAAAAAAACCCACGGCAACAAGAGAGTTGTCCCTGGCAAAATTCTTAGAAAAAAGCCACTCTGAGAGGGAAATAAATACAGTTGCAGACATGAGAAAAAAAAAAGGGTGAAAGGGTGGCGCAGCGCTTGTGGCGACGCGCTCTCCCGCTCTCCCCGGGGAGAGCAGCCCGAATTTCACGGAGAAATCTGCCGTGACTTAAAGTGGTATGAAATGAAATCTGAGCGCTTTGATTTGTTGCTTTACAAGATTCAGCACTATATAAATTCCATACATTATTATTATTATTATTATTGTTGTTATTTATTATTATTATTATTATTATTATTATTATTATTATTATTATTATTATTATTATTATTATTATTATACATACATACATTCATACATACACACATACATACATACATACATACATACATACATACATACATACATACATACATACATACATACATACATACATACATACATACATACATACATACATACATACATACATATGCTGTTTATTTTCTTTTTCATTGTATTAGATGACCGAAATTGTTATTGCTGATGTTAGTATTGCTGGGTGGGTTTATATTGCCTGAATTTATTCTTTCATGGAAGGATTAACGTTGTTTTGCCTTTAATAAAAAAGCACAAGTACATACGTGTATATGACTAGGGGAAATGGATGGAATGGATGTCTTTGTTATACTTTTTTGCTCTGAATCCAATGTCTGCTTGGTTATTTCTTGTTTTCCTTATAATTATATGAGTATATGTATGGGTGAGGGTGTGTACGTGTATGTAAGTGTTTAAATGATTTAAAAGGAAACTATACATCAGTTTCCTCTGTTTATATCCATTTGGTTGTTGTTGTTATTATTGTTGGTGGTGTGTGTGTGTGTGTGTGTGGGGGGGGGGGGTGAGTACTGGTTTATTTTGCTTTTTGTTTGTTTGGGGTTTTAGAGTGGTTTTCTTGGGAGGGGAGGGGGGATTTTGGACTCTTGTTTTGTTCTTCATTTGTTTTGGCTGTTATTCCTGTCTTATGTTAGTTATTGTCGCTGTTGTTGTTGTGTACGTATGTTTGTGTTTGTTTTGTTTATTTGAGTGATTGTGGTTTGTTCTTGTTGGTTTATCTTTTTTGTTTGTTGTTATTCAGTTGTTTGTATGGTTGAAGGTTTTTGTGTGCATGTGTGTGTGAAGGGGGATGGAGGGAAGTCAAGTCAAGTCAAGTCAAGTCAAAATTTTATTTCCAGATGGTACATTGAATAAGCAATGCATTTGCTTTTTTTCATCAAGCCATCTATTAAGAACAAATTTCGTAATGATTTTACTAAGACCACTCATTATTGCTCGTTTACCGTTAAATTAAACCATGGAAAAAATCGATAAGGTAATACATGAATATACAAATTACCACATATAACATATACAGCACACACATACTCATGCCGCACCTGAGCGCGTGCGCGCTCACGTTCCACACACTCATTTAAAATAAAAATGCCTCAAGAATTAAGAAAGAAAATCATTAAAACGTCAGGGCACACACAAACCACTTCACCTTACTGTTTCATCCACTTTTTCACGTTACCTGTAGATAACAAAAAAGATACAGGAACAAAAAGTTAGAAAATACTATGGCATTTCGTCACTACTGACAATTATTGCCTTCAGTGACCTCCCTCCTCTCCTCTGCCCCCAGCAAACGTGTGCTTTTTTTGCGCTCATACTTTCAAAATAGCGCTTTTTTAAAAAAAAAAACTTCACACAATAACAATCCAAGCAGGAGAAGTCAAATAGATTACAATAATGATTATTATAATAGCGGATAATACATTATTAAACCAATCACCCATCTACCATGAGACAACATTATAACATGATTCCCCATCACCAGAGACAATACATAACGATGATAACAGAAAAAGCATTGGAAGGATGGGGGTGGGGGTGGAGTATCAAGGGGGAAGGGAAATACACCTTCAATCAATAGAGGAAATAATATTTAAAAAAAACAAAAAACAATTATTCCAAACAATAGAACCCCTATATGATACAGAGTTCAAAAGCCCATAATCAACTGGATATCAAAACTAAACCAATATAAACTAAAACAGTATCGCTTATAATAGTTTACTATTAATCTCAACCTCTAACTGCAATAAAAACAAATCCACGATAAAATCCTATTGAATTAGACAAGGATCTCCCGCCCAAACCTCACACGGGCTTACACATTTTCTTCATAACAGATGTTTGCTCTATGCTATGACTTATCAGCTTACCACGACACTCTATGATCACCCTATTTAGCTGTTATCATTTCTATCACCTACATCTCCATTGTTGGAGCATGCACCTACCCTTAATACAGCAGGAGGAGAGGAGAGGAAAGAGAAGGAGAGGAAGAGGGAGGAAAGGAGAGAGAGAGAGAGAGAGGTAGGAGATGGAGAGCAGAGAGGATGGATGAGAGAGAGTGAGAGGAGAGAGGAGAGGAGAGGAGGGAGAGTGTGACGAGAGTGAATTGAGGAGGAGAGAGAGATGAGTTGAGATGTGTTATATTGATGAGAGAGAGAATTTTGAGAGAGAGAGAGAGAGATGAGAAGGACACATATCATGCTATCAGGTTCTACCATAAAAGATTTTTTTTTTAAAATTTTCCTCCTTTCCACCTGTTTCAACATTGAGTTTATTTACTAGCTTGCATAGATTTCTCTTACTTCTTTGCATAGTTTGTGTGCCTCTTTCTGCCTCCCCTCCCTTCCACACCATATAGAGTGTTGTGACTGTTGAATTTCTATCCAGTAAGATATATTGAATTTTTGTTGTTGTAGGGAATACAGCTAGTGCTGGTAAATGTAAGTATCGTTATTTTGCCGTATAATCATGGTTGATTTGCATTATTAGTCAATTCCCTAGGCATTTCATGCATTAAATGGTTTTTAGCTGTGCCTTGAATTGATTTTTGTTTTGATACATTTTAAGCGTTTTGGGGAAGCTTGTTCCATATGTCACTACCTGAGTACAAGAAGTTGTTTTGTATAAAGATATTTCTGGGTCTCGGAAATGAAGTAGATGAATATGTCTGTGTTCATTGATTTTGAAGCTAATTGGTGATTTTTGGAGGGGCATTTCCATTGATAACTTTCTGGACAAATAGAGCTTTATTTAGATAAAGTCTGTTTTTCGAATGTTTTGGATATTTGTTTTCTTATAATAGTTGATGGTTAGGGAGCTTGATTGTAGTTAGAACTAGTTCAGTGCTCTTTTATATATCTATGAATCAATTTTAAATTTGTTTCACTGCAGCTTGTCCCAAAGAGATGAAGCATTGTCAAACTATAGCAAAATATGGCCGCAAAAAAAGTGTTTGCGAGAGTGGTTATTCAGAAAATGTTTTATTTTTGATAAATGAAGTAGCTTGTAAGAATGCGTTTTCCTAGCGCCATCACTATGTCGGACACAAGTAAGATTTTTTGTCAATAATTACACCAGAATTCTGTGGGAGTCAACTCTTCAATTACTCTTTTATTATCAACAGGGTTGGAATTTTTCTTTCATTTTTTGTCTCTTTTGTCTTGCTAGTACATACATACACTTAGTTTTTCGCGTATTTAAGGACATTATGGTTTTTAGTTAGTCCAAGTTAACCAATCTGTCAATAATGTGTTGAAGTTTGATTGTAAGTCTGTGGGGGTCAGAATCACTACATAGAGGGATGTGTCATCAGCAAACATTTCACAGCTACATTCTAGAAATTGGGGTAAGTCATTTTACATAGCTTGAAAATAGAATTGGACCAATATTGACCCTTGTGGTACTCCATGTTTAATAGGTACTAGTTCTGATGTTTGATTATTTGCAGTTACTAGCTGCTGCCTATTCGACAAAAAGCTTTTCAAAAGATTTATCATTTCTGGTGTTAGTTTATACAAGTGAAGTTTACGCAATAATAGGGAATGATTGATTACATCAAATGCTTTTTCAAAGTCAACAAAAAGAAGGCCTGTATATTTAGCAGTCGGTGTGTCTTTTAAAAAAAAATTGTTTTGTCTTCTTTGTTTGTTTTGGTTTGGTTTTTCTTTGTTGCTTGTTTGTTGGTATTATGATGGATATATTTTTAAGATTTTGGAATAATATGAATTGTATGGTATAATATTTGTCAGGTTTTTTTGGTTTTGTTTTTAATTCCATGTATGCATATGCTATTGTCTTTTCTTGTTTGATTTGTATGGTTTATCATTGATTATGTTTATTTATTCAAGGTCTGCATATATATTATTTTGTCTCTCTTTTTTTTCTTTAGATAGATGGCTTGATGAAAAAAGCAATGCACTGCTTATTCAATGTACCATCTGAAAATAAAAGTTTGACTTTGACTTTGACTTTGACATACAATAATACATACATACATACATGCATGCTTACAAGCAGGAGAAGAGAGAGAGAGAGAGGGGCGTGGGCGGGGATGAGAGGAGGATGGAGAGAGATAAAGGGGTAGAGAGAGTGAGAAAGAGAGAGGGATGAGAAGAGAGCGACGAGAGCAGGGGAGGAGAGAGAAGAAAAAAAAGAGAGGGAGAGAGAGAGAGGGAGAGAGGATGAGAGAGAGAGAGAGGACGGAGAGCAGGGAGGCGGCGAGAGGAGATACGAGAGAGAGCGAGGAGAGAGAGAGGGAGATGAGAGAGGAGATGAGAGAGCCAAAGAGAGAGAGTAGAGAGAGAGAGGACATGACAATGACAATGACAATGACCAAAATTCTTTTATTTCGAGGATAATGATAAGCACTCATGTGCTTTTTTTATCCAGTTCCCCGCCCGTAGGGATACATTTAATAATTAACCCAACACTTATACAGTCTCACAGTAGAAAACATGGGGAAATAACCCCTTTTCAAAGCAGCCCCCCCCCCCCAACAACCCCCCCTCCCCGAAAGCAAAATACTAATAAAAGACTACCTAAAAACATCCCCCACCCCAATAAAAACAATCCCACAACCAAAACAAACAAACAACAAAAGAGAAAGAAAAAAAAACCCAAACAAAAAAAGAAAAAAGAAAAAAAAGAAACAACAACAAAAACAAAAAAACCCCAAGAAAAACAACCAATTTAATAAGCAAAAGAAAAAAATCTCACATTTTTAATGGTAAAAATTACTGTTTACACATAAAAATAAGATATTGAAAAAGGGCACTCGTTAACATTTAATTCAGAAACAAGTCCAATAAGTTTTAAAAATATAAAATTAAATCCTTCATCAGGATCCCCATAACAAAAAGCAAAACGAAAAAAAGGGAGAGAGACAGGAGCAGAGACAGAACAGAGAAGAGAGTGTGTGTGTGATTTCAAAGATAATATCCAATTAAATTCCCCAAAAACAGTACACGATCACCACAACACTCTTTTTTGATTATACACGTTTCAAATTATATTCATGATAATAAAATAAACCCAAGACCCTATATTCACACAATAAAAACAAGAAAAAAAAAAAAGAAAACTAAACCTATACAGTCATTGAGGGAGAATGTGAGTGATGGTGAGTGAGTTTGTGTGTTGGTTGTGTGTGTGTGTGGTTGTGTGTGTGTGTGTTGTGTGAGTGAGTGAGTGAGTGAGTGAGTGTGGGTGGTTTGTGTGTGTTGGTGTGTGTGTGTGTGTTGTGTGTGTGTGTGGGGTGTGTTGTGTGTGAGGAAAAATACTAAATATAAAATACCCAAAAGGGGAAAAACAAAAACAACACCAACACTTTTTAATTAAAAAAAAGATTGAATGTAGAAATAAAAATAAGTGCAATACCCATACACTCACCATAAAGAGGGGGGAAAAACCCCCAAAACAGTCTAAAAAAAAAATCTAAACTTGTAATAATAGAACAAATTCTTTTTTTCCCCAGATAAAGAATAAGAAAAATGTTCTTTTTTACATCCCGTCCCCCGCCCGTAGGGTCACAATTTAAAATGAACTCAGTACTCAATTTTAAACAGTAAAAAAAAAAAAAATTTTAAAAAAAAAAAAAAGAAAAAGAAAAAAAAACCAAAAAAAAAACCCAAAAAAAAAATAAACAAATAAACAATAAAAAAAAAAAAGAGAAGAAGAGAGAGAGAGAAGGGGAGAGAGAGAGAGAAGAGAGAGAGAGAGAAGGAGAGAGAGAAGAGAGAGAGATGGGAAGCTGGGGGTTAGAGTGATGAGCATTGTGTTGTATCTGCTGACCCGGGATTGAATCTCGTTTCAAGGGATTTTTTCCCGGATTAACATCATGCAGACCCAATTTCCCAAAAGTTTAGGATAAACTATAAACCAGGGCCCCCCTGTGCGAACACACGCAGAACATCTTGCGACACGTTTAAAAAAAACCTCCCGTTTTTTTTGAGTAGGCCATTGTTGCCGGGGGGAAGGTGACAACAATAATAAAACTGATACACATGGACTGATGTAAAAGTGTGCATGAGTGCATTTCCCCTTATCCCGAAAAAAAAAAAATTAAAAAAACAAAACCCGTCAGATAATAGTCAACAGACAGCAACAGGAGAGAGACAGGAGAGAGAGAGAGAGAGAGAGAGGAGGAGAGAGAGAGAAGGGGGAGAGGGGAAAAGACAGAAGGGAGAGCACACACACAGTCACACACACACCAGATCACCCACACAACACACCCCCACCACACACACACACAACCCCCCAAAAACCCACCACACACACACACACCACCACACACCACACACCCCACACAGACTCTTTTTTTCGTCTTTGTTAGTTCTATATATATATATCTTTTTTTCTCTTTTACATCGAGGATAATGGAATAAGCACTTACGTGTTTTTTCACATCCAGTCCCCGTGTGTATGCGGTTTTGTAAATTCTGTCATATGTTCCTACCGGCGCACAATGGCCTACTCTTACGAAAAGGGAACAGGATTTTTAACGTGTGCGCAAGATGTTCTGCGTGCGTTCGCACACGGGGCCTCGGTTTGTAGTCTCATCCGAAGGACTTTTGGGGAGAGTGGAGTCGGCACTGATGTTAAGTCCAGGGGAAAATATCCCCTTGAACGGGAATCGAACCTGGGTGGTCAGATTGCGAGCGCAATGTTCTGACCACTAGACTATCCCGTCCCCCTTCTTCATTTGTTTTGTCTGTTATTCTAGTCTTATGTTAGTTATTGTCGCTGTTGTTGTTGTGTACGTATGTTTGTGTTTTGTTATTTGCTTGTTGTGGTTGTTCTTTTTTGGTTTATCTTTTTTTGTTTGTTTTATTCAGTTGTTTGTATGGTTGAAGGTTTTTATGTGTATGTGTATGTGAGGATGGGGTTGGGGGAGGGGGGGGGGGGGGGGGGGGGGGGGGGGGGGGGGGGGGGGGGGGGGGGGGGGAGGGGGGGAGGAAAGCAGTTTGGTGTGTCATTTTTTATTTTGTTTTGTCTTCTTTGTTTGTTTTGGTTTGGTTTTCGTTGTTGCTTGTTTGTTTGTATTTTTAGAGATATATTTCAAGATTTTTGAATTATTTGAATTGTATGGTTTAATATTGTTGAGGTTTTTTTTTGTGTTTTGTTTTAATTCCATGTATGCATTTTATTATTGTCTTCTCCAGTTTGATTTGAAGGGTTTTTCATTGATTAGTTGTTTTTTTTTTTTTTAAATTCTATGTCTGCATATATATTATCTTTTCTCTTTTCTCTCTCTCTCTCCCCCCTCTCTTCTCTCCTCCCCTCTCTCTCTCTCTCTCTCTCTCTCTCTCTCTCTTTTCTCTTCTTTTTTCCCTTTAGATAGATGGCTTGATGGAAAAAAAAAGCAAACTGCACTGCTTATTCAATATACCATGTGGAAATAAAAGTTTGACTTGACTTGACTTGACACCCTCCCCTCTCCTTGTAGTAAAGAAGCAAAACAATACCCTCTCTAAACATAATTTTCCAGTCCTACGATTTATCTCCCTGTCTGCTCGCATTTTAGTCATTTATTCTTCACCCTTCTCCCTCCCCTTCCCCCCCCCCCGCCCCACACACCCCCCCCCCCCCCCCCCCCCCCCCCTGTTCCCTATCTCCGTGGTAAGGTACCCCAGCATGCTCTCTTAACAGGGCAGGGCCGGGCCCTGCGTTGACGATATGACGTCCAGTGGTGTAGATCTTCATGGCGCATTGTTTGTGGCGAGACTCTCTTTCTATATCTCTGATGTATGTGTTTTGTGTGTTTTTTGTGGGTTGTGTTTTTTTGTGTGTGTGTGTGAGTTTGTGGTGTTTGTGCGTGTGGGGTGTGTGTGTGTGAGTTTGTGTGTTTGTGCGTGTGGTGTGTTAGTGTGTGTTTTCTGGTGTGTGTGTGTTTTTTTGGGGAGTGTGTGTTTGTGTGTTTTGTGTTTGTGTTTTGTGTGTGTGTGTGTTTGTGTGGGGTTTGTGTGTGGGGTTTGTGTGTGTGTGTGTTTGTGTTGTGTGTGTTTGTGTGTGTGTGTGTTTGTGTGTGTGTTTGTGTGTGTGTGTTTGTGTGTGTTGTTGTTGTTGTTGTTGCCCTTCAATTTAACGTCTGTTTCACACTAATTAAATTTTTAACGAGGAAATAGAAAAGTGAAATGGAAGTTAAAAAAGGGGATTGAAAGGAGAAAAGGTTAAGAAATAGCATCAGTGTTGGTATTTTTGTGAGAGGGAAAAAATAAACAAAAAAAACCCCACCTAGAAAAGTACAGATAATACTTTTAAACAGGAGCAAAATGTAAACTCAACAATGCGGAAACATGAAATAACAATAATGTAACTACAATAAATATTCAAGTGGACTATACAATAAACATCTGGCAATGGCAAAGTCTAGCTTTGAATTTTCAAATACATTTTCCAGAGACTGTTCAGAAAATGTGGGAAAAAAAAGGTTTTACAATAGGGCACTCAAATATGATATGAGTATTGGAAATATAAACCCCCACATAGACACTGACATGTTCACAAAATTTTGTAAGGGAATGCATTTAACTTAATTCTAAAATATAGTGATTAACCTTCTCACGGATACAAAACGCGAATTTATTTGAGAAGGAGCCAATAACAAAAAATATGGGCAGTGGTCAGAAAAACTTTTTAAATAGCGTTCCTTGAATTGACAGATTCTTTAAACTTACCCCATGAAGTTTGTTCTAATATTCGGTATACCTCCTGTAAGATAAGGGAACATCCAGTTCAAACCCGATTCCATATCATATCTTGCCCTCATTTTTGCAACTCGTAAAGCCCACTCATTTGAAAAAATTCCAACGTGAGAAGGCACCCAACAAAAAGAAACAGGATACCTCTTAAACTTAGGAGGTGTATGACATATTTAAATTTCAAAAATAATTCGGAAAGACCTTGAAGTTTGGGGTTTTTATAGCATACAATACTGACTTGGAGTCAACACAAAGCAAGATATGAAAGAAGGAAAATGGAAAATCAAGAATAAGTTAAAGCCATAAGAACTGCAATAAGTTCAGCTGTAAATATTGAACGATGTTTACGAAGATAGTACGATTTCTCAATTTTAAGTGCTGGCATGACAAATGCAGAACCTGTGTCATGATTTTCTATCAGTATAAACTTTTAAGCAGTCAGCATACTTATTTTCAATATGCAACTGAACATCTGCAACCATGATGTTTTGATTTTCATTTTTTGCATTAATATATTCTATATCAAAACAGGTTTTTATCCCTCCCATGAAGGACATGGTAAAGCTTCTTTTTGTATTTCTAAGTCATATTGATTAAGTTTAGATTTTTGAAAGAGATCTGATACATAAGTGCCAATGGACATTAAACACGAAATGTGTTTAGCCCTTTTTGGAAAATTCGTTTCTGCTTGAACTTTTAATTCACTACAGACAAAATTTTCGTCATTCGTGCTCCGTAAAACATGTTTGGCGCAAGAAAGTTGTCGGTATTAGGGGAAGTTCCCCAATTTCCTTATAAGTTCCTATGGTGGATGCATGGGATGGTACCCCAAGTGCAAGTTTGTACCCCTTACAATCTATGCTTTGGAGTTTTTTAAGTAAATAATTAGGAGCACTGAAAAATACTTCTTGTCCATAAGACAGTTTGGAACGTACAAGTGACTTAGACAAGCATTTAAGAGTGAAGATATCTTGTCCCCATGACTGTCTGCTAACCATTTTAAGAAAATTGATGCATTTCGTTGCTTTTGTTAAAATGTATCCAATATGAGCATTCCAAGTTAAATTTTTATGTAAATTGAATGCCTAAAAATTTTTCCATATTTTTATACGAATTGGCTCCCTTCCAATCGTAAACTGTGGCAGTGTATCTGGATCACTACCATTATTAAAAAGCATAAAAATGCGTTTTTTTCTGTAGATAATGTCAGCCATTTTCAAAATATATTTATGTAAATTATCTAGCTCCTTTTGATATACTTTTCTGGTATAGTTTATCATCCTCTTTGTTGTAGCACGCTTCATAGTGACATTCATCCATATACATATATCATCAGCATATTGTACCAGGACAACCCTTTTAAAACAGTTTTGTGGGGAAATCATACAGCCAATATAAATTAAAAAGAAAAGGGGGTATAACTGAACCCTGTGGTAAAACCCATATGCAATGATCTTAAGTTTGAATATGCATTCCCTACTCTCATTGCATACTTCTTTACATAAAAAGCTTTTAATTTAATAGAAATAAAATTGCCCAGAAAAGCCAATAGTCCCTTTAGTTTTATGCAGCAATTTAGGGATGCCAAACTTGGTCGTAGGCTTTCTTTACATCAAAAAATGTTGCTAGTAGATTTTGTCTTCTCGCAAAATTGTTTTTTGACCCGTGTTGTTAGTTTAAACTAAGTTATCAGTTGCTGATCTACCTTTTTGAAAGCCTGCTTGATTGACGGAACTACCTTATTTTTCTGACAGTAATACACAAGCCTTTTTGAGAATAATTTTTCTCCATAAGCTTACCAATGTTAGAAGTCAGTGCTATGGGCCTATAAACTAGTTTTATATCAGTTTTAGGCTTTCCTTCCTTAGAATGGGGACAATAATAGACTGCTTTCAGTTCATCGGCATTGCAAACCTTCGGTCCAACACTTTTGGAAAAATTTTATGCATCAACGACTTAAGTTTTGTGTGTGTTTGTGTGTGTAGTTTTGTGTGTGTGAGTGTGTGTTTGTGGTTGTGTGTGTTTGTGTGTTGTGTTTGGTGGGGTGTGTGTTTTGTGTGTGTGTTTTGTGTGGGGTGTGGGTGAGTTTGTGTGTGTGTTTGTGTGTGTGTGTGTTGTGTGGTTGTGTGTGGTTGTTTGTGTTGTGAGTGTTGTTTTGTGTGTGTGTTTGGTGTGTTTTTGTGTTTTGTGGTGTGTGTGTTTGTGTGTTTGTGTGTGTGTTTTGTGTGTGTGTTTGTGTGTGTGTTTTGGGGTTGGGTTTTTTGTGTGTGTTTGGGTGTGTGGTGTGTGTGTGTGTGTGTGTGTGTTTTGTGGTGTGTTTGTGTGTGTGTTGTGTGTGTTGTTTGTGTGTATTTGTGTTTTGTGTGGTTGTGTGTGTGTAGGAGTGTTTTGTGGAGGGTTTTTGTGTGTGTGTGTGTGTGTGTTGTGTCTGTGTGTGGTGTTTGTTGTGTGTGTGGTTTGTTTAGTGATGTTTTGTGTAGAATTTGTGTGTGAGTTTTTTGTGGGTGTGTGTGTTTGGGGTGGTTTGTGTGTGTGTTTGGGTGGTGTATAGAGTGTGTGTGTGTTTTGTGTGTGTGGTGTTTGTTGTGATTTGTGTGTGGGGGGTGTGGGGGTGTGAGTTGGGGGTGTTCGTTTTGTTGGTGTGTTTGTGTTTTGTGTGTTGGGGTGGGGGGGTATAAGAGTGTGTGTGTGTGTGTTTGTGTGTGTGTGTGTGTTGTGTGTGTTTGGTGTGTTTTTGTGTGTGTTTGTGAGTGGTGGGGTGTGTGTGTGTTGTGTGTGATGTGTTTGTGTGTGTTTGGTTTTGGGGTGGTGTTTTGTGGTGTTGTTTTTGTGTGTGTTGTGTGTGGGTGTGTTGTGTGTGTTTGTGTGTTTTGTGTATGTGCGGAAAGGGGATGTGGTAGTAGGAGCGTGTGTGTTTGTGTTGTGGTGTTTGTGTGTGTGTGTTTTATTTATTTTTTAATTTTTTATATCGGAATATGAATAGCCGAGTATTTTTACTTTCCCGGTTTGGGTTTTGTAAATTTGCATTGTTCCACCGGCCCCTGTTTTGAACGGGAACGGATTTAGTGTGGGAAGTGTCTGCTGGGTTCGCCAGGGGCTTTTATAGTATCCACCAAGACTTTTGGGAAAAATGGAGTCTGCCCCTGTTTAACTCAGGGGAAAACCCCCTTTACGGAAGAAAGCCTGGGGTTCAGAGCGAGCGCAAGCGAATAGGCTACCCTTCCCAAAAAGAAAAAAGAAGAAACTTCAAAGCAGAAAGTTGAAAGAATTTGAAACCAATTGCGAAGAGAATTTGGGAAAAAGAGTTGCGAAGAAAAGACTTGGAAGAAAAATGCGAAGAAAAAGAATTGCGAAGAAAGAAGCGAAATGCGACGAATTATGAAGAAGAAGAGAAGAAAAAGAAGAAGAAGAAGAAGAAGAAGGAAGAAGAGAAGAAGAAAAGAAGAAGAAGAAGAAGAAGAAGAAGAGTGAAGAAGAAGAAAAAAGAATGCGAAAAAAGAAGAAAAAGGAAGAAGGAGGAGGAGGAGGTGGAGGAGGAAAATTTCGAATAAATGCGACGATTTGTGAAGAAGGAGAATTAAAAAGAATTGTGAAGAAAATTGCGAAGAAGAATGCGAAGAAAATTGCGAAGAAGAATGGAAGAAGAAAAGAAGAAGAAAGAAGAAGAAGAAGAAGAAGAAGAAGAAAAGAAGAAAAGAAGAAGAAGAAGAAAGAAGAAGAAGAGAAAGCGAAGAAAAAAGGAAGAAGAAGAAGAGAAAAAGAAGAAGAGAAGAATTGCGAAAAGAAGAAGAAGAATTGCGAGAGAAGAAAAGAAGAAATTGCGAAGAAGAAAATTGCGAAGAAGAAGAATTGCGAAGAAGAAGAATTGCGAAAAAAGAAGAAGAAGAAAGAAGAAGAAGGAAGAAGAAGAAGAAGAAGAAGAAGAAGAAGAAGAAGAAGAAGAAGAAGAAGAAGAAGAAGAAGAAGAAGAAGAATTGCGAAGAAGAAGAATTGCAAGAAGAAGAAGGAAGAAGAAAGAAGAAGAATTGCGAAAAGAATTGGAAGAAGAAGAAGAATTGCGAAAAAGAAGAAGAATTGCGAAGAAAAGAAAAAAGAATTGCGAAGAAGAAGAAAAGGGAAAAGAAGAATTGCGGGAAAAAGAAGAAAGAAGAAAGAAGAAGAAAAGAAGAAAAAGAAGGAAAGAAAGAAGAAGAAGAAGAAGAAGAAGAAAGAAGAAGAAGAAGACAGGAAAAATTGGCAAGAGTCAAAAAGGTTGCCAAAAAAGAATCGAAAGAAA
>CM054164.1:10296452-10301452 GCA_028751875.1 Rapana venosa
CCCCCCCCCCCCCACCCCCCCCCCCAAAAAAAAAAAAGAAAAAAAAATTTTCCATCTTCGACAACTAAATCTTTACTAATGAAAAAGAATTTTTTAAAGATCTTTTTTACATAAATGTAAAGCAAATTTTTGTAAGATCTTTACTAAATGTAAAGCTAAAAATTTTCTTAAGATCTCTTAAAAAAATGTAAACAAATTTTTAAGCTTTTTGAGTAAATGTAAAGCTAACCCTTTTACAAAATGTAAATTTAAATTTTTTAAAAAAGATCTCTTCATAAAATGAAAAACCCGTAAATTTTCTTAAAAAACGACTTTTTACATAAATGAAAGCAAAATTTCTAACATCTTTTTACAAAATGTAAAGCTAAATTTTATACATCTCTTTACAAAAAAAGTAACGTAAATTTCTGTAAGATCCTTTAATAAAATTAAAGCTAGACCTTTTTCCATAAATGTAAAGCTAAATTTTCTATACGATCTTTTTCATAATGTAACTAAATTTCTATAAGATCTCTTTACATAAAATGTAAAGCAAAATTTCTGTAAGATCTCTTGACATAAATATAAGCAGACCTTTCATAAATGTAAGAAATTTCTATAAGTCTTTAAATAAATGAAAAAGTTTTAAATTTCTATAAGATCTCCTTAGCAAAAAATGAAAGCTAAATTTCTATAAATCTTTTTACATAAAATTTTAAAGCGAATTTCTATAAGTCTCTTACATAAATATAAGTTTTAGACCTCTTTACCTAAAAAGAAAGCAAAATTTTCTTAAGATTTTTTACAAAAAATAAAACTAAATTTTCTTAAGTTTCTCTTTACAAAAAATTAAAGTAGATCTTTTTCATAAGTAAAGCAAAAATTCTTAAGATCTTTTACATAAATATAAAAGCTGTTTTTTTTACATAAATGAAAATAATTTTTAAAAATCTTTTAATAAATTAAGTAATCCTTACAAAAAGTAAAGCTAAATTTTCTATAAGACCTTTTTACATAAATATAAAAAAACTCTTTACATAAAATGAAAGCAAAATTTTTTAAAGATCTCTTACATAAAAATAAAGCTAGTCCTTTACAAAAGTAAGAAATTTCTTAAGATCTTTTTACAAAAATTATAAAGCTAGATCTCTTTACATAAATGTAAGCTAAATTTTATAAGTTTCCCCTACATAAATAAAAAGCTAGCCTCTTTATTTACTTACCCAAATCACCCCCCGGGGCATGGGCCCCTGCAACAGCCGCCGGGTCCCTGTCCTGGGTATTTCTCCACTGTCCCGATACCCATTCCTGGTTTTTTCCTTTTCCCGGGTCGCGTCGCCAGGTGTTTTTTGGGCCTTCCTCTTTTTCGTTTTTCCCTGGGGGTTCAGGGATAGTGCCGCCTTGTCATGTTGCGGGCTGGCTTTCCGGGGTGCCGATCCATCCCATCCTGGCCCCGGGTTTCATTCTCGCTGGAGCTGGTTTGCGTTGCTGAGGGTGTCGGCCATGATCTGGAGGATTCGTCTCAGGCAGCTGTTGATGAGGTCTGCACTTTCTTGATGTGGTCCTTTGTTGTCCTCCAAATTCTCTGCTCCAACAGTAGGACTGACTTGGCGTTGGAGTTGAACACCCTGACTTGGTGCGGGTCGACACCACCTTGGAGCTCCAGATGTTCTAGCTGCAAGTACGCTGCCCTTGCCTTGCAATCTTGCTCTGACGTCTGCATTCTGTGCCGCTTGCAGTTAATGTGTACCCAGGTAGTGAATGTCTCACTTCTTCCAGCTCCTCCCATTTAGTGTGCTGGGTCCTATTTCGCTGCGTTGATCTTTGAGAATCTTGGTTTTGCCCTCTTTGGATCTTGAGACCAACTTGTAATGAGGTGGCTGCTATTTCTGTAGTCTTGTCCTGCATCTGTTGGCTGTGGGAAGCAGGGCCGGGTCGTCTGCAAAGTCGAGATCATCCAGCTGGTCCCACGTGTACCTGGATTCCATTTCTTCTGTATGCTGTTAAAGTCTTCATGTCCAATCGATCGCCAGGAGGAAGAGGAAAGGTGACAGGAACAGCCTTGTCTGACTCCGGTCTTCACCTCAAAGCTGTTTTTTGAGTTGCCCTTTCCATGGACCACCCAGGAGGTCATTCTTTCGTAGGAGTTCTTGTCAAGTTAAACCAGTTTGGTTGGCACTCCATGGTGGTGAAGCAATTTCCAGAGGGTGTTGCGGTCCACACTGTCGAATGCTTTCTCATAATCAACAAAGTTGATGTATAAAGATGAGTTCCACTCTAAAGATTGCTCAACGATGATGCGCAAGGTGGCAATCTGATCTACGCATGATCTGTTCTGGCGGAAGCCGGCCTGCTGGTCTCGGAGGAGAGGGTCGACTGCATTTTTATTCTCTCGAGGAGGATCCTGTTAAAGACTTTTCCTGGCACCGACAGAAGCATTATCCCTCTATGGTTGGCACAGTTGCTGAGGTCTCCTTTCTTGGGTAGCTTGATGAGGTAGCCCTCCTTCCAATCTGATGGTACTTCCTCCTCTTCCCAAATCTTCCCAAAGAGAGGGTACAGCATCTCTACTGTGGTCTCCAGGTCTGCCTTGAGTGCTTCTGCTGGGATGTTGTCCGGTCCTGCTGCCTTGCCATTTCCCAGCATTTTGATGGCTTTCCTGATCTCCTCCCCTGGTTGGTTGTTCACAGTTGATGTCTAGGTCTCTATCAGCAGGGTCGATGTCCGGGGGGGGGGGGGGGGGGGGGTTTGAAGGACGGGTCTGTTCAGTTCTTCAAAGTGCTCTGCCCATCTGTTCAGTTGTCCCTCTGTTCCCAGGATGGTGTTTCCTTTCTTGTCTTTGACTGGTCGCTCAGGCCTGCTGTACTTCCCTGAGAGTTTTCTTAGTGGTGCCCATACAGCAGCTTCATGTTGTTACTGCTGCTGTTTCCCTCGGCTTCCTCTGCCAGCTGTTGATGTACTGCGCTTGTCTGTTCTTGCGCTCCTCTTGACTTCTCTGTTGGCTTCTGTGAAGTCTGCTTTGCCTTGGCCTTTGCTGCTCTTGCCCGGGCTGTTTTTTACTGCTGCTTTCTTCTGCTTTTTCTTCTCAATCTTTCCCATTTGACTGCCGATATCCATTCCTTCTGTTGGTGTCTCTTGGGGCCCACTACTTCCTGACAAGTTGACGTCAGTGTCTCTTTCGCTTTTTTCCACGGGCTCTCGTTTGTCATCTCTTCTTCAAGCAGTTCTTGTAGTACTTGGTACTTGTTGGTGAGGGACAGCTTAAATTTCTTAAATTTACTTTTGAGTCTTTCAGCAGGCTGGTGTTGTACTTCTGCCTCTTTGCTGTTGCTTCCATCCAGTTCTTCTTCAGCTTTAGCTTCAGCCTGGCTACCAAAAGGTGGTGGTCAGGTGCAACGTCTGCTCCTCTTTTCACCCTTACATCCTGTAGAGATCTCCTGAATTTCTTGGCCATGCAGATATGGTCAATCTGGTTCTCAGTCACATATTTTGGTGATACCCCGGGGCCTTAAAGTACTCTTCTGTGGGGGAAAAAAGCGCCAAACCCATTACCAGATTGTTGAAGCACAGAAGTCTGCAAATCTCTCGCCATTCACATTCATCTCTCCTAATCCTGTCTTCCCATCACTTCCTCGCATCCCGTGTTGTTCTTGTCAGATCTTGGCATTGAAATCACCCATGGGGGATGGTTTTTATATTTTTCTGGGTACTTGGCAATGACGTTTTTGCAGTCTGTCCTAAGAATTGATCTTTGCTTCTCCATCGCCGTCATTAGTTGCGCATAACACTGGATGATGTTCATCTTGAACTTCTTTTTAGTCCTGAAGGATGCCGGGGATGATTCTTGATCCGTGTGCTTCCCATCCTATCAGGGGTTGCTACCAGGTCTTGACAACATGAGCGCTACACTTCTGTGTGTGGAGCGTTGTCTTCTCGGGCCAGAATAAAGCAGCATCTCTCCAGTGAGCACCTCCTTTGGGCCTGACTGTGTCCCAAGGGTCTCACTGATGCCAAGCAATGTGAGGTTGTAGCTTTTCATCTCTGCTGCTACTTGTGTTTTTTTTCCCGTCTCATACATGGGCCCTACATTCCTGTTCCGACGTTTTATGGTCCTGGTCCCATAAAAGGGGGGGTCGGCCTTGTGGCTTCCATAGACTCACGGCTTTCACCACACAGCGTCATACATCCTCTTGGCGAGGACCCTTCCTCTCCCAGGGCAGTAGTCTCTTGGTCCGTTGTTGGCGTTTCTGTAGCAAGCTTTGTTTTTACGGGGTGGGGTTGCTAGCCCCACGCCCAACCCTCCTCCTTTCTCATCCGGGCTTGGGACCGGCCATGGCGGAGTTAGACCTCTTTACCTAAATGTAAATCTAAATTTCTATAAGATCTCTTTACATAAATGTAAAGCTAAATTTCTAATGATATTAGGATTACAACATTCTAGGAGCAAACAAGAGTCTAAATGCATTAGGCCGGTGGGTATATTTTGCTGGGATATCTATTTTTAGCCTCATGTCATTAAAGGCGGGACAACTTAAAACAAAATGTACTTCATCTTCTGTTGCTTCATTACATAAAGAGCATGTTGTATCAGATTCCCTATGAATTCTGTATCTAAGCTTATATATCTCACACACCCACAGTTTGTTTAGAAATGCGTATATCCATTTTCAAGTTTGAAGTAAGGTTTGTCGTCAAATAAGCTTTTTAAATTGTTGGTAAGTTCTATAATATTTATGTCATCACTAGTTTGAATAGTTATGGTCCTTTCGTGCTGCTGGGTTGTTGTTGTTTCGTTTTGGTTGGTTTTGTTTCATTTATTTATTTATTTATTTATACCACTTTAAGTCACGGTAGATTCGGAGAACGTGTCGCCACAAGAGCAGCGCCACCCTTTTTTTTTCCTTTCCTGTCTGCAACTGTATCTCTTTCCCTATCAGAGTGACTTTTTCTACAGGATTTTGCCCGGTACCACTGTCTTACCGTGAGTTCTTTTACGTGCGCTAAATAGTTTTTGCAACACA
>CM054164.1:10303952-10323693 GCA_028751875.1 Rapana venosa
AACACAGACCACCAAATACACAAAACACCAAACAAAAAACACCCCCCACAAAAAACCCAAAACCACACACACAAAACACACACACACACACACACCCCCAACACACACACACACACAAAAAAACCCACCCGCCCACCACACACACCACACACACCACACACACACACACACACACCCACACACACCACCCACACCACACTCACCACACACAACACACACACACCCCCACACACAAAAACACCCCCCACAAACACACACACAACAACAACCACACACCACACAAAACACCATTGGTTTTAAAAACAAACGCACCCAAACAACAAACCAACCAACAAGTTACATGGGGCCTTATCACGATTCTTTCATGCGGGAAAAGGGGTTAAAAAGGTAAAGGGTCCCATAACCTTAAGGTCGTGGGGGGACGAGGGTAGAGACCTCACTTCCTAGGGGGCCAGCATATTGAGGGGGGCGCCCTCTCCCTCCCCCCCGCTTTAAACCTTTCCCGACCCTAAAGAGGGCGGGACCCATTTTCAGCGGGGGAACTGGGGGGGCTGTACTGAAGCCAAAAGGCGCGCAAACGGGCCCCTCCAACGGTAAAACCAAGCCGACGTGTTTTTAAATTGGCTGGGGAAACGGTGCTGACCCGAGCTTTCCTGCCCTGCTGGTACTTGACTCAAAACACTTCGTTTTTTAGCGCCCCTACCCCTCATTTTGTGTGGGGTGTGTGCGTGTGTGTGGTGTGTGTGTGCTTTGTTTGGCCCCCCCCCCCCCCCTTCCCCCCTTCCGTTCCCAAGGCACTATCATCACAAACTTTAGTCTTCATGGTGTCCTGTCACTATCAGCTCACAATCTTTATGTTTCATGGCTGTTTTTAGTCCCGGGTTTGGGAGCCTAATTCGACTGGGTCCCACTTATTCCCCTCACTTTCTTGGAAGAAAGGAAAATCGTCGCCAGTTTCTTTGCCTGCTAGAAAACATCACTGCTATGTCCCGTAGTGTGTTGTCGTAGTGGTATTGTTTGCAGTGTAGTGTATTGTACTGATTTTTATTTTATTGCAGTGATTTATTTTTGTTGATTTTGTATGTGTTGTATTGAATTTATTTTGTTGTATTGCCGTTTATTGTTGATTTTGTATTGTATTTCAGTGTATTGTTTGTGTTGATTTTGTATTGGGTTGTATTTTTTGTATTGCAGGGTATTTATTGTATTGCACTTTTTGTTTTTTTTGGATTTATTTCATTTTTTGTATTGATTTTGTATTGTATTGATTTGTATTGCATTGCATTGTATTGTATTGATTTTGTATTGCATTGCAGTGTATTGTATTGATTTTGTGTTGTATTGCAGTGTATTGTATTGATTTTGTGTTTTATTGCAGTGTATTGTATTGTATTGATGTTGGATTGTATTGCAGTGTATTGTATTGTGTTGATTTTGTATTGTATTGATTTTGTATTGCATTGCATTTTTATTGTATTGATTTTGTATTGCATTGCAGTGTATTGTATTGATTTTGTATTGTGTTGCATTGAATTGTTTTTGAGTTTCTCTGCGTGAAATTCGGGCTGCTCTCTCTCTCTCTCTCTCTCTCTCTCTCCTCTCCTCTCTCTCTCTCCTCTCTCTTCTCTCTCTCTCTCTCTCTCTCTACGGGGAAGAAGAGCGTGTCGCCACAAGAGCAGCGCCATCCTTTATATATATTTTTTCTTTTCCTGTCTGTATGTGTATTTGGTTTCCTATCAAAGTGTCTTTTTTGGGGGGGGTACAAAACTTTTGCCAGGGACGACTCTCATTCTTTTATTCTTTGATATCGAGGATAATGGAATAAGTACTCATAAGCTTTTTTTCCATCCAGTCCCCGTGTGTATGCAGTTTTGTCAATTTTGTCATCCGTTCCCATCGGCACACAATGGCCTACTGTTTCGAAAAGCGGAACAGGATTTAATGTGTGCGCAAGATGTTCTGCGTGCGTTCGCACACGGGGCCTTGGTTTATAGTCTCATCCGGTGGACTTTGGGGGAGAGTGGAGTCTGCACTGATGTTAACTCCAGGGGGAAAATCCCCTCGAACGGGATTCGAACCCGGGTTGTCAGATTGCCAGCGCTATATTCTTGCCGCGGGTTCTTTCACGTGCACTCAAATGAGTATTGCACATGGGACCTCGGTTGTATTGTCTCATCCGAAAGACCAGCGCCCAGACCATCACTCACAATCTAGTGGATTAGGGGGGGGGGGGCGGGGGGAGGGAAGGGGAGGAAGAGTTTTGAGCCCAAACGGGGATCGAACCACCGTACACTTGAAACCTGAACCTTTTGCTTTGTAGTCATATTTTTGTAGCTGACTTTTTGTTATACAGTAACATGTAGTCGTTATTATTGCTTTTCTATCTATCTATCTATCTGTCCCGTAGTCTGACGACCGTGGGGGCACCCTCAAAGACTCAACAACCAGTTCCCTCCATTCCTCTCTCTGTTCTGCCTTTCTCAGGGTTTTGTTGAGCTCTAGGCCTGTCCATTCGCTGATGTTATCCTCCCAGCTCTTCCTTGGTCTGCCTCTTCTTCCTCCTTGGACAGTGCCTTGCAAAACTGTCTTTGTAATTCCTTCGGATCTTGTGACATGCCCATACCATTTAAGTTTACGCTTTTTCACGATCGTTAGAAGGTTCTCATAGGGTCCAATGGTTTGCTGGATTCTGTTATGCTACGCTTCGTGCTTATGTGGTCTTTGTAGGAGATGCCAAGGAGTCTCCGAAAGCATCTCATCTCCACTGCCTGTACTCTTCTCTCCAAATCTGCAGTCACGGTCCTATGATTCCAGGCATACAGAAATATGGATATGACAGGGAGCGCATTAGTCTGATCTTGGAGATAAGTGAGATATTCTTATCTCTCCAGATTGGTGTTTAGTTTTGACAAAGCTGTTATTGTCTGTGCAGTCCTGCTATACTACTTCTGGCTTGGATCCTGGTCTGATACAATGGCTCCCAGGTACTTGAAGCTTTGAACTGTTTCCAGCTTCTGGTCTTTTAACCCTGATATCAGTTTTAATGCCGTTGGTGTTATTAGTATCGTTTGGTCTTCTCTGATGATTTCCATGCCGTATGTTTGGAGGCCTTTCAAGTTGTTCTGTTAGGCTGGCAAGCTCTTTTTGATCCTGCTTTCCATCAATTGTCTCTGCGAGCGATGGTTGTGATCGTTCTGCCACAATGCTGACTGTCCTCATGTGTTCAGTGCATCAGCCATGATTTCTCTCAAGGAAGAGTTGAAAGGTGGGTGGGAGTAGGGCCTGCCTTATCCCACTGTTGTTCGAACCATTCTCAATGTTGTTGTTTGTGTTACCTGCATTGGTGGCCTCGCTTTTACGCTGTTTGATGATCTGATCAGGTTTGCATGATGCTGTTACAAATTCATGATTGCCACAAAGTGCATGCACACCTGTCAATGCCTTCTTAAAATCGATAAATACATGGTAAGGTCTTGTTGATTTTTGAGGTACCGCTACTAGTTTCTTGAGGTTGAATTCTGTTCTGTTGTGCTGCGCCTCCTAAAACTGTTTGGGTTCCTCAGAAATTTGGGTTTTTTCTGCTTGTTTTTTCCCTTTCTATTCATATTACTCGCATGTTTGCTTGGGTGACATATGAGGCTGATTGGGCGGTAATTATGGCATTGTTGTAGATTTCCTTTCTTGGGGAGGGTGATGATGAGTGACTGTGTCCATGGTGTTGGCCATTTTCCTTTGTCTGCCAGATCTTGTTGCAGATTCTTAGTAGGGCGCTGATCATGGCTTCCCCTCCAGCTTGGACCAACTCAGCTGGAATGTTGTCAGCCCCTGCTGACTTCCCCTTTTTCGGCGATCTGACTGCTGTTTCCACTTCTTCTCGGAGGATAGGGTGACTGTCTGTGTCTTTGCTTTCGGGTACATTAAGGACTTCTGGATCTCCTGCGGTTCTATAGTTATACAGGTCGGAGCAGTATTCTGTCCATCTGTTCAGAATATCCTGGTCGTCAGTGAGACACTTCCCATTTTTGTCTTTTACCCCCACCAAAATACTAAGCAGTTCGGCAACCCCCTTTATGTATGGGCCAATGGCCTTTTCGTGAATAAATCCTAGTTCGAGTTCGAGTTCGAGTTTGGTCCATCCACCTGGAATGACCTCCCTCTTTCACTTTGCCAAAAGCCTTCACTTGATACCTTCAAATCCAGCCTAAAAATTATTTCCTACCTGAGACGTTCCCCTCATATCTGTCCCTAATCTTCAACAGCATCTTTCACCTCTTAAGTGTGTTCGCGAGTGTGTGTGTGTGTGTGTGTGTGTGTGTGTGTGTGTGTGTGTGTGCGTGTGTGTGTGTGTGTGTTCGTGGTACGTGCATGCACGCACATGGATTTGAAATCTGTTGTTCATTATGTTTAAGGAGAGTTGCATGCGTGTAAATGAATTGAGTGCAAGCGCTTCGATTTGTTTGCTTTTTACAAGATTCAGCGCTATATAAATTCCATATCTTATTATTATTATTACTTCTTTTTCTGTTCATTGTTTGGAGAGGAGGGACATGAACTTACCGGCTTACTGACTGTCATATGCATGAAATGTTTGTTTACATCACCCCCTTCATGAGGGGCTATGGCCTATTATGAATAAACTATTCGCATTCACATACGCATTCTCTCTCTCTCTCTCTCTCTCTCTCTCTCTCTCTCTCTCTCTCTCTCTTCTTCTCTCTCTCTCTCAATACAGACATCTGTTGAAAACCAAAAGACAAACTTTTAGAAGGCAAAAAACTGAAGCATTAACAAAAGAAATTAACAATGGGTCACACTTTTGGAATGAGCTAAGGAAAATGGGTTGTACAAACAAGAAAAAGGTAGTAAATAATATTAGTACAGATGAGTGGTTCAATCATTTCAAAACTGTTTTCCAAGGTAATAATGAAGAACTTGAAAGGGATGACGGTATTGAACTGGAACCTTCAGAGGAAATAGATAATACATTGAATACAAAAATATTAGAAGTAGAAGTTGTTCAGGCAATAGATAAACTTTAAAAGGGTTAAAGCTAGTGGGATAGATGACATTTTAGCTGAAATGTTACAGACTGGTGGTTAGTAATATTGTAATGTTTCTAACAAAATATTATTTAATGTTATTTTTGAACAAGGTATTTACCAGGGAATGGTCAAAGCCATAATTATACCATTGCATAAAAAGGAAACCTAAATGATGTAGATAACTACAGGGGAATATCTCTCTTAAGTATTATATCTAAATGCTATACTTCAATACTAAATACGCAACTATACACTTGGTTAGAGAGCAACAACTTAATTTCAGAATGTCAAGCAGGATTTCGAAGAAAATATTCAACAGTTGATCAAATATTTACACTATATGCAGTTATTCAGAGCCAAATAAACAAAAAAGGAAGAAAACTCTATGTTGCTTTTGTAGATTTCAGAAAAGCTTTTGATTCTGTTCAGCATAAAAAAACTCATGCAGTGCATTCAAGATCAAGGTGACATGGTAAATTCTTTGCTCACTACAAGCTATGTACAGGTCATTAAAATCATGTGTTCGAGCAAATTTTGAATTAACCGAAATGTTTGATTGTCCCATTGGGGTAAGGCAAGGCATTGTTCTTAGCCCGACTCTGTTTTCCCTATTTGTTAGCAGATCAAATTAACGAAAGGGGTAAACATGGGGTACAGCTATTTCCAGATATTATGGAATTATTCATCTTGTTATTTGCAGATGATGTGGCACTGATATCAACAACACCAAGTGGTCTTCAGAATCAGTTAAATGTTGTAAAAACTTGCTGTAATAAGATTAAGTTAGATGTAAACATAGATAAAACAAAAGTTATGGTATTTAGAAAAGGGGGCTTTTTGGGTAAACATGAGAAATGGTTCTATGATGGTAAGAGCTTAGAAGTAGTAAACAATTATTGCTATTTAGGGTTTAGGTTCACAACTATGATCAGTGCGAAAAACGGTCCCCGCATCTAGTAACAAAAGGGAAAAAGGCAGTAGTTCAGCTCAATAGAGTTTTTCGGAAATATAAAGAGATGACAGTAAATATTTTTTTCAAATTTTTGATACAAAAATAAAGCCATATTGCTATATACTGCTGAAGTATGGGGAATAAACCAGTTAGAACATATAGAAAAAGTCCACATGATGGCAAGAAAAAGGGTTTTTTTAGGTGTACCAACCAAAACACCAAACAAAATGATATATGGAGATTTGTGTAGATATCCTCTCTATGTAAATTCATACACTGCCTGCATAAGATATTGGTTTAAATAATTATAAATCAATAATGAACGGTTACCATATAAGGCGTATCAAATGCTGTTGCAGCTAGACAATTCCGGAAAACAGTGCTGGGTTTCGAAAATAAGAGAAATCTTATGCTTAACTGGATTTAACATTTTTTGGGTTTTGCAGCAGGGTGTTGGGGATGTGAAAAAGTTTCTAAGCATATTTAAACAGAGGCTCATCGATATGTTTATTCAAGAATGGTCAGGAACTATAAGAGATCGTGATAGATATAAACCCATATAGATCATTTAAGACTATATTCGAAAAAAGAAAGTATATTTTAGATATGGAAATTATTTTTTTCGTGTTGCCATCACGCAGTTAAGGTTTAATGTACTCCCACTGAATAACAATGTACATCGATATAGTGAATCTGTTCATGATAAATTCTGTCCATTTTGCAAAAATCAGATCGAAAATGAAAAACATTTTGTGTTATTTTGTGCTACGTATGAAGATTAAGGGTCAAATTTCTAAAAGAGTCAAAAGAACTTCCTCTGCACATGTTGCTTAGAGCCACTGATCCCATCCACGGATACAATTTATTAAATATGTGTTTCATGGGAAGCAATAGGCGGAAGAAAATACTTTAAGTCTACAAGGTAACCAATCCCATGATGTACGTCTGGTAAACCATTTAAACATGTTCACCCTTGTTTATATCGCTATTATCAAGAATTCGTGGCATAACATGATCATGTTTTTTTCTGTATCTCCCCTTTTTATACTAATGTCTCTGACTCTGATGATTTCAGTAAATGTGAAATGTAACTGTGAGTTGACAACTGTCCTTAAATTTGAACTGTAGTAGGTATGAGATGTACCATTATGATTCTAATTAACCAATGATTGTAGAATATAATAGGTGCTGTTATATAAGATATTGTTCTTATTTTCTTTTCTATATTGTATTGTGGCCTAAGGCCAATGTGCAATTAAATCATTCAGAGTTCAGAGTTCTCTCTCTCATAAAGAGAGGTATGATGTGTATAGATCGTTTAAAAGTATTTTTGTAAAAGAGCAGTATTTAAACTTTATAGATGTCTACTGCTTTCGTGTAGCAATTACACAAGCAAGAGTTAATGTTTTACCTCTTAACAATATGTGTATAGATATAGTGATAATATCCGAGATAAATTATGTCCATTTGTAAAACGAACTTTGAAAATGAAGCCCACTTTCTATTGGAATGTTACATGTACTCAAACTTAAGAGAAAAGTTTTTAAGCAAATGTATCAATGTACCATTGACAGATATGTTCAAAGTAAGAAATGATGAGTACAAACATAGTTTGTCTAACTACACTTTTCATTCTATTAACAAAAGGAAAATAATGTTGGCGCAAATACTTTATTGAAAAACTGCTACAATTATACTCAATATGGATGATATTTCTTAGACAGCATCTTCTTTCTATGATTGGGTTATGATTGATTTAAGGTTTATAATCAAGAAATAGAATAAATGGTGTTTTTCTTTTGTATTCAGTCATGAACTGTTACTGATATAATCTTTTTGCATTATTTGGCTATGTATATGTTGGTGTTTTTCTTCTCTAATCAGTCATAAATCATTATTTGTTTGTGCATTTGCTTTGCCAATGATATGAATGAACCCATTGTTCTATCCCAAGCCCAAGAAATGTATTGTGGTCCAAGGCCAATGTACACATTAAATCATTTCAGTGTTCAGTGTTCAGTGTTCTCTCTCTCTCTCTCTCTCTCTCTCTCTCTTTTCAATATCTTATTGTAATGTGTAACAAGTATATGTACCATTTGACAATGTGTAGATGTTTATCTTATGACTTATTAAGTTTGGTTGTTATTTTTCTTGGTTTTGTTGTTTCTTTTTCTCTTTTTTCTTCTTTTGTTGGTTTGTTTTTCTTTCTCTTTTGTTTGTTTGTTTTGGTTGTGGGGTGTTTTTTTTGGGGGGGTGGGGGGATGGGGGGGGGGGGGGGGGGGGGGGGGCGTTTTGGGAGGGGTTTTGCGTGGGGTTGTTGCTTTCGGAGAGGGGGGGGGGGGGGGGGGGGGGGGGGGGGGTTGGGGGCTGTTTTGAAAAGGGTTTATTTCCCATGTTTCTACGTGAGGACTGTATAAGTGTTGGGTTTATTATTAAGATGTATCCCTACGGGCGGGGACTGGATGTAAAAAAAGCACATGAGTGCTTGATTATCCTCGATAATAAAAGAATTTATCATTGTCATTGTCTCTCTCTCTCTCTTCTCTCTCTCTCTCTCTCTCTCTCTCTCTCTCTCTCTTCTCTCTCTCAGTGTCCTTACCAGCTAGGTGAGCAGTGCCAGGTCTTCTCCTGTGCTTGTCACTTTACAGGAGGTCTGCCTGCTGGCTTCAACCCACACATTCCCACTTCAGAGCAGCTCATTCCGTTGTACATGTAGCATGCTGGGTATGTTTGTGTTTCTGTAATCCAACACTGACATGAATGACGGGATTTTTAACATATTTGATCTTCTGTGTGTGTACATATATATATATATATATATATATATATATATATATATATATATACACGAAAGGAATGAAGACACTGGCAGGTCTGCACTTTAAGCTGACCTAGAAGACTGTAAAAATCCCCCCCCCCCCCCCTTAATTCATCAGACATTGCCGCCAAGATTCCAATCCACAACCTCTGGACCTAGGGAGGGGAAGTCCAACGATTTTAACCACTCAGCTAAAGCGTCTGTCATACTTCATCTACTCTGTGCACTGTGGGGGACGGGATAGCTCAGTGGTCAGAGCGCTCGCTTTTCCCCAGCTAAAGTTAAGCAGCATCAAGCGTGGTTACCATTTGGATGGGTGACTGTTTGCACACCTTGGCTTCAGTACAGTCCCCCCAGTTCACCCAGCTGTCAATGGGTACCTTCGGATGAGACTATAAACCGAAGCCCCGTGTGCGAACGCATGCAGAACATCTTGCGTACACGTTAAATCCTGTTCCGCTGTTCGAAAGAGTAGGCCATTGTGTGCCGGTGGGAACAGATGACAATTTTAAAAATCGCATACACACGCCCCAAAAAAAGTCATCTGAGCGCTTTGATTTGTTGCTTTACAAGATTCAGTGCTATATAAATTCCATACATTATTATTATTATTATTATTATTATTATTACCTGCCCTCTTTAGGGTCAGGGAAGGTAAAGCAGCGAGGGAGAAGAGATGGGCGCCACCCTCAATGTGCTGGCCCCTTGAGAAGCTGAGGTCTCGGATGCCTCACTCCCCTACAACCACATAGGTTGTGAGACACCTTTACCTTTTTATGTGCAGCAAAGTGAGGGGATGGAAAGGGTTTTAAGTCATCCATTTACTTAACCACACAAGAAAATGGATCTGTCTTTGTACCGTGACTTATCTATGAATTAAGAGGCTGGTTTGCTGAAAACCTTTCTCATTCTCGATGGGGTTGTTGGGGTGTTTTTTTCATTGTGAAGTGTATCATCAGCAAGGGCTCGTCCATGAAAACAGTAACACAGTTCCTTTATGCTTACTCATTCAAGACCTCAGTCTTGTTATTTCACAGAATGTTGCTGTCATCAGTCACAAACACAGTGATGGGGAAAGGGCAACTCTGCAATTGCACAACCGTGGGGCAGATGAAATGCAGTCAGATTTTGTTTTAAAAGCCTGATTTTATTGGGCAACTCAGCTCAGACAAATACAGTTGTAAAACAGTGATTCCCTGACTATCTCTGGTTTAAACGTGATCTATTCAATATACACTATACAACATAAGCAAACATCAATACATCAAACCAGCCCCCATGCTAATATTTCCTCATCATACTCACAGCTTTACTGCAATTAACACAACGATTTGTATATACTCAATTCAATCCTTTCACCTTCTTATAAGGCATGGAGAACAACAACATCATAAAGTTTCAGAACGTAACAAAGCATAAGCATAACAATTGGTCAATAAAGAAAACACAAAAAAGTATAGCACTTACCATTATGTAAACATAGTTTGGGCAAATCAAAAACATTTTGCTTAGAATTAACCGGACAGACTTTTGGCATCAAAATGGATTGCATGATGAGAACATGGATTAGTCTGAGCAATACTTTTGTGGAATATGTTCTGGCCTCAATTTTGACAAGAAGGCACTGACACACAAACAGACATGCACCACTTATCTCATTCATATCTCTCTCACACACACACACACACACACACACACACTGAAATTAATACCTCTCTCATTCATATTTCACCTACTCACAGGTTTAAAAACATCTTGAATATGTTATCATCATAATTCCATTCTTTCACCATGACATAACCATGTTCAAATGAACGCATAAGTACTTAGCACAATGCACATCACAACACTGAAACAACTGTAAACACACATCAGCCTTGGACACAGTTGTAAAGTATACATCAGGCCCAGCAGTTCTAGCATAGCTGTAAACACACATCACCCCTCACACGGCTTGTAAACACACATCACCCCTCACACGGCTGTAAACACACATCACCCCTCACACAGCTGTAAACAACACATCACCCTCACACGGCTGTAAACACACATCACCCCTCACACGGCTGTAAACACACATCACCCCTCACACGGCTGTAAACACACATCACCCCTCACACGGCTGTAAACACACATCACCCCTCACATGGCTGTAAACACACATCACCCTCTCACACGGCTGTAAACACACATCACCCTCACACGGCTGTAAACACACATCACCCTCACACGGCTGTAAACACACATCACCCCTCACACGGCTGTAAACACACATCACCCCTCACACGGCTGTAAAACACATCACCCCTCACACGGCTGTAAACACACATCACCCTCACACGGCTGTAAACACACATCACCCCTCACACGGCTGTAAACACACATCACCCCACACACGGCGTGTAAACACACATCACCCCTCACACGGCTGTAAACACACATCACCCTACACACGGCTGTAAACACACATCACCCCTCACACGGCTGTAAAACACATCACCCCTCACACGGCTGTAAACACACATCACCCCTCACACGGCTGTAAACACACATCCCCCTCACACGGCTGTTAACACACATCACCCCACACACGGCTGTAAACACACATCTCCCTCACACACGGCTGTAAACACACATCACCCCTCACATGGCTGTAAACACACATCACCCCTCACACGGCTGTAAACACACATCACCCCTCACACGGCTGTAAACACACATCACCCCACACAGGTCAGCGCCCACTAGCTACTGGTGGCAACAGCAAGCAACCCAGAGCAGCAGCAGCAGCAGCAGCAGCGGCGGTGAAGTACGGTGACAGAGATGCACACTCTTCCTCCTCCTCCTCCTCCTCCTCCATCTGACCAGGAACCTGCAAGTCCTCTGAGGAACCACATCCTTCACCACCACCACCACCACCACCACCACCACCACCACCACCACCGCCACCAGCAGCAGGCATGGCCACAGCAACCTTGTCCCCCCCCAGTGCTCAGCCTGACAGTGGCCGACCCTGGCAGAGGGGGGGGGGAGGACCTGGCCGCAGGGTTTGCGCATCACCATCTCCCCTGCCCGCCAGTCTCCCCCTTCCCCACCATCCTCACCATTCCCAGCAGCAGCAGCAGCGGCAGCAGCAGCAGTGGCGATGGCGGTCCTGTCTGGGGCAGGACGGGAGAGGATGCCGCCCGTCTCCGAACCACCGTCCACATCCCCAGTGCACATCCACATCCCTGGTCCACACATCCCTGGTCCACACATCCCCGGTCCACACATCCCTGGTCCACACATCCCCGGTCCACACATCCCTGGTCCACACATCCCCGGTCCACACATCCCTGGTCCACACATCCCTGGTCCACACATCCCTGGTCCACACATCCCGGTCCACATCCACATCCTGGTCCCCACCCACATCCCGGTCCCCACCCACATCCCGGTCCACATCAACATCCCGGTCCCCACATCTCTGATCCCCACATCCCCGGTCCCCACATCCACATCCCGGTCCCCACATCCCGGTCCCCACATCCACATCCCGGTCCCCACATCCACATCCCGGTCCCCACATCCCGGTCCCCACATCCACATCCCGGTCCCCACATCCCGGTCCCCACATCCACATCCCGGTCCCCACATCCCGGTCCCCACATCCCGGTCCCCACATCCCGGTCCCCACATCCCGGTCCCCACATCCACATCCCGGTCCCCACATCCCGGTCCCCACATCCACATCCCGGTCCACCCCGACTGGCTCAGGGACGCAGGACCAGCAGGTGGCCAGCCAGGGAGCCAGCCAGCCAGCCAGCCAGCCAGCCAGCCAGCCAGCCAGCCAGCCAGCCAGCCAGCCAGGGAGCGAGCAAGACCTTGCCGGCAAGACGCACGCTCCTGTGGCTGCAGCAGACCTCCTGTCCAGGCTCACGTCGGTCGGCTCCCAGGCAAGAGGCGGGGGGCGTGGGGAGGGGAGGGGGGGGCCACACGCTGCAAGCTGGGACGCCTGTTCCTCCAGCTGAAGAAGGGAGACGGAGAGCGGGTATGGGCCCCCCCCCCCCCCGCCCCTAGGAAGAACCGGATGGGACACAGCAGGGAGGTCCTCCATACCCCCCCCCCCCTACCGACGCCGTCCCTGCACGGACCTCCGAAGATCTACACTACGGCCCCGAAACGTCACGTCTGTCTGGCCTTCTGCCCGGACTGCCGGTGACTGTTGTTGCGCCGGTGCTTGCACAGGTTGGCGAGTCCGAGAAGCGTTTCCCGCACTCCCCGCACTCGAACGGCTTGTCGCCCGTGTGCGTGCGCGAATGCACCGTCAGGTTGCTGGCCCGCGCGAAGCCCGCCCCGCACACGGGGCACAGGAAGGGCCGGTCGCCCGTGTGTCTGCGCATATGCACGGCCAGCCGGTGCGGGAAGGGGAAGCGCTTGGGGCACTGGGGGCACGGGAAGGGCCGGTCGCCCGAGTGCGTGCGCTTGTGCTTGGTGAGGTCGCTGGAGGACGCGAAACGCTTGCCGCAGTCGGGGCACAGGAACGGTCGCAGGCCGGTGTGCACGCGCAGGTGAGAGGTCAGGTCCCCAGAGCGGCAGAAGGCCCTGTGGCAGTGAGGGCAGCGGAAAGGGCGCTCCCCGGAGTGGATGCGGCCGTGCTGGTTGAGGGTGCTGGCCAGCGGGAAGGACGCCCCGCACTCTGTGGGGGTGTAACAGAACAGGCGTCAAAGCTGTTGTGGGGGCAGCAGCAGCAGCAACTGTGGGTGAGAAAGTGCTGTTTGGGGGGGTTGACCCTCAGAGTTATATCGCTGTTACGACGCTGCCATTGTGGTTCTCCTGTTGCTGTGTCACTGTACTACTGCCAGTATAGCGCTCCGCCAATGACTCAACTGGCTTCTGTACTACTGCCAGTATAGCTCCGCCAATGACTGGACTGGCTTCTGTACTACTGCCAGTATAGCTCCGCCAATGACTGGACTGGCTTCTGTACTACTGCCAGTATAGCGCTCCGCCAATGACTGGACTGGCTTCTGTACTACTGCCAGTATAGCGCTCCGCCAATGACTCGACTGGCTTCTGTACTACTGCCAGTATAGCACTGCCAATGACTCGACTGGCTTCTGTACTACTGCCAGTATAGCACTGCCAATAACTGGACTCACTGGCTTCTCTGTCAACCCCTTGGGGAATGAATACATGGGGCACTGCACTGAATTTTTCAGGCAGAGTGTTGTGGGAAAACTGCTGGGCCTGACACAGCCCATCACTGTGCAGGTTGAGGAATGCATGCTGGGTATGCTTCGGTCACCCATGTTACCTGCCACAGCGAGCCCACGCCTCGGCAAACAACGCTTGGGTCTTCAACATGTGCGTGTGTGTGTGTGTGTGTGTGTGTGTGCGAGAGAAGTTCTGTGTGTGTGTGTGTGTTTGCACTTGATTGACACACTCTCACCCCCAGGGCTTACAGGGGAATGGAGAGAGTCAAAACCAATCTTAACCCTTAGGGAAAACTCCTTTCAAAACAGAATTCAACCCCCCCCCCCATTACCTAAGAAAAATGAATACAATGTTGTAGTCTGTAACCACAAGACCTATCATTATCCATCGACAATGATGGACAAAACTGACAAGCAACTGCTATAGTATGTAATGCATCAGACAGAAACTAACACACAGTCTTTTTTCTTCTTCTTTTTTTTAAAGTTAAAAAAACAAATCTCTCGTCAGGCCACAGGAGTACTGGGATGGTGAAAGGGACCAACAGGGGTAGGTATAATAATTATACCAGAACCTGGGGCACATCTGCCCCTTGCACATTCCCCTGTGACAAAAATATAATCGCACCGACCACAAAGCTGCTCAGGCACATCTCTGCCACTACTTGATAAGGAAAAGGTTGAGGAAATACCACGGGCCATCAGCTGTGAAATAATCACAGATTTCTCGCACTGATGGGCAAGTAGCCGCATATACTTTGTGCTTTCGAACACCACTGTTGGCCGTCGCTCCTTCTCTGTTTCTGGTCCATCCACCTGGAATGACCTCCCTCTTTCACTTCGCCAAAAGCCTTCACTTGATACCTTCAAATCAGCCTCAAAACACACTTATTTCCTACCTGAGACTTTTCCCCCAAATATCTGTCCCTAATTTTCAACAGCATCTTTCACTTCTAAGTGTTGTTCCGAGTGTTGTGTGTGTGTGTGTGTGTGTGTGTGTGCGTGTGCGTGCGTGTGTGTGTGTGCGTGCATGCGTGCATACGTGCGCGCGCATGGTTTTGAAATCAGTTCTTCATTATGTTTAAGGCGAATTGCATGCCTGTAAATGATTGAGTGTAAGTGCTTCGATTTGTTTGCTTTTTACAAGATTCAGCGCTATATAAATTCCATACATTATTATTATTATTAAGTACAACGCTCATATTTGTCGCAGAGTAAACTAAACAATTTTGTGTGTGTGTGTGTTAAACCATTGCTTTCACTCTGTTACCATCTTTCACATGAAAAATGCAGCTGTCGGTGTTGATTACGAAGTACAACCCGACCTGGAAAAGCAGAGGACGTCACACGACTGACAAGCAGCAACAGGAAGCTTTGCCTACTTCACTTAGGTTTGCATGGCCCAGGCCAAAAGCTGTGTCACTTACTTATTGACGTCAGCTAACTGCCAAGGCCTACTCTACAATGTGGTTATGTTGTCAAGCGTTGTGTTGACATTGCCATGACAAGCTCTTAGCATAACAAACCTGCACTCTCCTTTGTTAAAGGAGAGAAGAAAAAAATCCTCTGAAGTCGGAGTATGGCTGCCTATATGGCGAGGTGCTTGAAAATAGTCATGCACACAAACTTCTCATCCAGTGTGTACTTCCTATCTCACAGTGCTTATTCCCAGGTGGGATGATGAGTGAGTCAGAGTGTGGCATGTTCTGGGTCACCCCCACCCCCCCCCCCCCCCTCCCCCCAGGGTGTAAAGCTGGGGAACGCGCAACAACAACAACAACAACAACAACAACAACTTAGGTTTGTTAAGCCATGCCTACCCTTGGCGTGCAGACAATGCATGCTCCTGACCCTCGGATCGGATCCGACCCCTTTAAGATACAACCGCTGAAAATTCTTCCACAGGATGTTTTGTCCCTGCAGCCCTGACAGTGGCCCTGCCAGTGTGGTTTTTCCATTACAGTATTGTAACTGCCCTTCATGGGATGATTAAAGTGGTTTTGACTTGACTTGACTTGACTTGACTTGACTTGACTTGACTTGACTTGACTTGACTTGACTTGCAACTCAAAGGTTTTGTCACTGCGACATTGTTCATTGTGTGTTCTGCCCCTGTCATTCTGCATCTCTTGTGACGTCCCTGATACTGTCAGTTGTGTTCTATTCTGTGGCCAGGCCGACATACCATGAACATGCAATGTATCAAAAACACAAAGCCACAGTTGCTACTACTACTACTACTACTACTACTACTAGATCTACTACTATTATTGCCAACACAGCACTGCCCTACCTGACAGGAACTATGTCAAAACAATACTAAGTCACCTTGCCACACATGGCACCTCAGCTTAGGACTACAATACTCTCACAGTGTCAAACATACAGGGGACAGGATAGCCTAGTGGTCAGAACATTGCGCTTGCAATCAGACAACCCGGGTTCAATTCCCGTTCAAGGGGATATTTTCCCCTGGAGTTAACATCAGTGCAGACTCACTCCCCCCAAAAGTCCTTCGGGCGAGACTAAAAACCCGAGGCCCCGTATGCGAACACGCACCAGAACATCCTGTTCCACTTTTCGTAAGAGTAGGCCATCTTGTGCCAGTGGGAAAAAGATGACAGAATTACAAAACCACATACACACGGGGACTGGATGTAAAAAAATAAATCAGTGATCTAATCATATCACTTGCAGCCTAGTGACCATGAAAGCCACCCCATCAAAAAAAAAAAAAAGAAAAAAAAAGAAAATTCAGACTATCAAAATAGAGGGTTGGGTTGGGTTTTGTTTTTTTTTTGGGGGGGGGGGGGGGGGGGGGGGGGGGGGGGTTTGGGGATTTTTTTGGTTTTTAGTTTTTTTCTAAATCACGACAAAAAGATCGAAACCTGCCATTCAGTTAGTTGTTCGTTTTGCCCTCTTAGCCTGCATGCCTGTGTACCCTACACCATGACAAGGAAGAACGATATATGACGCTGCTCCCGAAAATCACGGACAAGTCGCCAGCTGTAGTTTCGTGCTGTGCGCTGTTAAAGTGAACACCGCTAAAAGCCGCAGTCACTGATCACCTGCAGACTCCAACGTGTGTATCTCAAAAAGTGATACAGATAATAACTGAAATCTGGGGTTGTTTTGTGTGTGTCTTGTTCAGAATGATCTCTTCTTTTAAGATGACACTTCAATCTCATTTTCTGAATTCTGACCCGTATCCATGATTTTCGTGTGCAGCGTCACATAGGGTTTCACAAGACCTTTTCCTTCCAAATGTATTGCATACTTTTTGGGGGATGAGAGCATTTCAAATTTGAAAACAAAAAACAAACAAACAACAACAACAACAAAAACGCACCAAAAACAAAACAAGGCCAGAGCCCCGATATATTATAGCCTCTGTGGTCACACCAGGACTGGATAAGATATCGGAACCCGTGACCCAAAAAAAAAAAATAAAATTAAAAACTTTTTTAAAAAAATTATAAAAATTTATAAAAAAATTGTTAAAATCTACAAAATATCGGAACCCGTGAGGACAGCTGTAACAGCAGGAGGGGGCAACACCGCCCCCGAGACACCACGACACGTATCACAGCTGCACGTGACACAGCTACACAACACAGCTAGCTACACGACACAGCTGCACGTGACACAGCTGCACGACACAGCTGCACGACACAGCTACACGACACAGCTACACGACACAGCTAGCTGCACGACACAGCTACACGACACAGCTAGCTACACGACACAGCTACACGACACAGCTACACGACACAGCTAGCTACACGACACAGCTACACGACACAGCTACACGACACAGCTAGCTGCACGACACAGCTACACGACACAGCTAGCTGCACGACACAGCTACACGACACAGCTAGCTACACGACACAGCTACACGACACAGCTCACGACACAGCTAGCTACACGACACAGCTACACGACACAGCTAGCTACACGACACAGCTACACGACACAGCTACACGACCAAGCTACACGACACAGCTAGCTACACGACACAGCTACACGACACGCTACACGGACACAGCTACACGACACAGCTAGCTACACGACACAGCTACACGACACAGCTACACGACACAGCTAGCTACACGACACAGCTAGTTACACGACACAGTCACGACACAGCTAGCTACACGACCAGCTACACGACACAGTAGCTACACGACACAGCTAGTTACCGACACAGTACACGACACAGCTAGCTACCGACACAGCTACACGACACAGCTAGCTACACGACACAGCTACACGACACAGCTACCGACACAGTAGCTACACGACACAGCTACACGACACAGCCAGCTACACGACACAGTTTACACGAACGCTAGCTACACAACACAGTAACCGACACAGCTACACGACACAGCTAGCTACACGACACAGCTACACGACACAGCTACACGACACAGCTACACGACACAGCTACATGACACAGCTACACGACACAGCTAGCTACACGACACAGCTAGCTACACGACACAGCTGCACGACACAGCTACACGACACAGCTACACGACACAGCTACACGACACAGCTAGCTACACGACACAGCTGCACGACACAGCTACACGACACAGCTGCACGACACAGCTACACGGACCAGCTCCCGGGACACAGCTACACGACACAACTACACGACACAGTAGCAAACGACACGCTACACGACACAGCTAGTACACGACACAGCTAGCTACACGACACAGCTACACGACACAGCTACACGACACAGCTACACGACACAGCTACACGACACAGCTAGCTACACGACACAGCTAGCTACACGACACAGCTACACGACACAGCTAGCTACACGACACAGCTACACGACACAGCTAGCTACATGACACAGCTAGCTACACGACACAGCTACACGACACAGCTAGCTACACGACACAGCTACACGACACAGCTAGCTACACGACACAGCTACACGACACAGCTAGCTACACAACACAGCTACACGACACAGCTGCACGACACAGCTACACGACACAGCTGCATGACACAGCTACACGACACAGCTACACGACACAGCTGCACGACACAGCTACACGACACAGCTGCACGACACAGTACACGACACAGCTACCGACACAGCTACCGACACAGCTAGCTACACGACAAGCTGTACACGAAAGCTTACAGGGAACAGCTACACGACACAGCTTCACGACCAGTAGTACATGAACAGCTAGCTACACGACACAGCTACACGACACAGCTACACGACACAGCTACACGACACAGTAGTACACGACACAGTGCACGACACAGCTACACGACACAGCTAGCTACACGACAAGTAGCTACACGACACAGCTACACGACACAGCTACACGACACAGTTTAGTACACGACACAGCTCACGACACAGCTAGCTACACGACACAGCTAGCTACACGACACAGCTACACGACACAGCTAGCTACACGAACAGCTACACGACACAGCTAGCTACACGACACAGCTAGTACACAAACAGCTACACAACACAGCTAGCTACACGACACAGCTAGCTACACGACACAGCTACACGACACAGCTAGCTGCACGACACAGCTACACGACACAGCTAGCTACATGACACAGCTACACGGACACAGCTAGCTACACGACACAGCTAGCTACACGAACAGTCAGACACGCTTACACGACACAGTAGCTACCGACAAGCTAGCTACAGACACGCTACAACACATCCGAAACG
>CM054164.1:10324193-10396693 GCA_028751875.1 Rapana venosa
TTTATTATTTTGTATTAAAAGGGGTATTGATTTTTTGTTTATTGCAGTGTATTGTATTGTTTGTTTTGAATTGTATTGATTTTGTATTGATTGCATTGTATTGTATTATTTGTAGCATTGCAGTGTATTGTATTGATTTTGTGTTGTATTGCAGTGTATTGTATTGATTTGTATTGTATATGCAGTGTTATTGTATTGATTTGTATTGCATTGCAGTGTTTGTATTGATTTTGTATTGTATTGCAGTGTATTGTATTGATTTTGTGTTGTATTGCAGTGTATTGTATTGATTTTGTATTGTGTTGCATTGAATTGTGTTGAGTTCTCTGCGTGAAATTCGGGCTGCTCTCTCTCCTTCTCTCTCTCTCTCCTCTCTCTCTCTCTCAAACGGGGAAGAAGAGCGTGTCGCCACAAGAGCAGCGCCATCCTTTATATATATTTTTTCTTTTCCTGTCTGTATGTGTATTTGGTTTCCTATCAAAGTGTCTTTTTTGGGGGGTACAAACTTTTGCCAGGACGACTCTCATTTCTTTATTCTTTGATATCGAGGATAATGGAATAAGTAACTCATAAGCTTTTTTTCCATCCAGTCCCGTGTGTATGCAGTTTTGTCAATTTGTCATCCGTTCCATCGGCACAAAATTTGGCCTACTGTTTCGAAAGCGGAACAGGATTTTATGTGTGCGCAAGATGTTCTGCGTGGTTCGCACACGGGGCCTCGGTTTATAGTCTCATCCGGTGGACTTTGGGGGAGAGTGGAGTCTGCACTGATGTTAACTCCAGGGGGAAAATCCCCTCGAACGGGATTCGAACCCGGGTTGTCAGATTGCCAGCGCTATATTCTTGCCGCGGGTTCTTTCACGTGCACTCAAATGAGTATTGCACATGGGACCTCGGTGTATCGTCTCATCCGAAAGACCAGCGCCCAGACCATCACTCACAATCTAGTGGTATTAGGGGGGGGGGGGGGGGGGGGGGAGGGAAGGGGAGGAGGAGTTTCGAGCCCAAACGGGGATCGAACCACCGTACACTTGAAACCTGAACCTTTTGCTTTGTAGTCATATTTTTGTAGCTGACTTTTTGTTATACAGTTAAAACATGTAGTCTTTAAATTGTTTTTCCCCCCCCAAAACCAAAATACTAAGCATTTTGGGAAAACCCCCTTTTTTTTGGGGAAAATTGGCCTTTTCGTGAAAAAATTTCCTAGTTCGGTTCGATTTCGATTTTGGCCATCCCCCGGAAAATGACCCCCTCTTTCACTTTGAAAAAAGCCTTCACTTGATCCTTTCAAACCCGCCAAAAAATTTTTTTTCCTCCCTGGGGACTTTTCCCCCCCTATCTTCCCTTCTTAAAACAGCATCTTTCACCTTTTAAAGGTGGTTCGCGAGAGTGAGTGGTGTGTGTTTTGGTGTGTGTGTGTGTTTTGGGTGTTGGTGTGGGGGTGGTGTGTCCCGTGCGTGGTACGTGAAAAGAAAGCCGGGATTTAAAATTGTTGTTCATTATTTTTTAAGGGAGATTGCTTGCGTGTACATGAATTAAAGGTGCAAGCGCTTCGTTTTTGTTTGCTTTTAAAAAGATTCAGGCTTTTAAAAATTTTCCAAAATTTTTAAAAATTTTTTTAAAAACTTTTTTTTTCTTTTCTTTGTTTGGGGGAAGGAGGGAAAAGAAAACCAGGCTTACGACGTCGAATGCATAAAAATGTTTGTTTAATAAACCCCCTTCTGAGGGCTATGGCCTTTTTAATGAAAAAAACTTTTCGAAATTCACATGGCTTTCTCTCTTCTCTCTCTCTCTTCTTCTCTCTCTCTCCCCTCTTTTTCTTTTTTCAATACCCTTATTTTTAAATGTGTAACAAGTAAAATGAAACCATTTGACAATGTGTAGATTTTTTACTTTTTAAATTATTAAGTTTGGTTGTTATTTTTTTTTGGGGTTTTGTTTTTTCTTTTTCTCTTTTTTTTTTTCTTTTGTTTTTTTTGGTTTTTTTTTTCTCTTTTGTTTGTTTTTTTTGGGTTTTGTGGGGTGGGGTTTTTTGGGGGGGGGGGGGGAAGGGGGCCGTTTTTTTTGGGGGTTTTTCTTTTTTTTGCTTTCGGAGGGGGGGGGGGGGGGGGGGGGGGTTGGGGGTTTTGGGTTTTGGAAAAGGGTTTTTCCCCCCCCATGTTTCTACTGTGAGACTGTTAAGTTTTGGGTTTTTATTAAGATGTATTTTTTCGGGGGGGGACGGGGATGTAAAAAAGCACAAGATGCTTATTTTATTATCCCCCGAAAAAAAAAAAAGAATTTGTCATTTTCTTTTTCATTCTCTCTCTCTTCTTCTCTCTCTCTTTTCTCTCTCCCCTCTTTTCTCCCCTCTCTCTCTCTCCAGTGTCCTTAAACCCGTAGGGAGCAGTGCCAAAGGGCTTTCCTGTGGGTTGTCCCCTTAAAAGGAGGGTTTCCTGCTGGCTTCAACCCACAATTCCCACTTCAGAGAATCTTTCCCTTTTCATGTAGCATGCGGGGTTGTTTTTTGTTTCCGTAATTTCCCAAAATGAAAAGAATGCCCGGGGGTTTTTTTATATTTTATCTTCTGCGGGGGGTTCTTTTTTTTTATATATATTTTTTTTTATTCACGAAAGGGATGAAAAACACGGCAAGGGCGTTCCCTTTAAGCTGCCTTTGGGAAGGGCTGTAAAAATCCCCCCCCCCCCCCCCCCCCCCCCCCCCCCCCCCCCCCCCCCCCCCTTTCCCCCCCCCCTTTCCCCCCCCCCCCCCCAAGCCCCCCCCCCAAAATTTAACCCCCCAGCCCAAACCCCCCCCCCCCCCCTTTTTCCTCAACATTGCCGGGGGACCTACCATTTTCAGGAAGGGGGCTCGTTTTCCCCAGGGTAAAGAAGCAACTTTAAACTTGGTTTACCATTTTGGAGGGTGCTTTTGCAAACCTTTTGGCCTTTATTACGTTTTCCCCCCCATTCCAACCCAGGGCAATGGGTACCTTCGGTTGAGCCCATAAAACGAAGCCCCGTGTGCGAACGCATGCAGAACATCTTGCGTACACGTTAAATCCTGTTCCGCTGTTCAAAAGAGTAGGCCATTGTGTGCCGGTGGGAACAGATGACAATTTTAAAAATCGCATACACACGCCCAAAAAAAAGTCATCTGCGCGCTTTGATTTGTTGCTTTACAAGATTCAGTGCTATATAAATTCCATACATTATTATTATTATTACCTGCCCTCTTTAGGGTCAGGGAAGGTAAAGCAGCGAGGGAGAAGAGATGGGCGCCACCCTCAACGTGCTGGCCCCTTGAGAAGCTGAGGTCTCTGATGCCTCACTCCCCTACAACCACATAGGTTATGAGACACCTTTACCTTTTTATGTGCAGCAAAGTGAGGGGATGGAAGGGGTTTTAAGTCATCCATTTACTTAACCGCACAAGAAAATGGATCTGTCTTTGTACCGTGACTTATCTATGAATTAAGAGGCTGGTTTGCTGAAAACCTTTCTCATTCTCGATGGGGTTGTTGGGGTGTTTTTTTCATTGTGAAGTGTATCATCAGCAAGGGCTCGTCCATGAAAACAGTAACACAGTTCCTTTATGCTTACTCATTCAAGACCTCAGTCTTGTTATTTCACAAAATGTTGCTGTCATCAGTCACAAACACAGTGATGGGGAAAGGGCAACTCTGCAATTGCACAACCGTGGGGCAGATGAAATGCAGTCAGATTTTGTTTTAAAAGCCTGATTTTATTGGGCAACTCAGCTCAGACAAATACAGTTGTAAAACAGTGATTCCCTGACTATCCCTGGTTTAAACGTGATCTATTCAATATACACTATACAACATAAGCAAACATCAATACATCAAACCAGCCCCCATGCTAATATTTCCTCATCATACTCACAGCTTTACTGCAAAATTAACACAACGATTTGTATATACTCAATTCAATCCTTTCACCTTCTTATAAGGCATGGAGAACAACAACATCATAAAGTTTCAGAACGTAACAAAGCATAAGCACAACAATTGGTCAATAAAGAAAACATAAAAAAGTATAGCACTTACCATTATGTAAACATAGTTTGGCCAAATCAAAAACATTTTGCTTAGAATTAACCGGACAGACTTTTGGCATCAAAATGGATTGCATGATGAGAACATGGATTAGTCTGAGCAATACTTTTGTGGAATATGTTCTGGCCTCAATTTTGACAAGAAGGCACTGACACACAAACAGACATGCACCACTTATCTCATTCATATCTCACACACACACGCACACACACACACACACACACACTGAAATTAATCACCTCTCTCATTCATATTTCACCTACTCACAGGTTTAAAAACATCTTGAATATGTTATCATCATAATTCCATTCTTTCACCATGACATAACCATGTTCAAATGAACGCATAAGTACTTAGCACAATGCACATCACAACACTGAAACAACTGTAAACACACATCAGCCTTGACACAGTTGTAAAGTATACATCAGGCCCAGCAGTTCTAGCATAGCTGTAAACACACATCACCCCTCACACGGCTGTAAACACACATCACCCCTCACACGGCTGTAAACACACATCACCCCTCACACGGCTGTAAACACACATCACCCCTCACACGGCTGTAAACACACATCACCCCTCACACGGCTGTAAACACACATCACCCCTCACACGGCTGTAAACACACATCACCCCTCACACGGCTGTAACCACACATCACCCCTCACACGGCTGTAACCACACATCACCCCTCACACGGCTGTAAACACACATCACCCCTCACACGGCTGTAAACACACATCACCCCTCACACGGCTGTAAACACACATCACCCCTCACACAGCTGTAAACACACATCACCCCTCACACAGCTGTAAACACACATCACCCCTCACACGGCTGTAAACACACATCACCCCTCACACGGCTGTAAACACACATCACCCCACACAGGTCAGCGCCCACTAGCTACTGGTGGCAATAGCAGCCCAGAGCAGCAGCAGCGGCGGTGAAGTACGGTGACAGAGATGCACACTCTTCCTCTTCCTCCATCTGACCAGTTTTTTTTTGTTTTTTTTAGTGTAAACTGTGTTCAGTTTCTAACAGAATAGAGTATTAGCTTCACTGATAATTTGTCTTATCATACATGTTATACATTTTTTTTTTTTTTTTTTTTTTAATATTTGCGCTGTTATTATTTTAGACTGTTCAATATCTTAAAAGAACATAGTATTAATTTAATTAATATGTGTCTTATACAACATGTTATAACAATTTGACTTAGTTATATTATTAAAATGCGTGAGCATGGGTAGGAATGTTTACAATGTGCGAGCGTGCGTGCGCGTGCGCAAGTGACTGTGAATGTGCGAACATACGGGTTTACTTGTGCGCACATGAGTAAAGTGAT
This sequence comes from Rapana venosa, assembly GCA_028751875.1. Classification (NCBI taxonomy): domain Eukaryota; kingdom Metazoa; phylum Mollusca; class Gastropoda; order Neogastropoda; family Muricidae; genus Rapana; species Rapana venosa. The sequence continues at coordinate 10,329,602 of CM054164.1, forward strand.
TTTGTTGGGGTGGGTTTGTGGCTGGCTGAGATATTGCTGATTTGTGGATGCATTTTATCTCATGATGGGTGCGTGCTGATGTTGGACAGTGTGTGTGTGTGTGTTTTAAATATTATGTTTAAATGTTTATTGTTTTTATGTATGGCGAGTAACCCGCCGGAATTTCTCTGTCTTTGAGATAATAAAGCTTTTGAATTTGAATTTGAATTTGAATTTGAACCTGCAAGTCCTCTGAGGAACCACATCCTTCACCACCACCACCACCACCACCACCACCACCACCACCACCACCAGCAGGCATGGCCACAGCAACCTTGTCCCCCCCCCCCACCCCCCAGTGCTCAGCCTGACAGTGGCCGACCCTGGCGGGGGGGGGGGGGGGGGGGGGGGAGGACCTGGCCGCAGGGTTTGTGCATCACCATCTCCCCTGCCTGCCAGTCTCCTCCCCCTTCCCCACCATCCTCACCATTCCCAGCAGCAGCAGCAGCAGCGATGGCAGCGGCGATGGCGGCCCTGTCTGGGTCAGGACGGGAGAGGATGCCGCCCGTCTCCGAACCACCGTCCACATCCCCGGTGTACATCCACATCCCTGGTCCACACATCCCTGGTCCACACATCCCCGGTCCACACATCCCCGGTCAACACATCCCTGGTCCACACATCCCCGGTCAACACATCCCTGGTCCACACATCCCTGGTCCACACATCCCTGGTCCACACATCCCTGGTCCACACATCCCGGTCCACATCCACATCCCGGTCCCCACATCCCTGGTCCACACATCCCCGGTCCCCACATCTCTGGTCCACACATCCCTGATCCCCACATCCCGGTCCGCATCCACATCCCGGTCCGCATCCACATCCCCATCCCTGGTCCCCACATCCCGGTCCACCCCGACTGGCTCAGGGACGCAGGACCAGCAGGTGGCCAGCCAGCCAGCCAGCCAGCCAGCCAGCCAGCCAGCCAGCCAGCCAGCCAGCGAGCAAGACCTTGCCGGCAAGACGCACGCTCCTGTGGCTGCAGCAGACCTCCTGTCCAGGCTCACGTCGGTCGGCTCCCAGGCAAGAGGCGGGGGCGTGGGGAGGGGGGGGCCACACGCTGCGAGCTGGGACGCCTGTTCCTCCCAGCTGAAGAAGAGGGAGACGGAGAGCGGGTATGGGCCCCCCCCCCCCCCCCCTAGGAAGAACCGGATGGGACACAGCAGGGAGGTCCTCCATACCCCCCCCCACCGACGCCGTCCCTGCACGGACCTCCGAAGATCTACACTACGGCCCCCGAAACGTCACGTCTGTCTGGCCTTCTGCCCGGACTGCCGGTGACTATTGTTGCGCCGGTGCTTGCACAGGTTGGCCGAGTCCGAGAAGCGTTTCCCGCACTCCCCGCACTCGAACGGCTTGTCGCCCGTGTGCGTGCGCGAATGCACCGTCAGGTTGCTGGCCCGCGCGAAGCCCGCCCCGCACACGGGGCACAGGAAGGGCCGGTCGCCCGTGTGTCTGCGCATAGTGCACGGCCAGCCGGTGCGGGAAGGGGAAGCGCTTGGGGCACTGGGGGCACGGGAAGGGCCGGTCGCCCGAGTGCGTGCGCTTGTGCTTGGTGAGGTCGCTGGAGGACGCGAAACGCTTGCCGCAGTCGGGGCACAGGAACGGTCGCAGGCCGGTGTGCACGCGCAGGTGAGAGGTCAGGTCCCCAGAGCGGCAGAAGGCCCTGTGGCAGTGAGGGCAGCGGAAAGGGCGCTCCCCGGAGTGGATGCGGCCATGCTGGTTGAGGGTGCTGGCCAGCGGGAAGGACGCCCCGCACTCTGTGGGGGTGTAACAGAACAGGCGTCAAAGCTGTTGTGGGGGCAGCAGCAGCAGCAGCAGCAACTGTGGGTGAGAAAGTGCTGTTTGGGGGGGTTGACCCTCAGAGCTATATCGCTGTTACGACGCTGCCATTGTGGTTCTCCTGTTGCTGTGTCACTGTACTACTGCCAGTATAGCGCTCCGCCAATGACTGGACTGGCTTCTGTACTACTGCCAGTATAGCGCTCCGCCAATGACTGGACTGGCTTCTGTACTACTGCCAGTATAGCGCTCCGCCAATGACTGGACTGGCTTCTGTACTACTGCCAGTATAGCGCTCCGCCAATGACTGGACTGGCTTCTGTACTACTGCCAGTATAGCGCTCCGCCAATGACTCGACTGGCTTCTGTACTACTGCCAGTATAGCACTGCCAATGACTCGACTGGCTTCTGTACTACTGCCAGTATAGCACTGCCAATAACTGGACTCCACTGGCTTCTCTGTCAACCCCTTGGGGAATGAATACATGGGGCACTGCACTGAATTTTTCAGGCAGAGTGTTGTGGGAAAACTGCTGGGCCTGACACAGCCCATCACTGTGCAGGTTGAGGAATGCATGCTGGGTATGCTTCGGTCACCCATGTTACCTGCCACAGCGAGCCCACGCCTCGGCAAACAACGCTTGGGTCTTCAACATGTGCGTGTGGTGTGTGTGTGTGTGTGTGTGTGTGTGTGTGTGTGTGTGTGTGTGTGTGTGTGTGTGTGTGTGTGCGAGAGAAGTTCTGTGTGTGTGTGTGTGTTTGCACTTGATTGACACACTCTCACCCCCAGGGCTTACAGGGGAATGGAGAGAGTCAAAACCAATCTTAACCCTTAGGGAAAACTCCTTTCAAACACAGAATTCAACCCCCCCCCCATTACCATAAGAAACTGAATACAATGTTGTAGTCTGTAACCACAAGACCTATCATTAATCCATCGACAATGATGGACAAAACTGACAAGCAACTGCTATAGTATGTAATGCATCAGACAGAAACTAACACACAGTCTTTTTTCTTCTTCTTTTTTTTAAAGTTAAAAAAACAAATCTCTCGTCAGGCCACAGAGTACTGGGATGGTGAAAGGGACCAACAGGGGTAGGTATAATAATTATACCAGAACCTGGGGCACATCTGCCCCTTGCACATCTCCCCTGTGACAAAAATATAATCGCACCGACCACAAAGCTGCTCAGGCACATCTCTGCCACTACTTGATAAGGAAAAGGTTGAGGAAATACCACGGGCCATCAGCTGTGAAATAATCACAGATTTCTCGCACTGATGGGCAAGTAGCCGCATATACTTTGTGCTTTCGAACACCACTGTTGGCCGTCGCTCCTTCTCTGTTTCTGGTCCATCCACCTGGAATGACCTCCCTCTTTCACTTCGCCAAAAGCCTTCACTTGATACCTTCAAATCCAGCCTCAAAACACACTTATTTCCTACCTGAGACTTTTCCCCCAAATATCTGTCCCTAATTTTCAACAGCATCTTTCACCTTCTAAGTGTTGTTCCGAGTGTGTGTGTGTGTGTGTGTGTGTGTGTGTGCGTGTGCGTGCGTGTGTGTGTGTGCGTGCATGCGTGCATACGTGCGCGCGCATGGTTCTGAAATCAGTTCTTCATTATGTTTAAGGAGAATTGCATGCCTGTAAATGATTGAGTGTAAGTGCTTCGATTTGTTTGCTTTTTACAAGATTCAGCGCTATATAAATTCCATACATTATTATTATTATTATTATTAAGTACAACGCTCATATTTGTCGCAGAGTAAACTAAACAATTTTGTGTGTGTGTGTGTTAAACCATTGCTTTCACTCTGTTACCATCTTTCACATGAAAAATGCAGCTGTCGGTGTTGATTACGAAGTACAACCCGACCTGGAAAAGCAGAGGACGTCACACGACTGACAAGCAGCAACAGGAAGCTTTGCCTACTTCACTTAGGTTTGCATGGCCCAGGCCAAAAGCTGTGTCACTTACTTATTGACGTCAGCTAACTGCCAAGGCCTACTCTACAATGTGGTTATGTTGTCAAGCGTTGTGTTGACATTGCCGTGACAAGCTCTTAGCATAACAAACCTGCACTCTCCTTTGTTAAAGGAGAGAAGAAAAAAATCCTCTGAAGTCGGAGTATGGCTGCCTATATGGCGAGGTGCTTGAAAATAGTCATGCACACAAACTTCTCATCCGGTGTGTACTTCCTATCTCACAGTGATGATTCCCAGGTGGGATGATGAGTGAGTCAGAGTGTGGCATGTTCTGGGTCACCCCCACCCCCCCCCTCCCCCCAGGGTGTAAAGCTGGGGAACGCGCAACAACAACAACAACAACAACAACAACAACTTAGGTTTGTTAAGCCATGCCTACCCTTGGCGTGCAGACAATGCATGCATCCTGACCCCTCGGATCGGATCCGACCCCTTTAAGATACAACCGCTGAAAATTCTTCCACAGGATGTTTTGTCCCTGCAGCCCTGACAGTGGCCCTGCCAGTGTGGTTTTTCCATTACAGTATTGTAACTGCCCTTCATGGGATGATTAAAGTGGTTTTGACTTGACTTGACTTGACTTGACTTGACTTGACTTGACTTGCAACTCAAAGGTTTTGTCACTGCGACATTGTTCATTGTGTGTTCTGCCCCTGTCATTCTGCATCTCTTGTGACGTCCCTGATACTGTCAGTTGTGTTCTATTCTGTGGCCAGGCCGACATACCATGAACATGCAATGTATCAAAAACACAAAGCCACAGTTGCTACTACTACTACTACTACTACTACTACTAGATCTACTACTATTATTGCCAACACAGCACTGCCCTACCTGACAGGAACTACGTCAAAACAATACTAACAGTCACCTTGCCACACATGGCACCTCAGCTTAGGACTACAATACTCTCACAGTGTCAAACATACAGGGGACGGGATAGCCTAGTGGTCAGAACATTGCGCTTGCAATCAGACAACCCGGGTTCAATTCCCGTTCAAGGGGATATTTTCCCCTGGAGTTAACATCAGTGCAGACTCCACTCCCTCCAAAAGTCCTTCAGATGAGACTATAAACCGAGGCCCCGTAAGCGAACACGCACAGAACATCCTGTTCCACTTTTCGTAAGAGTAGGCCATCTTGTGCCAGTGGGAACAGATGACAGAATTTACAAAACCACATACACACGGGGACTGGATGTAAAAAAATAAATCAGTGATCTAATCATATCACTTGCAGCCTAGCTGACCACGAAAGCCACATCAAAAAAAAAAAAAAAAAAAAAAAAAGAAAATTCAGACTATCAAAATAGAGGGTTGGGGTTGGGGTTGTTTTTTTTTTGGGGGGGGGGGGGGGTTGGGGATTTTTTTGGTTTTTAGTTTTTTTCTAAATCACGACAAAAAGATCGAAACCTGCCATTCAGTTAGTTGTTCGTTTTGCCCTCTTAGCCTGCATGCCTGTGTACCCTACACCATGACATGGAAGAACGATATATGACGCTGCTCCCGAAAATCACGGACAAGTCGCCGGCTGTAGTTTCGTGCTGTGTGCTGTTAAAGTGAACACCGCTAAAAGCCGCAGTCACTGATCACCTGGAGACTCCAATGTATGTGTGTATCTCAAAAAGCGATACAGATAATAACTGAAATCTGTTTTTTTTTGTGTGTGTCTTGTTCAGAATGATCTCTTCTTTTAAGATGACGTTTCAATCTCATTTTCTGAATTCTGACCCGTATCCATGATTTTCGTGTGCAGCGTCACATAGGGTTTCACAAGACCTTTTTCTTCCAAATGTATTGCATACTTTTTTGGGGGATGAGAGCATTTCAAATTTGAAAACAAAACACAAACAAACAACAACAACAACAAAAACGCACCAAAAACAAAACAAGGCCAGAGCCCCGATAATTATAGCCTCTGTGGTCACACCAGGACTGGATAAGATATCGGAACCCGTGACCAAAAAAAAAAAAAAAAAATTAAAAACTTTTTTTTAAAAAATAATAAAAATTTATAAAAAATTGTTAAAATCTACAAAATATCGGAACCCGTGAGGACAGCTGTAACAGCAGAAGGGGGCAACACCGCCCCCGAGACACCACGACACGTATCACAGCTGCACGACACAGCTACACGACACAGCTACACGACACAGCTAGCTGCACGACACAGCTACACGACACAGCTAGCTGCACGACACAGCTACACGACACAGCTAGCTACACGACACAGCTACACGACACAGCTACACGACACAGCTAGCTACACGACACAGCTACACGACACAGCTACACGACACAGCTAGCTGCACGACACAGCTACACGACACAGCTAGCTGCACGACACAGCTACACGACACAGCTAGCTACACGACACAGCTACACGACACAGCTACACGACACAGCTAGCTACACGACACAGCTACACGACACAGCTAGCTACACGACACAGCTACACGACACAGCTACATGACACAGCTACACGACACAGCTAGCTACACGACACAGCTACACGACACAGCTACACGACACAGCTACACGACACAGCTAGCTACACGACACAGCTACACGACACAGCTACACGACACAGCTAGCTACACGACACAGCTAGTTACACGACACAGCTACACGACACAGCTAGCTACACGACACAGCTACACGACACAGCTAGCTACACGACACAGCTAGTTACACGACACAGCTACACGACACAGCTAGCTACACGACACAGCTACACGACACAGCTAGCTACACGACACAGCTACACGACACAGCTAGCTACACGACACAGCTACACGACACAGCTACATGACACAGCTAGCTACACGACACAGCTACACGACACAGCTAGCTACACGACACAGCTACACGACACAGCTACACGACACAGCTACATGACACAGCTACACGACACAGCTAGCTACACGACACAGCTAGCTACACGACACAGCTAGCTACACGACACAGCTACACGACACAGCTAGCTACACGACACAGCTACACGACACAGCTAGCTACACGACACAGCTAGCTACACGACACAGCTAGCTACACGACACAGCTAGCTACACGACACAGCTAGCTGCACGACACAGCTAGCTGCACGACACAGCTAGCTACACGACACAGCTAGCTACACGACGACACGGGACTCACCCGCACACACGTAGGGCCTCTCGCCAGTGTGTTTCCTCTGGTGGGCGATGAGGCCCACACTCTGGTTGAAAGCCTGAGGGCACTGCTGGCACTTGTAAGGCTTCTCCCCTGTGTGGATGCGCATGTGCACCTTCAGGCCTCCTGCCCGGCTAAAGCTGGCTCCGCACTCACCGCACGTGTGGCGGGGTTGCTTCCCCTGCAGACCAACAGACAAAAGGCAGTCTTCTGTTCCACCGGCGGTCGCTTGAATTCCGACATTCACCGCCGCCGCTGCTGCTGCACTGACCAATTAGTGTTGCGTTCTCCGATATACCTGCCTGATTGTCAGAGTGTGGGTGTGTGTGTGTGTGTGTGTGTGTTGTGTGGTGTGTGTGTGTGTGTATGTGTGTGTGTGCGCGCGCGCACGCGCGTGCATGTGTGTGTGTGTGTGAGAGAGAGTGTGTCAGCGCCTGGGCTTTATCGCAGTTCTTGATTAAACCACTGACGCTGGGGGCAACAACAGCAAAGTGAGAGGCTGTATGACCAGTGGCTTTCTTTCCCACTCAATGAATTCCACTTTACAGCTGAGTCTTTAGTGATCGACTAGGACTCTCTGACTAGGAGGCTTGACTCGCACAGTCCTTATATCGTGCTGCAGCCCTGGGGGCTGGTTGGCCTTTGGAGAACATCTCCAACGCTGACTGTCCTTATGCCCACTTGGCCGAGAGAGTGGGGATGTGCTGTGGGCAAGGCATCTCCACTATAATCAAATTTCTGCCCAGTTTCCAAAACAGCAGCTGCCTCCTCTGCTGTTTTGGAGGTCATCGTCGGACACGACGGACAAACATACGTATGTGTGTGTGTGTGTGTGTGTGTGTTTGTGTGTGTGCATGGGCGTGTATAAGTTTATGTCTTTACTAGTCAGCGCTATATAAATTCCATATATTATTATTATTATTAGTCAATGGTCCTTATGGTGTGTGTTTATTTATTTTTTATTTATTTTTTATTTATTTTATTTTATTTTATTCTTTTCTATCGAGGATAATGGAATAAGCACTTATGTGCTTTTTTATCATCCAGTCCCCGTGTGTATGCGGTTTTGTAAATTCTGTCATCTGTTCCCACCAGCACACAATGGCCTACTCTTATGAAAAGCGGAACAGGATTTAATGTGTGCGCAAGATGTTCTGCGCACACCTGCACTCCTTTTGTGTGTATGTATGTGTGTGTATAAGTTTATGTCTTTACTAGTCAATGGTCCTTATGGTGTGTGTGTGTGTGTGTGTATGTGTGTGCGCGCGTGTATAAGTTTATGTCTTTACTAGTCAATGGTCCTTATGGTGTGTGTGTGTGTGTATGTGTGTGCGCGCTTGTATAAATTTATGTCTTTACTAGTCAATGGTCCTTATGGTGTGTGTGTGTGTGTGTATGTGTGTGCGCGCTTGTATAATTTATGTCTTTACTAATCAATGGTCCTTATGGTGTGTGTGTGTGTGTGTGTGGTGTGTAGTATAGTTCTTCAGTTTAACACCTTTCCACTAAATATATTCAACGGAAAGGGTGTATGTGTGTTGCCCGTGTGTGTTGTGTGCGTGCGCACGCCCGTGTTGTGTGTGTGTGTGTAGGGGGGGGGGGATGCTAAAAACAATCGAAATAAACAATTTTTATGAAACAAGCATAAACAAAAAATTGGGGAAAAGGGGGGGGAAAAAAAAAAAACAAAAAACAAAAAAACAACAACAAACAAAAAAACCAAAAAAAAAAAAAAAACCCAAAAAAAACAAAAAAAAAACAAACAAAAACCAAACCCCAAAAACATCAAACAGCAAAAATACCAATTTTTCCAATTCATATAACTTGAAGTATCCTTATATCGGGAGTCTGAACATGGGAGTAGGGCTTAAGAAAATACAATTTCTTTCATTAATGGAATGTCTTTAAGAATTGCTGCAAGTACGGGATGGAAGGCGGGTAAGATTTTTTCAATTTTGCACGAAAAAGAAGTGATCATTGGTAAGATTTTCACCACAGATACATTTGCTTTTTTTTAAAATTTTGTTTAAAAGCTTTGGGCTTAAACCTGATATAAGAGAACACATTTCTATTTCATGTAATTCGAATTTTACTTACAAAAGAAAACATGGGGTATATCACACTCCAGGAATAACCGGTACTTGTAGTTTCTTTTAAAATGTTTCCCAAAAAACTTTTTTACAGCTATAGCCCTCATGGATGGGTAGAGGAAAAACTATGTTAAAACCCCTCATATCTCAGCTCCACATTTTGCTTTTTTTGTCAACTTTTTCATTAAATTAAAAACCCCAGCCGGGGGGTACCAGCAAAATTAACACCGTGCCTCGTACATCAAAAAAGAATTAAACAAACTCAATTATGAAAAACTTTTCTCACTTTTGAAACTGAAAGTTTTTTTAAAGGGGAAGTAAGGGCTGCCCGGAAAACAACACTGAAAGTATTTTAAAAAATTTTTTTGGGGGAAAAAACCCAAAAGATTTTACAAAAACCATCAAAAATAGCAGGCAATTCAGCTGTAAAAAATAAAATCGATTTTTTTTCCCACATAAAATGATCCTCTATTTTCAAAATTTTTATGACAAACGCTGCACCCGCCTCATTATTGTTCCAAATTGGGGAACCATACTTTTAGATTTTTAAATGAATTTTGGGTTGTAGTTTGTATATTTTTTTTTTAAACTGATTTCGCTAAAATTTTTTTTCATTTTCCTTTTTTTTTTTAAAAAATTTTAATTTTTCCCTCAAAAAATTTGTCTCTTTAAATTCCCAGGGGGGGCAAGGCCCTGGGGGTGGAATCTTTTGATTTTTCTATTTTTTTGGGATTTAATTTTTTTTGTTTGGTTTAAATTTTTGGGGAGTATAGGTTCTTGCTGTGGTGAATGAGCGGGAAAAGAATTTTGCCCCCTTTTGGAAAGTTGACACGGATTTTTATTTAAACCCAATTTTTGTTGTCCACAAATTTGGGTTTTTTGTGTTTTAACCCAAAGTAAAGATAAATTTTTTGCCACAGCCAGTTTTTTTCGATAAACGGGCCCAAAAGGGCCCAAAAATTTCCCATCTCCCTTTTAAGGTACCCATGGACCCATGCATGAAAAGGTTCCCCCAAGCACGAAAAGCCTTGCAAGTCTAAATTTGTCATTTTTTGTAAAAAAAAATTTTGGAGCACTGAAAAATCTTTGGCCATAAAAGAGTCTGGGAAAAGTACCCAAAGATAATGCCCAAAAGTTTTTAAAAAAACAGCTACATCATAACCCACACTTTTGTTTATCTAATAACTTTTTAAAAGATTAAAGGGCTTTTTCCCAGCCTTAGTATTTAAATAATCAATGTGATAATTCCAAATTAATGTAGACATAAAATATACTCCTAAAAACTTCACCAAAGTTTTATATTCCAACACTTTCCCATCTATTTGGAAAACAGGTATAACTTGGGGTTAGTGCCATTATTGAAAAGTACGAGATTAGTCTTTTCAGGAGACAATGAAAGACCATTCTCAAAAATGTAGTCATTAAGTTTGTTTAGCTCAAGTTGATACATATTTTTTATATAGTTTAGATGCCTCTTTGGTGTTTTCTTTTTCATCGTAACATTCATCCACATACAAATGTCATCAGCATACTGGACGTGGATGGCATTACTGGAGAGGCACTGAGGAAGATCATAAAGAAGAATATTGAAAAGATGTGGAGCGATAACTGATCCCTGTGGAATACCCATTGTTGGAAACCGTAAAGTAGAATAGGAATTTCCAACTTTGGCCTGCATACATCTTTCTGAGAGAAATGCTTTAATATAATGAAACATATTACCAGATAAGCCAATAGTTTTTAGTTTATACAGTAATCGTTTATGCCAGACCTGATCATATGCTTTCTTTATATCAAAAAAGGTGGCAAGCACATTTTTCCTACTAGCAAATTGGTGTTTAATATGCGTACTGAGTTTAATCAGATGATCTGCTGTGCATCTACCTTTTCGAAAACCTGCCTGGCTAATGGGGATTATTTTGTTTTTATCGCAATAATGCATTAGTCGGTTTAAAATTATTTTTTCCATAAGTTTTTCCTGTGTGAGAGGTTAACGCGATAGGTCTGTAACTGTTTTTATCACTTTTAGGTTTACCCTGCTTTGGGACTGGCACTAAAATGGAATGTTTCCATATGCTTGGAATGACCCCTTGAGACCAGTGTGTGTGTTGTGTGTGTGTGTGTGTGTGTGTGTGTGTGTGTGTGTGTGTGTTGTGTGTGTGTCTTTATTAGTCAATGGCCTTTATGAAATTGTATTCATATAATGGTGTGGGTGTGTGTAAGTGTCTGTGTGGTGTATGGGTGTGCACACGCATGCATGAGTATGTGTGTGGGTGCATGCGTAAATAATAAGTTTATATGTCTTTTCCAATCAATGGCTTTCATACCATTCCATCCTTACATTGGTGTGTGTGGGTATTTGTGTGAGTGTATACGTATGCATATGCACACACACGTGTGTGTGTGTGTGTCTGTGTGTGTGTGTGTGTGTGATATTTGAAGTTATCATGGAATATCATGGAACATTCATAACCTATATGAAACGTAGCTTTCCTGCGCCTTTCGAGATAATCATACGAATCAATGTGCCTGTCAGTATTGTAATTGCCCTTCCAGGGATGATTAAAGGGTTTCTGACTTGACTTGACTTGACTTGACTTGACTTGACTTGACTTGCCTGCACGTCAGACTCTTTCGCCGCCGTGACGAGTTTTGAGGCAGGGTCAGGTTGCGTGGCCCTCTTCACACATATACCCTGCTGTGGGGAGGAGGAGGAGGAGGAGGAGGAGGGGAGTTTGCCCACGCCCGACTTGCCCCTTTCCTTGTGTGTTTCACAATGACCGCCAACACTGCCAGGCGGCCGAGGGAAAGTTTCAGCGCCGACAGGCTTCGATGATTTTCGCTCTGAAGAGCGTCCCGGTTGTCTTTTCTTACGAGGCTGTTCCGGTCGCTCAGCGCATGGGGGAGGGGGAGGTGGTGGTGGAGGTGGCGGTGGTCCTGGCCAGGGAGAGTTGCACTTCCTTTTCTGATGATCGGTTCCCGTGCGAGGTACAGTCCGTTTCGAGGCATCCTGCAACCCGAGGGAGAGATTGCCCCAGAATGCAACGCTCCCATTCCATTCACTCCAAACACTTTGTTATCTGCATTCCATTCACTCCAAACACTTTGTTATCTGCATTTCATTCACTCCAAACACTTTGTTATCTGCATTTCATTCATTCCAAACACTTTGTTATCTTCATTCCATTCACTCCAAACACTTTGTTATCTCCATTTCATTCACTCCAAACACTTTGTTATCTCCATTTCATTCAATCCAAACACTTTGTTATCTGCACTTCATTCACTCCAAACACTTTATCTCCATTCCATTCACTCCAAACACTTTGTTATCTGCATTTCATTCACTCCAAACACTTTGTTATCTGCATTCCATTCACTCCAAACACTTTGTTATCTCCATTCCATTCACTCCAAACACTTTGTTATCTGCATTCCATTCACTCCAAACACTATGTTATCTCCATTCCATTCACTCCAAACACTTTGTTATCTCCATTCCATTCACTCCAAACACTTTGTTATCTGCATTTCATTCACTCCAAACACTTTGTTATCTGCATTTCATTCACTCCAAACACTTTGTTATCTGCATTCCATTCACTCCAAACACTGTGTTATCTTACAAACTGAGAAATACTGAGCCATACATATATATATATATATATATATATATATATATATATATATATATATATATATATATATATATATATATATATATATATAAAAGAAAGAAAGAAAGAAAGAAGAAGAAAATATGGGGGAAAAAATTATCGCCTAAAAAAACCCAACCCATCCACTGTACTTATAAGAACATCACCACACACACATTACAAGAGAATACCCATACAAATACCAATACCAGCACTTTATCATCTCTGAACACAATGGTGAAGCTACAGTATAGTGATGCTACACAATATTGAGGCTACACAATAGTAAGGCTACAGTATAGTAAGGCTACACAATAGTGAGGCTACACAATAGTGAGGCTACACAATAGTGAGGCTACAGTATAGTAATGCTACACAATAGTGATGCTACACAATAGTGAGGCTACACAATAGTGAGGCTACACAATAGTAAGGCTACACAATAGTGATGCTACACAATAGTGAGGCTACACAATATGCTACACAATAGTGAGGCTACAGAATAGTGTGGCTACACAATAGTGAGGCTACACAATAGTGAGGCTACACAATATGCTACACAATAGTGAGGCTACACAATAGTGAGGCTACACAATATGCTACACAATAGTGAGGCTACAGAATAGTGTGGCTACACAATAGTAAGACTACAGTATAGTAAGGCTACAGTATAGTGAGGCTACAGTATAGTGATGCTACACAATAGTGAGGCTACACAATAGTGAGGCTACACAATAGTGAGGCTACACAATAGTGAGGCTACACAATATGCTACACAATAGTGAGGCTACAGTATAGTAAGGCTACACAATATGCTACACAATAGTGAGGCTACACAATAGTAAGGCTACACAATAGTGAGGCTACACAATAGTAAGGCTACACAATAGTAAGGCTACACAATAGTGAGGCTACACAATAGTGAGGCTACACAATAGTGATGCTACAGTATAGTAAGGCTACACAATAGTGATGCTACAGTATAGTAAGGCTACACAATAGTGATGCTACACAATAGTGCGGCTACAGTATAGTAAGGCTACAGTATAGTAATGCTACAGTATAGTAAGGCTACAGTATAGTGAGGCTACAGTATAGTGCTGCTACACAATAGTGATGCTACACAATAGTGAGGCTACACAATAGTGATGCTACACAATAGTGCGGCTACACAATAGTGAGGTTACACAATAGTGAGGCTACAGTATAGTAAGGCTACAGTATAGTGAGGCTACAGTATAGTGATGCTACACTATAGTGAGGCTACACAATAATGCAGCTACACAATACGTCAATAGGCTACACAATAGTAAGGCTACACAATAGTAAGGCTACACAATAGTGAGGCTACACAATAGTGAGGCTACACAATAGTGAGGCTACACAATATGCTACACAATAGTAAGGCTACACAATAGTGAGGCTACACAATAGTAATGCTACACAATAGTGAGGCTACAGTATAGTAAGGCTACAGTATAGTAAGGCTACAGTATAGTAAGGCTACAGTATAGTGAGGCTACAGTATAGTAAGGCTACAGTATAGTGAGGCTACAGTATAGTGCTGCTACACAATAGTGATGCTATACAATAGTGAGGCTACACAATAGTGATGCTACACAATAGTGAGGCTACACAATAGTGATGCTACACAATAGTGATGCTATACAATAGTGAGGCTACACAATAGTGATGCTATACAATAGTGAGGCTACACAATAGTGATGCTATACAATAGTGAGGCTACACAATAGTGATGCTACACAATAGTGATGCTATACAATAGTGAGGCTACACAATAGTGAGGTTACACAATAGTGATGCTACAGTATAGTGAGGCTACAGTATAGTAACGCTACACAATAGTGATGCTACACTATAGTGATGCTACACTATAGTGAGGCTACACAATAGTGCGGCTACACAATAGGCTACACAATAGTGATGCTACAGTATAGTAAGGCTACACAATAGTGAGGCTACACAATAGTAATGCTACACAATAGTAAGAGTAGGCCATTGTGTGCCGGTGGGAACAGATGACAGAATTGACAAAACCGTACACACACAGGGACTGGATGTAAAAAATTTTAAAAAGCACATCATGTCATAAGTGCTTATTCCACTATCCTCGATATAAAAGAATAAAACAGAATAAAACATGTTTTTAATCTAGAGCCGCAGTCAAAATCTGCCATCTGGACTCCCAGGGTAACGGGAGATAAGGGGGGGGATGGGAAGGGGGGGGGGGGGGGGGGGGGGGGGGGGGGGGGGGGGGGGGGGGGGGTAACCCTGACTGACACCTAGAGCATGGGAGGATGGGGGGTGGGGGGGGGTGGGGGGGGGTGGGGGGGCAAGGGCTGAAGTCAGCGGTAGTACCAATAGGCTGAAGAGCGCCCTCTAAAAAAAAAAAAAAAAAAAAAAACATGATACCATGCACACAAAAACAGAAAACAACAGAAAACAGCAAACAACAAAAAAACGCAGGAAGACACTGGCAGATACTACTAGTGAAAGAAATGGAAAAATCCGAGGACCCCGACAAAATGTCAGCCCAGCGCACACCAACCCACCTGCAGCACATCCTCCTGCTCGTCCTCCACACCCAGGTCCACCATATCCACGCCACACACTCCCACTGCGTCCTGACCCTTCCAGCTCACCTCGCCGCCACCACCGTCATCATCGTCGTCGTCATCGTCGTCGCCGCCACTCTGTGACAAAACGCCGCAGGCGCTTGGCGGAAGACTGCGGTGGGCTGAGGTGGGGGAAGGGCGACAGGCCACACAGGTCAAGACGAGCGGAGCTTGGCAGGACGAACAGAGCGTGGAGGTGGGCGATGCCGCTGGTGTGGCTTCATAGCTGGACAGGCAAAGGTTTGGGGTGCTGTGTGCGCGCGCGTATGTACTCCAGTCAAAGACAGTTATCGGGAGCAGCGCAGCCGAGATGTTGGAGCTTAAAAGCTAAGTGACCTGACTGCTTGGACCTTGAGCCCCGGCCCAAGCCACCACCTGTATGTGGACACTCGTATAAGACCAACACCCTCTGTGTCAAAGGTCTTCACAAATCTGCACCCTCTTATCTCTGTAACTGTCTTCACCTGTTGACGGAAGCGGATCTGACCAAACTTCGATCCTTTCACACCTTACGCCTCCGAAGAATTCTCCGGATCTTTTGGCCAGAGAACATCTCCAATGAAGACCTACTATGGAGATGCAGGCAATGTTAGGCAAAAATAGTCGCATACGCAAAAATCTCACCATTGGTAAACCTTGGAGCTCTAGCCGAGGGACGAAAAAAAAAATTAAAAAAGACGGTGATATTTTGATACCAAATTTCATTTTAAAACAACAACAACGGGAAAAAAAACGAAAAAAAAAAACACAACAGATAAACATAAGATTTTTAACTCTTAAACTCGAAAAGGAATGCGAGGTCTCTCCCTTACTTACGACACAGCATGGCTGGGTCTTTTGTTGGGTTTTTGTTTTTGGTTGTTTTTTTTGTTTTTTGGGGGGTTTTTGGGGGGGTGGTTGTTGGTTTTTTTTAATGCTTTTATATTGAGGATAATGGAATATGCACTTCAGTGCTTTTTTACATCCAGTCCCCGTGTGTATGCGGTTCTGTAAATTCTGTCATCTGCTCCCACCGGCACACAATGGACTACTCTTAAGAAAAGCGGAACAGGGTTTAATGTGTGCACAAGATGTTCTGCATGCGTTCGCACACGGAGCCTCGGTTTATAGTCTCATCTGAAAGGCTTTTGGGGAGAGTGGAGTCGGCACTTAAGTTAACTCCAGGGGAAATATCTCCTGTTTGCAAGATCAGCACAAAAATCACAACCAAAAAAACAAAGCCATTAAATAAAGGTTTTCATCATATGCCAATAACACTATACATCACTTTGGAAAGAAAGCCAAACTAAAAAATAAAGACAGGACACACACACATACACACAACACAACACAACACCCAATATGCTTATTATGCAACACACAATATGCTTATTATTTATTTGTTTGATCTTTTTTATGTTTGATTGATATTAAATGTATATTCTAAATGTTGAAAAGTACTACTTTAAGAATATGAGCGCATGTTAATACATGTTCAAGCATGTTGAGAGGAGAGAAGGGATATAATTGCTGACAGTATTGTCGATACAATTAGGTATTGATGCATAGTATTTTCTTCTTTGCTCGTTTGGTTGTGGTTTTTTGTGTTTTTTGTTGATATTTTTGTTTGGTTTTTTTCTCTTTTTTTTTTTTTTTTGGGGGGGGGGGGGATGGGGGGGATGCTTTGTTCTGTTTTTTTTCCTTGTTTGATTCTTTTGTTTGTTTTGGGGGGGTTTTCATGATTTTTTGTGTGTTGGTTGTCATTAATTATAAAGTATGAACATGAAAGAACAGGTGATAATATAACCTGATATAATTTGACTTTTTTTTTCTCTCATTTTCTTCTAATCCAAATCAAGTGAGTACAAATGTGTGCACATGTATGTACATGTGTATGTGTATGAATGCGCGTGTGTGTTGTGTTGGGTTGGGTTGGGTTGGGTTGGGTTGGGTTGTGTTGTGTTGTGTTATGTTGCGTTGCATGTGCGTGTGTATGTGTGTGCGTGTGTGCGTGTGCGCGCGTGTATGTGCGTTCAAATGATACAGTGTACTTTTCTTGTTGTGGGGGGAGGGGGGGGGGGATCCATTTTTGGTTGTTGTTGGGGGGGGTTGTTTTGTTTTTGGTTTTGTGTGGGTTTTTTTCTCTGTTTCTATTTTTCTTTGGAATCAGTTTATTATTATTGGTTAGGGTAATAATGTAGTTTGATATAATTGATCAAGTTGTTTTTTGTCCCTAGATAGATGGCTTGATGAAAAAAAGCAAATGCATTGCTTATTCAATGTACCATCTGGAAATAAAAATTTGACTTGACTCGACTTATAATTGTTTAGGCTTTTTATTATATGTATGCATATATATTATCTTTTTTCTTCTTCTTTTTTTTTAGGTAGATGGCTTGATGAAAAAAGGCAACTGCTCTGCTTATTCAATGTACCATCTGAAAATAAAAGTTTGACTTTGACTTGGATTTTCACACACACACACACACACACACAACACACACAACACACACACACAACACACACACAAACAACACACACACAACACAACACACACACACACACAAACACACACCAACACACACACCACCACAACGCACCACACCAACAAACACACACCACAAACACACACACACACAACAACACACCCCAACACACACACACAACACACACACACACAAAACACACACAACACACACACAACACACACACAACACACACACAACACACACACACCACAACACCTCCACCTTTTCCAAACTACACTGCCACATAAGACAGAACAAACAACACATCATCCACACCACCTCTCACTCTTTTTGTCCCTTGAACGCACTTCTGCCACATCCAAAGTGAGGGGACTATAGTCAGTTTCACTGGTCCTGTTCTGGCCCGGGGAATGGAGGGTGCAGCCACTTCCATGTCTGTATGGGCACTAAAGCATGTTTTCGGTCCTGTTCAGGGCTTTTTGAGAGTGTAATGGAGTGTCAGCAGTCAGTCTTTCTCTTAGTCTGTACATGAGGAGTAAAGCTATTTTTCAGTACTTAGTTTACTCTGTTTTGAAGTAGTAGTCATAGTAGGTCGTAGTAGTCGTGTTGTCGTAGTAGTAGTAGTAGTAGTAGTAGTAGTAGTAGTAGAAATAGTAGTAGCATAGTAAGTAGTAGAAGCAAGTAGTAGTAAAGTAGTTAGTAGTAGAAGTAGTAGTAGCACGCATAGTTTAAGTAGTAGGATAGTAGTAGTAGTAGTAGTACAGTTAGTAGTAGTAGTAGTAGTAGTAGTAAGAGCAGTAGAAGTAGCAGCAGCAATAGAAGTAGTAGAAGCAACAGTAGAAGTAAAAGCAGCAGCAGCACCAGTAGTAGCAGCAGCAGTAACCGTAGTAGCAACAGCAGTAGTAAGAGTAGTGGTAGTACTAGTAGCAGCAGCAGCAGCAGCAGCAAGAGAAGTAGTAGCAGTAGTAGTAGTAGTAACAGCAGTAGTAGTAGTAACAGCAGCAGTAATAAGAGTAGTTGTGGTAGCAGCAGCAGCAGCAGCAGTAGCAGTAGTGTGTGTGTGTGTGTGTGTGTGTGTGTGTGTGTGTGTGTGTGTGTGTGTGCACGCGTTTTATTATATAATATAGATATATTAGATTATATAGAGAGAGTTGGGATTTTTCTTTTAGGGGTTTAGGTCCAACTCCTTAATGGAGGAGAGAGAGAGAGGAGAGAGAGAGAGGGGAGGAAGGAAGTGAGGAGACTCGAGAAGTAGAGAGAATGTGTGTGTGTGTGTGTTGTGTGTGTGCGTGTGTGTGTTGTGTTATATGTGTGTGTGTGTGTGTGTGTGTGTGTGTGTGTGTGTGTGTGTGTGTGTGTGGTGTGGTGTGTGTTGCAGTGTATGTATACCACTTTCAGTCAAGGCAGATTTCTGACTAGGAATAAAATTTCAGCTGCTCTCTCCAGGAAAGGCGTATTGTCACAAGAGCAAACACCACCCACTTTGGGTTGAGGTTCTTTTTTTATGTCTATGTCACAATGTGTACTTGTTAGCCTATGACAGTGACCTTTTTCTATAAAAGTTTTCTCTACTTGCCATGGGTTATTTATGTGTGTTGTACATGGGACAGGTCTCTGTTTATTGTCTCATTTGGAGACTAGCACCCAGACCACAACTTGGGTCAAGTGGATGCAAGGGAAAGGTTTGGGTTAAAACAGGGATTTGTTGTGTGTGTGTGTGTGTTCCTCAGCTTGAGCTCTGAGTTCACTGATGGTAAGATTTTTGCATATACAACCTTTTTCTCCCACCAGTAGGGCATTCCAACTTTGGAGATACATGCAATGGTTATTCAACCTTCCAATTCTGCCAGGACAGTCAGCCTGTACCTCTCACACCAGCCTGTGCCTCTCTACTCTTTCTGATTTTCAACTGTCATGGGTTCTTTCCATGTGCACAAGTCTGTAACAAACAGGTCCTATTGGTCCAGAGTCTTGACATTCACTGATTTGGAACAGTTCAATTTTCCTGCCAAACACGTCAACATTTTGTATTATTGTAATAAGGTAAAAGGTAAAGGTGTCCCATAACCTATAAGGTCGTAGGGGGGCGAGTCGTCAGAGACCTCACTTCTCTAGGGCCAGCATATTGAGGGCGGGGCCCATCTCCTCTCCCTTGCTGCTTTACCTTCCCTGACCCTAAAGAGGGCAGGTACCCATTTACAGCTGGGTGAACTGGGGGAACTGTACTGAAGCCAGGGCGCGCAAACGGTCACCCATCCAACTGGTAACCACGCTCGACGCTGCTTAACTTGGCTGGGGGAAAGTGAGTGCTCTGACCACTGAGCTATCCCGTCCCCTAATTATTGTAATAAACAAACCTAAATCCCTGATTCTAATATTCCTGTTTTCGGAGCTTTACACTTCCACAATATCTGAAGTTTTGCTATCATACATACTCCACATACAGTGATTGTTACAAGTGCACCACATCAGGTGTCCTTTTTCATTCATCATTCATTGTTTCTCTTCACAACCGCCCCTGCATCAGTTCTCTGCTCTTGGGGGTCTTTCATTTCGTGCGAGATTTCAAAGAAGAAAAAAAGGATTGGGGATCAAAAACTTGTTTGTGACAACTTAGACTGGTATCTAGCAATGAGTTGAAAGCAAACAACTAGTTGCATTTAGAGGCAATGAATGATCAAACAATGTCATTGACAATGCTGACAAACTCACGCTGCTCGTGTTGTGTCAGCAGCCATGACAGGAACTGTGACTAGTAAGGTCACGATGTTTAGTTTCGAACATACGAAAAGAAAATTAATGTGAAAGTTAAAAATTCCTAACAAAATCATCAAAATCAGCAGACCTAGATCGCTTCTTACTCTTTTGGCTAAGATCAATCATCATCATCATCATCATCATCTTTGAGGAAGTTTCACTCTGAAAAACAAAAGTACGATATACTCCAAGCGTCAAAATTGCTGCTTTGATTCTTAGAAACAACGAGTTTGTGTGCGTTCCTAACTGTGTACATCAGAAATCTTCATTGAACTGAACGACAAATCTTCAAAAAAAAATTATGTTTTGTTATCATCTTGTAATGTTGAAATATGCAAACTTGTTTGTATGTTTGTGCGAGCGTGCATTTGTCCATGTGCGTGTGTGTGTGTGTGTGCGCCCCGGCCAATATCTTGCAAGACACCTATGATCCTTTCTCTCACTATACTACCGATGGCTTTCCGTATCTGTGCAGAAAGTGAAAAGTCGATAGACTCTATGAGTTCCATCCTCTTGAAGCTGGGTTGGGTGTGACATAATCTGCAAGAATTACCCCCACCCCCTTATTAGACATAGGCCCCATCTATCTGAACAGGAAATATGGTTGTTTTCTTGGTGTTTTTTGTGTGTTTGTGTGGTTCTTTTCTGGATTTTGTTTATGTTTTGTTTGTTTGTTGGGGGTGGGGGTGGTGGTTGTTGAAGTCGACTGCCACCCTAATCTGTCCATTAGGTTTCACTATAGGAGCCACCAGTCTGTAGGCTCCTTTACTTCTTTGATCTCACCAGCCTGATTAAGTCTGTCCACTTCTTTTTTCACCTTGTCTCTCAGTGGAAAGGGAACTGTCTTGCTGCTGTTACACAGTGTGGTGTTGAATTTTCTTTCATCTTGATCTTCACTGGTTCTGTCTTCAGTAGACCTGTAGAACCGAACACGTCACTTGACAGTTTCTTCCAAACTGTCATCAATGATACCCATCTTCACTGCTGCTGTTCTGCTGAGGAGATTGCTGTTTGACGTCAGATTGCCAAACTCAACTGGAAATTGGAAACCTGTTCTTTGTAAGCTGTCTCAGCCCCTAACTTCTAGTTTTGTCTGGGCTTGTCCTCCCAGGGAAGTCAGTTTGGCTGGGGGGGGGGGGGGGGGGTTGGTGTGTTTTTGTTTTGTTTTGTTTACTGTCCATTCACTACATGGTGATTTAGACACACCCGCGTCCATACCAAAGTACCTCAACATACATATATATATATATATTATATAAAAAAAAAAAAAAAAAAAAAAAATAAAATAGGCAACTAATTGCAGTAGATGTCTTACAGGTGAAGAATATATGACTTCAGCAACTAATATTATGAATTGCTGAGAGTCATATAAAACTTCTTGACTAGTGCTATATTTCTTACGAATATCTAAACCTCTTCTTTTGAACAAGTCAAATAAAAATTGGGCAATCAAACAATAAATGGTGGATTGAAAGGGGAAAAGAACAACATGTTACATTTTTTGAATATTTAGTATTCCATGCATTTATTCTCAGTCTATGTATTAGAATTTCTAATTTCGTGGGCAAAGAAACTGCTGATAATGTTGGGTTTTTAAAATAATTTTAGAATGCATGCATTTAATTAACTTAGAATGAGTTTCATAAGACGACAACGCCAGACTAGAAGCAAACACTTCAGTGCTGTATTCAGAGGCACCTTGTTTTGCCAAAGAATCAACCAGCTCAATCGAATAAATTCCACGAGAGTGGAAAAGGAGCAAAAAGTTATGCTGATGCCTCTGCTTGCAATAGAATGTATCAGGAATTTAATCTCAAATACAATATCATTCCTTATTTTACCATGCCATGTCTTTAATGCCATTAATACTGCTTTTGAGTTAATGCAAAACAGAATTTGGCAAACATCAACAGCAGTATCAGGCAAAAAATTCAAAGCCATAAGGATTGCAAATAATGCAGAAGTAAAAATAGAAAAATGCTCTCCTAAATGAAATGATTTTTTTAACTTTTCAAGTCGGAATCACATATGCTGCACCATTTTTTTCCTGTTTCTAATACAGCTCCGTCAGTTTACACTTTTTGGTTTTCTTTAACTGTGGCCTATGTTTCAGTTTTGTGAATGTCTCTTCATGCATCACAGTTATGTCTGCTCCTGAGTCTGTCTTGAAATTGACTGGAGTGTCTTTGATCTGAAGGTTTCTACCCAGGGTTTTGAATTTTCTTTGATCACTGTCAAAAACTTCATCTTCGAAAATTTCTTCTCTTGAGTCCTCTTGAACTTCTCTCGCACCTCTAGATCTACACATCTTCTCAAAGTGGTTGGGGAAGAAAGGGGGGGGGGGGGGGGGGCAAATTTTCGACAGTATCACTGCTTTGAAGCTGAGAGTCATCAGCATAATAATTTTGATTGATCTTATGACGGCTTACTGTATGTGAAAGGGGAGCAGGTGTGATAGAACGAAAGAATAGGGCCCAACACTGATCCCTGTGGAACTCCACAGTCCAGTTTAACAGGTATTGGTCGACTGTTGTTTACAAAACAATTGTCTGGAATCTGTCTGTGAGAAAAAATATGGAAATTTGGGGTTTTAAACTACTAAGAGAAGCTGGGCGGCCACTGATAAATCGAGGAGAGTGACGAGGGAGATCTGTCCTGAATCAGAGGCAAGTAGAAAATTATTAAAATGTGTTGACTAGAAGTAGTTTCTCTGCTGGGGTTCTCGCCATACGCTATTGGAATGAAAGTGGCCATTAAGCTGTTTTAGAACTACATTTTTCCAAGTACTTTAGAGATGAAAGAAAGGATAGAAACCGGTGTATATATATTTGGAATACCAGGATCAAGGGTCATGTTTTCTTTTCTTCTTCTTTTTTTCTTTTTTGTTTTTTAAAGTAGAGGTATGACTACTGCAGTTTTAAGATTTGATAGACAGTTTCCTGGAAAAAGCGCATCTAAAAAAGAAAAAGAAAACAAGAGATATTCAAATAGACCATCAACATGATTGCTTTCATTACTGTTATAGGCCTTAAGCTTCTGAAACATAGGTTCCGGATAGTTTAATAAGTTTCCACCCACCTCCAGTATATAAGGGAAATAAGAGTCTTGCTGCACTAAATAATAGAGGAAAATTTAGTTTTCTCCCTTGGTTGTGCTTGTCGCAAAACCGTTCACCAAATGAAACAGGCATGCACCCATACCAGAGTCTGTGTTAAAAAAATTTTTAATCAATACCAGTAAAAAGTAGTAAAGTATGTTCTTTCGAGCCAGAAGGCCCATAGAGCCGGAGCTTATCCCGGTTTCTGTAGCGTTAAGCGAACTGATGGTTTTTCACCACCCCTGTGACAGGACGCTAGTCTGTCGCCAGATACTTCCCCAGCAGAGCTGGTACCCACTTGTACACCTGGGTGGAGTGAGGAAAATAGGAGTAAAGTGTCTTTCCCAAGGACACAACACCGAGCCGAGCGGGAATCGAACCCGCGACCTCTGGATCACGAGTTGACCGCCTAAACCACTCGACCACGGTGCCTCCTAAAATCAATACCAACGGAAAAAAATAATTAATTGATTAAAATATATATAATATATATATATATATATATATATATATATATATATATATATATATATATATATGTGTGTGCTTCTAGGCTACACAGATTATACAGATGGTCACAGCTAAATTTCTTTGGGGGGGGGGGGGGGGGGGGGGGGCACGCGCGTTGTATTTTTTTTAAAGAGGTATTTGCAATACTGAGGTAGGAGCGAATTTTTCCGCTGAGGTAGAAGGCTGAGGTAGGAATGATATTTCCGCTGAGATAGGAGTGAAGGAGGGAATTTTTGTGATGAGGTAGGACGAATTTTCTGATGAAGTAGGAGTGAATTTTGCACTGAGGTAGGTAGGAGCGAATTTTCCGCTGAGGCAGGAGTGAATTTTCCGGTGAGGTAGGAGCAATTTTTTTCCGCTGAGGCAGGATTGAATTTTCCGCTGAGTTAGGAGCAATTTTTTTTTCCGCTGAGGTAGGAGTGAATTTTCCACTGAGGTAGGAGCTTTTTTTTTTCCCGCTGAGGTGTAGTAGTGAATTTTCCTGTCGGAGCGAATTTTCCGCTGAGATAGGAGTAAAAGAGGGAATTTTTCCGCTGAGGTAGGAGCGAATTTTCCGCTGAGGTAGGAGCGAATTTTCCGCTGAGGCAGGAGTGAATTTTCCGGTGAGGTAGGAGCAATTTTTTCCGCTGAGGTAGGAGTGAATTTTCCGCTGAGGTAGTAGTGAATTTTCCGCTGAGGTAGGAGCAATTTTTCCCGTTGAGGTAGGAGTGAATTTTCCGCTGATGTGTAGTGGTGAATTTTCCTGTAGGAGTGAATTTTCCGCTGAGGTAGGAGTGAGGTAGGAGTGAATTTTCCGCTGAGGTAGGAGTGAATTTTCCGCTGAGGTGTAGTGGTGAATTTTCTGTAGGAGTGAATTTTCCGCTGAGGTAGGAGTGAGGTAGGAGTGAATTTTCCGCTGAGGTAGGAGTGAATGTTCGCTGAGGTGTAGTGGTGAATTTTCCGCTGAGGTAGGAGCAATTTTTTTCCGCTGAGGTAGGAGTGAATTTTCCGCTGAGTTAGTGGTATGAATTCTCCGCTGAAAGTAAGCCCTCATGAGGGTAGGATGAATTTTGCTAGTTTGGTATATATCTGAATATAATAAATATATATATATATATATATATATATATATATATATATATAATATATATATATATATACCTCTGCTTGAGCTCCGAAGTTCACTATGTGACCGTTTTTACCCACGATTGAGGTAGCCCCACTGTGACTTCGGGAATGGTGTCTAAACACAACTGCATGCATGCAGGGTTGGGGGTTGGATTTTGTTGTTGTTGTTGTTGTTGCTGCTGTTGTTTGGTTGGGGGGGGGGGGGGGTTTCCCCCCAGTTTAATTATCCCTTTCTACAGGGACGAAATAGCCTAATTTTCCCAACGGCAGAAGGGGTTTTATCGTGTGTGCGCAAGATGTTCTGGGTGCCTTTACACACGGGGCCTCGGTTTCTAGTCTCATCTGAAGGACTTTCGGGCGAGTGGAGTCGGTACTGATGTGAACTCCAGGGGAAAATTCCCTACATCAGGCGCCTCTGTGGTGGCTCCATCCTGAGCACCTCAGATGACTAGCAAGGCTCTAACCACTGTGCCACCCCCCACCCCCTCCTCTCCTCTCCCTTTCTAACTGAGAGTATGTATATAATAATAATGATAATGATTAAAAAT
This sequence comes from Rapana venosa, assembly GCA_028751875.1. Lineage (NCBI taxonomy): Eukaryota > Metazoa > Mollusca > Gastropoda > Neogastropoda > Muricidae > Rapana > Rapana venosa. The sequence goes on from CM054164.1 coordinate 10,355,457, forward strand.
AATGATACTAATAATAATAATAATAATAATAGTAATAATGATAATGATGATGATGATGATGATGATGATGATACATGGAATTTATATAGCCTGTATATTGCACAGACAAATCAAAGCGCTTGCACTCAACTCATTCTTACACAAGTCATGCAACCAATAGCAAGTAATAGCGCGCGCGCACACACACACACACACACACACACACACACACACAGGTTATACACTTTGGCAGGGTAATGGGATTTGGGGCTGTTGAAAAGCAGGGACAGCTATGGAATGAGACAGGAGAGGAAAATCTTAGGTTCGAAACAAATATGGGAAAACTGAAAATCTGATCTAAACTATGATCAACTCGAAAAGAAGGAACAGGACAACGACTAAACGCAGACCCAGCCAACCAAGCTGCCAGGCACAACAACGCTATGCCAGCCCATCCTGCCCTAGAACAACGTTACAGAAAAGACCAAACGTAGACAACCCGGAGCGAAGCAGACCAACAGACGACCCCCATTGGATCGCAGCAGATGACTGAAGAAGAGCCGTGAAGCTGAAGTATGAAAGCACCCCAGGAACAGAAAAGCAGAGCAGAGGAAAAAGGAAGAACGAGGCAAGGAAAGGAAACTGCAAGCAACGGAGAAAGAGAGAGAGAGAGGAGAGAGAGAGAGAGAGAGAGAGAGAGAGAGAGGGGGGGGGGGGGGGGGGGGGGAATAATGCACGCTCAATTATTCATGTCCATCACAATAGCAATAGGAAAACAAAAATTCCCTATTCAGTATCCCTGAGACTATGCATGTGATTATATCACTTCGTAGTTGCTGACAGGAACAACTGAAATCTGATCTCAAAAAGAAAAAAGAAATAAAGATGCATGTTACAAACGCGACCTCGATTTATCATCTTATCCGAGAGACTAGCATCCAGGCCACCACTTACGGATAGGGGACAAATTTTGGGCCCGAACAGGGTTCAAACCACCCCAACACCTGGAACTTAGACTTTTGGCTTTCTAGGCAGGTGCGTTACCTCTAGACCTCCGAAACCCCCCCCCCCCCCCCCCCCCCCCCCGCGTGGGTGTGTGAAATAAGTCTGTGTTCTAGTTAACTGTCTTAAAACATTGAATTCATATATTGGTGTATGGTGTGGGTGTGCGTGGGCGTGTTCGCACACACACGTACGTGCGTGTGTACGTGCTGCGTATATGCGTGCGTAAAAATAAGTTTTTATGTCTTCTAGTCAATGGGTTTAAAATTGTGTTCACAATTGATGTGTGTGCGTGCGGGTGTTTGCGTGTGTGTGCGCATGCGCGCGTGTGTGTGTGTGTGTGTGTTCGTGACATTTTATTTGAAAACCAATATGAAATATAGCTTTTGTGTCTTTGATATATTTGATGTGTATCAATCTGCCTGTCAGTATTGTAATTGCCCTTCATGGGATGATTAAAGTGTTTTTGACTTGACTTGACTTGACTTGACTTGACCCCCCCACCCCCCAGGTGAAGAAGCTGCACACCCATTCAGAAAACAAGAAATAATTATGGGCTTGTTTTCCATTTAAACAACAATTTTTTCTCCTGGAGACCTGAAATACCTGAAGTGGTGTTCTGGGCGCTAGTCTTTCAGGTAAGAGGAAATAAAACCGAGGTCTTGTTTGCAACACATTTAGTGTATGTTAAAGAACCCATGGCAGCAGGAGAGCTTTCCTTGGTGAAATTCTGTAAGGGGGGGGGGGGGAGTTACTTTCAAAGGAAAACAAATACACATGCAGACGGAAAATTCAAAAAAAAAAAAAAAAAAACCAGAAAGAAAAGAAAGAAAGAAAAAAGTCGTCAAGTCAAAAACACTTTAACCACCCCATGAATGGCAATTACAATACTGACAGGTACATTGATACGTATCATAATCTCGAAAGACACAAGAAAGCTACATTTCAAATTGGTATAATAAACATTCCAAGGTAACTTCCTCCCCCCCCCCCCCCCCCCCCCCCCAAGAAAAGTAAAAAGGATAACACACACACAACACACACACACACACACGCACGCACGCACGCACACGCACACACTCACACACACACACACACACACACACACTGGATACACTAGATGTAAAAAAAAAGAAGAAAAGAAGTACATGTGTGCCTTATCCTGGAAATAAAAGAATAACATAAAATAAACAAACAAACAAACAACACACACACACACACACACACACACACACACACACACACACACACACACACACACACACACACACAGAAGAGAGAGAGAGAGAGAGAGAGAGAGAGAGAGAGAGAGAGAGAGAGAGAGAGAGAGAGAGAGAGAGAGAGAGAAGAGAGAGAGAGAGAGAGAGAGAGAGAGGAGAGATGACACTGTTATTGTGGCAAAGCACTTCTCTCGAGGAGATCAGCCTGAATTTCATACACAACGGTGTACAATGGAACACAAAGCGAATATAATTTCAGCTCTTGTTCACATTTGTTTGCATCAAGTGTGTATATGTGAGGGGGGGGGGGGGGGGGTGCGCGCGTGCGTGCGTGCCTGCGTATGTGCGTGTGAGTGTGTGTGTATTAGTGTGTGTGTGTGTGTGTGTGTGTGTGTGTGTGTGTGTGTGTGTGTGCGAACATACTTATCTGCTTAGCTTGATGCATTTTTAACTAAATAACCCCCCCAAAAAAAATTAAAACCACACACACACAATCAGAATTGCAAGGTTTTAAAGGAAAGAAAACAAATGGAAAAAAAGAAGAAAACAAAAACAAACAAACAAACAACAACAACAACAACAACAAAAAAACCTCAATTCATAACAGTAGACTAAAAAAAAACCGATAGAAAAACAAGTAGTAGTGAGACGAGAGTAAAGAGAATATGTAGATGAATAAACAACTGAAAAATGAATGAATAAGCAAGACAAAAAATTGAGATGAATGAAAATAAGAAGGGTAAAAAGGAAGCAGGATGGAAAAAAAGGATGAAACGCGAGAAGGAAGAATGAACACATACACACACAAAAAAGCAACAAAAAACCCCTCACGAGTTCGACCTCCTATGAAACTCCTTACAGACAAACACAAAACAAAACAAAACAAAACAGGACAGGCTACTAGCAAATTTAGTTTACTTCATGTGGATAAAGAAAAAAACTGTTCATCTTGTCTTCTGTAGTCTCATTTTTCACAGGACACATATTTCCCACTCGGATTCTGTGTGAAGGCAAATTTGTTGCATACCGCGCCCCAGTTTGGAGACACCGTGAAATAAATTCATGAAAGAACCCCAGTGCATCATGGGACACGTTTCACCACATGCTGGTGCCGCCATTGCGAGGTTAGAGAAACTTCGCGGGAAAGTCAACTTCACACAGGTTTGTATGAGAAAGTTATAATGCAAATATTTTACTGCATTTTAAGTTGATTGGAAACATGTTGGACGCAGTCTGTTAAGTATACCAATCTTTTAGACTGACATTTTGAAGCCCTGTTGGATGATTTGAACAGTTTTTTTTACAGGGGTGCGAGCGTGACCCGTTTACCAACGCAGACGGCTCACACACAGGTGTCCCAAAAAGTTTCGTACTGTTGAATTTTAAAACATTTATTTAAAGTGTACTTGGGTCGGTAGAACTATTGCCTAATGAAAGAATAATTTTCTATTCGCTTGGATTTTTCTGGTTTCGGCGTGCTTGCTTATGTATTGTTACGTCAACTAAGAAAAAGATGAAAGCATTTCTTTGCGACGATTCGGGGTCAGCCCAAAATTGTCAAGGATGTCTGTGGTGGAGTTGACAGGGACAATGAACAAGGAGCAGCTCCCGTCGTTACGTACGAAATAACGCTTTACTGCTCCTGAATATGCCTATCGTTTTCTATTATTGTCATCATATAGTGACAACAGTTTATTTTTGGTATTGCGTTCCGAGTTTGCAAAATTATATTTCTGACCTATAGCCTAGTAAATGATAAAATCGTGTTATAAATAGTGTGAGCACTTGGGATCCACAACAGCACAAGCATCGTGGGATTATAGGTCGGCAGCAGGCCTTGTAGCCCAGGATTAGTGAATAAGCCTAGATCTTTTGGGCGGGTAAACCCAATGTCAAACCTTTTGCTCATTATGACATTAGGCCTACTGAAGAAAATGTGTGCAAGCTGTAGACATTTTTGAAGTGTGGACAGCAGGAGTGAGAAAAGATGATTATTTTACTGTAAACTAAGTAGACTTTAAACCTTTAGAAGCTGATAATCAGTGATAAAAGTAGAAAAGTTAACAATTGCAGAAATATGGTGCATCTAGGTTTTAATCAAATTAATGTAATATTAGTATTAATATGCAATGTCAGCCTGTGCACCCACTTCAAAGTGAATTGTGAATTTCCATGAAAACTTAAGTATGATAAACTACTTTTGACAAGACTAAAGTGAAAATCATCATGGCATTTTAAAAATCTTGTATGGGAGGGGGAAAACTATGGCTGGCACATTTATTCCCCCCCCCATCCCACAGATGACTGGCACCACAATATCTCTTGTTAACTGTAACACTGAATCAGTGACAGGATGGAAACTTCCACCAAAGACATGTGCAATTGAACTGTTATGAGGTCATATTAAAAGCATCTCTTTCATATCACTCATCATGTCTATTTTATTGGACATCTTTCAACCTTTTCAGAAGGGTTTTGTTTACAAGTAGTCTTTTTTTTTCCCCCTCTTTTTTCCCTTCATTTTGCTTTTTGAGTGTATGCAAGTAGTCATTTTAAAATAAAATTCTGCACTGCAGGCTCAGACCAACATAATTTGTGTATGACAGCTCCAGGTACAATAGAGTACGTCTAGCCATCTTTGGGGCAGTGGGCAGTTGCCATACATTTGCCAGGTTGAAGTATACATGTTTAGTTTTATGAAAACAAGGTAGCTCTAAGAGAAAGCTGCAAAATGAAAGATTTTGAAGTGATTGTCTATCTTTGATTTCTGTGAAGAAAAAACTGCAAAAGATGCTTTGATTTGCAAGTTGGAGGAAGCATGGAAGATAGATACTGCATTTTCTTTGTCATAGATAGAAATGGAAGTGTATAATTGCAAAAATGTATCGCTCAGAAATCTTTAAGGGATACAGCAATATTGGTTTTTTTGGTTTTTTAACTGACAAAAATTCTGGCCATATCTTTTTGCAGATTGTAGGCATTTTTAAGTTGATCTGCTGACACCTCTAGAGGCTTTATGTTAAGATAAAGGCACTTAACAATCATACAGTGAAACAGAAATGGTAGAATGAAAACTTTTACATTGAAATTTGAGTGTTTCAGCGTATTTGGAGTTGTGTGAGTGATGATTCAATTGGTTTCAAAAATGATTGTGGGATCGTTATCCTAGAAAAGCCGTCTCGGTTAAAACTAAAAAAAACAAACGCAAACAAAACTGGAACATTAAAGCAACTTAACAGAATATGTGCTTGCATGCATGTATGGGAATCGCTGTAGAGCCTGTGTCTGTTTTGTAGCAGAAAGAGAAGGGAAAAGATGGTGTGCATGTTACATAACATGTACAGGCTTGAACATACATCTTATTTGGTCATTTCATTATGACTTGACTACTGTTTTGCTCTTTTAAATCAAACCTCAAGACATTTATTCCAAACCTGATTTTCCCCCTCTTGTTTCATCTCATATCTATCCCTGCCTAAAACAGCCCAAATCCCACCACCCTTCCAAAGTGTATAATCTTTGTGTGTGTGTGTGTGTGCGTGCATACGTACATTTGAATTTAACTCTGTTAATTGTTATTGGTTGTATTAAATGCAAGCGTTTTGATTTCTTTTTACAAGATATAGCGCTATATAAATTCCATTTATTATTTTTATTTTTCACTTTTTGAAGATTCACTACGCACCATGTGTTCAGGTCTGTATGTACAGCTGTAGCAATTAAACTTCAGTACTAATATGAGGATTTTTCCTGCATTGATCAACCGTGACATGGCAAACGTTGCGCTTTCTGCTGCATTCGTGCTGGTGTGAGTTTAGATTTTACCATGGTCGACCAAATAAGATCAGTGCACATGAGGAGTCCAGAGTTGTTCTCGGCTACAATGTCGGCATAGTAGTCAGCTGTCTTGCTATGTTGCTGTGCCAGTTGCTATAAAAAAAATTTTTTTTTAAAGTCAAGTTTATAACTTGCAGTGCTGTTTCAAATACATGCAAATGCATTGACAAAATAAACGATGAATGAGTAACCTAGCAGGTAATACCCAAGGGAGGCAATGACTGTGCATGTGCACATTTAAGTTGAAGAAGTCATAACATGTATTTTTGTATTGGTTGCCTTGTTTGGATGATTGTGTCCCTTGAAGTTCAAAACAGAGCAAAGATGAAACTATGCATGAAACTGACCAGAGTTCAGACTAGATTACTGAAGCAGCAGTAAGCTAAGTAAAGCGGGGTTGGTTTTTTGTGGGGGGATTTTCTGAGCATGTATACTTTAGACCTGCAGGCAGTAGTGGACAGGTGAAGTTGAAGCCAACTACAAAGTGCGGGCACAGGCCAGCCCAAATTTGACACTTTCTTTGGACTTTGTTTGCTCTGAAACAAATAAAAAGCAACAAAACTGAATGCATCTGGTGCTCAGCACCCATCTCTTATATGATCTTAGCAACTGATTAAAAAAAAAAATTTTTTTATAATTTTTTTTTTATACTTAAAGCAGATGTGATAAGTGATAATTGCACTTTTACTAGTTTTAGGTCTCCACCTACAGCCCTTTTGTTTCGAAGCGCAATACACAACACTGTTCTTCACTGATGATATCAACTTGTCAGGGGATGGAAAGTTTGCTCCTTTAACACCTCCCCCCCCCCCCCCAAAAAAAAAAAAAAAATGCTTACACTTCAAGGGGCTCTGCTTTTCTTTGGGGGGAACGAAAGTCCCCCTTCTTCATGGTCATCTTGTTAAAAAACCCTCCCCCCACTAAAATCAGTTTTGGGATTCTCAAAGATTGGCTGCTGTGCGTGTTGTGGAAGTCATGAATACTTTACACGGATCTGGTGTGGTTAGAGTTTAGACTGATCACCAGTGTCATATGCCAATACAGATAATACTGAGTAGGTAATACACTTGAAACTCATTTCCAGTCAAAACTCTCTGTCTTTCAGTTGCAAGGGTAACGTATGTGTGTTGGACCAGCCGCCATGGCGCAGTGGTTAGCGCCTTGGGTTACGGACTGGAAGGTCGCGGGTTCGAATCCCATAAGAGTCATAGGGATTTTTCGGACTTCGGCCGGCTCCTACCCAGAGTGAGTGTGCTGTGGGCTCAGTGGGAAGACTGGGACCACACAGTCGAGCTTCATCCACTTAACCCTTTGCTGGGCATAGCGTCCCAAAACGTCCGAACCTATCCTTGGGCACAACGGCCAAAAACGGCCGGCGTCGTGACCGTCACTTCAGTGCGTTCATACATTCGAAATTCCCGCCAATCTCGCTTCAAATCTCGTCAAAATAAAAGCAACGAGACTGCCCACGTGACTTCCGCATGTACATTGCAAATGGCGGCGGTTGGAATGTGTTTGTGGCAAGTTTTGGAAGAAAAAAAATCGCAATTTTTCCCAAGATGGACGCTATCTTCGAATCCGACATGTACGATCGTTTTTATGGCTTTCATGCCGAAATATGACGCTGTGAGATGTGTATCCAGGCTCAAATATCGATGTAAGCGATCTGAGTAGTGTGTGCGCTTCTGACTTTGTTGATTGAAGCGAGTAAGACCGGCTTTGACAACAACGAAGTTCGAGACGTAAATCGATCGTCAAATCTAACTCGGCCGATGCGCGTTTTGAATTCTGCTCATAGAATTGGGGAAATTATCGCGGATTTCGAGTTTGGCAATGGTTCACAACTTGATATATTTTGTGAATTGATTGCTATTTGGGACTTTTGTTGTGGGTAGCGGCTCGAACTGTAAAGTTAACATGCATGCGATCATCGGCGATCGTTGGCAAACAAATGGCGACCGTCGGAATGTTTCATGTTTTCGTGCATCATTCATAAAAAAAACTAAAAACACAACAGTAGGTTGAAAACTTTTCTTCTGTAATTGTTTCTGAATGTTTTACTTTTTATTTTATCAAATCCATGCATGCATTCAAGCTATTGCAACACTAACTGTGACACATACAAACGATCAATGACCTTGTGTGTTTATGCATTATAATTCTTTTAAAAAAAAATAACAACAACAACAATAGCAAATTAGCAGTTTCTTTATTCATTTCTGCATTTTGCTGTTTTTATTTCATTACAATCCATTAAGCCATTGTGGAGTTATTGCATGTTAAATACACCCACCCACTCAGAGGCCATCCACCTCCATTTTGCTTGCCCAGCAGGAAGGGAACAAATGATTTTGCTGTGCCCAGCAAAGGGTTAACGGATGCGAGTTTGAGAGTGTTGCTCAAATTACCTGACCAACACTGCAGGTGTCTGTATCTCTCGGGCCTGGTTGACGCCGGGATATATTATGATAGTAAGCGTAGAGTACAACCCTGTCAAGTAGTCTCAAAAGCATATGCACTTCCACAGCAGCATAATTACGTCGTCCTCATTGTCATTGATCATCATGCAATTAAAAAAATTGCCTCTGATTCGGTTTGGTCCAGTTTCTCTGGTCTCATGGGACCTCAGATTCGGTTTGCCATACACTTCTGTGCCTGTGGTGAGTTTGTGTCAAAGCCTTTGGGATTGGAGGTTCGCGGGGGACGGTCGTTGGAGGGACGTTGTGGTGGTTGCCACCTCAGGTGGGCAACTCACTCAGTCTGGCTCCGCGACTGAGCTAATACTGTCGTTAGTAGGGGGCTTAGTAGGTGGTGTCCTGCGTATGTTAGCTCAGAACAGGCACCACTGAACACCGCCAAAGTGACCCAGCAGCAGTGCAGGGCCCCTCTGGCTGGTGGCCCCGCGGCGGCCTGATAGTGATTGGCTCCCTGTGGACCTCTGACTCTGAGGATGAAACATAACAAATCTGGGGATGGTTGTGGTGGGGAGATTGGAATGAGCGGCGTGGGAACAGCAGGACGGGGGACGTCACAGAAGATGAGGCAGCAAAAAAACAACAAAAAAACCAAACAAAACAAAACAAAAAAAACCGTATGTGTGTTGGGGGGGGGGTTAAGAGAGATGGGGCAGGTTGATTGGACAGAACATGACTCCTTGCATGTAACACACACAACACACACACACAAGCTATTGCTGTGAAACTTTAAAAATAAGGTTAGCAACATAAACCTATAAAGAAAGCAGTTATTACTTTCAACCGTTTTGAAATGCATGCAATTTTCTTTTCATTTCCAGTTTGGGATAGTCTAGGCAACCGTAACTTTTCGTCTTTGCATATGCTTTCCTGTTCAGTTTTTAGCAGTCACTCCAGCTAGTATATAGATAGACTGTCTTATTTTGCTTTTAGTGATAAATTTAATAATGATATTGTGCCAACCTTGATACGAAGCGCATGGATAGGAGAGATCTGTATTTAAAAGCAAATGATGTATGAACATTAATTAAAAGTGAAAGACTTTCTGCATGTGAAAGACTTATCTGCAGACCTGCTCCAGTTTTTTCCCTTGTCAGCAGTCTACTGCACTGCAAGAGAAGGAGAAACTAAGGCCATGCTTGAAACTTGCAGAATTATTCTTGCATGAAAGTTTGCTCAATTTCACATGTATAGTATTGATTACCACCGATATAAAACACCTGCAGGCAGGCCAAGTTAGTCGGACTCAAGAGCCAGTTACGCCGGAGTCTGTCTTTGAACTAGACAGGAGAATTATGCAGGGCTTTGCCATAAAAATGCTGGGGCACAAAAGAGCCTTCAGTGTGAAAACAACCTCGCAGCACCCGAAGGAAGAAAGTAAAAGTCCCATAACGGTTTCCCCGGCCCGTGTTGAAGGCAGGCATAAAAGTGGAACCAGCACGTCGCCCCCCGTCCTCTTGTCAGGGTTGCTAAGTGGCCTGCAGGAACCCGGGACAAGCATGCGGCCCCTGAACAAAAGAGCCGGGTACACAAAGCCAGCCCCTCTTTGGGTGCCGAGCAGCACACGACACTCGATCTTTCCCTCGGCAGAGGAAGATTGGTATAGAAGTCAGGGGCCTGTGGCCTGTTGTCACCTGGTTGACAGTGCTGCTGTGCCTGCAGCGATTATCCACTGGAATCAGTTTGTCATGTCGGTGCTTGAACTGGAGTGGTGGCGACATGCTGGGAAGGACTGTTGGGGCCCCTGGCACAAATGCTGCCTTTGTGAACAGCTCCTCTCTTGGGTGTATCAAAGACCAGATTTTTACCCTAGATGATTTCATTGATTTTCTTTATACCCTCTCCCTGATAGAACCTCCCACCTATTCAGTCATCTTTCTCCTTCCCTTCACCCCCACTCGCCATATACGCAGAGTACACACAATCACCACAAAACAAAGACAGATAAAAAGTTGTGTTGAGCCAATCTGGCTGTTATGACTGTTTAAGTGTACTGTACACAAGCAAATCAATCAGAAGGAAGATTGCTGCCAACACAACTGTTTACTTTTTTGTTTTGTTTTGGTCTCCTTGGTTAGATAGAAGTAGTTGTATATTTTGTTCTGTATTTTTTGAGAATGAAAATCCAAGTTAATAAAAAAAAAAAAATGATTCTGAGAATTGAAATTTGAACTGCTTGACAAAACAGTTTATGAAAGCAAAGTAGATCACAGTGGTTGCACAAGATAAATTAAAACTAAGTGCAAATAATTGAAGTATTATTTATATTACTTTCCCGATCTTTCCTTTCCCATACTTCTTGAGCAAGAAGGTGAGTTAAACATCTTTGATGCAGGTGGAGAAGCTGACATAAAAACTGTGCATTGCAGTTTAGTGAGGAGGATAGTGGATCATGCCAGTTCAGAGCAGAGTTGAAGTGATTTGGAACACGTAACAGGAAAATAAATGTTACAGCCCTGGGGCTTGTTGATGGCATCGCACTGTCTCACACCTTGACTCTATTGCCGTAGGGTTTTGTTGTGTCCTGTTTTTTCAGCTTGTGTTGGGTTTTTTTTAGGCTTGTTCAGTTATGGAATATTCCTGCTGAAGGGACCAAATTTATCCACTGTAAATGTATTTTTATTTGTGTTGTTTTTTTCTTAAAGAAAGCTTGGTTTCAGTTCACTTTCAGTGCTGTTTGAATCCAGACTGTTTGTTCAAGCTTTTTAAAGAAGTGTTGGTGTATTATATCTATTAAGTTATGGATCACTAAAATGCTAAACAAAGCTTGAGAATCTGGGCCATTCCTCTTAGAGGGTTGAAGGTTCTGAAGTTTTACTTCTTTCCTTTTAAACCCCCCCCCGAAAAACTCACTTGTAATCTCCGCTGCTTATTTTCCATCTTGTTAGTCTTTCTTTTACCAATTGTATGTAAAGAAATTCTTTTGTGGAAGTCTGATTATTGGGCACTTGTATTGATTTGATATATATTTACTGAAATTTACCGCACTGTGTATGTTGTGTGTGAATGTGATTTATTGCAGGTGTAGTATTGTGTATTGCATGCTGTTCTTGTGTATACTATAGGTTAGTGGGTATTTACTGAAATTTACCGCACTGTGTATGTTGTGTGTGAATGTGATTTATTGCAGGTGTAGTATTGTGTATTGCATGCTGTTCTTGTGTATACTATAGGTTAGTGGGTATTTACTGAAATTTACCGCACTGTGTATGTTGTGTGTGAATGTGATTTATTGCAGGTGTAGTATTGTGTATTGCATGCTGTTCTTGTGTATACTATAGGTTAGTGGGTATTTTAGGGGCTCCTGGCTCTATGAATGGATTGGACTGATGAAAAAGACTAATGCAATAGAACGAGTGGTGTAGAAAAATAATACAGTGGCAAACCAGACAATAGCAAATTCATCCATCATCATCCATCCATCAGCCCAGTCTATAAAGTGTTGCTGATGTGGTCAGAGTAGATGGGGGGGGGGGGGCGACTTGGCTGAAAAAAGGGCAGGGCAGATTTCTCAACCGACTTCTTTGTTGTTACTCTGACAGCAACTATTGTCTGTTGTATGAGCGAAAATGCGTTAGCACTGCCGTTAAGCGGTTGACAAGTCAGGCCCAGCATTGGAGAGAATAGTTATCATTTACGTCTCTCTGGAAAAAGGCTGGAGAATGGACCTTGAAGGCAGAAAATAAAGATGGAGGCAACAGGAAGAAAAGGATACAAGGCAGAAAGGAAAAGAAAGGAAGGAATTCTTGGCACAGAATTTCCAGGTGGGGATGCTATTATACTGACGTGATGGGCTCCTGGCGTCCTCACAGGGAAAAACAAGACTCAAAAACATGCTGTATTCTAGCAAGACACGCACATCAAGACACACCAAAAAAGTTCAAATAAAGTGTAAAATGTTGAAAGAAAGATAATTATCAGACCTTCGTTTCGTGGCATAGATCTAAGGTAGACAGACAGACGGACAAACGCCTTGTGGTGGTTTGGCAGTTCGCACTGGTCACACACAGACTTGAAAGAGAAAAGTGGGTAACTACATTGTTCTGTGCAGTCCCAGTTGTTCCACTCCCTGGAGCCTGCATAACTTGCAAGGAAAGGGACAGAAGCTGGGAATAAAACAGGGATCAAACCATAACCTCTGTGTTGGTTCTAAATCTGGTCCAGCTGACCACTGTGACACACTGCTCCATTGTTGAAGTGGAAGTAAGCGGTGAGCTTTCAGGTTGTCGTTAAAATGAAATAATTTCTGAGAGTTTACCTTTGCTTGAAATGAATAATTAATTGCCTTTGGAAGTTGGGTTGGTGTGGGCACTGGAGTTAGAAATCTGATAGGCGAGTAGATAACAGTGTGATAGCCACCTCTTCAGAAACGAAATGTCCCTTCTCTCGCGCTCTCCGGGAAACTGCACTGGCTGCCGTTTCTACTGTGCATTGGGAGGGACATGAACAAGGTTATCTTGGAGTGTTTTGTGTACATTAAATGGTCCTTGGTCCCCCCTTGGTTTGAGGGCCAAGCATTGTATGTAAATAAGTATTATCACTGGGCCCTGTGCCACTCTTGCCGATTGGAGGCAGAAGTCCACGATAAAACAATTCAGTTTGGGAGGTAAATGGGGAGTCTATAGCTAGTTGTATAGACGGCTAGACGGTTGGCTGGGTAGGTAGTGTACCCCTTTATTTTTTTCAGGTCAGGTTTCTGGGTGTCGGAGCTATTTGCGAAACGTTTCGTGAAATGCCATTAGTTCTTGCTGCTTTTGAGATGTATTGACTTTCTGGGGTATGTTTGGGCAAGTGTTTCCCTATGTGTGCCTGTGCTTTATCATCCTGAAAGGGCGTCTTTGTAAACCTCCTGTTTGTTTTCACTTGCTCTTTCTTGCCCGGCCAGGGGATGCTCGAAGGAGAGGCGAAATCATTGGCATTATGATAGCATAATTTGTGTAATATATACATGTATGCAATGTGTATAGACCTATGATGCTGGAAATCCATTTATCATCTTTGAGGTTAGAGCCAGACATGAGCATTAATGTTTGGGTGACATGAGACAATTTGCCGCCATCTCATCTCGTCTCTCGGGCAAGAGAGCGTGAATGAATTGGCCATATTGGGTGGAAGCGTAGTACTTGTGGGAGAAAGTCTGCTGTGATAATGAAAGTTTAAAACGGCGCAACACAATAAGGTACAAAGTACGCACATTATTGTGTGCTTATGGATTCATGAGTATTGTCGTCACCTTCTCTTTGTGTGTGTGTGTGTGTTCCGTTTTTGTACACCTTGTCCACGTCTTCTGTTCACTGGGCAGTGCAGGAAAGATAGTGTTGTACAGGTGTCTTACCTGCCTCATACGTGGAATGAAAAATGAGGAAGAAAAGACAACAGTATTTTTTTGTTCTTAGTTTGTTGTTGTTTTTGGGGGTGAGGAGGCGTGTAGATAATGATGCTTTAGAAACGACAAATATTCAAACACATTTATTCACACACACACACTCACACAGAGAACATCTTGCGCACACTTGAAATCCTGTTCCGCTTTTCGTAAGAGTAGGCCATTGTATGCCAGTGGGAACAGATGACAATTTACAAAACCGCATACACACAGGGACTGGATGTAAAAAAAGCACATAAGTGCTTATTCCATTATCCCCGATATAAAAGAATAAATATAAAAGAAAAAAACAAAGAAAAAATGCAATGCAGTCGTCAGCTGGGCATTGAACCAACAAAGAAATGTCCATGGACAAAAACGTGCTGGTAGGACGACAGTTGGAAAGATGTGTGGTGGCGGTGTAAGAAAAGCGGTTCACAATACTCGCAGTATTTCCTTTGAAATGGAGGTTGTAGCATATAAAATTTAAAAAAGCAGGCCTTTAAAAATAAAAAAAAAAAAAGTGCAGACAGCCAGATTTATCGTTCACCTTGGACATCCCGATAAAGGGGGAGAGCAAAGGGGGGAAATTGATTTGCCTTCAGACCGTACAAAGTGGCAACATGGTAAGCTAACACTGTACGAGGGAAATGTCAATAAAGGTAATCAGGGACCTGTAGTGTGGAGGGGCTGTTGATAAGGAAGGGTTTGGTTGTCTTGTTCGGGAGCTACAAGTGCGAGAATGACCAGACTGAGGTAATACTATATGAATTTTGCACCTTGCGTGCATTTCATCTGCGACATCACATGGATTTTTTTTCGGATTACATGTACATGCTTGGTTTGAATGATTAAAATGCAGCTTGGTATTAATTTTTACTGGGTAAATAATCCATTTTTAACCACCTTGCATGCAATTATTATCTGCTAATTTGTGGCAGAAGGCAGAAAAAGTCGGTTGTGAACTCTTGACACCGCTTGTAATGTATGTTACCTGACATTGGTGGTCATTGTCTGCCAGGATGACTCGTTAAAAACACCAGTTTTCCATGTGAATACTTCAATGCGTCCTTAATCTTTAGTTCTGTATAAGAAGTTTTGATTATGGGTTACAATCTTTGCAGTAATGAACTTTAGAAGTAAGCAGGGGTAAGCATTCCTGTTTTGGCGGCCATTTTTAGGCCATTTTTGCACAAATTTCTCTTTCGTAAACATAATTTTCTGTTTTGGGTCTCTTGGCTGCTCACTCTGTTTCCTTGTATGTGAAATTCATTAAGGGAAGATAAATGATTCAGACATAGTTCAAGTGTAGTTAAAATGTTTTTCTGGGTGACTCCCTGGTGACCCCAACAGTGGAGAACACCTCATATACAGTCAACAGGTGCACCTCCTTTTAACTACATTTTCTGCTTAGCAGACTAAAAAATGTCTGATCCTCTTCTTTTGAGCTTGTACTGTTCTTTTTTTTTGGTTTTTGTTCAATTTTTTTTTTTAAGGTTTTGTTAACGTCTTTTATTTGTTGAAATTTGCGACTAAAGTGTTGTCGGGAGTTTGACAAAAACCTTACCAGTAGCCCTGGCATAGTGGTTAAGGCGTTGGTTTCTGGCTGGAAGGTCTTGGGCTTGAATCCCTCTCCACCCCCCCCCCCCCCCATCCCTATCTTTTTAGTTTTAAAAAAAATTATGGTCAATTCCCAACTAGAGTAAATTGGATTTAACCTCCTTGGGAAGCCCTGGTCATAGTCGAGGGTCATCCACTTAAGAGGTCTGTGCAGTTTTTAAATGATGAGCAGACTGGGATTACTTCAAGACTACACTGCGGGCGTCTGTACCTTTGTGGTTATTTATTTATTCTTTTATTTTGAGGATGTGAAATGAGCACTCGTGTGCTTTTTTTTACATCCGGTACCCATGTGTATGCAATTTTGTCATTTTTCCACCAGCACACAATGGCCTGCTCTTCCGAAAAGCAGAACGGGTTTTAACGTGTGCGCAAGATGTTCGCACACGGGACCTCGGTTTATAGTCTCATCTGAGGGACGTCAGGGAGGAGTGGAGTAGGCGCTGATATTAACTCAACACCATTGCAAGCGCCCAGTAAAAATAGACCGTGGTTTTCCTGCAACCGCCCTCACTTGTGGTTACTATGGGCGCCACCATTGTTTACATAAATTTAGATTCTTACGAGAGTTGCTGCTTTATGTTAACAAGGTGCCGCCATGTTGTTTGCACTTTACCGTGTCCAAAACAGTAAGATTTTAAGCAAATCATGAACTTTCAAAGTTTGCTAAATCTTGTTATGGGCAATGGTTGGGATGTGTGCTGAGAGAGGATTTGGACGCCTATAGAGCAGATTTAAAGGCTTTTTCCATTGGAATATTGTTAAGACTGATCAAGCAGATGGAGCAGAGTGGTCTACAAGCTGTTGTCTACTAGTAGAAGAGATCGTGATTGCCATTCCGATAGCAGAAAATGATACGGTGTCGTGAATAAATTTTGTTTGTTAGTTGGTAAACAACTGCATGAATGCAAAAAATCGCCTGGCCCAGTGTGTACTTTATTTAATAATGCAGAATGCAGGAAATAACATTTCTTGCAGTAAAAGATAGTATAAATATATTTAATCATTTTTTGTGTGTGATGACGATTGAAAGTTGTAAAAATGACCTCCCTTGACAGTCCTGAATTGTGTGACGATTGTACTGGGTGACCGCAGGGTGCTATGACTTAACTCCAGAGGAAAAATCCTTGAATGAGAATTGAACCCGGGTCAGCAGATCATGAGCGCATCAGGCTATCCCGTCCCCCTAATTGCCAGGGTGCATGATTTGATAGACAAAAACAGCACAGTCCAGTTCTGGGGTACAGATGCATCACGTTTTGATGCACAGATGTATGATGTGTTCTGGGGTACAGCTGTGTTCTGGGGTACAGCTGTCGTGTGTTTTGGGGTACAGGTGTGTCGTATTCTGGGGTACAGCTGTGTCATGTGTTCTGGGGTACAGCTGTGTCATGTGTTTGGGGGTACAGCTGTGTTCTGGGGTACAGGTGCATCGCGTGTTCTGGGGTACAGCTGTGTTGTGTGTTCTGGGTACAGCTGTGTTGTGTGTTCTGGAGTACAGGTGTGTTCTGGAGTACAGGTGTATCGTGTGTTCTGGAGTACAGCTGTGTTGTGTTCTGGGGTACAGCTGTGTCGTGTGTTCTGGGGTACAGCTGTCGTGTGTTCTGGGTACAGGTGTGTCGTGTGTTCTGGGGTACAGCTGTGTCATGTGTTGTGGGGTACAGCTGTGTCATGCGTTTTGGGGTACAGTTGTGTGTTCTGGGGTACAGCTGTGTCATGTGTTCTGGGGTACAGTCATGTGTTTTGGGGTACAGCTGTGTGTTGTGTTCTGGGGTACAGGTGTATCGCGTGTTATGGGGTACAGGCATGTATGATTAGCTCTTAGTGATAATTTTGGGGTATTTGTTCTGAGACAGGAAAAAGTGGAGGTATGCAGCAACGAAAACAAGTTATCTACAAAAAGGAAATGAAGATGACTTTTATCAGGCACACTTCCTTAAAACCAGTTGCGCATAATCCTTTCACTTGATAATATAAGAATGGCGAGTGAAAAAGTGTAGGGAATTGGAGAGGGCTTGGAAGACTTGTTGGTCTGTATGGTCAGCAGGCTGTAAATCAGAACTATTGTCTTTCTAAAAATCTTTTTGTATTTCAACAGCTTGACATTATACAACATGGTAGACAGATTTGGCAACTTCAGGAAAAGGTATTGGTGAAAGAAAGGTTGGGGGAGGGGGGGTAGTTTAGAGCTACTTAGTTGATACATTTCAGGTTTGAATGGAAGGAGGGTGTGTATGGGGTAGTGGGGTGGCTGAAGGGGCTACCCCAGTCCTTCCAGGTAGATGTGAAAGCCAGCAGCCAACCAGATAGCTACTAAGCTAGGAAACAGTCCAGGCCTCGTTATCAGCCACTTTATACTAAGGTGGACTTGTCCTGATAACCTCCTGAATAGGCGGCCTGGCAGTTGAAAAGTTGGGAGTTGAAAAGCAAGTTGGAACCTATACGGGACATGGCTAATGTGGGGGTATAAATCCTCTTGCAGGACTGCCCCAGCCCCTAGTGTATGAACCACCACCGCGGCCAGAGAAAGAGAGAGAGGGATGGGGTTTTGAGGGTGGATGGTGTGTGGGAGTCCTGGTGGCGCGACAGTGGCAACGTGGAATGCCTCTGGAGAGTGTGGGTCGGTCTCCTCTTGGGTGTGCTTGCTGGGTTGGCTCTGTGAAGGTAAGGCTTTTCAGTGTGGCGTGAATGCTGGGTTGTTTGTGTCTGTGAATAAAAGATTGCTGCAGGCGGCCCCAGCCGTTGAAATTTTTTTTTTTTTTTTAATTCTTTTATATCGAGGATAATTGAATAAGCACTTATGTGCTTTTTTACATCCAGTCCCCGTGTGTATGCGGTTTTGTAAATTCTGTCATCTGTTCCCACCGGCACACGATGGCCTCTTATGAAACGCGGAACAGGATTTAACATGTGCGCAAGATGTTCTGCGTGCGTTCGCACACGGGGCCTCGGTTTAAAGTCTCATCCGAAGGGTGTTGACAGGACTAGTTTGACGTTCCATCGTTACTGCCGGGCAGGCTTTGTCCTGTTTTAGACATTTTCCTCTTCCAACCGAAGTGGCGCTGACATGCAGTGTGGTGCTAGGTAACTGAACAGAATTATTGCAGGCATGTACATTATATTAACCGAGTGGATTTGGTTTTAGCTCTACTGTGTTAAATTATTAGTATCTTAAAAGAAAAATCGGTTAAACCTCCTTACCAAAAAAAACCACCACAACCACCGCCACCCGATTCTTTATGAATAGTTAGATAATTTTTCTTTCTTTTTCCTTCTCCTCACTCAATTTAATTTTTCCATGCATAATTTGGCTTGACCACTTAAAAGTTTGTTTCATATTTTTGTGTGTAGTATGTATGCCCAATTTTTTAAATTTTAAATGTTCATATGTTTTGTTCATGGGTTAAAAGTCTTGAGTTTCACTGTTCATACATATGTATGCTCGTGTTTTTGGCTCTTGGTTAAAAAAGAAAGAAAAAAAAAGCACATGAGTGCTTCCATTATCCTCGATATATATATATAAAATTGTCATCTGAGCGCTTTGATTTGTTGCTTTACAAGATTCAGCGCTATATAAATTCCATACATTATTATTATTATTATTATTTATTAATTCGTTGTAAAGTTGTGCAAGTGGTTTTCTAAGACTTTAGGAGACAGCAGAGTGAACACGTGGGGTGATTGGATGAGCGAGGTGTGTAGGACATGCAGGGGTCTTGTTGTCCTGTGATCAGGACCATCACAGAAGCTGAGAACAAACAAGACTGGTACAGTGCCGGAGAGAAGCAACAACAAGAAGACGCCTTCATATGACGTAGCCAGCCAGGCTAACTGAAAAACCCAACCCCCAAAAAAACAAAACAAAAAAACAAAATATGAAGATTGAAGCTCAAGACCAGACATGCAGTCAACAAGCGCACCCTGTTCATTGATGCTTGTTTTAGTGATGGTGCTGTCTTCAGTGGGGGCGGGATAGCTCGGTGGTCGGAGCACTCGCTTTCCCCCTGCCAAGGTTAAGCAGCGTCGAGCGTGGTTACCACTTGGATGGGTGACCGTTTGCGCGCCTTGGCTTTAGTACAGCTCCCCCAGTTCACCCAGCTGTTAATAGGTACCTGCCCTCTTTAGGGTCAGGAAAGGTAAAGCAGCGAGGGAGAGGAGATGGGCACTGCCGCCCTCACTATGCTGGCCCCTAGAGAAGTGAGGTCTCTGACGCCTCGCTCCCCTACGAACTTACAGGTTATGGGACACCTTCACCTTTTTACTGTCCTCACTTGCAGCAGTGCCTATGTTAATTAAAGAAAAAGAGAGGAAGGCCTGAAAGTCTTGGCTTTCTGTGGTTTCCTACATGCAAATGTATGGGTTGAATCGGGTTTTGTTAAAACTGTCCAAAATTTATATATGTACCAAGGTGTTGCTGTTTTCCGTGTGGCCAAGACCAGTTGAATTGATTAATTAATGAAGGGAGCGGCTAAACTTCTGCTATGGATGGATTTATTATCACAGCCAACATTATTTGGATCTGATGAGCTGTTTAAAAAAAAAAAGAAGAAAAAAAAGAGCAGTACCCTGAATGTTTTTCAGTATGGGGAAAGAAAGCCGTATAGTGAATTCCTGTTCAGTTACCAGAGCATAGACTTGCTCAAGCATAGCATAGATGATTTTGCCCATTCGCCCATTTTTAGGTGATCAAATCATAGGTTCCCCCCCCCCGAACCTCAGTTGAGGCTTTTTGGAGTTTCTGGTGATTGGTTGTTGGAAGAGTTGTGTGTGTTGGCATTGAATGAATAGTGCACTGTGCCTCAGTCAGTCAGTCAGAGAAGAAAGGAGGCAGTATTGTAATGTATAGCGGGCTGTACGTCATAACACATGAAATGAAATGCAGACGAGCACACAGGCTCGACTCTCGTGATCCGTTCCAGGCATAAAGGAGGTTCTTTTGTTTGCACGCACGCCCTCCCCCCTTCCCCCATTTGTTCTCTTGGTTTTCATGCTCCACTTGATCTGATTGAGAAGTACTGGCTTGATTGACGTGCTTGAAACTGATGTGTTATGATTATGTATAATATGTATACACATTATGTATATGCGCTTTTTTTTTCCCTTCTTGCCCTCCGTTATGTTCTTTTAAAAAATTTTTTTTTTATCTTGGCTGTTATTTCTGATGTGTGTGCTGCTGTGCATGCATGCATGCAATTGTCTGTGTGTGTTTATTAGAGCATAGACTTGTTCAAGCACAACATAGATGATTTTGACCGTTTGCCTTTTAAAAAAAAAAATTATTTGTGTTTCTAAATTTATCTCTTCTTCGGTAAAAGTAGTAAATGATATCTAGAAGTATCGACAACCACCCACTCCATTTCCCACTCTCCCATGGGGACGGGATAGCCGAATGATTAGAACATTGCGCTCGCAATCTGACACGGCGATTCGCATCCCGTTCAAGGGGATTTTCCTCCCAGGAGTTAACATCAGTGCCGACTCCACTCTCCCAAAAGTCCTTTCGGATGAGACTAAAGACTGAGTACACACGCAGAACATGTTGCGCACATGTTAAATCCTGTTCCACTTTTCGGAAGAGTAGGCCATTGTGCTGGTGGGAACGGATGACAAAACTGCATACACACAGGGACTGGATGGGGAAAAAAGCACTCATGTGCTTATTCCATTATTCTCGAAATGAAAGAAGTTTTTAAAAAAAATCCTTGATATAAAAGAATAAAATAAACTTGACCTGTCATTGGGGGGGGGGGGGGGGGGGGGGGGGGAGCTTCTAGATTTTACTTTTCCCTTCTCTACAGGTGCAATAAAAGTTGTGAATAAAAGTGTAAGGGTTGAGAGCCTGTCAGGTGTGATTAAATTAATTGTCATCTTTGCTTTTAAGGTAGTGTGTGCATGGGTTTAGAGCGGTGACGTTTAAAGTTGCAGTTTTAGTCTTGTGCTGTCAGTGCATTGATTTTATTGCCATGTCCTTGGCTTGCCTGAGAGAAAGAACATTGATGTCAGGTGCCCTTCTCTGGTGTGTGTGTGTGTGTGTGTGTGCATGCTTGTGTGACTGGAGTGTGCGTGCGTGCGTGTGTGTGACTGACAGGAAAAGAATGGGTTTCCTTTTGTAAAGAGTGGACTTTTATGGTTAGTGGTTTGGTAGATAGATGACTTTGTGCCCAGCCTAGTTGCCTTGATAATGAATCGACAGATTTCTAAGGATGTGGTGGTGTTCTCTTTATAATGTTGAAGGCATATTTGGACAAGCATAGAATTCATGATTTTAAAAAATAAAAAAGGTCATCTTTTAAGTGTAACATTGACCATTTACTGAGGTCGGCCTTTAGCCATGTGGTTAAAACTGATAATTCTGTGGGTTCCTGAAGTCGTGTTTCTAATCTCGGTGGCTCTGTGAGGTGAATTCAGGGTGGGGGATTTTAATTTGGGGGGGGGGGGGGGGGGGGGGGGGGGGGGGGGGGGGGGGGGGGGGGGGGGGGGGGGGGGGGGGGGGGGTTCTCCCAGATCAGCTTCAAGTGCAGACCTGCCAGTGCCTTAATTTCTTTTGCGTAAATACACATGCAGAAGATAAAACATGCTTGTTAATTAAAGATCCTGTGTAAGTCGTGTCGGCGTTTGGTGGGTTACGGAAACACAAACATACCCAGCATGCAACCTGTACAATGACATGAGCTGCTCCAGTGTTGGAAAGGGTCAGTTGAGGCCAGCGGCAGAATGTTGCATAACAAGCACAGGAGAAGGCCAGGCACCATGCATCCCACCCAGTAAGAGAATGCACAGAGAGAGAGAGAGAGAGAGACTGATCCTTAACATGAAAAGAATTTAGTCTTCATGTGTCCTACCTGGAGTCTACTTGGATTATACCCATCATGTCTTGCCCATGTCTTTCTTTCTTTCTTCCAGCTGTTTTTGGACAGTCAGTTTAAGTTGAGTCTCTGCCCTTGCTTGGGAGGAGTTGACACGCAGAACTGGTGTGGGGGAGAATGCTCCCTTTACAGGAGGGGGGGGGGTGCTCTCTTTACAGTCGGGGGGGGGGGGGGGGGGGGGGGGGGGGGGGGGGGGGGGGGGGGGGGGGGGGGGGGGGGGGGGGGGGGGGGGGGGGGGGGGGGGGGGGGGGTGGGGGGGGGGGGGGGGGGGGGGGGGGGGGGGGGGGGGGGGGAATGGGCCCCTTAATGGGGGGGGGGGGGGATGCCTCTTATTGGGGGGGGGGGGGGGGGGATGGCCTCTTTAGGGGGGGGGGGGGTGCCTCTTTTATGGGGGGGGGGGGAAAGCCTCTTTAATGGGGGGGGGGGGGGGGGGGGGATGAATGCCCTCTTTAATTGGGGGGGGGGGGGGGGGTGGGGAGAATGCCCTCTTTATTTGGGGGGGGGGGGGGGGGGGAATTCCTCTTTAATTGGGGGGGGGGGGAATGCCCTCTTTAATTGGGGGGGGGGGGGGATGCCTCTTTAATTTGGGGGGGGGGGGCCCGGGGGGAGGGAATGCCCTCTTTAAATGGGGGGGGGGGGGGGGATGCCCTCTTTAATTGGGGGGGGGGGGGGGGAATTGCCCTCTTTAATTTTAATTGGGGGGGGTTGGTGGTGGTGAAGAACGCTCTCTCTCTTTACAGTCTGCGGTGTGGTGTGGTGTGGCTGCCACTGTCGGAGGGACCGGCATGGGAGCAATGCAGTGTATGGTGCCGTGTGTATTGCACTTGTCCCGGCCTTTCTGATGGGGCAGCGGTCTACCGGCGGCAGTGAAGCAGGGTGGTGGTGGTGGTACAGTGTCGATTGACGGACGAGTGCGCTGGTTCTGTTCTTGACTCGAGGAGAGGAGAGGCACTGTGCATGGTGACGAGGGGAGAGCACTTCTTTTCAGGTCAGCTGCGAAGTTCTCGGGTGTTTACGGCTAACGTTCCAAAGGCTGTAAAGGGGGGGGAGAACTCTGGTGGACTAGAGTCGTTGAGGAGAACTCTGGTGGGCTAGGGTCGTTGAGGAGAACTCTGGTGGGCTAGGGTCATTGGGGAGAACTCAGGTGGACTAGGGTCGTTGCGGAGAACTCTGGTGGACTAGGGTCGTTGCGGAGAACTCTGGTGGACTAGGGTCGTTGCGGAGAACTCTGGTGGACTAGGGTCGTTGAGGTAAGGGTTGTTGAGGTACAGACTACAGCCTGAAGGGAAGAGCTGTTCTGCTGTAAATCCTGCTGAATTCCAGTTGATGGGAACATTGGCTAAAGGTAAAGTAAGGCCTGCCATAGAAGCTGAGAACAGAACAGCTCAAGAATATAAACTTGCGTCTTTTCCTCTGGGAGGAGGAGTTGGAGAAGTGCCGGGTGAACATACCACCAATGAATGCAAGTGAAGCCGTGTTTTGTGTCCTTCCCCCATCTTTTCTTGCTCATCTCGCCAAAAATCGTGTGAAAAAATGTGTACACTGAAGGTGGCTAGCTCTGTTTTTGTTGTGTTGTGTTGTTTTTTGTTTTTGATTGGTAATTCTCCAGATTTGTAGACAAAAGGACTAATCAGCTGATGTTTTGTTGTGTTGTTTTTTGTTTTTGATTGGTAATTCTCCAGATTTGTAGACAAAAGGACTAATCAGCTGACAGTATGAATGAAAAGAATTACTGTGGGAGGTTAATTTTTGATAAGTGTATAATAACATTGTAAAATCGTGTTTCTTAAATTATATTGGGGGTGGGGGGTTGCTATTTAGTATGGGCTGTAGGTGTCCATGTGCTTGCTTTGTTTGATGATCATGTTGGGCATTCCACAGCTCAATCAAAGCACCTTGAGGGTGAGCCAGAATATGCAGTCATGGTCACACCACACGTCTCGCCAGGAAAACACTGTGAGAGGACACATAACTGGTCGAGAAGTTGTCTTTGATCAGTTAGGGCTGTTGTCAAATTCTTCTTCACATAGGCAGCCATACTCTGATTTCAGCCTGGGCCAGTGTGACAGAATTGTAGACCACCGCCATAAGAATTTGATTGGCTTCTTCGTATTCAGGGAATGATATATAGCTCTGTGTCTTTGTTTTAATACTGAAGTGAGAGTTGGTTTGGTTGGGTTTTTTTTTTTCGAGTGTATATTCGAGCTATCTGCAGTTCGGTAAGTGTCCTTGTCTCTTTTTGAGACAAGTCCTTGGGATGAGACTATAAACCGAGGCCCTGTGTGCAAACGCATGCAGAACATCTTGCGCACACGTTAAATCCTGTTCTGCTTTTTGAAAGAGTAGGCCATTGTGTGCTGGTGGGAACAGATGACAAAATTTACAAAACCGCATACACACGGGGACTCGATGTAAAAAAAAAAAAAAAAAAGTCATCTGAGTGCTTTGATTTGTTGTTTTACAAGATTCAGCGCTATATAAATTCCATACATTATTATTATTATTATTTTTGGCCTTGTTCAAACTCAACACGTGTTTAAGAAAGATGCCGTACTGTCTGTCATCCTGTAAGACCCTGAGAGTAGGAACCATGACCGTGTTTCTTTCTTTTTAAAAAAAAAAGTAAGTACTCCCATTTCTGCCATCCTCTGTACAAAAGGCTTGCACTAGCAGTATGTATACCCACCTACTCCTTTCTTGTCTATATAATGGACGACTTTGGGAAAAAGATTGTTAAAAAAAATTGATAAATTAAAAAGAAAGGGAATCCAAACAAAAGCAAGTGGTTTTGCATGTATTCATTAAAAAAAAAAATGAAAGGAAACTCAAACTCAAGCAAGTGGTTTTGCATATTTAAAAAAAACCAAACCCCATAATTAAAAAATTAAATTTTTGAAAAAATCTAAGGAAACTCCAAACACAAGCAATTGGTTTTTCATATTCTGTAAAAGCTGAAACAGAAAAGCCAAGAGGGAAGGCTCTAATAATAATAATGATAATAATAATAATATTGGATAATAGATATTCAACAACCGCATTCACTTCCCTAAGGCACACGGTCGTCGTCGTCGTCGCACTTTTCTTGCACGTCTGTCTTTTAGTCTCCCAACAAGTTGCCCTTCATCCTGAACTGTTGAAAAGTGATTTTTCAGACGGGCTGTTGTGGAAGGGAGGAAGGGAGGGAAGGAAGCCCCCGATCCACAACGTTCAGAATTGGGTAGCGTCGGTCCCCCGCCTGTCGTCGCCTTTTGCGGAGTGGGATCCCAGTGAGGGTGGTGGTCTGTAACTGGCAAAGTCAATATTGACCCTGTTCTTCAGCGGGCAGATTATCAGTGCTGCTGCCCAGTTAGCTGTGAGGGTTTCGGAGCAGAAAGGGAGGTGAGAATGTCTTGGGCAGAGCGCTACCATTTCAAATCGCTGAATTTTTGTTGTGAATTTTATTAAAAAAAAATTATTTTTTTTTAGTCGCAGGGGTTGTGTGAGGGATTCCCCCCCCCCCCCAGCATTTATTGATTTTTTAAAAAAGAAAATTTTATTTCTTTAAAAAATTATTTAAAAAAATATTGGGGGGGGGGGGCATTTATTGAATTAGTGTTTTTTTTTTTTATATATACTTTTATGTCTCCTATCCAAGAGGGATTACATAAAAGAAAATGTATTAAGTGTTGTGGGGTTGCATGTTGTTTCTCCCCCCTCCCACCCCCCAAAGCTCAGCAGTGATTTTATGAGTACACAAGATGTAGTTTTCGTCAAACGTTTTTGAGTTTTGTATTTAGAAAAGTTTGAAACGTCTGTCTGATAGTAATTCAACTGATAATATTTTTCTGCGAGTCACTTTACTGCAGGTTCACCAGTCATGAGTAAAGTCAAAGTCAGAATTCTTTATTGAAAAAAAAAGAAGCAACCCCCCCTCCCCCTGCTATTTGTGTACATGGAAATGCATGTATACACAAAAGCGTCCAAATCATAAGCAATCAAGATTGTGATCATCTCTAAGCAACTGGCCACAGAAAGATCACCCTCCAAAATAGGAAACTACACTCACTCACACACACGCACGCACACACACACACACACACACCAGCCACCATCTTTGTCTGCAAAACATAAACTGTTAATAATGAAAATCAATTTTGCTACTTAATACAGCTTAATAAATTATGGTTTATACCTCTTAACTGCCAAGTGCAAGTGCACCCTATATGCTGGGGAATAAAATTCTTCATACCACTTTCTATGTTCATGTCCATCTTACTCAGAAATTAATAAAGGAATAAACGTGATAGTCTGCCCAATGACAGTTTATATATCATAGATTGCTTTCAGGCAAGCTCAGATTAGTTAGTATATTTCACTACGAAAATAAAATACACTGTCATTCTGAGTACCCCCCCCCCATCCCATCTCAATAACGTCACACATAAATTGAGGCAAAATCTGTCATTTTTTCTTAAATGCACTATCTCCTGAATTACACACAATCGTTTTCATTGCTGTCAGGATTATCGAAAGTTTTATTTGCCACTTTTTCAGCTGTGTAAAGTTATTGATACCTTCAACAAGAAGTGTCAGGTATTTTTTTTGGTTAGGGGTTTTTTGGGGTTTTTACTCTCATCAATACTTTATTATTTGGTTTTGTTTGTTGGTGGTGTTGTTGTTTTTGAGGGGGGGGGGGGGATATGTATGTAATTTTTGAGGTTTTGTTTTTGTTTTGGTCCTTAAATATCATCAGTGAATTGATCAGGGTTAGCTTTGCTGACCCTAAGCATTTTTTCGCGAATCGGTCAGTCGGCGTAACAGTCCCCTGTCCCTTGCTGCTTTTCAGGGCTGGTGTCTGAGCCCTCTTCTAACTCAGGCTTGGATAGTGTCTTTGTCTTCTTGAGGTGTCCGTCTTTTTGACTGGTTGCAGCCTGGAGCAGTCCTGCCTGTTCTTCTTTCCCTTCTATATCAAGGATAATGGATTAAGCGCTTGTGTGCTTTTTTTTACGTCCAGTCCCCGTGTGTGTGTGTGTGGTTTTGTAAGTTCTGTCATCTGTTCCCACACAGTGGCTTACTCTTAACGAAAAGCGGAACAGGATTTAACGTGTGCGTGAGATGTTCTGTGTGCATTCGCACACGGGGCGTCGGGTTTATAGTCTTATCTGAAGGACTTCAGGAAAGCAGTCTACCTTTCTTTTTTTTTAAAGATAGGGGGGGGGGGGGGGGGGGGGGATTTTATTTTATTTTCATTTGTTCATTTATTTATACCACTTTAAGTCACGGCAGATTGTGTGAAATTCAGGCCGCTCTTCCTGGGGAGAGCACATTGTCACAAGAGCAGCGCCACCCATTATTTTTTTTTTTCCTGTCTGCATCTGTTTTTGTTTCCCTATCAGAGTGGCTATTTTTTTCCTACTGAATTTTGCCAGGGATAACTCTTGTTGCTGTAGGTTCTTTTACGTGCGCTAAACAATTATGTGTAACACACGGGACCTTGGTTTATCGTCTCGTCCTAAAGACTAGCACCCAGACCATCACTCGTGGCATGGGGGGAAAGTTTCCGGTCCAAAAAGGATTCGAACCACTGCGCACTTCTGACTCGAACTTTTCGCTTTCTAGGCAGGCGCGTTACCTCTATACCACTGGTCCACTGAGTTGGGAGTTGGTTGAGGAAAAGATGGGTTACAAGAAAATAGGAGGGAGGGAAGGATGCTTAAACTCAACGAGGTCTTTGTGCCGAATCTGAAGCTCCAGCACTCCTCTCCTTCACTGTGATGTGCTGAAGCTTAAGATTCGGCGGAATTATGACTTTTTAAAAAAAATACACTTTAGTGATGTTCAAGTGAAGGTAAAGTACTCTGGCCTGTAGGGCAATCCTTTTTCTAAACACAGTTGCTCACCTCGACCATAAGCTTGCCTAGTTTGCATGTGTTGGCTTTTTTTCTTAGACATGTTGACAAGTGTATTTGGGATTTCGGGCTCTCCGGTGTTACGATTTTAAAAACAAAATTTGTATAGTGCAAAAAGTGACATCAGATGGATTCAGCCAACTTCAGGGAACTTAGTGAAAAATCATCACATTGTTTCAAGGGGACAAGCTGATAAACTGTTCAAGCCATGTAAGATAAGCAGCCCTAGTTTTCAAAACTGTTTATTTTTCAGCATTCAGTGACATATTTTAAAAATTTGTATTAAAAAAAAATTCATCTATTGAAAAACTGTGTAACAATCTCAAAAGTAGACATAATAAACTTTACAATGATGTATAATTTGTATGTCTTTATTACGTTGGGTAAATCTGCTGAATTTTTCAAATGTAGACAAAATCCTGCGTGGCCACAAAACGGCGGGATCCATTTCACTGCGACTCCATCGAGTGAAGGGACTGTGACTGGCGGTAGGTAGACTGACTCGGCAGTGTGTAGTATAACCGTAGTACAGCGGGTAGTATAACCGTAGTACAGCGGGTAGTATGACCGTAGTACAGCGGGTAGTATGACCGTAGTACAGCGGGTAGTATGACCGTAGTACAGCGGGTAGTATGACCGTAGTACAGCGGGTAGTATAACCCGTAGTACAGCGTGTAGTTAACGTAGTACAGCGTGTAGTATAACCGTAGTACAGCGGGTAGTATAACCGTAGTACAGTGGGTAGTATAACCGTAGTACAGCGGGTAGTATAACCGTAGTACAGCGGGTAGTATAACCGTAGTACAGCGGGTAGTATAACCGTAGTACAGCGGGTAGTATAACCGTAGTACAGCGGGTAGTATAACCGTAGTACAGCGGGTAGTATAACCGTAGTACAGCGGGAGCTAAATCGGTTATCCGTTTTCCTGCCGCCTTATGGCGAAGAAGCTCGTAAAGCGCTGAAGCATAGCCGTCACATTTTCTGCTTCATTGCCTGTGTTGGATGTGGAAGGTGGGGTGAACTGGTTGACATTGGGCCAACTTGAGTTTGTTAACCACTGATAGATAGCCAGTGATAATACAGTCCACTGTAGACAGACGCCTGCCTGCCTTTGTTCTTTAAACCCTGCCTGCCCTCAGACACAAAATAGGGTTTTGGCTTTGTGTGGGGGGGGGGGGTTGCTTTATTTTGTGTGGGTGACCATGGATTGGATTGAGGTATGTTGCATGTATTATAAATCCGTACAACAGACGTTGTTTAGTTTTCATGTGTGTGTATATGCAAAAGCACACTTGGACTGATCCACAATCAAGCATGTGTGCGCTCACACACTCGTGCACACACACATACATTTCTCTCTCTCTCTCTCCCTCAACATATCTCTTCTCAAAACAAAACAAAAAATCTTATGTATCTCTTGAAATTAATGCTCAAGTCAGTTAGCGATTATGTAATGTTAAATATATAATTTTTAAAAAATCATGTTGTCCTTGCAAGATTTTTACCAGTTTTGTTGATAATCCTAATCGGGGCAAGGGCCAGGATGAACAAAGCAAGCTTAGTCTGTTACCCTTGAAAAATAAACATTCATTCATTCTCTCTATCTCTCGCTCTCTGTCCATATTCTTCACCATATGGAAACAAAATGTGTCGAAAGTCAAAACACTTTACTCATTCTATGAACGGCAATTAACATTGATTTTGACACAACTGTAGTATCTGTTCTAAATCTTTTTCTTTCTTTTTTTTGGTTTTTTTTTTGGGGGGGATGATACTACTAAGTGTAAAAACATGCAAGATAAGAATAATTAATGAAACAAGTAAGGGAAAATGTGTTTGTGACACTCCACCATGAAATGAGTCGCTGAGCACCTGACCCACTTTCTGCTAGGAGCCATTTTAGGCAGGTGGGGGATCAGGTCGATTTTGATCGATTATGAAACTGGCCATTATTCTACCTTGTACTGAAATATCAAGGCGTAATTTTGTTTCCTTTTGGCTTTTAAACAGTGTCTTTTTAAAAAAAATATCCAAGCCCTAATTCTGACCACCTACCACGATAACAAAACTTGTCCATTTCTCATTTTGTCACATCCTGCAGTGTATCATGTGTAATAAATTTTCCAGAGAGTTGTCCAATTTTCGGTGTGTTTATTTGGTACTGAATAGCGTTTTTATTGCGGATGAATATATCAGTAACTAAAAGTTATGGACCTCTGGTGCTATGCGACTGGTTATGTGGTGCAGGGTCGTCACATTTGTGGTAAAGGAATCGGTGGAGCACAGTAAGTGGTGGTTGGAAAAAATGCCTTGGTTACTTTGCAGTGCGATGTTTAGGATGATGGTCCTTGCAGCAGTAAGCAACTGGTGACTCCTCCCAAGCAAAATAGCGAGTTGAGCACTGGTGATGCCTTTGCACTGGTGAGGTGAAGTCGGGTAGCGAAACTGACACCAGAAGAGAGATAAGTCCCCCTTGACACAAAAAAAATGTGTGTAAATTCTAGAATAACAATAATACATGGAATTTGTATAGCACCGAATCTTGTAAAGCGAACAAATCAAGGCGCTTGCATTCATGACATTCACTCACGTGTGCAGCCGTTCACAAAAGATTTAACAGATTTTGGATTACACACACACACACACACACATTCTTGTTTGATTTGTATGGTTTATCATTGATTAGGTTTTTTATTCTATGTCTGCATATCTCTCTTTTTTTCTCTCTTTTATTTTCTTTAGATAGATGGCTTGATGAAGAAAAAAAAAGCAAATGTACTGCTTATTCAATGTACCATCTGAAAATAAAACTTTGACACACACACACACACACACACACACACGAGTACTGCTGTCGCTGTGGGAGCAAGAAGAGCATTGCCTGACTGGGGGCAGTTTGCTGTGGTGGGTAGGTAGGTTGGTAGGTACTGAGGTAGGTAGGTAGGTGTGTGACAGACAGATCCACCCCAGTTTAATTTCTTTGTCTGCCCTTTTGTCTCCGTGCTGGCAGTCTGATTCTTGTAGGGTGGTGTGGTGGGGGTGTTGTGTAGTGTGGTGTGGTGTAGTAAGATGTTTTTAAAAATTTTATTCTTTTATTTTGAGGATAATGGAATAAGCACCCGGGTACCGTTTTTTGTCCTCCAGTCCCCGTGTTCATGCAGTTCTGCAAATTTTGTCATCTGTTCCCACCGGCACACAATGGCCTACTCTTCTGAAAAGCAGAACAGGTTTTAACATGTGCGCAAGATGTTCTGTGTGCGTTTGCACACGGGGCCTCGGTTTATAGTCCCATCTGAAAGACTTTTGGGGTGTAGTGTAGTGGGGTGTTGTGTGATGTAGAGGATGCTGTGCATTCTACTTGATCCAGACTGAGCCAGCCACCCCATGCCATCCTGATTCACTGCGGAATCAATGATCTAAAGCTGAAAGATGCGCCCAGTGTTAGCAAATCCCTTTTGGCCAGTGTCATAAACATCACAGGAGATTTCCCCAACACAAAGATGATGATCATCAGTAAAGCTTCTCCACTAGAAGTCAAAAGGAATTTGTTCACTGCTTTGATCTCTTCAGATGTATATGAGAATTCACGAATATCCATGGTACCCCATGACAACTTGAGACCAGCGTGGACTTTATCAGAAAAGACAAACTCCACCCAACTCAGAAAGGAGCCTCTGTCCTCGCCTCAAATATCGGCAGGCACGTTCACAACTTGTTTTGGGAGCTCCCACGAAGACCGATCAGACGACAACGACATGCACTACCTGCACAGAGACAGCCACCTGCTTTCTACCACAGTGGACACCAGGCAGGAAATGTCAACCCATGGCGGAACCGTTACCAACAGTTGTACAATTATTGCTTACTGTCTAGATGTTCCACTATTTCAATCATCAAGTCGACAATATTACGATTATAGTATAATATCCAGCAGTTCCAGAGTTCTTTGGTTGTGAAGCGTCATGTTTGTGTATTATCTGCATAAGCTCATGTTTTTCAAGATAGATATTAGCTTATCTGTGTAACAGAGCAAACCGGTTACATTTGAGGACGCACTCTTTAGTACTCTGGACACTTTTTCCCCCTTCCTCCCTGTGTGTGTTTTGGTATATATTGTTATTGCTATTAGAAGTAGCCCTTTCATTTCTAGAGGTCTAGTCAAGGTGATCTTCCCCTTCCCCCTTTGTAGTATTTTATATACATAGTTCAGTCAGTTTCTCACAGTGAACTTGTTCAATCTGACGGTACTGAAACCTTCAATCAACAAGATCTATATATTTTCGTTAAGGTGTTTTTGTGGAAGACTTGGTGGGGGGTGGAGTTGTTTCTTTACTCATTACTGTTTTGGGTGGGGGGGTTTTTGTTTTAAAAAACCAAACTTCTTGCCGCTTTTCCTTTATCCTACGTATACAATGGTCCTTAAGAAAAAGCAGGCTGTTAAAATCGTGCAGTGGAATGCAAGATCTATTTCCACATAGTTTCCCCCTTGCCGCAAGTGACACCAAACATTTCACTCCTACTTCTCTGGAGTTGTACTACAGGGGGTGGGGGTATTGTACTGCCCAGTGATCACCCATCTTCATAATGTGCATGGATTTGCATGACGAGCGTAGTCGTGTCATCCAAACCATGGGCCATTCCTTGCCTTCTCTTTTCTTCTATCAAAAGACGGGTTGTGTGCTAGATGTTGTGCGTGCCTTTCCTCGCAGGGGCTTGCTTGGTGGGTAGACTCTGCCTTCGGGAAGAGAATGGAGACTGGAGTCAACCCCAGAAAGACTGAAGACGCGAGCCCTTGCATTCAGCAAACTGCTGGGTCCCAGGTCTGATGCTCTTAGTGCAAGAGACTAGGCGACTTGACCATGTTGTCAAGACTCGTGTTTTTCAATCAGGTTTATTTAAAGTAAAACCGAGGGGGGAGAGTGGGATGGCCTAGTTATTCGAAGTCTTGTGGTTTGATTTGCCACCACCAAGGCACCCAGTAAGGGCATTTTCCCCGTAACATTCACTACTGACTCCACTCCCCCTGAAAAGTCTTTTAGATGAGACTATAAACCGAGATCCTGTGTGGGATCACCAAAAACCAAAACCCAACAACCCCAAAACTTTGTCCCTGAAACCCAAATACAGCTACCCTAATGGCGGAGCCCCCCCAAAAAACACCGCTCAGGTCGCATGGAAATTGTGCAAAATCTCACTGTAGCTGAACCTCATAACTCTAGCTGCCAAGAATGACCACCCCCCCCCCCCCCCCCCCCACCCCCAAAAGGAATGAATAGATAAATAAAACTTAAGTTTTAAATTCCCATTTCATTCAATAAAACTTAGTTTTAAATTCCCAATTCGTTTACTTCAAGGTGTGTTGGCAAGATTTTTGGAACTCGGTGACCCCCCCAACACACACACACCACACACACACACACACACATGCACGCGCGCGTGTGTGTCCTTACTTAATCACACCAGTGCAGAGACCTGTAGCAAGAAAGGTGGAGGAGAGGGGGAAGAGCGTTCCAAGTCATAGGGCAGAAAACTCCAGCCACGCACAGGAAAAAGTTATTCTGAACAAGATCTATAGGAGACTTGAAAGAAAGAGGGGGGGGGGGGGGGGGGGGGGGCGAGTAGGCGAAAATTATACAGAGTTCCAAACACATTACGGTACATCTCGGGGGGGGGGGGGGGGGGGGGAGGGCAGCATTACACAGGTAAGCAAGCAGAGTTTCAGTATGAGGGGCATGCAAACTTTGTGGTCTGCTCTGTGTGTGTGTGTGTGTGTCTGCCTAACTCATGTCCTGCCTTGCCTTGCCTTCCACCTCAAGACTCTGGTGTGTGTGTGTCACACCAACTCCACTGCTGGTTTGTCCCTAACCTGTGTCACACACCCGCCGCCACTCCTCTTGAGCATAACCCCCCACCACCACCACCACCATCTCCCTCTCAGTTTGGGTTCCTTGGAGTAAAGCGGGCAGGAATAGAGGTTGTGGAAGGTACCCGCGCTGTTGTTGAGGGGGTATTTGAAAAGAAAGCTTCTTAGTACTTGCTACTACCCAGGGGCCTGAGGTGAACCCCCCCCCCCCCCCCCCCCCCCCCCCCCCCCCCCCCCCCCCCCCCCCCCCCCCCCCCCCCCCCCCCCCCCCCCCCCCAAGTGATTACAGGGTCCATTGGTCTAGAAAAGCGCCTGGGGCGAGCATGTGTAACTGCTACTCCGCTTTTCTTGGTCACTACTGTAAAGCCCCTGGATTCCCCCCCCCCCCCCCCCCCCCCCCCCCCTTCCTTTCTTGGTTTGGGGAGGGGTGGTGGTGGTGGTGAAGTATGGCCCGGAATAGCGGGGTTACGTAGTTTGTGTAGTCATCGCGCTTTTCTGACTGGCTAATCCCAAATCAGGGGATCGGTGGCGTCCCAGAGGGAGAGCCTGTAGGAACAGCGCGGTGTGTTAGTAAGAGTAGAGGTGGAGTGCGCTCTTCTGCCTCCTCGCTTTTGGGGACAAAAAGAACGGAGTGTGTGTATGTATAAAGGGGTGCGCCCCTCTCCCCCAGCAATCTTTGGGTCCCTGGTTGTGTTTAGTGACAGTGTGTTGGTTACCAAGGCGCCGAAGAGTGTGTGTATGTATGTGTGTGTGTGTGCCCGCCCGCGCGCGCGCATGTGTATTCAGACAGGCGACTGACTGGCTACTTCTCTCTCTCTCTCTCTCTCTCTCTCTCTCTCTCTCTCTCTCTCTCTCTCATTCCCCCGCACTAGCACCCTGGAGTTACAGGGTTGTCCCCCTCCATACATACCTGTGCTCCCCTAGTGGAGGACAGACTAGGCCGGACATAACATCTGTCTTGTCTGTCTGTCGGTGTGGCGGCCCCCATGACCACCAACAGTAGCCTAGTCAGCTAGCCTAGCCTAGCCACTCCATGGATTCAGTTTGGCGGTAGGCCTAGTGTGTTGTGTGTGTGTGTGTGCTGGTTAGGTCACCCCCCCCCCCCCCCCCCCTCTCTCTCTCTCTCTCTCCCCTACTTTGCTGTGCAGACCGTTTGGCTGTTAAGGTGCTGGTACAGGTATGGCTGTCCCATCCACGTGTAGAGAGGCTTTTTCGTTTCTGGGATAGTGTGTTGATTTGGGCTCTCTTTTGTTGTTGTTGCTATACTTGTTTGTAAATCTCATAACATGTGAACTTTGTGCCAGGCAGCTGTAGGTATGTTTCAATTAACAGGTGATTTGCTTTTTCAGTGCAACTTGATCAGTGCCACTCATGGACTCCTGACAAAAAAAGTGCTTATTTTAAGTTGAGGTTGATTTGTCAGTGATTTTATATATATATATATATGTATTATATTTTTTTTAATCGACTTCTGGAAATGTAGTTCACTGGGAGAAGTTGAATAGAGTTTTGCATGGACGAATGAAGCCTGAAGCTAAAGATTTAGTTTTGGTTGCTATGGAATTTTATTTTGTGGGCATGCTCTGTGTGAAGTTCATTTCCCGAAAGGTTGGAAGTTTTTGTACTGTAGTGAATATGGTGCGTTTTTTCGGCTTTATTCGTTTTTCGAGCTTTATTCATGAATGAAACTTTTACACTTCAATTGCAAATGCTGTTTAGGTTTCTATTGGTTCCCCATTCTTGCTGACAGTGTGCCGTCTTAAAACCTAGTTTTTGGTGTGTAACAGATTTTGTCAAATTTGCAATTCATGATCGGTTATTGAGGAGGGGGGGGGGGGATGAATGAATGAATAAAAACCAACCCCAAAACCAAATGGGATGTTTAGAGTAGTTAAACAAGGATTACGAGTTTATATGGACAGTGAAGTAGCATTTGGTTGGAGATAAGGGCAGTATAGACAGACATGTATAGATGTGTACATGTCTGTCTACTACACAGGACACAGGCACTACTGTTCACTTCAAGGGTCAGGAATAACCAGCCGTTCATTGACATTCTTCAGCTGTGGGCTGACACGCCAAGTTCCGTTGTACATACAGTATGCATGTCGCTGGTATTGGACTGTATACAGTACACGTATTCCTTCAGTTGCAGGCATAGATCTATCTGTGTTTTCGTGGGTGCCAGCGCTGGGCGCTGTCAAATGACTCCTACTCTGACCCAGGCATTTCTAGGGAGGCCCATCATACTTGAATGTTCCTTTCAGTTCTGGTAGAACTCTTTTAAGTAAAGGCAGTACTTACTGCATGCTGAAAGGTCCTTTCTTTTGTTTGTTGGTTTTCTTGAAAAATGCATAAACTGGATTCTGTCCTCCATGTTTTTAATTTATTCATACTTGTCGGTCATGGTAGGTACAACACTCAGTTGTTGTCATACATAGTCGTAATTCGTTGAATTAAGCTTGGCAGGCCTCCTTACATATATATATATACCAAAAGTTGACAAGAAGACCTTTGTATGAACTTGACTGTAGATCTGTCTTTAGCTATTGTTGTTAGGAGTAGTGATTCTAGTGAATGATTTATCGGTTGCATAATGCAGAAGTTGCAGGTTATTTAAACCTATACGCAAGTTTATCCTTAGTTCCTGTTATCCCAAGTTCAACAAAATGTTGCATGTGCATTTTTTATGTAGGCTTTCGCGTGTGTGTGTGTTGGTGCCGAGAGAGGCTTTCGTTTCTGGGATAGTGTGTTGATTTGGGCTCTCTTTTGTTGTTGTTGCTATACTTGTTTGTAAATCTCATAACATGTGAACTTTGTGCCAGGCAGCTGTAGGTATGTTTCAATTAACAGGTGATTTGCTTTTTCAGTGCAACTTGATCAGTGCCACTCATGGACTCCTGACAAAAAAAGTGCTTATTTTAAGTTGAGGTTGATTTGTCAGTGATTTTATATATATATATATATATATTTTTTTTAATTGACTTATGGAAATGTAGTTCACTGGGAGAAGTTGAATAGAGTTTTGCATGGACGAATAAACCTATACGCAAGTTTATCCTTAGTTCCCGTTGTCCCAAGTTCAACAAAATGTTGCGTGTGCATTTTTTATGTAGGCTTTCGCGTGTGTGTGTGTTGGTGCCGAACCTCCAAGGCCCCCCCCTTCCCCAGCAAAGTATGAATTAGACCCTCGGCATAGCAGACACCTGGCTGGTGAGTGACTGGCCCTAGGTAGAAGCTGAATGGTACTTAACTCTTATGAGCCTCACAAGTATCCATCATACCCTACTTTTATTAACGTTGACTCGGGATAACAAACATGTAAGAAGAAAAATAAAGACAACGTATGTGGCGATCCTTTGCCAACATGTCATGCAGATGTGTCGTCTAGTAAGAGTGGTGTTTACATTTGAAACTGCCAACATGTCATGCAGATGTGTCGTCTAGTAAGAGTGGCGTTTACATTTTAAACGCATCTCCCCATTTCAGCTGATCTTGGCCAAGTCCTTCCATGAACAGGAGGACATTGATAGTGGAGTGTGGGTTCTCTGTATAGTGGGAGACCACAAAGAGTTAACACAGTAGGCTAGGCGAGAGACCTGTGGCAAGTTAGTGCCCCAGCGCTAGACATGCCGCGTAGCTGAGAGCTGATACAACCAAGAGTGCACCACACCACCTTTGTGGCTGCTGCTGCCCATTAGGCCGAAGGAAGAGGCAGCCACATTCTTTGCCCTGAGGGAGAATCCACGTGATTCTGGATTCAGCACAGTCGCAGAAGACTTGATTCCCGTAAGAAAGGCTGTGGAGGTTGGAATTGGACAGGTGCATCAGTTAGCTCAGCAAACGAGGGGGACAGGATGGCCTGGTGGTTAGAGTGATGTATTCGTGATCTGCTGACCCGGGTTCGAATCTCGTTCGAGAGGATTTTTTTCCTCTGGAGTTAACATCGGTGCCGACTCCACTCTCCTCTAAATTCCTTCAGATGACACTATAAACTGAGGCCCCGTGTGTGAATGCACATAGAACATCTTGCACACACGTTAAAACCCACTCCGCTTTTCAGAAGAGTAGGCCATTGTGTGCTGGTGGGAATGGATGACAAAATGTCCAAAACTGCATACACACGGGGACGGGATGTTTTAAAAAAGAAGGAAAAGAAGCACACGAATGTTTATTCCATTATCCTTGAAATAAAAGAAAAAATAAATACTTGGCGTGGAATGTTCAGTGTGAGTAGCGCACCAGCAGGGGAGTGACTTTGCTGCTCATGCTGTTTTGTTCTGAACCTTTTAGCCGCGTCCTTCGTTCATTCGGTCAGTAGAAAAAGTCTTTATAAGGAAAACTTTTTATGTGGTAAGATCTCATGGCGGAACTGTATTCGTCGACCGGTCAGTCGTGCGCAATAATTGCCTGACCTGTACAGGCGAGTGTAAGTCAAAAGGTGATAGACTAGGAGGAGGGGGTATGTATGTGTGACATCACTGTGGGGATCGTTTCTGGCAAGTAAATTAATTCCTTCTTTGTAAGTGAAGTAGTGGTAAAAGGCAGGTCTACGGTGTTGAGAACTGTTTTGTCAGGCACATATCCCGTCTGCTTCGCGTGCTTCCACCTTCTGTGGCAGTTGTGGTATGTAATTGGCATGGTGACTGACTTAGCTGTTCAGACCACGCGCAAACCACACACACACACCATTGTGTGCCAGTGGGAATGGATGACAGAATTTGCAAAACCGCATACACACAGGGACTTGATGTAAAAAAAAATAAAAAATTTAAAGCACATTATTGCTTATTCCAATATCCTTGATATGAAAGAATAGAATAAGAAAAAATAACACACACACATTTGTTATAAAGTATATTGGCATTTTTCATGTATTTATTTGTTGTTATCATTGTTTAGCCCTTTTCTGTATACTGTCTACATTACTTAGGATCAGATCCATTTCACTTCATACATCCATCAAATTAAGTCCTCTCTTTCCATCGTCTAATATGTAAAATCAAAACAACCACATACAGTGATACACACACACCACACTCACACACACACACACCACACACACACACCATACACATACACACACACACACACACACACACACCACACACACACACACACACACTACACACGCACACACACACACACACACAAACCCCACAAAACACACACACACACCACACACACACAAACACCACACAAACACAAACACACACACCACAACACACACACACACACACCACAACACACACACACCACACAACACACACACACACACATAGGCTGTGACTTGACAGCTACATAGGCTAGTATAGCATAGAATCAATCTGTGCAGGGTTTGCCTGCTGTGCCAGACATCAGGGGATGAGAGAGGGAAGGTCAGTGGGAGTAGTGGTGGCCAAGGAAAGAAACATGGGTTGGTGGGCAGTCTGTTTGTTGTGCTGTGGGGGGATTGCTCGGTGACTGGAACTAGGGGTAGTAAGGAAGTAAGTAGGTAGTGGGTTAAGTTATGCTGGGTGACCAACTCCCAGAAGATCAGAAGTGTGTCACCTCAGTGAACTGAACCCTATCAGCTGCAAGGGTGGCCCCCCCCCCCCACCACCATCCTCTTTTCCTTCTCTCCTGTATAGGTTCTTTACCTCCTGTTGTGTCAGTACAAGGGGTTTGCTGGCTGTGACACATCTAGACTGCTGCTTTTGGTTGGGGGGGGGGGGGGATGACAGAATTTACAAAACTGGGGCCTGGGTTTTTTTAACAAAAAGCCCATAAATGCTTATTCCATAATCCTTGAAATAATTTTTTTTTAAAGGTGAAGGAGGGGTTAAAGCTGGCCAACTGTATTTTCAGGTTTTTTGTTGTTGCTGGATAGACTTTTGTAACGTTCAGTGATATGACAAAACTCAACAGCAGTGACACTGTAGCTCTAGGTGAAGATATATATATATATATATATTTTTTTTTTAAGCTAGCTTGTAAGAAGTCTTGTTGACAGTTCAGGCTTGCTGTGTGTGGCATTGCAGGTATGGTTTTCAAAGCAAAGGAATCAAGGTCTGTTGATATTATTACCCTGCAGTTCTTTGTGTGTATGTGTACAAAGGACACATGGATCCAGATATACTGGCTGGTCTTAGGAGACCGTAGGTGTCCTTTCCCATTTCCTTCTGGCTTCACAATACCCTGCCTTAGTTTTCTTGAACACCCATCATGGTTGGTGAGAGAGAATATGTGTGTGTCTGTGATGGGTTACATACCCTCACACACAGGAACACTCTCACACACACTCACAGGCACACACTTGCTCACACACAGGCACACACACACTCTCACTCACACACTGGCTTAGTGTCTTACACACATACAACACACACACACACACACTCACTCACACATTGACTGACTGACTGACTAGGCTAGGGCTACCTGTGAAGGACATAATATGGTTTAGTGGCTAGGCTAAGGGAGTGCATGCATTGTCTGTCCCCATAGGAGGGGGTGGAGGAGAATGATGTGGGGGGGGGGGGGGGGGGGGGGGAGGGTTAGCAAAGAAGCCCTGGTGTGGCGGGAAAGGAGAGAGGGATACATACAGAGTGGCCTGTCAAGCCCTTCACTACTGTTGAGAACAGAACTTGCCTCCAACCCTCCTCCCCCCACCACCAAGTCTGAGTAAGTGACTGACAACACAGGACTGGTCCAGCCAGTATGAGAGGGAGGGGGGGTTAGTGTGTAAAGGGAGGGAGAAGGTGCACACATCCTCCCCAGCCCCTGTCCTGCACAGCTTGGGGGTGGGTGGGTGGTGGTGGTGGGGGGGGGGGGAGGGTTCCTGTGTCAAGGTATTAGTCTTCTTCAGCCTTTCTGGCCTTCTGCCTGCCTTGTTGCAAGCTTGGGGTGAAGCAAAGCCCCCCCCCCCTCCTCTCTCTCTCTCTCCCCCCCCCCCCCCCCCCCCCCCCCCCCCCCCCCCTGTCTGTGTTCAGGGTCAGTTAGAAAAGAACCTAGGGGGTTTTGCAGTTTCAGTCCTGTATTTTGTGAAGTGAAGTGGGTGTGGTGCCTAGCTAGTGTAGGCAGTTTTTACCTGTTATTCCACTCTTTATCTATCACCAATGCAAGTCTTTGCCTGTTGTGTAA
>CM054164.1:10401693-10519193 GCA_028751875.1 Rapana venosa
CACTATTGGGGGGGGGAGTGAACAAGGTATGGACAACAGTGCAAAATGAATGTAAATTTATGAACATGTAAATAAATATAGCTGAGACTTGCTAGGACAGGTGAGGAGAAGAACTTCAGGTCTACAGGAACAGGGTTTCTAGACCACAAGTGTTTTCAGGATCCTCCTCTCCTCCAGTGTTCACAGTGAGCTGTGTCATATACCTAACACATTTCTTCGCTGCATGCACAGCCAACAGAGTTCTTCACCAAGTGTAGAGAGTCCTAGCAGGAACAATGCAGCGCTGACTGACTGAAGGTGTGTACTAAGCCGGCTAAGTATTTTGGTGTCATCTTTTCCACCTGTCATAACTGTCTTGCTCTCTCTCTCTCTCTCTCTCTCTCTCTCTCTCTCTTCTCTCTCTCTCTCTCTCTCTCTCTCTCTGTCTGTCTCTGTCTCTGTGCCTTGGAGAGCAGATACATCTTTCTCAATATCTGTCTGCGGTGCAAGATGAGTGTGTTTGCATGCAGGATCGTAGTTTTTTTTTTTAGTCTTGTAAATGAGTTTCAAGAGTGAAATTCCTTAGAACTTCGCTTCATGGACGCTGTTGTAGAGACAGTAGATTGTGTTTCGACTTCATCCGGCTGGGTCATGAAGTTGTGAGTTCGAATCTTAACTGTGGTACCTCTAATCTGTTGAATTAAGGGTGGGCTTTGTTTTGTTTTGTTTTGACTAAACCATCTGCAGTAACCTTGCGAAGTGCCGACCTGCCAACGTGGTACTTATACACATGCGGAAGCTCCTGTTTGCGTGTTGAAAGTCCTGTAATCCATGTCGGCTTTGGGTGGGTTATGGAAACATGAACATACCCTAGCATGCAGCCTGTGCCTGGAAAGGATGAGCTCCGCCTGAAACATTCAGTGTATGTAGTCAGCAGGCTGGGCAGTTGAGGCAGAAGGAGGAGAGAACCTGCTCGGCTGTTCGTGGTTTAGTTCATGTACATACACTACACAGGTCCTCCCATTACGCAAACTTCAAGCAGTTGTAGTTGGTCTATTGTGAGCTATTCAATGTGTGTTTTGCATTAAATGTCAGCAAGCTATTTTGTTGTTCTGCTTTTTCTGCAGTGAGAACTGTTGTTAGTGTAGTGGTGGCGACAGATACTGGCTCATCTTTGTTGATATTGTGTCTTGTGTTGCTGTTGTTGTATGGTCATCATAATGTAGAAACTATGATCAGTATCTGCGAGTAGAGTTACACCGAGGAGTTGAGTAGTAATGAATTTGACACGTATCTGTTATTATGTAGCTTTGATAGTTTAGGGCATTAAGAGTTCTGTTACAAGCATGATGAGGTCTACAGGTAGAAAAGTGATAGACCAGAGCAGCATTCAAGCATGATGAGGTCTACAGGTAGAAAAGTGATAGACCAGAGCAGCATTTTTTGCTTGCTTTTACATAGTACGCTTGTTAAGTTTCCATTGTCTGGTCATGTTCCTGCTTCCAGTCATGTGTATAGTCAGTGCTTCTCCCTCTCTCTCTCACCACTCACTCTCACTCTCTCTCTCTCTCTCACCACAACACAAACATGCTCTCACACACTCTCTCTCTCTCTCTCGCACACAAACACAAACATGCTCTCACTCTCTCTCTCTCTCTCTCACACCACACACAAACATGCTCTCGCTCTCTCTCTCTCTCTCTCTCACACACACACACACATGCTCACACATGTTCTCTCTCTCTCTCTCTCTCTCTCTCTCTCTCTCTCTCTCCTCACACACACTCACATACACACATGCACTCTCTCTCTCTCTCACACACACACACAGGGATTGATCAAGATTGCTTCAGGCCCCTTGTGTCTCCACAGTAGAGTGGTGTAAGGGGTGTTGGTTTAGTGGCTGTGGGGGGAGGAGGGGGTTGAGAGAAGGTAGTGTAGGTATGTACCCTGATGTCCTAGTCAAACAGTCCCCAGGGTAACCCAGGAATGGGGGAGGCTTTCTTATCAGCCTGCACTTCTTTCTACCTGCCCCCTATCCCCCCCAACACCCACCTACCTACCCACAAGTGGACAGACTTGGCTGACAGGGGACTGTAGTAGTGCCTGTTACTCTTTTGTTGAGCTCTTTATTAGCACCTCACACCTTTTGGCCAGCTTTTCTGTAGGCTACCCA
Organism: Rapana venosa; assembly: GCA_028751875.1. Classification (NCBI taxonomy): domain Eukaryota; kingdom Metazoa; phylum Mollusca; class Gastropoda; order Neogastropoda; family Muricidae; genus Rapana; species Rapana venosa. The sequence continues at coordinate 10,403,849 of CM054164.1, forward strand.
CCTGATGCTTTGTGTGTGTGACACACAATCTTCAGTCTCTTGCTGTACATACATTTTGTACCTGGTGGCGGTGCATTTTCTGGGTGAGAAGATGTGCCTGTGCTTGACTTAGTAAATTCTTTGGGAGCATTTGTTCTCTGGTTCCTTCAGAGAGGGCTCGTCTCACTCACTGCTATTACTTCATGATTGTTGACAGATTGTCTTTGGTTATGTACCCAGTAAACACTATTGGTGGCTCTGTTTGAACAACTGAGAGGGACATTTTCTTAGACAGGTGGGTGTCTGCATTGTTGACATGTTGTCATGGGTTATTAACTGACAATGTTTGAGCTGGGGTTAAAAATTGGCTGGTGTGTAAACTTTGTGTGTGAGCATTTTGGGACGTTTTCTCAGACATAGGCTTACTTGTCGACTCTGCAAGGCATGTTTTCACAGGAATATGTTGGTGGTGCAAGGTCCCTCTGTACATGACTTGCCGCAAACAACAGTTCTGTGGTCTTCGAAATCATGCGACACATTTTCTGTGTACTAGTTACTACTAAGGAGCATTGGTCAGTCTTCTGTGGGCTGTGTGTAACCTTACCTGGCACATCAGCTACCTAAGAACACCGGGTTCATTTACTCATGGTGCAAAGATTGCAACAACAAAAATCCTGGGATTAATTTTGATTAGGGAAAACAATTTTTTTGTTCATACTGATTGAAAAATATTTGAAGTTAACAATGAAGATGATGCGAGTAATCTGCGATACCAGATTGTGGGTAATCTTTATGTGAAAAAGGGTAAGCGGGTGAACAAAAGATTTGAGGAACTCATGCCTGGTTTTGTTGGGTTTGTGAAGGAAAAAAAATTGGTGGGGGGGGTTGTAGCTTAGTTGTGTGACTAAAAGGCCTCATTGTGTGCTCGATGTGTGTGCGTGCGATGTGTGTGCGTGCCTAGCAGGAGTGGGGGGGGGGGGGTGGGGGGGATCGGGTGTTGGCTTCAGTGGTGGGGTGAAGCGAGGCGTAACGAATAGCTCCGGCATTGTCGAGAGCAGGGGGGGGACAAGATATAAAATGGTTTTGTCTGTCTAGTTCCTGTTAATAATTGATGAGTCCCCCGCATGCCATGTCTGTCTTGGTTGGGGTGGGGGCAGCTCTGTGACAGGATGGTGCTTGTTCTGCTAGAACCCTGGGTGGCTTGGGACCCAACGTGTAGGTGGCTGGAGTGTGTCCTGGGTAGGTAGGTGGAGTGTGTCCTGGGTAGGTAGGTGGAGTGTGTCCTGGGTAGGTAGGTGGAGTGTGTCCTGGGTAGGTAGGTGGAGTGTGTGTCCTGGGTAGGTAGGTGGAGTGTGTGTCCTGGGTAGGTAGGTGGCTGGAGTGTGTGTCCTGGGTAGGTAGGTGGCTGGAGTGTGTGTCCTGGGTAGGTAGGTGGAGTGTGTGTCCTGGGTAGGTAGGTGGAGTGTGTGTCCTGGGTAGGTAGGTGGAGTGTGTCCTGGGTAGGTAGGTGGCTGGAGTGTGTGTCCTGGGTAGGTAGGTGGAGTGTGTGTCCTGGGTAGGTAGGTGGCTGGAGTGTGTGTCCTGGGTAGGTAGGTGGAGTGTGTGTCCTGGGTAGGTAGGTGGAGTGTGTGTCCTGGGTAGGTAGGTGGCTGGAGTGTGTGTCCTGGGTAGGTGGGTGGCTGGAGTGTGTGTCCTGGGTAGGTGGGTGGCTGGAGTGTGTGTTCTGGGTAGGTAGGTGGAGTGTGTGTCCTGGGTAGGTAGGTGGCTGCAGTGTGTGTCCTGGGTAGGTAGGTGGCTGCAGTGTGTGTCCCGTGCGTGCGTAGCGGGGAGGGAGTAGCTTTCCCTCGAAGAACCAGCGCCTCTATACAGGCAGGGTCCTCACAGCGACGTGAATGCCAGTGACCATCGTAGCTGTAACGGGAAAAGAAATGTGTCTCTGATTGAGTGGTCCCAGTTCTGCTGCTGCTGTCGTGGTGTTTTAACTGCTGTTTCTTTCTCATACAACTTGTGGTGAATAGTTAGATAATTTTTCTTTCTTTTTTCTTCTCCTCACTCAATTTAATTTTTCCATGCATTATTTGGCTTTACCATTTAAAAGTTTGTTTCATATTTTTGTGTGTAGTATGTATGCCCAATTTTTTAAATGTTCATATGTTTTGTTCATGGGTTAAAAGTCTTGAGTTTCACTGTTCATACATATGTATGCTCGTGTTTTTGGCTCTTGGTTAAAAAAGAAGGAAAAAAAAGCACATGAGTGCTTCCATTATCCTATATATATATATATATATATATATATATATATAAATTGTCATCTGAGCGCTTTGATTTGTTGCTTTACAAGATTCAGCGCTATATAAATTCCATACATTATTATTATTATTATTATTAACATGTTTTTTGAGGGGGGGGGGGGGGAGGTTCTATAAAGGTTGGGTGTTGGTTTTTTCTTCTCCCCCTGTGAAGAAGTAGCAGTAAACGTAATAGTCTGTCACTTGACAGTTGTGGTATTTCTGGTTACGTCCCAAGTCCATAGTTGAATTTACGTGCAGACATTTCCCACACAGTGAATCATATTAGTTACCATTGGGGAAGTGAAAATAGCCTGATTTTAGGATTGTCTCGTCTTTTCTCCGTAAAAGACCCCGCAGTGAAACCCCCGTGTAGTTGGACATACTTGAGCCCTCCCTCCATAGGTTGGTACCAGCGTGATTCTTCCTAAATCAAAACAGTTTGTCACAGGGGCAAATGAAGGCTTTAGAGCAAGGGGAGACAGCTTCATAGCCTGGGTGGACAAAAAGGGGCAGCTGTGTTAATTGTTAGGTTTGATTCGTTAGGTGGCTAATCCCTCGCTACCTGCTATTTAGTGCTAATACTCCAGCTAATCCCCTTAACTGGCTGTGGGCGCTGAATGGCCAGGGTAGGGGCAGACAGTGGGCTTCATTACCAAGGCAGTGTGGCTTTAGTGCCGGTTGTAAAGCACCCCCCCCCCCACCTTCCTCTGCCATTGTTCACAGCAGAACAGGCTGGAGTGGTGGTGGTGGTGGTGGTACCTACTCTGTCCGTCAGACTGACTTGGGTGGCATAGAGGAGACTTGGGTAGGCAGTCTACGAGTTGGTTTCAGTATCATCAGCAGTGTGTGGCATGAAGGGGCTGAAGTATGTAGTAAGTTCCTTTTGTTTATTGTGTGTCAAGACTCTATCATGCGCTCTTTAGTTTTTTTGTCTGTGTGTGTTTAAAAAAGAAGAAGAAAAGTTTGTGTATTGTTCGGTTGAGGGCATCGGGAAAAGTGAGTTTTATTACAAGTTAACGGAATCTTCTGACAACCATTCTAAAGCTAAAACAGCTTTCTTGCTTAAGTGACCAGCGGGTTGATGCAAGGTGAAGGGGTGGAAAGAGCTCAGAGGCAACTGGTGACAATGTAGGGGAGTGGAGTGGAGTGTGTGTCTGTCCAGCTGTCACCGAGTAAGTTCCTGTGACAGAAAGATGACTTGGTTGTTCAGTCCGTTATGCAGATCTGACGTTTGGCAGAAGTGGTATCCCCCTGAAGTGAACCACAGTCAGCTCATCTGCACAGCGCAGCTCTGGCATGGTCTGATGATGAAAAGAACGGGAGAAGAAAATATCAACGTTTTTGTGAAACTTGTTCACGTGTCGGTTATCCATGACTGCACTTTTTTTTACTGGATTGTCCCGTCTTTTTTCCATTAAGCTTCTGAAGATGTGTTAGATTTTAGCAGCATGTGGAAGTTTTAAGTCCGGGGTATTTGTGCTTCTGGAAGGGAAAAAGTGGCAAAGGACCAGGAGTCTAGTGGCGTTGGTTCGTTCAACCCATGAGATGACCATGTATGTATGTATACATCAGTTGTCCGCCAGTACAGTGCTGGATGTGTTCTCTGCTTTGTGAATTTCTACAGCCCCGAATTTCATGCAGAGAAATGTCATGACTTAAAGTGGTATAAAATGAAAAATAGAATACACTGTGCATGGATGGATGATCTTGTGATCCTTGCGGTCAACACGAGTTCAGCCTTTTTCAGTGCCATGAAACACCTAGGGAAAACTGAAATAGTTTATAATCTGTGCTTGACGTTCCTTCTTGCAAACCAAAGCAGAATGATTTCTATTGGGGAGGGAGGCTTTTGTTGTTCTACTGAAAGGTGTTAGTGTTGTATTGCCTGTGCCTATACCCTGCTCCACTGACACGTCTTTGTCCTCAGTGTGTGGAAGCGGGCCTTTTTTTTTTTTTTAACCAAGCAGATTCAGTTTGTAGGTGGCACACTCAGGAACATCACAGATTCAGTACATGTATGTACATGTCACACACCGGAACACTTCACTTCAGGCCATGTGTGGCTTTTACCAACAGATTCAATGTGTATGTGTACATGTATGTAGTGCACTCAGGAACATGACAACCACAGGCCTTGTGTGGCCTTTACCAGTAGATTCAGTATATATTTAGCACACTCAGGAACATTACAGGCTGTGTGTGGCTTTTACCAGTAGATTCAGTATATATGTAGCACACTCAGGAACACTACAGGCTGTGTGTGGCTTTTACCAGTAGATTCAGTATATGTGTAGCACACTGCTACACACTCAGGAACACTACAGGCTGTGTGTGGCTTTTACCAGTAGATTCAGTATATGTGTAGCACGCACAGGAATATTACAGGCCTTGTGTGGCTTTTACCAGTAGATTCAGTATATGTGTAGCACGCACAGGAATATTACAGGCGGTGTGTGGCTTTTACCAACAGATTTGACAGTATATGTGTAGCACGCACAGGAACACTACAGGCCATGTGTTGCTTTTACCAGTAGATTCAGTATATATGTAGCACGCACAGGAACACTACAGGCCATGTGTTGCTTTTACCAGTAGATTCAGTATATATGTAGCACGCACAGGAACACTACAGGCCATGTGTGGCTTTTACCAGTAGATTCAGTATATGTGTAGCACGCACAGGAACACTACAGGCCATGTGTGGCTTTTACCAGTAGATTCAGTATATATGTAGCACGCACAGGAACACTACAGGCCATGTGTTGCTTTTACCAGTAGATTCAGTATATATGTAGCACGCACAGGAACACTACAGGCCATGTGTTGCTTTTACCAGTAGATTCAGTATATGTGTAGCACGCACAGGAACACTACAGGCCATGTGTGGCTTTTACCAGTAGATTCAGTATATATGTAGCACGCACAGGAACACTACAGGCGGTGTGTGGCTTTTACCAGTAGATTCAGTATATGTGTAGCATGCACAGGAACACCACAAGCCATGGTCAGCTAAGCAAAGCATGTCCTCTGCCTGCCATTTCTACAGGAGGATTCACCCCACCCCCGGGACACTGATTTATAAGTCCCCCAAAGGTAGTTCTGAACTTGTTCACTTTTTTCTCTTTGGGGGGGGGGGGGGTACTTTTACTATATGAAATTTTTTTAAGCGAGTGATATTGTAGCGGTTTTGTTAGCTGATGAAATGTGTGCCTGTTGCAGGAAGTCTGCACAGTTCTGGTCCCTAGCAGAACGCCAGACCGTGGAAACGGTTCACCGAAGACAACTGACGGACAGATCACCCGTTCAGCTCGGCTTTGATGTCAGCGGTCAGACACGGCCTCAGTCCTGCAGTAAGGTTGGTGGTGTCTGCCACACATTTCTCGGAATGTTTTGGAAATGTCTTCATTTAGGGGTTGGTTTTTGTTGGTTTGGTTGGGTTTTTAAAAAAAAAAAGCATTTGCTCAGAACTCATAGTGTAGGAGTTGTGCACTTCTGCCCAAAAAGATTTTTTAAAAACTGGATGGGGGGTATGAAAGGAAATTTCTTTGAGAAATTTGGAATGAGCAAGGTATAATGTGAGCGTTTTGTTTTCCTGTCAGCTTAACCATTGGGTCATTTTTTTTGTTTTGAATTGAGATGTCAGCATTATTGTGTGTGAGAACACTTCTGGCATTCATTGACACTGGGTTCTGAAGACTACATAAAGCAGGAGGTAGGGAGATGTGTGCATGGATTCCATGCAGATGGGGAAAGGGGTGCATGTAGTTCGCGCACGGAGATGGGCATGTGAGGAGGAGATGGGTGTCTGTGTGTAGAAGAGGAGACAGGTATGCAGTAGATGATGGCGGAACAGAGATGATGGCGGATACAGGTAGAGAGGGCTACAGAAGAGAAGAGAAGACGGGAGGGGTGCATGAGGTCTTGACGAGAGCAATTCTGGTGATTGGGAGCAGATTGCACTTGTCCCGGCCTTCTGTGCCCAGCCACTGTCAGCGTGAGGACCACACACACACACACACACAACACACACGCACACAACACACACACACTCACACAACACACACACAACACACACACAACACACACAGGCACCAGCGCTCTGCCTGCTCTCTCGTTTCCATGGATGGTCAGGAAGGTTCGTTCTTCTTCTGTGTCCTGCAGTCGAAGGAAGGGCTGGCGTCGTCGTTCTTCTGATGTTGAAAAATGGTGTGGTAGTGTGGAGACAACCGCAAGGACAGTCCAGTAGCTGCTTGGGCTTTGAGACCATGTCTTCCAGCTGTACAGCTTTCAGTTAGAAGCAAAAAGAGCAAACATTGCCCCCCCCCCACCCCCCCCAAAAAAAAAAAAATTGTTGGGCAGTTGTAGCAGTGTACTTTCAGGTTCATTTGAAGGGCACAGTGCACTAATCCAGCATAACTCGGTCAAGGGCCCAGTGCTAAAATCAGACACCCCTTCCTTTTACAATGTTCCTAGTGCTGCGTCAGTTTCTGCTGTATCGTGTCAGGGATGGAATAGACCGCAGCTGAAGTGGGGGAAACTGTACCTTGTTGGGGGGGGGGGGGGGGGGGGGGCAGTCTAAATCTGCCTGCAAGTTGCTTAGGTGGTCGTTAGTTGCTGGGTCTGTTTGGTAGGTATGGCATGGGGAGGGAGCCACATAGTGGGTTCCTAGTGAACAACTAGCGTTGAGTGATGTTTGGAACAACAGGGTTGAGTTTTCAGCATTACCATCTGAGGATTTTCAGTCTCTGCTCTGTTTTTATGTTCCTTCCAGTTGGCATGAGTGTCTCTGATGGTGTATGGTACTAACTCTGCGTGCTGTTTTGAGATCTGGGTGAAATGCGCTCTTGTTATATTTGAAACGGAATCCTTCCAGCAGCTCTGGCTGTTGTGATGATGTTTTTGGTCAGTATGGATCAGCTTCATGATTCAGTGACATTGGCATGTAGTGGCTACATACAGGTCCTGTTGGTTCAGTTGGGTGTTTTACTGTGGTGTTTTAGAATTTGGTGTTCAGTCTTGGTAAGGTAAAAAAGGTAGAGGTGTCCCATAACCTATATTAAGGTCGTAGGGGAGTGAGGCGTCAGAGACCTCGCTTCTCTAGGGCCAGCGTATTGAGGGCGGCGCCCATCTCCTCTCCCTCGCTGCTTTACCTTCCCTGTCCCTAAAGAGAGCAGGTACCCATTTACAGCTGGGGGACTGTACTAAAGCCAAGGCGCGAAAACGGTCACCCATCCAATTGGTAACCACGCTCGACGCTGCTTAACTTGGCTGGGGGAAAGCGAGTGCTCCGACCACTGAGCTACCTCGGTCTTGGTGCGTGTGCTTAACTCTGAATAACGGTTTTCCTGCCTGACGAATTCCTGGTGTTGATGGTTTCCTGAATAACGGTTTTCCTGCCTGACAGTAGATGATGCCGGGTGTTGCCAGTCCTGTTCTGTGTCAAAGAGCGGGGTGGGGTGTGGTGCGGAGAAGGCGGTGTGCGATGAGGTCATGACCTGTGCAATCATTGGTTGGCTCGCTGTCCAATTGCACTCGTCCCGGCCTTACCGCTGGCTGCCACTGCTGCAGAGAGAAGAGACGGGGAAATAGAATAACGATGATGTATGGCCGATTGTTGGAATAACGGCGATGTATGGCCGATTGTTAGAATAACGGCGATGTATGGCTGATTGTTGGAATAACGTTGACGTATGGCCGATTGTTAGAATAACGAGGTATGGCCGATTGTTGGAATAACGTTGACGTATGGCCGATTGTTAGAACAACAGCGATGTATGGCCGATTGTTAACTCTCAGAGGACGGCTGTCCGCTATAGCGGATCGGTGTAAAGCCACGGTTTCGGACGACTCGCCGCTATAGCAGATTTGCTTTTTGCAGATTTTTCATGTGGCGGCTGCATGATACTATGACTCGTGCAGCTAAACATAGCTTCGTGAGCCTGTCCAACGTCGAATGCAGTGCGTTGTCGGGTGATTCCATGTGTTCCGACCTCTTTGTTTGCAGTTGTAGAGAATAGGCGACATGCCCAGCATGTTTGCATATGTGTCGGAAGCGAAATAGAAGGGATCAGATTAGGTCTCCATGACGGCGTTTTACTTAAGTGAGAGCTTCAATTTTTATATATGTACTAACCCAGTATGTTATACATAAGTTCAGAAAATTTCATTTTCTTACTATGTGTTTTGTATTTTTTATGATTTTTTTTACTAACCATTACAAATGGGCCGTCTGTGGGGGAAAGCAAGGGAGAGAATTGGCCGTCCTGAGTGAGTTAAAACAACAGCAATGTGTGGCTGATTATTAGAATAACAGTGATGTGTGGCTGATTGTTGTTAGAATAACAGCGATGTGTGGCTGATTGTTAGAAGAATAACGGCGATGTGTGGCTGATTGTTAGAAGAATAACGGCGATGTGTGGCTGACTATTGTTTGAATAACGGCGATGTGTGGCCGACTATTGTTTGAATAACAGCCATGTGTGGCGGATTGTTGTTAGAATAACGGCGATGTGTGGCTGACTATTGTTAGAATAACAGCGATGTGCAACTGAGTGTTGTTAGAATAACGGCGATGTGTGGCTGACTATTGTTAGAATAACAGCGATGTGCAACTGAGTGTTGTTAGAATAACGGCGATGTGTGGCTGACTATTGTTTGAATAACAGCCATGTGTGGCGGATTGTTGTTAGAATAACGGCGATGTGTGGCGACTTTTGTTAAAATAACAGCCATGTGTGGCGGATTGTTGTTAATCAGAATAACGGCTGATACTGGGTTGGCTTCATGCTCAGAACAGGCTGGCTGGAGGACGGTGGAACACAGCCAGTCTTTACAGGACAAGGGGCTTCCTTGGGTTCTGCATCCATCACCTTGACTGACTTCCAACTGTTGCCCCCTGCACCCACACTGGCTTTTGTAAGGTGGCCTTGGTTTCCATTCTCTTCCACTTCCATATCTGTCCCTGGTGAGTTGCAGGTGTTGGCATGCTAGCTACCTTGAAATTTGGAGACCCTTAACCCTGTCAGTACGGCAAGCCGGTTTTCTGGCTCAGCTTCCTGCTACCCTTCAGTCCTGTCAGGAGGAAAATTCGATTGCGCCAGTTTTCCTCGCAATCAAATTTTCCTTCAATTCCTGGGCTTCTGAGGTGCAGAAGAGTGCCAAACAGGTACCTCGGTAAATCTTACATAGAATTTTGCATTCAAGCATAAAATAGTAAGTGTTATATACCGTTGTGTGCAGAACTGAATGTAGATTTTCTCTCAGACAAGAACTTTGCACTTGTGTGAGTGATGTATGTGACAGGTGTCAACAAATATACAATCAATGACAAATGCACGCAAACCGACGATTGATAAGATATGAGCATGCCAAAAATGAAGTAACTTACAGTTTGATGTCTTCAATATCTCCGTCACTTGCACAGAACACGGTGTCCAGTCACACTGAATGTCACAGTACTCATTGTCACCTCAACTGTTACGTCAGTTTCATTCAAGAAAGCAGCCATGCAATAGAGAAATGTTAATGTCCGTTTTGAATCAGTTATGGAGGTTATCACAACCAAAAACACAAATACTACACTACTTCTTTTTTTCAGGGTTCTACTGCTATACACTTAGGTACATGTTATTTGTCTGCATCCTCTGTCACATGTCACACACAGGTGACATGGGTGTGGAAAATCTTGAAACTGCCTGTGATAAATAAGTAGCAAATTCTCATCGTCTTGTTCATCACCACTATCGCTATCACTGACATGATTTATAGCAGCATTAATCTCTTCTCTTTCCTCTTCATTCAACTCAAACAGGTCAAAATTTTGATAAATTTCATCAGAAAATTGGTCAGCATCTTTTTCCTTCATTTTGCAACAGACAAGTGGCAGAGAAAAACAGTGCGGGTTAAAGATATTCCCTCTACTAAAAACTACGAACCCAGGAAGCTTATAAACATTCTCGTGGGAAAGGAGAAGCAGTGTTTGCCTTAACGGAAACTATTTACCAGAGTCCCGTTGATGGCAGTTAGCCGCATGACTGATCACTATAAACATCCCCTCCTCTGCTACTGTTATCGCCGGAAAACCGGCTGACAGGACTAAAGGGTAGAGAGCAGGGACAGAAATTCAGGACAGGGGAAGTAATTGTCAGCAGATATCCAGAACTGTCAGGGTTAACCTCTCAACTGCTGAGTGCAAGTGCACCTTATATGCCGGGGAATACAATTCTTATGTATCACTTGCTATGTTCATGTCCCTCTTACTGAGAAATTAAATAAGGAATAAACATGAAAGTCTGCCCAGTGACAGTTATATATATATATATCTTAGATTGCTTTGAGACAAGCTCAAATTAGCGTGATATTTCACTATGAAAATATAAAAAAATCAACAACAAAAATACTTTCTCATACACTATTCTCTCATCCAAAAGACTAGCGCCCGGACTACCACTCATGGTCTAATGGATGGGGAAAAAGTTTCGGGTCCAAATGGGATTCAAACCACCGCACACTTCTGACACAAATTTTCGCTTTCTAGACAGGCGCGTTACCTCTAGGCCACCGATCCACTTGAGCCCTGGAAAATGTCCAGGGTGGGGCCGTCAAGTGATTTTAAAAAAACATAACAATGCCATGTCATATGTAGGGTGGGTTTTGGGGGGGGGGGGGGGGGGGTTTATTTCTCTTTTTCCAGGTTGATAGATAGACTTTATGTGAGGGGATTGATGTGTATGGTTTTTTGTTTGGTTTTTAAATATATTTTTTATATATAAATTTTTGTGTGATTTAAAAAAAAAAAAACTTGAGTAAGTCAAGGGCATGAGATGGCTTTCGTGGTTGGTGGGGCAGTCAACGTGAACTGGTCTGGTCCGAAGAGATCGGTGTCGTCAGCACTGGAGCAAGCTTCACCGTGTGTCAGTGACAACCAGCAATCTGGGAAACACACTGGAGGGAGGGAGGGACAAGACCGGAGGAGGGAGGGACAAGACCGGAGGAGGGAGGGACAAGACCGGAGGAGGGAGGGACAAGACCGGAGGAGAGAGGGATGGAGGGACAAGACTGGAGGAGGGAGAGAAGTGGGATCAGGGCGGTTGGTACCAGGGGCAGTGATTTGTGGGGCTGAGTCAAATGCACTGGTCCGGCTGCCTTGTCCGCCTCGCACACATTGGTGGAGGAGGATGATAGTGATGCAGGTCTGTCAGAGTGTCTGGCCTGCCTGCCTTACCTACCTTGCCCTGCCTTACCTACTCTGCCCTGCCTTACCCTACTCTGCCTGCCTTACCTTACCCTGCTTACCCTACTCTGCCTGCCTTGCCCTACCCTACCTTGCCTGCCCACCTTGCCTGCGACCTTGCCTTGCCCTGCCCTGCTACCTACCTTAACCTGCCTACCTTACCCTGCCTTACCTACCTAGGCCTGCCTACCTTACCTGCTTGCCCTGCCTACCTTACCCTGCCCTGCCTTACCCTGCCTGCCCTACCTTACCTGCCCTGCCCTACCTTACCCTGCCCTACTTACCTGCACCTGCTTACCTGCCCTGCCCTACTTGCCTACCTTACCTGCCCTACCTTACCCTGCCCTACCTTACCCTCCTTACCTGCCCTGCCCTACCTTACCCTACCCTGCCCTACCTTGCCCTACCTTACCCTGCCCTACCTTACCCTGCCCTACCTTACCCTGCCTTACCCTGCCCTGCCCTACCTTGCCCTACCTTACCCTGCCCTGCCCTACCCTGCCCTACCTTGCCTTGTGCGATGCTGAAGGAAGACGGACGTGTACACTCCGCTGTGTTGCATGGGGCCTGTGGACTGGTTGATGGCGAGATTCAAACCAACAGCAGAAGAAAAAATGCATTTCTGGTTTGGGGTTTTGCGTTCTGACAGGTTGTGTTGAGCTTCGGGTTTTCTGTGAAAGTGTCAAGTCAAAAACACTTTTAATCATCCCATGAAGGGCAGTTACAATACTGACAGGCAGATTGATCAATACAAATCATAATCTCGAAAGACTGGGGAGAAAAAAGTTCGTTTCATATTGGTTAAAACATTTCCAAATAACTTCAGATAAAAATGTCCCAAACACACTCTAATTGGGAACACAATGTTCGAAAAATCGACTAGAAGGAAAGGAGCGGAGTCTGCAGCTCTGGGGATAAATTTTCAGGAAAAGGAGTTTGGAGTGTGTGAATAATTTTCTGGAAAGGAGTTTGGAGTGTGTGTGAATAATTTTCTGGAAAGGAGTTTGGGGTGTGTGTGAATAATTTTCTGGAAAGGAGTTGGGAGTGTGTGTGGGAATAATTTTCTAGAAAGGAGTTTGGAGTGTGTTTGACCTTGAATTCGTTTCAGGAAAAGTTGGTGTGGTCTGCCTTTGAAGGAATAAACTCCACGAAAGGAGTTTTGCCGGATTTGGCTTTTGATCCACAGTCGCCTGGCTTGGAACATCGGCCTGCTGTCAAACATGGCCGTAGTTGTTTGGGTCGTGACTTGTGCAAATTGTGGAGGTCCAAAAATCAAATTGCACTTGTCCCGGCCGACATTTCTACGATATCGTCAACCACAGCAGGCTGAGGGAGTTTTGTGAGGGTGACGTGTGTGGTGGTGAAGTCCGCAGTATGTTCCTCATTATTGTTGGTTACATCTCCTACAGCTGGTTCTCTTACGGGCGATTTCTCTTGTTGTTACTACTGCAGCAGGTTAATTGTCTGGTTAATACACATTCAGTACATGCTATGAACATGATCACTTCCATTGGTACTCTTTGAACTGCTGCTGTGAGGATAATCACAATTCGTGTCTGCAGTTACTTGCTGCGTGTATAATTGCAACAGAATATTTTTGTGAAAAAAAAGCAAATGTCATGCGCAATGTCCAGTCATTTGGTACAGAATCAAAAGGGGTCCTTTCTTTCGTCATTTGAATAATAATTGAACCCCAAAGTGTTGAATTTGTTGGCTTGGTTTATTTTGAATAATTATTGAGCCCCAAAGTGTTGAATTTGTTGGCTGGTTTAGGTGACAAAAGCCTGTTCTCCACATGTAACACTTGGCTGTAACAAGTTGCTGGTCGGTGGTGAAACGTAACCTGGCTGTGGTTATGTTTTCTGTAACAGGAACTCGTAAAATTTATTTTTAAAAAATTGTTTACCAAAATATTACGCTAAATATCCAAACAGTTTGAAGTATGAACAACTCTTTTTCTTCATCAAACAAGAATGTTGTCAAAATGATTACAGGGTTCATACAAATCTTAAAAGCCGCCCTGATTTTTGAAGAGCCCATTTAAGGCCCCTAAAAATGAGAATCATGAGTGAGAGTTTCTGTTGAAATGTAAACAAATATACAAAATAATACTTATGAGAAATGAAAGCAAGAAGGTGTCCAAAGATCATGGCATCGCCAATAGATTGCCTGTTGTCTGCTAGGCCTAGAGTAAGAGCACTGTAAAAGCTGTCTGAAATTGCCTGTTGTCTGCTAGGCCTAGAGTAAAAGCACTGTAAAAACTGTCTGAAATTGTCACAGCGTACCCTATTCGTGTCATGCCGCCTATTGTGCCAAGGGGGGTAATTAAATAATAATAATGTATGGAATTTATATAGCGCTGAATCTTGTAGAGCAACAAATCAAAGTGCTCAGATGACTTGTTTAAAAATTTTTTTATGCGTGTGTATGCAGTTTTTAAAATTTTGTCATCTGTTCCCACCGGCACATAATGGCCTACTCTTTTGAAAAGCGGAACAGGATTTAACGTGTGCGCAAGATGTTCGCACATGGGGCCTCGGTTTATAGTCTCATCCGAAGGATTTACCTCCATTGGAAGCGCGCGATCGCTTTGATTTCGCCTTTTTTTTCTTTTTCACATGCAGGACTACCTACCCCGTACAGTATGTCCATAATTTGTTTGGAAAATAATGTTAAAGTACGGAACTGCGATCACGAGTCGAAAAAATAACAGATTTCTCTTTTCTGCGCTACAGTCCTTCTCTACGAGATTTTTCAATTTTAGCACAGCTGCGCTGTGAATAGCTATTGTTTCTCCTGTGTGAATGCCCAGTTTATAAAATGGCTGTCAGTGATACAGTCACGTTTGAGAATGGGGAAACAATAAAACCTGTAGCCAAATGTATTCCGTATTTGAGGAGATTTCCTGCAAAACTTATACAGAAACGAATCCAGTTCATAAGGCAAGTCAGAAATGCCAGCACTCTGCATAGTTTTCACCGCTCCATGTGGTCGGTTCAGTTTGACTGAAATTCTCAGCTTATTGGCAGACTTGATCCAAAGATACTACTTTTAAAAAAAAAAATTATTACGAGAGAGGGGGAAGGCATCCTTTTCAAGCCAGTGTTAGGCCTACCACTCGGTCTGCATTGACGATACGGGACTTGTTCATGTATTCATAGTGAAGAGAACGTGCATCCAGCACTTGTGCGTGCGTGCACATGTGTGTGTGTGTGATTGCCTGTATGTACACATGTGTGAGATTGAAAGAAAGGAGCAGAATTTGGAAGAGGTGCTGTGACTGTGAGAGGGTATTGTGATAAGTTCTAGTACCGGGTAACCACCTGCATCTGTAATAAGGGAAGGTGACTTAGCTGACATCCGATGAAGCTTGAGAGATAGTGTCTTAACCCTAGTGGCGGTAAAGGCAGGTCTAAGCTGTGTGGCGGGTCCGGGATGATGTAGGTGATCGTAACTGAAAGCTTACTTTCGCTTTCAAAGGTCAGCCAATGAATGTTAAGGCCATTGTAGGCCCGCAGAAAGGGGTGAAGGTCGTTTGACACACACACAAGCAACAAAGAATCTGATTGGTTAAGAGTGTATTTTTTATTATTTTTCGGACCAGCCGAGATCGTCTTCAACAAAAATGGCGGTCAGAGTTTGCACCAGAATTTCTTCAAGCGTTTTTCGAGCTTTTTTACAATATTGACAGCGAGGAGGAGTTTAAGAGGCTGTATTTGGTTGAAATAAACAATGAGGGAGACGATGAGGTAAGGATTGTGGAATATTTTTGAAAAACTTGGTAAAAATCGATCGCGATCGAACTGAATCGAGCGGTGCTAGTTTTGCTGGATGGACTTCTTCGCTACTTGGCGATTTCGACGTCACAGATTGTTTTACTTTATTTTGACACATCGAGGCTTCGAAATAATTGTTGTTGGGTCAAATCGCTATGCTGCTGAGTACTTTGCATCACATGAAATCAAGTGATCTTTGTATTTTCGTCATAGAAAGCCACCACTTCGCACATTCCACCATGACGGTCGCGATGGCGTCGATCCTTTCGCTGAACTTTTCCGAGTATTTGGTGACCGATAAAGCGATACAAACTCCTTATTTTTTCAAAACTCATGTCAAGAAATAGTGTTTACCAAATCATGACATTTATGCACCGCAAGAACTTTGCTTATTGTGTTAAAATCGATCCGGGGCCCTGACGGTGGAACAGTGATCGGTAGTGCCCACACGATTTTTTTTTATTGAATTTTTTTACATAATCATAAACACTACACACTATTATAAAATTACACTCATTTAAAAGCATATTATCTGTTCTTTCCAGTGATTTATAGATAACACATTTAATTCAGTTTTATATATCAATATCAAGGGTTGTTTGAGCCCACCCTGCTCCAAAACAATGCTAACCAATGTTAATTCAGCCAATAGAAGTGAGGCTTGTTGCTGTCTATTCAGCGCTACTAGGGTTAAGTTCACTTTGCTTGCTGTTTGTGAAAAACATCTTAAAATCAGAGACAGTTATTTCAGTTTTCACTTTGCTTGGTGGAGACTTTCATCACACCATGACTTGGAAGTGTTACTGTTTGAGGAGTTTAATTCATTGTGGTATCGATAATTGAAAGACATTCTATTCTAGAACTTAACTTGAATTTGTGTCAATAATCAATATCCAACATGCAGTTTTAGACAATGAGACTTTGCTTACATGAGTTTGAGATTAGTTTAATTATTAAAGTAAACGTGTACACAGGTTGATAAAATATACATTGATACCCCGTGGCTAGGCCCTAAATTTGGAAATAATGGCCCCTAAAAAGGCCCTAAATTTTTTCAAAGTCTGTATGAACCCTGTCTAAGGATGGCTCAGCACAAAGTGTAATGTCTAAGGATGGCTCGGCACAAAGTGTAATGTCTATCTAAGGATGGCTCAGCACAAAGTGTAATGTCTATCTAAGGATGGCTCAGCACAAAGTGTATGGTCTAAGGATGGCTCGGCACAAAGTGTATGGTCTATCTAAGGATGGCTCAGCACAAAGTGTATGGTCTATCTAAGGATGGCTCAGCACAAAGTGTAATGTCTATCTAAGGATGGCTCGGCACAAAGTGTATGGTCTATCTAAGGATGGCTCGGCACAAAGTGTAATGTCTATCTAAGGATGGCTCAGCACAAAGTGTAATGTCTATCTAAGGATGGCTCAGCACAAAGTGTAATGTCTATCTAAGGATGGCTCGGCACAAAGTGTAATGTCTATCTAAGGATGGCTCGGCACAAAGTGTAATGTCTATCTAAGGATGGCTCGGCACAAAGTGTATGATCTATCTAAGGATGGCTCAGCACAAAGTGTAATGTCTATCTAAGGATGGCTCAGCACAAAGTGTAATGTCTAAGGATGTCTCAGCACAAAGTGTATGGTCTATCTAAGGATGGCTCGGCACAAAGTGTATGGTCTATCTAAGGATGGCTCGGCACAAAGTGTATGGTCTATCCACACCTATAGTGGGGGAAGGCTGCCACTGAAGACTGGGTGAATGATTTTCATTTTGAAAATGACTTGTACTATAGAGAGAGGAGGGGGTTAGTTTCTGATACCAATGACAGCTTTTTGTGGTTGGTGTGGCCGATTGTGTAAACGATGTGACCTGAGACGCTCCTCCATCACATAGTCGCATAGCACCTGAGGTCAGTTGTTTATGCGTTATTAATCGGCGATAGATGGGCTGTTCAACACAGAAAACAGATTGTAAATTGGACAATTCTATGAAAAGTTATTACAAATTGAAATGGTAAGACTGCAGGAAGTGATGGCAAAATGAGAAACGGACAAGTTTTGCATTGTAATAGGTGGTCAGAATGAGGGCCTGGGTCGTCTTGTTAAATACGTTTTTAAAGCAACAGGAAACAGAACTGCGCCTTGATGCTTCAGTACAAGGTAGAAGAATGGCTATAGTTTTATAATCAAGACAAATCTGAAAATCGACAACAACCTGACCCCCCCCCCCCCTGCCTAAAATGGCTCCTAGCGGAAAAGTGGGTCAGGTGCAAAGTGACTCGTCATTTTGGGGTGACTGGAAGCAGAGGCAGTGTAGTTCTGTCAGCGTGCAGTTCTTGTCCTGTACGCTTTTGAAGTGTTGTGCTCATTGGCTTCCATTTGGGATTTCTTTTTCTTTTCTTTTTTAAATGGATTATTACTCGTTTGTTTCCTGTCGTATTTCTGGTAAATTTTAGGTTTTGTTGGTGGGGGGGGGGGGGGGGTGTGTTCATAGGCTTTCATCATGATTTCGTTTTGGTTTTTATTTTTCATGGATCATTACTCATTATTTATTCATTTCCTGTCATATTTCTGGTAAATTTTTTGGGTGGGGGGAGGTTGGTGTTTTTCTTCTGTTCTGTCATGCATGGGGGCTTTTTTTTTGTTTTTCACCCTTTGTGAAATTGGAATTTCTGTGTACTAAAATTAACATGCATGCCGTTTGTGTACCCGCATGTCCCGTTTTTTGTCCAACACATTTTTCATGCTTGGCTTATGGAATAGATGTCAAATGTGGGGGGTGGGGGTATTTTTGCTTGTTGGCTTTTTTTGTTTTCCATTTCTGAAGAGGGTCAAGAAAGAAGAAGAGAGCGATCTGAAAAACTTAGGCACATTTTCTGACCAAATCCAACTTTTTTTCCTGTTGTCTTCAATTTTACGTCTGTTCACTTTCAGTGATATTAGATGAAAAAGGAAAAACAAATGCATGGAAGTTGAGGTGGTGGTAGATGTCCTACTGAAATGTGTACAAGGGAAACATAGTTTACATCGGCAAAAAAGAAACTTCACAAAGCAAGAAGAACCGGTTAAAAACAAAACCACGATTAAACTTAATGAGGTTATAACAAATGTCCTATAGAACTGTGCCAGAGACCTTTTGCAATATTAAATACCAAATTCATGTTATTGAATATGCTGCTGAGGGCGTTTTCAGAAAACTGGGGTAAAAAAAAGCTTTTGTGCGCCTGCATTCAAATATTATATGAGTATTAGTGATATTCTCACCACACAGACATTTACCGTTTCTGCTGAATTTGGTAATGAATGCATTTTCTTTTTCTATTCTCTCTGAAGTGTAAAATGGTCAAACTCGATCATTGCCAAAGCCAAATTAACTTTTGTTGCTGCTGCTGCTGCTGTTCCTTGGCTGGAGCTCAGAGATTAACCATTGGCGAGTTGGTTTTTTCATCTGCGACCATCCCCTCACCAGAAAAAAGGATTTAGGTACCTGCTGCATTCAGACTGGGGAAGGGGGTTGACATTTGTCTCATTGATTCACAAGACCCATGGAACATTCCTTTGGTTGTGTGAAATCATCTACCGTTTTTTTTCCCCTTGTGGATCAGGGTATTGATACTAAATGCCTTGCACGTACTTCGATTTTTCGTTCTTATATTTAGAGACGTGGTTTGGAGGTTGTCAATAAAATAATAAAGTTGCATACATGGAAAAAGCTGTTGGTGACATGTGAAAGCAAACTCGACAAACTTTTGAATCTATCATGCGTGATTGCATTGTTTTTATTTGTGTCGGTACATTGATTTTATTTTAAAATATGGCTAAAATTGCACAATACTGCAGAATGGGCATGGGTTTTTTGTGTGTGAGGTTTTTGTTTGGGTTTTTTAAAAATAAATTGCTTTATCACCTAAAGCTTCAAGTATGATCTATGGTGACATTTTGCACATGTGACCATTTTTGTCCCCCCCCCCCCCTTCGCAAAATCATAAGCGGACGGGATAGCTCAGTGGTCAGAGCACTCGCTTTTCCAAGCCAAGGTTAAGCAGCATTGAGCGTGGTTACCACTTGGATGGGTGACCGTTTGCTGCGCCTTGGCTTCAGTACAGTCCTCCAGTTCACCCAGCTGTAAATGGGTACTTGTCTTCTTTTAGTGTCAGGGAAGGTAAAGCAGCGAGGGAGAGGAGATGGGCGCCACTGCCCTCAATATGCTGGCCCTAGAGAAGTTGAGGTCTCTGACGCCTCGCTCCCCTATGACCACTTAGGTTATGGGAGGGGACACCTTTACCTTTTTACACCATCATAAAAGTGGCCACACTGCAGCTTGGGGGATGCCTGACAATGATAAGACTGCAATTGACGGGAGTCTGTGGCTGCAGAGACTGGTGGAGCCTACACCTGGGGACAAAGAAGGAAGGTGGCAGGATGGTTAAGACGTTTGCCTGCCAACAAGTAAACCGTGAGGTTCTGGGTTCGATTCCCAGCCTTGCCCTTTCTTCCCAGTTTGACCCAAAAATCGAACTACATGTCAAAGTCCTTCGGATGAGACTATAAACTGAGGCCCCGTGTGCGAACACATGCAGAACATCTTGCGCACAAGTTAAATCCTGTCCACTTTTTGAAAGAGTAGGCCATTGTACGCCGGTGGGAACAGATTACAAAATTTACAAAAACGCATACACACGGGGACTGGATGTAAAAAGGCACATAATTGCTTATTCCATTATCCTCGATAAAAAAAAAAAAATTCAACACAAAAAAAAATCAGTCGCTGAGCCTAGATACTGCTGGGAAAGTCTTCCCCGGTCCACACTGGCACTACTGCTCACTTTGCCTCGCGCGAAAAATCTTTCTTTCCATTTGTTCTCTCTCATTCCTTGGCTAGAGCTCCAAGGTTCACCAATGGCGAGATTTGGCGTATGCGACTGGTTTTTGCCCCCCATGAAGGTAGCCACATTCCGACTTCTGGGATGATGTCTGAACACGCCAGTGCACGAGCTTTTTGTGTTTTTCTTTTTAAATTCAGTCATCCATTCGCTCTGGCACACAGCGGCCTGCTGTCTCAAAAGTAGAAGGCAGAACGGTGTCAACATGTTCGCAAAATGGCTGCGTGCGTTATTTTGCACACGGGCCTTGGTTAACAGTCTCATCTGAAGGGCTTCTAGGAGAGTGGAGTCTGCACTGATGTTAACTCCAGGGGAAAAAAATCCCCTTGAACGGGAATCGAACCCTGGTCGTCAGATGGCGAGCGCAATGCTCTTAGCACCAGGCTGTCCCGTCCCCCATACTTCAAAAAAAAAAAAAAAAGATTTATAAATAAATTCCACATTTGTAGGACAGTAGTTCACTGCAGGCATGTCCATGCACACGTGTGCAGACACTGTTCAGAAGAGTAGGCGATTGTGTGCCAGTGGGAACGGATGACAAAATTGACAAAAGTGCATACACACAGGGACTGTATGTAAAAAAAAACCCACATGAGTGCTTATTCCATTATCTTCGAAATAGAAGAATAAATATATTTAAAAAAACACAAAGATAGACACACACACACACTAATAATTATGCATGTACACACTTGCATACACACAGACATGTACACACTGTCATACAGACAAGTACACATTTGCACATGTATGCACACTGTCATACACATATTGCCACAGACACGTGTATACACTTGCACACACAGACACATGCACAATGTGATGTACACACTTGCAGACACATGCGATGTACACACTTGCAGACACATGTGATGTACACACCTGTGATGTACACCCAGACACATGCACACATGTGATTTACACACATGCACACACGTGATGTACCACACTTGCACACACATGCACACACACACACATCCTTTCTCTGAACCACACAAAAGCTGCTGGTCTTCCTTGGAATGCATGTTATACATAATGAAATATATTCTTTAAAATAACAAAAACCATGTTCCGTCTTTTTCTTCTCAGCATTGTTCAAGATATCACAAACAAGAAGCATACCAGCCCATCCACACTCAGCCATTCAGTATGGAAAACTAATAATAATAATCACATCAACAGCCAACCACCACTCCTGTAAAAAAAAAAAAATTCATATGTAACTCCCGTTGACAACTAACAACGTTGCTTCCCTGGGAATGTTATCAATATCAGATAATACAAACAACAATGCTGAATGTGTTGATTGAAACCGACTGACTGACTGACTGAGATAATGAAAGGACACCTACCTACCAACAGTTGTAAATAGCCGTCGAAAACATCAGTGTAAAGTTATACATTTTGATTTTCACCATAACCCCCACGGTGTACATTTCAGCTTTGGCCAGTTTCCTGCACTGCATAAACGAATCATGTCAGGCAACGGTTCTTGAAAAGACACCAAAAAAAACCCCACCACCACCAACACAACCCTCCACCAATCTACTTTTATCAGTTCAATGTCAATACAAAAGATATATTCTACTTTATTTTTGTTGTTGTACGCTTCGTTTTCATATGTACATGCGGGGAAAAGACACAGACACCGATGTAAATAATATATGACGCTGCTCCCGAAAATCACGGACAAGTCGCCAGCTGTAGTTTCGTGCTGTGTGCTGTTAAAGTGAACACCGCTAAAAGCCGCGGTCACTGATCACCTGGATACTCCAATGTGTGTGTGTATCTCAAAAAGCGATACAGATAATAACTGAAATCTGGTTTTCTTTGTGTGTGTCTTGTTCAGAATGATCTCTTCTTTTTAGATGACACTTCAATCTCATTTTCTGAATTTTCTTTTTTACCCTTATCCATGATTTCTGCGCGCAGTGTCACAAATGGTCCGTGATGTTGCTACCAGCTTCGTTTCTCGGTTGTCAAGGAGTTTACAACATGGTATATACGCATACATGCATATATATGTATATATACATGTGTATATATATAGTTATATATATATATGCATGTATACATATAACTACCTACTAGTTTTCCGTTAAACTTACACACACACACACTTACAAAAGAAGCTGATACAATCAAGTAAACTACTTGTAAAAAGTCGTCCTTTTTTTTAAAAGAAAAAACCCCAAAAGTTACTATTGCAAAAGTGGGAAATATAGTATAGCAAAGTTTATAAATGCACCAACTTCTTTTTGATAAACAGATTTGGAGACATTTTTCACACAGATGTAGACGCCTGTTCCATTATTCTAAAAAATAAAATTAAAAAGA
Source organism: Rapana venosa (assembly GCA_028751875.1). NCBI lineage: Eukaryota > Metazoa > Mollusca > Gastropoda > Neogastropoda > Muricidae > Rapana > Rapana venosa. The sequence continues at coordinate 10,426,341 of CM054164.1, forward strand.
TAAACAAAATAAAATCAATACGGGTGATGGGTGTTTCTGTTACACTGTTCAGAATGATTTATGAGAGGAAGGGGGGGAACATGTACTGCACATTCACCCACCTTGAGCATTTTTTCCCCCACTGTAGGTGCATAATATTCTGTGTTCATGTAAATAATGTTCCGTGTCCATGTAAATAGTGTTATGTGTAAATAATGTTCTGTGTTCATGTAAATAGTGTTATGTGTAAACAATGTTCTGTGTTCATGTAAATAATGTTCTGTGTTCATGTAAATAATGTTCCATGTTCATGTAAACAATGTTCTGTGTAAATAAATAATGTTCCATGTCCATATAAATAGTGTTATGTGTAAATAATGTTCCATGTTCATGTAAATAATGTTCTGTGTAAATAATGTTCTGTGTTCATGTAGATAATGTTCCGTGTCCATATAAATAGTGTTATGTGTACATAATGTTCCATGTTCATGTAAATATTCTGTGTTCATTGTAAATGATGTTCAATGTACATTGTAAATGATGTTCAGTGTTCATGTAAATAATGTTATGTGTTCATGTAGATAATATTCTGTGTTCATTGTAAATAATGTTCAGTGTTCATGTAATAATGTTCAGTGTACATTGTAAATAATGTTCTCTCTCTCTCTCCCTCCCTGTGCCTGTGGGTAGCAGTGAAACACTGAATGCTACAATGCAGTATGTTCTCTTTCCCACAATCCGACAAAAATCATGCGACAGCAAGACATGGGTTTTTATTAAACAACACACACACACACACACGCAAACCCCAGAACCTGTGCAGTCATCTTAACTTCAACCTAGATTCAGCTATTGTACAAATTTTGGTCCCTGAAGAATTGAATCCGAAAGAAAAAAAAGAATACAATGCATAATACAGAAAGGAACCCCCCCAAAAATGAGTAAGGAACCCCCCCCAAAATGAGTACGTACACACTAATATAATTTTTTTTTGGGGGGGGGGGGGGGGGGGGGGGATGTGCACGGCTGTCACCCCCCTCCGCTACTCTCAGCTGCTACCCATTCCATCCCAGCCCAGCTGGTGCTGAGTACAGCAGAAACTGACCACACTTGAACTTGGTAAAAGGAAGGGGCACACTAAATATAGCACTGGACCCTCCAGTTACACTGAATTTGTGCGCTGGTTGTTGTGTTTTTTTGGGGGGGGGTGTTTCCTATAATATATAGGACTACTCCTTTAATAGTTGGACAAACCTGATGTTCAACAAACGATTGACAAACCTGACATTCAACAAATGATTCACACACAAAAATAATCAATTGCTTTTTTATTTTCTACCACCCCCCTTTCCCCCCCAAAAAAAGAAAACCAAACCCCTACCAGTACTACTACATAGACTCTTGTCATTCTGTGTTGTCAAAAACTCTTTAAAATTGCAGTTTGTTGCCTTTAGATATATATATTATATATATATATATACATACACACACACACACACCCATTCTTAATGGTAAGGTGTTAGGGGGGTACTGTAAGCATGTCTGGACACAAATAATAATGTACGGTATCTATATAGCGCCGAGTCTCGTAAAGCAAACAAATCGAAGCGCAATTTTCCCTTGTGGAGCAAGCAATAGTTCCGAGATACATCGTCACCAACCAAACCATGGACTCGCTTTGCTGTGTACACACACCCACGAACTGACGGAAGGTGGCAGGATGGTTAAGACGTTCGCCTGCCAACAAGTAAACCGTGAGGTTCTGGGTTCGATTCCCAGCCTCGCCCTTTCTTCCCAGTTTGACAAAAAAATCGAACTGAATGTCAAAGTCCTTCGGATGAGACTATAAACCGAGGCACCGTGTGCGAACGCACGCAGAACATTTTCCGCACACGTTAAATCCTGTTCCGCTTTTCGGAAGAGTAAGCCATTGTGTGCCGGTGGAAACAGATGACAAAATTGACAAAACCGCATACACACAGGGACTGGATGTAAAAAAGCACATGAGTGCTTATTCCATTATCCTCGATATAAAATAATAATAATAAATAATAACGAGCAGCACAAACCAACTGTTCATCTGCTGCCTGCACGGACAAAACACCATGGCAGTTGCCTGATAGCTACGCATTAATAATAATATAACAAGACACTGCAAATCTAACTGTAGTATAGACACACACACACACAGAAACAAAAGTGCGCTGCTAAGAATTCGCCAATAAGACAGGACATACCTGGCATTTTGTCTATCCTACCTGGGGGCCACAGTATCCAAAGTAGTGACTTCAACAAAAGTATACAAACAAAACAGGAGCATTACGTCTAGAGAGAAAAAAAACCACAATAACAAAAGTATACAAACAAAACAGGAGCATTACGTCTAGAGAGAAAAAAAACCCACAATAACAAAAGTATACAAACAAAACAGGAGCATTACGTCTAGAGAAAAAAAACCCACAATAACAAAAGTATACAAACAAAACAGGAGCATTATGTCTAGAGAAAAGAAAAACACAATCTGAAAGACAAACCAGCCCACTGTGCTTGAAGATACAACAGTAAGGGAGTAAAGGTAAAGGAGTCCCATAACCTATAAGGTCGTAGGGGAGCGAGCCGGCTCGTCAGAGACCTCACTTCTCTAGGGCCAGCATATTGAGGGCGGCGTCCATCTCCTCTCCCTCGCTGCTTTACCTTCCCTGACCCTAAAGAGGGCAGGTACCCATTTACAGCTGGGGGAACTGTACTGAAGCCAAGGCGCGCAAACGGTCACCCATCCAACTGGTAACCACGCTCGACGCTGCTTAACTTGGCTGGGGGAAAGCGAGTGCTCCGACCACTGAGCTATCCCGTCCCCTTTTCACAGTTTTCAGTAAACGATATTCTAAAAAAAAAAAAAAATTTTAAAACAGTGCAACAGTGGGAATTTTTTTTTTTTTTCTAAAATCTCAACCCTTTTCACAGTTTTCAGTAAATGATATTTAAAAAAAAAAAAATTCTTTTTTTAAACCCAAAAGTATCACGTTAATCAATATCTAAAACTCTACACACCCCCCCCTACCCCACCCCACCCCACCCCCTTGCCCTTGGTAAAAAGGCCAACAACAAAAACAAACTAATAAAAAAAAAAATTTGAAACTGCTAGAAATATCCATTAAACGACAACAAAATGTTTTTAATTAAGTTCTAGCTGCAGCAGAAATTTTCGACCACACACGAAATTTTTTTTTTTTTTTTTAAATTCAGACAAGGCCACGTTGTCAGATATTGTGCAGAGAAAAGAAGAAGATAAAAAAACAAAAAAACCCAGACCGACATCAACGAGACAACTTCGCAAGAGGCAAGGGAAGCAACTGAGAAAAACAAAATGAAATGATGAATATGTATGATTATTATAATTATACCCTGTCGTTTGCCTCCAGTTGGCTGCTTATGTAACGGAAAGTGACACAGAAAGTTCTCCAAATACACGTATGTTGTATCAAGTGTGTATGCACGAGTGCTGTGTCCTGTTTTTGTCCAGAATATTGCTAAGGAGCAACTGACTGACTTGTTGCAGAGTAGGCCAATGGGTCATCCTATCAGCGTCAATGGGTCATCCCATCAGCGTCAATGGGTCATGCTATCAGCGTCAATGGGTCATCCCATCAGCGTCAATGGGTCATCCCATCACGTCAATGGGTCATCCCATCACGTCAATGGGTCATCCCATCAGCGTCAATGGGTCATCCATCAGCGTCAATGGGTCATCCCATCAGCGTCAATGGTCATCCCATCAGCGTCAATGGGTCACCCATCAGCGTCAATGGGTCATCCCATCAGCGTCAATGGGTCATCCCATCAGCGTCAATGGGTCATCCCATCAGCGTCAATGGGTCATCCCATCAGCGTCAATGGGTCATCCCATCAGCGTCAATGGGTCATCCCATCAGCGTCAATGGGTCATCCCATCAGCGTCAATGGGTCATCCCATCAGCGTCAATGGGTCATGCTATCAGCGTCAATGGGTCATCCCATCAGCGTCAATGGGTCATCCCATCAGCGTCCAGCTCCAGACAACACCTATTTATTTATTTTTTTGTTTCTCTTTCATTCCTCAGCTACAACAACAGCTCGGAGGGTCACCACTGGCCGCGCGATTTTGCGTATGCGACTGTTTTTACCCACCATTAAACTAGCCGCGATCTGTCTTCGGGGGATTACTGTGTAAAGACAACTCAGGTGTGCATGCGTTTTTAAACACACCCCCCCCCCCCCCCCCCCCCCCCACAAAAAAAATGTCATCGTCGGTTTCTACTTGCATGAAACGGCCTACTCTTCCCAAAAGCAGAGCCAGTTTTACCAGCGGAGCACAGGACCTCAGTTTAACGTCTCGTCTACAGGACCCTGAGGGGGGAGGAAAGGTGCTGACCACGACGTTGACGTTGCAGGAGAAAAGTGACCCCTGAACAGGCCGGGGCTCGAACCCGGGCCCCTAGGATCAGCAGCCAGCGCGGCAACGCTCTAACCACTTGGGCCATCCTCCTGCCCCCTCAGGCAAGATTTGAACCTGGGACTTGGGTGGGTGTCGTCTGGACTTGGCGCGAGCGAGCGTGCGTCATGTCAGTTAGGCTGTTCCGCACCTCCGGGATAGCCTAGTGGTTAGAACATTGCGCTCGCAATCTGACGACCCGGGTTCGATTCCCGTTCAAGGGGATATTTTCCCCCTGGAGTTAACATCAGTGCTGACTCCACTCTCCCCCAAAAGTCCTTCGGATGAGACTATAAACCGAGGTCCCATGTGCAATCGCACGCAGAACATCTTGCACACGTTAAATCCAGTTCCGCTTTTCGGAAGAGTAGGCCATTGTGTGCCGGTGGGAACAGATGACAAAACTGACAAAACCGCATACACACAGGGACTAGATGTAAAAAAGCACCTAAGTGCTTATTCCATCATTCTCGATATAAAAGAAAAAGTCATACAGCTCTGCCTCGATGTTTGGAGATTAAAAAAGGTAAAGGTGTCCCATAACCTATAAGGTCGTAGGCGAGCGAGATGTCAAGACACCTCACTTCTCCAGGTGGCGCCCATCTCCTCTCCCTCGCTGCTTTACCTTCCCTGATCCTAAAGAGGGCAGGTACCCACTTACAGCTGGGTGAACTGGGGGGACTGTACTGAAGCCAAGGCGCGCAAACGGTCAGCCATCCAAGTGGTAACCACGCTTGTTGCTGTTAAACCTTGGCTGGGGGAAAGCGAGTGCTCCGACCACTGAGCTATCCCGTCCCCTTAGATGTTTGGAGTTACAAGCGATACAAAACGAATCGAAACCAGTGTTCACGTACGAATGCTCTATTGCACACCTGTCCTATAACCTCTTCACAATTTTCTCCAGCCCTGGTGTGGTTTGAATTTCATGAGTAACCATTTACCACATAGTACACATATCATACACATATCACACACAGTGTTTGGCCTCACAAAACCTGTAAACTACCCACAAAAATGACAAAAAAATACATGTAAAATGTACCCAAAAGCAAACTCTAAACACCCAGAGGTGCTTTCAACATTTTTTTTTTTTTTAAAGCATAACATTTCCATTTTGACACTCAGATTAAAAATGCAATTTTTTAAACAAAAATTATCAAAACAATGGTAAGGTAGGCCTGCTCATAATATTTTTGTTTGTTTTTGTTTTTAAATAAGAAAAAAAGTTTCTAGCAAAAAAACCACATCTCGTTCACATCATACATTACCTACTAATAAACTCATCACTTTAAAATTGATTCTCACAAAGCAGTTGACAAAAACCAGAAAGAACAAAAAAACAACCCAATAAATATAACATTACTGACAGACTGACTGACTGACTGACTGACTGACTGACAGACTGACTGACTGACATACTGACAGACTGACTGACAGATTGACTGACAGATTGACTGACAGACAGACAGACACACTGACTGACTGACAGACAGACTGACTGACAGACAGACAGACTGACTGACTGACAGACAGACAGACAGACACACTGACTGACTGACAGACAGACTGACTGACAGACAGACAGACATGACTTCTTCCTCAACTCCTTAATTAAGGAGTCACCGGTTGGGGCACTGCACTGGACAGTTTTTTTCAGGCCCTGTGTCATGGATGAAGTTGAACCCGGCGGAGCCCATCCCTCTCCAGGATGCATGCTGGGCATGTTCGTGTCATCCCGTCCATCCCAACGTCCATCGCTGGCCTGCTCTTCCGAAACGGCAGAATGGAGTCAAGAGCGACCACGTATACTGTGCGTGATGGTGTGCCTACACTGGCAGACAGGGGTCGTGGTTTTCAAAACGGTCTGGTGTGTGAAAGGCTCGGAGGAAGAGCCGCTCCGTCAGTACCAACGCTCGCCCTGCAGGACGCTGTGACCCCCCTCCATCACAACCACAGCGCAGGCGTCACAGCCTCGTGGTTAAGCACGCTGCGCTCGCTCGCGATCTGACAGCCTGGGTTCAAGCATCTGTTTCAAGGGGATTTTCTTCCCCCTTTGGGAGTTTACATCAGTACCCACCTCCACTCCTCCGAAAGTTCTTCGGAGGAGGCTTTTAAAAGCAGGCCCCGTGCGTGAAGCCCTGTAAAACATCTTGCGCGCATGCTAAAACCGGTTCCACCTTTAGGAAGAATAGGCCATTCATGCTGGTAAGAACGGACGGCTGTATAGATATAAATAAAAGAACGGATGACTATATATATATATATATATATATATATATAATTATCATCCCTGATGTTGGAATGCAACTACCTGTGCAATAGTCACTTATGCAAAAATCTCATATTTGGGGCTCTAGCCCAGGAACAAGAAAAAAAAGGGTGGGGGGTGTGGGGTGGGGGAGGGTTCCCAATGCAAAGTCTCTCTAACCAGCAGTCAGACTATTCCGGTGTTCACTCTATAATCAGGTAACTCAGAAAAAATCCTATCATATTTTTTTTTCCTCCAAATTTATTTATTTTCATTTTATTCTTATATTTCGGAAGATAACGGAATAAGCCCTCCGTGTGCTTTTTATCATCCAGCCGTCATCCGTTCCCACCTACTCTTCCGAAAAGCGGAACGGGTTTTAACGCGTGCACAAGATGCTCTGAGTGCGTTCGCACACGGGACCTCGGTTTAGTCTCATCCGAAGGTCTTTTGGGGAGAGTGGAGTCTGCGCTGGTGTTAACTCCAGAGGAAAAATCCCTGGGTCAGCAGATCACGAACACATCACTCTAACCACCAGGCCATCCCGTCCCAATGGTCAATGGTAACAACACTGCAGGTGACTTGTTAACCAATTAACCACACACGCCATGTTTTGACTCGACGCTCCGAAACCTACACGCCACCAAAACACGTCCATCTCAACATTTTCATACGTGGCAAAATACTGATGAACGTTCCATCACACACACACACACACACACACAAAAGTTATCATGTTTCAATGACACTCAAAGTATTTCCAAGTGAGAACAAGCATAATATCATAAATCCACACTGTCAGGTTTTTTTATATAAAAAAAACAACAACAACAAACTTCACATGGACCGTGAGTGCCACAGCTGTAAACACGATATGGTTAATAAAAACACGTTGATAACAGTACAGCTTAAAGCGAAACCAAGAGGTACGCTTCCTTAACAAAACATCCGTCTCACTCTTCCCGAGTCGCCAAAGACGGTTTGTTTACAGTCCCAACACACGCACACACTCTCCCACCTACACCCCCCCACCCCCTCTCTCTCTGTGACTTGCTAATAACGCAAATACAATTTACAACCTGACCTCAACAATGCATCCAAAACGAGCAGGCAAGAAGGAGATGTTGATAATAAATAACGAGCTAAACAACACGGAAACGAGGGCACACGCATCTCCCCTCACACTTGGACTAGCTGTCTCTTGCCTCAAACACGAAGACTCCACGCCTGTCTAGTCAGACATATATATATATATACACACACACATGTATGATTATATGTTGTTACGTAACAACTGCAGCCATACACTATTACATACCAATCCCAGACATGCGCTGCATGTTACACACAGACCACAGACATAAGTATTACATTCCAAACACATTCATATGCTAAATAGTACATACCGACCACAGACACGCTATTATATATGTATACATCGAACACAAACATACACTAAATATCACATACCAACCACAGACATATGCTAAATATTACATATGCACAGACACACACTAAACATTACATACCGACCACACACATACACTACATATTACATATCAACCACATACACTACATATTACATATCAACCACATACACTACATATTACATATCAACCACATACACTACATATTACATATCAACCACATACACTACATATTACATATCAACCACATACACTACATATTACATACCAACCACATACACACATATTACATATCAACACATACACTAATATTACATACCAACCACATACACTAAATATTACATACCAACCACACACACATTAAATATTACACATGCACAGACATACACTAAATATTAACACAACATGCACAGACATACACTAAATATTACACACCAACCACAGACACACATTAAATACTACATACCGACCACACACATACACTATAAAACATTACACACCGAACCAACCACACAGATTTTCATATTTCACTTGCCCGTCTCATTCGTTCAGGTCGAAAGTTGCCATCCACATTCAAAGTCAACGCGAGTGGTCCACAGCCTCAACACAGGCCACAACCACCACCTTCAGGAAATGCCGTGAAGCAGGGAAGGTTCTCCCTCCTACACTGAGCAGCACAGCACGATCACCAGACCATCATCGCAGCAGCTACAACAAGAAACGGGACTGGGCAGTGACAAATGCCATGCTACTCGCCAAGGGAGCCACTCTGGGTCTGACCTTGGAAGCCACAGAAAACCATTCCTCTACCATTCAACCCATGCGAGTCATGACAGCATTCGCGCACGCATGCACGCACGCACGCACACACAGAAACGCCCTGCCATAAAATCAACATCTAAGTCCTCGTACACATCTCGACAGTTTTGGGCGACAGTCCCTAACTTCTCGGTAACCTCCACTGGGAAGAAGACACAACCGCTACAACACCAAGACTTGGTGCGACAAAGCCACCGTCTACTTCCTTGTACACACACACACACACACACTGAGTTGAATTCTCAGACACTAAATAAAACCATCCCTCTTCAATATTATTTTATATATATATATATATAATCTATCTATCTATATATCTATATCTCTCTCTCTCTCTCTATATATATATATAGATATACACAGCTATAGATTATTCAAGTGCCCCCCCATACACACACAATAAAAAAAACCAACCTAAAACAACAACTCCACCCCCACCCCCAAACAAAAAACGTACATTAAAGACAAAACCTGAAACACAGGCAGTACACTGACTGCACTATTCGGTAAAAACACAGACCACAGGGTCAGACACTACGACAGACAGACAGACAGACGAACACAATGACCACTGCCTCCTCCTCCTCCTCCTTACGATTTACAACTGCTGCCAGCAAAATATCATCAAGGTTCTTCAACAACAAACACTGCTCACACACGCACGCACGCGCACACACACACACACACCCAGCCTTCACACACCACACACACACCACACACACACAGTTGGGTCGTCATGGCCGCAAAAAGCTGAAGATGGCAGTACTGGACTTTGATGGTGATGGCAAGAGAAGAGGAGAGGAGGAGGGGGGTGGGGTAGTAAGCACGGCGATGGTGTGGAGAAGGTGATGAGCAGGAAGGTAAGGGGGAGGGAGATGAAGGTGGCCTGAGGAGGGAGCGGACATCACTTTTTCTTCTGTTTGCGCTGCGTCTCCTTCTCCTTCTTCTGCAGCTTCTGCTTCTTCTTCTCCTCCCGCACCCTTTGCTTCTGCCGTAGACTGGACACCAGCTTGTACGTGAAGAAGGCTGCACACACACACAGAGGAGGGATAGCTTAGTGGTTAGAACATTGCGCTCGCAATCTGATGACCCGGGATCGATTCCCATTCAAGAGGATATTTTCCCCTGGAGTTAACATCAGCGCAGACTCCACTCTCCCCAAAAGTCCTTCGGATGAGACTATAAACCGAGGCCCTGTGTGCGAACGCACACAGAACATCTTAACCACACGTTAAATCCTGTTCTGCTTTTCGTAAGAGTAGGCCATTGTGTGCCGGTGGGAACAGATGACAGAATTTACAAAACCGCATACATAAGTGCTCATTCCACTATCCTCGATATAAAAGAATAAAATAAAATTTTAAAAATAAAAATAAACACACACACACACACACACTGCGCATGCGGTAGATAAAGGGTTAGATAAAGCTACTCACATAAAGAAACAAATGTCTCCTTGGCAAATTTAAAAAATAAAAAAAATTTACCAAAATAACCACAAAAACGGCGACAGTTCATGAATGACAATGCTCACTGCACGAGATGAGCACACAGCCCGAATTTCTTGCCCTCGCCACCACACCATCCCACCCCTTGCCTGTGCAATGAACTGAATGACTGCTTCCATAGAGCACAAGACAGGGGCAGGAAAGCCTAGCGGTTCAAGTGTTACGCTCTTGATCTCACAGCCCAGGGTCGAGCTACAACTACAGTACGCTCTTTCTCTGTTTCTGGTCCAGCGATCTGGAATGACCTCCCTCTCTCCCTTTGCCAAAAGGCTACTCACGACACTCTTAAGTCCAGCCTCAAGACACTTTTATTCCAAACCTAGGATTTTTCCCTCCTGTTTTGTACACGTGTTTGTCTGTGTGTGTGTGTGTGTGTGAGAGACAGTGTGTGTCACAGTGTGGTGTGTGTGTGCGTGCGTGTGTATGTGCGTATAGGTGTATGTACATTTGAATTTGTTAACATTGTTAACAGTTATTGGTTGTATGTGTAGGAATATGTTGAATGCGAGCGCTTTGATTCGTTTTTACAAGATACAGCGCTATATAAATTCCTATTATTATTATTATTACCCATTCAAGGAGAATTTTCCCCTGGAGTTAACATCAGAGCCCAATCCACTCCCCCCAAAAGTGCTTCGGATGAGGCTTTAAACCAAAGTCTAGTGTGCGGTAACAGACACAGAACATCTTCCGCACACGTTAAACCCCATTGCACTTTTTGGAAGAGTAGGCCATAACCTGCCAGTAGGAACGAATGACAGCACTTTGAAAATGCATGCACACTATCCCCAAAGACAGAATGCTGCTGCTGCCTTAAGGGAGGGAAAAAACAGTCGCATACGCAAAATCTCACCATCAGTGAACCTCCCAGCTCGAGCCCAGACACAGAAAAAAAGTTTATTGTACTTTATAATCATCATCATCATTAGCCATTACACCCAGCGGTGTGTAGGGCAGCAACAAAGCGCTTCCTTCCACTCCTGCCTATCCTGGGCCAACCTAGTCACTGATCCCCAAGAGTGCTGCTGCATGGCCTTCATCTCACTTTAGCTTCCTCTCGGCTTTGGCTGTCAGCATTCATACGAGTCTCACTGGACCCGGGAGGTCCTTCGCACGCAAAAGTATAAGTATTCTTTGTTGCTGTTTCTGTAACTGCTCTTTTTTTTACGGGACAGGGTTGTTAGCCCTGTGCCCAACCCCCAACCTGGAGGAAGGGTTCCACCTTAGTCGCCTCTTACGACATGCCTGGTTGGAGGGCAGGGATCCTATTCTTGCAATGCTCGCTTTGCAAGCATACCCCGGGAGTCCCACGGGGGGTACTTTATAATATATATATATATAGAGAGATATATAGATATATATAGATATATTAAATAAGAAATATATTTCTACCACACAAAAAATTGGGCTGCTCATCATCTCAGGGAGTGTACATTGCCACTCGTAACAAGCCACTTTTTTTTTCCTTCTTCTGTTTTGTATCGCGTCAGATTAGATCTAGACGTCTATTTCTCTATGTAAGCAACCTTTCCATCTACCTACTTCACTCTTTACATCAACTTTTTTTTTTAAAGCCATACTTTTAAGTAAGGTCACACACACACACATACACACACACACACACACACACAAAGAGACATAAACTGTCAACACTTCTGATTATATATATCTATATATATCTCTATATATTCTCTATATATATCTATATATATCTATATCTATCTATATATATATATATATATATCTTCTTCTTCTTCCTTTTTTGTCATGTTTCTCCCAGGGGAGGTTTGACATTGATGAGCCTTCTCCATCTCTCTCTGTTTTGAGCTTCCATATATACACACACACACACACACACACACACACACACACAACACACACACACACACACACACACACCACACACACACACACACACATCTATAAAGATAGATATAGCTATACTCATATAGATATACTATCAAAATCGAGCGGAGTGTTCACCACGCACCATCCACAGCCCAACTTACCGATGACGCTTCCCGTGATCATGGCTAAGACAATGAACATTGTATTGTGCATGGTCTGTTTGCCTCGCCCTTCCAATATTTCTTCCTCAAGGTTTCCATAATCCATTTCTGCTCGTCCTTCTTTTCTGACGCTTTGCCTCGCAATAATTTTTTAAAAAGCTATAGGAAGATGAGGTAGATAGATCTCTGTGCGTGTGATGACCTGATTTACCAGCCGTTATCCTGTCTGCTTTTCCCAGTCTCTGTAAACTTAGCAGTCAGTTCCAAGTTTTAGGCTCCAAAGCAACTGTAGCTCACCCAGCTGTATCAACTGCAGGGGAAAAGACTCAAAAAAATGTCTGTCTAATAGATTGAAATCTGGGTCCATACACATCCAAAGAGACTGGGCCAGTCTGCAACAGGTAATGATGGCGGCGAAACGTAAGATCGTTCTTTTCGATGTCGATAAAATATGTATGTACATTATTCTTTTCGATGTCGATAAAATATGTATGTACATTATTCTTTTTGATGTCGATAAAACATGTCATATACATTATTCTTTTCGATGTTGATAAAACATGTATACATTATTCTTTTCGATGTCGATAAAACATGTATACATACATTATTACTTTTCGATGTCAATAAAACATGTATACATTATTCTTTTCGATGTCAATAAAACATGTATACATTATTCTTTTCAATGTTAATAAAACATGTATACATGATTCTTTTCGATGCCGATAAAACATGTATGCATACATTATGCTTTTGCTTCCTTTCCTTTTATCAAAGTTTCCATGCCAGCCCCTTGCCTTCCTCCAGTTCAACGTCATTTTCGAGGATGCATTAATAACCTCATTTTCTTCTTTCAGACCAGATACTTAGCATTTTCCCGTCTTACCAAATCGTTTTCTCTCACAAGAGGTTGGTGTATTTACAGAACTCAGCTTCACACACACACACACACACACGCACGTGCACTCACACACACACACGCATGCGCGCATCTTCAGAATCCTTCAGCCCAAGTCCAGAAATGATCGAAACATGACCACCTATTGAGACATACAGTGATACACGCAGTACAACTGTGAGTTTCCGACACACCGTACAGATCTGCCTGCCACCTCAGCCCAACACAGTCAGGTGAAAAGAATGGCACCCTGGAGGAGGCTCTGGCTACCTACACCACAGAGGCCTGACCACAAGACACTGGTGGATCCCCGCATACATGTGTACATGTGTCAACACAGAGGCCTGGCCACAAGACACTGGTGGATCCCCGCATACATGTGTACATGTGTCAACACAGAGGCCTGGCCACAAGACACTGGTGGATCCCCGCATACATGTGTACATGTGTCAACACAGAGGCCTGGCCACAAGACACTGGTGGATCCCCGCATACATGTGTACATGTGTCAACACAGAGGCCTGGCCACAACATACAGCAGAAAAGAGAAACCCTCTCCAGGAGCCATCCCTGCCATATGCTGCACTTGTGTCTGTCTTGGGTGAAGGTGAGCATCTCTAAACAGCTTATCCCAACCAACCCAACACCAAACAAAGACCCCAAACTATAGTCTATCTATAATGGCTTTCCCACTCGAATGAATGCACACAGTTTGTTGCTTAATTCAAGCTAAAAAGAAAAAGGAAAAAAAAAAAGCCCAAACTCCAAAGTGGAGATGTGGCAGCAGGTAAAATGCCCACACAGCTTGAGGCAAGTCTTTCTTTCCCTGTGGCACAGCACGCTCTTCTCACTTCACTCCACCATATGTTGCTTTAAAAGTGCTCAACCTTTCCTCTTGTACTTCTTACCTACTTTAGAATTTTTTAAAAATGTTAAAACAGGGGCAAAAAAAGAGACTTCTCCCCTGAGGCCATTAAACAGCCTTAAATCTCTACATCTTTCTCACAAAACCTCCAAACTATGTATTTAACATAAACAGCCATGGCAGACACAACTTAGCAGCAGCAAAAGCGGTCCTCAACTCACCACACGTACACGTATACAAAAAAACAGACTGAGATAGCCACTAATTCAGAAATGCAATTTCAGCATCCCTGGAAACAGCTGTCAGCCTTTCTATCAAAACTTCAAAACCTGCACGCACTGTTGTTGTATATATATATAATCGTCTTCTTCACACTTTTAAACAGAAAAGATGCCATACAAACACGCCACTACTATCATTTGTCCACAGTGACACAAGGGCCCTCAAGTACTAAATCCTATCTTACACTGATCAAAAGCTGCGGTAATAAATATACAGGGAAAACATCACCGTATGGACACATGTACAGTACTAGTATACACAGCAGAGCAAAGCAACCACACACAACCAGGATCTAGACCAGACCAGGCAACAGCTTTCCTTTTCCCAGAGAAAGTGTGGCGGTGATTGCTATCAGTTTACGGTAATTATGTCAACGGATGTGTCCCCAGCTGTGACAAGCTCTGGTATTACTAGTCTCTCTTTTTGTGTTACACACATGAATGACATACTGTGTACAAAGCATACCTGCATGAAGAATTAACGATATTAGAAATATATGCACGCACACACTGATGCATATAGTTATACCACATTTGTAAGCAAGCATAAGAATGTTTTATGATTATATATATATATCTACATGTATCATTGTAATTTGTATACATGTATGTGTACATACAACACTACTGCATACAGACACTACACTCTACAGTATCATGTACACAGTATGTATATATATATGTGCACATATGATATATAATACACATTACATGTATGCATTTATTGTACTGTATTGTACAGCGCTTTCACAGTTTCAGTCATACTCATAGTAATTATATACTCTGCATGAAATTCGGGCTACTCTATTTTTTATTTATTCTTTTAAAGTTTTATATTGAGGATAATGGAATAAGCACTTAGGTGCTTTTTTACATCCAGTCCCCGTGTGTGTGCTGTTTTGTAAATTTTGTCATCCGTTCCCACCGGCACACAATGGCCTACTCTTATGAAAAGTGGAACAGGATTTAACATGTGCGCAAGATGTTCTGCGTGCGTTCACACACAGGGCCTCGGTTTATAGTCTCATCCGAAGGTGAGAGAGTGCATTACCACAAGAGCAGCACTAGTGCTCAATTTGTTTTCCCTGTTCCTATTTGCAAATAGGCATAATGTGTATTGTTTCCCTTTCATTACTAGAGTGGCTTTTTTCTACAGTTGTTGCTGTGGGCTCTTTTACATGTGTTGAATGCATGTTGCACATGGGACCTTGGTTTATCATCTCATCCATAAGACTAGTACCCAGACCATTATTCAAGGTCTAGTAATACTCAGATGACAAGATGTGGTGTCTGGATTCATGACTTTTACACTGCTGAATGTTGAAGAAGATGATGACACTCTTTTCTCTGTCCTGGCTATATATTATATATTAAAATACACATTTTTTGGATACCATCCAATGATCCATGTGAATTAAACAAAGTTTGTTTACAATATGTTTGTTTGCTTAATTCATCTTGGACAGTATACCAATTTATACAGTTGATGAGCTGTATCACTGTATGAAATAATGTGAAGGTTAGAACTTGGTAGATGGCATTAAATTTGAATAAGCTCCCAGAAGTAGCAATCAGCTTGGGTAACATAAGACATGCATTCAGGCCTATCCCTGTATGTGCTCAGTTTTCATCCACCCTTGCGCTTGATGGGCCAATACTTGGGGGAGGGGGAGGGGTGTGGTGGTAGGGGTGGATACATATATACGTGGCAGCACCTTGTACAAATTAATCGTGAATAGCCTTGAGTTGGCCTAAGTCAGGGGGAAACAGTAACATCGTAATAAAGCTGTGCTGCTATGCAACAAGCAATGCATATAATATATAGCACAGGCAGTTGTTTGTTTTTCAAACCATCGACAACAAACACAAAGTAACCACTGACTTCAAAAAGTCATTTGACAAGACTGAAGAGAAAAAGTACGAACGCCACAGTAGACCAACATATGGCAGAAATCTCCACCGGCAAATTGGACATCTCACCTACTAAGACGACGATGATAATGCCGGGAACAATAAAAACTGTGTTGTCAATATGTTCTTTGACAGGACCTGAGCCAAACTCGACCATGTTGGCGAAGATCTGCAGTGCCGGACGACTGGCTTCCTCGGAGGAAAATGCCTCTCCACGCAGGATTTAAACCGGAAGTTGATTATGGTTAAAGTCCAGAAATCAAGACAGTTTCGGAAGTCAACCATATTGCAATATTTATATTTAAAGATGGGGGAGGGATAGGCCTAGTCTAGGCCTTGCTTAGCTGTAGCCTAGAAGCATTTCACTCATGATCTGACGGACCTGGGATCGAGCTAGGCCTACCACAGGCACGCCCATTTTGACTCTATTCCCCAAAAGTCCTTCGGATGAGACTAGAAACCAAAATGTGCTAAACATCTTGTGCACACGTTTCTGGAAGAGTAGGCCTTTTGGTGCCGGTAAGAACGGATGACTTTTAATGCATGCAGCACACAGGTGTCCTGTTTAGATACCTCCCCGAAGTCGGCATGCGGCTACATTAATGGTGGATGAAAAAGGTGGCATACGCAAAATATCACCATTGTTGAACCTCGGAGCTTTAAAAAGACGTTAATTCTCTCCTACATTAAGTTTTAAGGCCCAGACAAAAGCTGTCAGTTACTGACTCAATCAACTTCTAAAACTTATTATGAAATGTTGTTGTGCTTTAAAATGGTATGCTGATATTGTCTTTATCCACGATAATCTCTTAGCATAACAACATACACAAAATTCGTTGAAAACAGAAAGAAAAAAATCCTGCTAAGTCAGAGCGTTGCTGTCTATGATTTATGGTGAGATTCTTCACACAGGCACACACACACACACACACACCAGCCAAAACTTCTCATCCATGAAGTCGTGGGTTCCAATCTCGATGGTGTGTGGTAAATTCAGGATGGGGACTCTACCATCTCCCAGGCCAACTTCAAATGCAGACCTTAATCCCCCTCTGTGTGTGTGTGGATTATGCAGAAGATCAACAGATGCACGTTAAAGATCCCCTAATTTTTGTCAGTGTTGGGTGAGTTATGGAAACACAAAAATACCAAGCATACATCCCCAAGTTCGGAATTCGGCTAATTCCATAGTGGGTAAAAAATAGTCCCATAGGCAAAAATCTGACCAATGACGAACCTGGGAGTTCTAGTACAGGAACGAAAAAAAAAAAAAAAAAAGGTTCCCTATCTTTCAAGTAAGGGTACAGGGTAGCTCAGTGGTCAGAGCACTCGCTTTCCCCCAGCCAAGGTTAAGCAGCATCGAGCATGGTTACCACTTGGGTGGGTGACTGTTTGCGCGCCTTGGCTTCTCAGTACAGTCCCCCAGCTGTCAATGGGTACCTGCCTTCTTTAGGGTCAGGGAAAGTAAAGCAGCGAGGGAGAAGAGATGGGCGCCGCCCTCAATATGCTGGTTCCCTAGAAAAGTTGAGGTCTCTGACGCCTCCTCCCCTACGACCTTATAGGTTATGGGACACCTTTACTTTTATTTATTTTTATATTTTTGTAATCATACAAGTGAAAACAGCTTCTCTTCGGTCCAAGAGATAAAAGGCTTCCTGACAGGAATAAGTTCAAGTGCAGAAAGTGACAGTCTGTTCCGGCCTGAGGGAATGTGCCGCAGCTGTGTTTGATGCAAACGACCAAGTGGAGCTGCAGACTTGATCGCTATGAAGTCCCTCCCTCTCCCCCCCAACCTCCCCCCCTTGCCACTTCCTGCCCCACCACGTCTATTGTGTCCTAAAGGGGTTTTGGTCCTAAAGGGGCTACTGTCAGGGCACTTGTTTTCCTGTTGTAATGAAGTCGGTTTGGGTGTTGTTGTTTTTCCAGCTGTTTGTGTGTAATGCACTAAGTAAGCGAAGCAGTGTGCAGGAAATGACTGACAACATGTTATCACACATGTACACGCCAACAACACACTGACCCTGCAATGAAGCTATGGTTAAGGTAAAGGTGTCCCATAACCAAGGCATCAGAGACCTCAACTTCTCTAAGGGGCCAGCATATTGAGGGCGGCGCCCATCTCCTCTCCCTCGCTGCTTTACCTTCCCTGACCCTAAAGAGGGCAGGTACCTATTTACAGCTGGGGGAACTGGGGGACTGTACTGAAGCCAAGGAACGCAAACGTTCACCGATCCAAGTGGTAACAACGATCGATGCTGGGGAAAGCGTGTGCTCTGACCACTGAGCTATGGATGATGGCCCAAAACCTCGCCCCCCCCCCCCCCCCCCCCCCCCTCAACTTCTCTCTCTCTCTCTCTCTCTCATATATATATATATATGTGTGTGTGTGTCCTACTCACAACTAACTACAGTGGAGGCCTTACTGGGGAAGAATATACAACCTCAGAAACTGATGCTATGAATTGCTGCGAGTCATATAAAACTTCTTGAACAGTGGCACATTTTTTTTATCAATATCTATTCCTCTCCTTTTAAACAGGTCAATAAGAATTGGGCAATCAAACAATAAACGGTGGATTGAAAGTGGTGGAGAGCAGCAACATGTCACATTTTTAGAGCATTTGGTATTCCATGCATTTAGTCTCAGTTTATAATATAGCAAAATTTCTAGTTTCCGTGAACAAGAAATATTTTCAAAGTGTGTTTTCTTCATTTTGGAATGCGTACAATTCATCAATTTAGCATTAATTTCATGCGATGACAGTACGAGGTGTGAGTGAGTGAGTGAGAGAGAGCGAGAGAGAGAGCGAGAGAGAGAGAGAGAGAGAGAGAGTGTGTGTGTGTGTGTGTGTGTGTGTGTGTGTGTGTGTGTGCATTTAAAAAAAAAAAAGTATTTTGTCGTTTGTTCCTAGATCCTCTATTGCCCAGGCTTCAGGCAATGGAGATGAAATACTTCCGCAAACTCCTTGGTATCTCATACAGAGATCTCATCACTAATGAGGAATGAAAACCAGAATTAAAAACGCCATGGACCATATGAAGAGCTCCTGACTTCAGTGAAAAAAACCCTGCAAACTGAGGTGGTACGGGCACGTCACACGAACATCTGGAGAGGCTTAGGCTAGACTGAACAACAGGGAACAGTACAAGGAGGCAGACAGAGAACAGGATGGGAAGGCAGCATCAGAGAGTGGACTGGCCTTGAGTGGAACGACTTGTAACGCTGAAAACCCGCAAGGAGTGGAGGAAGCTGGTTGCTAAACCTTCAGTGGTGCCTCAGCGGTCAACTAGACTACGGGAGAGGTACTTGGTACATCTGTTCCTTCCAGCACACAATGGCCTACTCTTCCGAAAGGCAGAATTGGTTTTAACGTGAACGCAAGGTGTTCTGCGTGCGTTTGCACAACGAGACCTCGGTTTACAGTCTCATTCGAAGGACACTCCTTGTCTACAAGACGTCAAGGTTAGAATCAGTATAGCCAAACAAAGAATGATTCAGTTAAACCAACATTTGGAAAGACAGAGACATAACTTAATAATCATATCCAAATTTGCATTGTCAAAACACTGATGTGGCCTGTATTGCTGCTGTACTGTACGTCGCAGTCCCTAAACGAACCCGGTACGTTGTCGCAGTAACAACACAGGATGCCACTGCCTAGAATTATAGATATGAATAATTATGGAGTTGTTTGATCCCGCCAGGCAAGCTGTCAACTGCACTGTACTGTGGGGGTGGGGGGTGTTGGTGGTCTAGAGGTAACCAACTTGCCTAGGAAGCCAAAAGTCCGGGTTGAATTTTTAAAATTTTTATTTTATTCTTTTATCTCGAGGATAGTTTTATAAGCCATCACGTGCTTTTTTCCCCCATCCTGTCCCCGTATGTATGCAGTTTTGTACATTAATTTTTGACATCCGTTCCCACCGGCACATAGTGACCTACTCTTACGAAAAGCGGAGCAGGTTTTAACGTGTGCGCAAGATGGTCTGCGTGCGTTCGCACTCGGGACCTCGGTTTATAGTCTCATCCGTAGGACTTTTGGGGAGAGTGGAGTCGGCACTGATGTTAACTCCAGAGGAAAAATCCCCTTGAACGAGAATCAAAGGGTTCGAAGTGAATGAGTGGTAGTTCGATTCCCCGTTTGTGCCTGACACTCCCTCCCCCCATCCACTAGACCGTGAGTGGTGGTCTGGGTGCTAGTCTTTTAGATGAGATGGTAAACCGAGGTCAAGTATGTAACAGGTATTTAATGCTTGTAAAAAATATAAAAAAACCCACAGCAACAAGAGAGTTGTCCCTGGTAAAATTCTGTTTAAAAAAAAAAAAAGAAGAAAAAAAAAGCCGCTCTGATAAGGAAACAATTACAGTTGCAGACAAGAAAAAAAAAGGGTGGCGCTGCTCTTGTGGCGACGCGCTTTCCCCGGGGAGAGCAGCCCGAATTTCACGCAGAGAAATCTTCTTCGCCGTGGAACGCTAAGACAGCAACTCCTGAGGCCCTGACAAATGCTGCCGTGGTACGCTGAAGGCCCTCCCTCCAGGGGTCCGAAGAGTGTGTCCCTCATCGGCAGTAAGGTCAGTAGGCCAGATATCGGCCAGTCCTCAGGTTTGGGTGTGTTGGAGGGACAGGTCTGGAGGAGGAAGTGTTCTTCCACTGTCATGGGAGAAGTGCCACAGGTGAAAGGCCTGCAGTGAGTGAGGATAATCTATTTTTTTGTTTCTCTGATTATTTTTTGTAAAAAAAATCTGACTTTATTCTTTTATTTCGAGGATAATGGAATAGGCATTTGTGTGCTTAAAATTTTGTTTTTATATTTACATCCAGTCCTTGTGTGTATGCAGTTCTGTAAACGTTGTCATCTGTTCCCTCTGGCACACCATGGCCTACTCTTTCAAAAAGCCGAACAGGCTTTAACGTGTGTGCAAGATGTTCTGCATGTGTTCGTAGGAGAGAGAGAGAGAGAGAGAGAGAGAGAGAGAGAGAGAGAGAGAGAGAGAGAGAGAGAGAGAGAGAGAGTTAGTTTTTAAAAAAAATTTTTTTCCTTTAAGGATGATGGAATAAGCATTTATGTGCTTTTTTACATCCAGTCCCCATGTGTATGCGGTTTTGTAAATTGTCATCTGTTCCCACCGGCACACAATGGCCTACTCTTACGAAAAGTGGAACATGATTTTAACGTGTGCGCAAGATGTTCTGCGTGCGTTCGCACTTGGGGCTTCTCGGTTTATAGTCTCATCCAAAGGACTTTAATTAGGGGAGAGTGGAGTCTGCACTGGTGTTAACTCCAGGGAAAAATATCACCTTGAACGGGAATCGAACCCGGGTTGTCAGATTGCGAGCGCAATGTTCTAACCACTAGGCTATGCCGTCCCCAGTGAGAGAGAGAGAGAGAGAGAGAGAGAGAACTCAGAAATTTAATGTATCTCAGCCTTAGGCCATAATACATGGTTGGCGTAGAAGGAATTAAAAATGCCACAGAGTGGGCAAAAACCGGATAACATACACAATACCAAGCTCACTTTCAGTGAAAGAAATAATGAAGACAATGCGCAAATACATAAAAATCCATATGTATCAAACACAATTCACTATTTTGATCTAAATGTATCTTCCTTATGTCTGGATAAAATCAATATACATATATAGTTTTTCAAAATCATAACAAGACGATACCATATCTTCGTTTGTGGTGTAAATATCCTAATACAACAAACTTTTTCTCTTATTGATGGCGTGGAATATATATCTAGACAGGCAGTGATTTTTACTACTGTTTTCTGCTTTAAGTAGATCATGCAAAGGTGTATCAACACAATCCCTCAAAAATTTAATTCTTAAATCATTATACACAAAACATTCATAAAGGAAATGCTTTTCATCTTCAACTTTGGGTTTACAAAATGGACACTGTTTCTTCTGATTCTGTGCACTATATCGATGTACATTGTTGTTGAGTGGTAAAACATTACATCTCACCTGTGACACAGCAACTCTAAAGCAGTAGGTATCTAAGTGTAGAAGATATTCTTCTTTAGCAAATATTGTTTTGAAGCACCTGTAGCTGTCATATCTGTCTCGGTCTCTGATTGTACTATACTATTCCTGGATAAACATATCAACTCATCATCATCAGACCCGTGACCTTGGCGGTCGTGGGGGAGACATGAAAGACGATGCCGTGGTAAGCCTCCTCCATCCATCTCGGTCCTCGGCTCTGCGCAGTAGTGCCGAGTCATTCATCCTGGTCCATTCTCTGATGTTGTCCATCCATGACTTGTTCTGTCTTCCCCTCCTTCTGCCACCTTCGAGTGTTCCCTGCAGTACTGTTTTGGGCAGAGTGTTGTGGCGGGTGACGTGGCCGAACCATGTCAGCTTTTTCTTCTTGACGATGGGGAGAAGGGGTTCCTGTGGACCTGCCAGCCGTGTTTTTGACTCTTGACAAATTCATTGGTCTTTCGTTCTCTCCAGGATATGCCCAGTAGTTTTCTATGGCATTTTGTTTCGAATGACTGGATTCGCTTTGCTGTTTCAGCAGTCAATGTCCAGGTTTCACTTCCGTACAGCAGGATCGACTGAATTAGGGCTTTGTAGAGCTTTAGTTTGATTGGGAAACTGATCTCTTTACTTTTCCATATGGTGGTGAGTTTTGTCATGGAAGATGTTGCCATGGCTATTCTGACTTTGATTTCTGTCGTCGATCGCCCGTCCTTTGTGAGTGTAGCGCCGAGGTATTTAAAAGCGTCTACCTCCTCCAGTTGTTGGCCGTTCATGTAAATTTTAGCGGTGGCATTGCTCGTGCTGTTCACAAGTACTTTACTTTTCTCCGAGCTCACCTCCATCCCATATGCTCCAGCTCTGTTCTCAAGTCTGGTCGTAAGATCTTGCAGCTCTGTGTTACTTCCGCCCATGAGGTCAATGTCATCGGCAAACCGTAAGTTGTTGAGGGTCTGCCGCCAATGGAGATGGTAGGGTGGAAGTCATGGAGAGTCTCTCTCATGATGTTTTCCAAGAACAGATTGAACAGGACTGGAGATAACAGGCATCCTTGTCGGACCCCAACTGTGGTTTTGAAGTAGTCTCCGACCTGATTGTTCAGAAGGACTGCACTGCTTGCAGTGTTGTATAGTGCTTGAATGGTTTGCACTAGTCCTTCTTCAATGCCAAACATTCTGAGGACCTGCCACAGGCCTTCGTGCCATACTCTGTCAAAAGCCTTCTTGAAGTCGATGAAGTTGTGGAACAGGTCTCTCTGATGTTGAAGATGTTTTTCCATCATGATGTGGCAGTTAAAAATCTGTTCGATTGTGCTCCTGCCTGCCCTGAACCCAGCTTGTTCCTCTGCAAGGTGTTCTTGTGCCTCCTTCTTGAGTCGATTCAAAATAACTTTGAGCATGATCTTGCTGGCGTGGCTGATGAGGCTGATTGTTCTATAGTTTTGGCATTGGCGTAAATTCCCCTTCTGGGCAGGGTATGATGAGTGATTGTGTCCATTCTGTTGGCCACTGTTTTGTCTCCCAAATCTTCTGACAGATAGCTGTAACATATGTGATGACTGTTTCGCCACCATGCTTGAGCAGCTCTACTGGTATATTGTCTGCTCCTGGGGACTTTCCTACTGGTAAGCTGCGGATGGCTTCTTCCACTTCTTCCCTCAGTATAGGTAATGGCGAGGGTGCTCTTGATGTTGCTGCTTTCTCTTCTATTATGCTCTTGTCAGGTTGTATTGGGTAGTTGTACAGTTCTTGACAATATTCAGACCACCTGTTCAATGCAGCTGAGCTTTCTGTGAGGAGGTTTCCGGAGCTGTCTTCAATGACTGATGATTTGGTTTGAAGTGGTTTTGTATATCAACTAGCCTAGCCTAGCCTTTGCTTAAACAGATGTAAGAATACCTTGACGTCACCAACACCCTGTTGAAGCCATACAAAGCTGAATCCTGCATCACATAAAATTTGTCTAATCATAGAAACCCAACAGTTCTTTCCAGATATATCCATGTCAAGCAACATTTGATAAGCATTATATGGTAGTCTGTTAGAATTCATTTGTAATAATTTAATCCAATATCTAAGAGTATTTATACATGAGTTGATGTATAGAGGATATCGACCCAGCTCACCATATATCATTTTATTTGGAGTTTTCAAAGGTACACCCAAAAATCTCTTGCAAGCCATCATGTGTACTTTCTCTGTATGTTCCAATTTATGTAACCCCCATATCTCTGATGAATATAGTAATACTGGCTGTATTTTAATATCAAAGATCTTGAAAAATGTTTCAGCGTTAATTTCTTTATATTTATGAAAAACCCTATGTAATTCTACAACAGCTTTCTTTCCCTTGGTCACGAGATGATCTGTGCCCAGCTTAGCACTAAGTTTTGTCGTAAAGTTAAACCCTAAATAGCAATACTTATTTACCACTTCTAATTTGAAATTATCGTAAACCCACTGTTCATTTTTCCCAAGAAAACCTCCTTTTCTAAAGACCATTACTTTACTTTTATCCGAATTGACATTTAATTGCAAATGATCACAACATGATTTCAATACATTCAGTTGGTTTTGTAAACCTCCAGGAGTTGTTGAAATAAGAGCCACATCATCTGCAAAGAGTAAAATAAAGATTTCCATGATGTCTGGTACTAGTTGTATTCCATGTTTACCTTTTTTACCCATGGTCTCAGATAAGAGAGAGAGAGAGAGAGAGAGGAGAGAGAGAGAGAAGAGAGAGAGAGAGAGAGAGAGAGAGAGAGAGAGAATTAATGTTTATCATGTGTATGATATATGAATATATAGCTTTTATGAAATATAGCTTTTTGTGTCGTTGAGATTTTTGATGTGTATCAATCTGCCTGTCAGTATTGTAATTGCCCTTCATGGGATGATTAAAGTGTTTTTGACTTTGACTTGACATTTGGAACTGAAATCAGAGAGCTGAAGTAGTGGCTTGTGAAAGTCGTCCTGAGGATTAGCGTTGGATTCTTGTTTGTGTTCTATTGACAGAGTGAAGACATGGAACAATTCATTACATTCCAATAGCACTCCCGGACAACATGGATAACAATATTTTACACACACACACACACTGAACAGATGTTAAACACAAAGGTAAAGGAGGAGGTAAAGGAGTCCCATAACCTATAAGGTCGTAGGGGTGCGAGGCGTCAGAGACCTCACTTCTCTAGGGCCAGCATATTGAGGGCGGCGCCCATCTCCTCTCCCTCGCTGGTTTACCTTCCCTGACCCTAAAGAGGGCAGGTACCCATTGACAGCTGGGCGAACTGTACTGAAGCCAAGGCACGCAAACGGTCACCCATCCAAGTGGTAACCACGCTCGACGCTGCTTAACTTGGCTGGGGGAAAGCGAGTGCTCCGACCACTGAGCTATCCCGTCCCCAATTAAACACAAAACACACACACTAATATCTCTAATATCACTAAGAGTGAACATACATGAAATTGAAGACACTAACATCACTTAAGTTTTAGTGAACAGATGTTATATACATGAGCACCACACACACACACACATACACACACACATACTCTCTATCTCACAGACCCACCCACCCACACTCCCTCACAGACACACACGAATATACACACAAGCACTCTAATAATTATCACTTACAGCAAAGACATGTTACATACAAGAACGAACACACACACGCTAGACACACACACACTAGACACACACACACACTCTCTCTAAGACAGCCAGTCAAGAAGTACCCTGACCAAGTGAAGTTTATTGATGAAGTATAACAGTAGTCTGCATGCCTTGCTAACAACAACTTAATCACAGCATGGGCATCCAGTACAATAACCACATACACACATACATACATACACACATACATACACACACATACTCATTGTCATTGTTTATTGATATCGCCATCGTCATCGTCTTTATCTTTATAATTTCCTTTTCAATAAGATTTGGTATATTTGTTTGTGTGATGTTGTTTGCTGTTGTTGTTATTTACTTTTTTATTGTTTGGTTGTTGTTGGTTTTTTTTGTTTTTGTTTTGTTTTTTTCTCTTAGATGGCTTTATGAAAAAAAAAGCAAGTATTTTGCTTATTCAATGTATCATCTGGAAATAAAAGTTTGACTTTGACTTTGACTCACAGCACACTGCTCCACTTTACCCAAAATTCCACATCAACAACTTGGCATAACACTTTGCCTAACATCACAGTGGGACGTTAAAAAAAAACAACAACAAAAACCCAACGAAACAACCCCACCTAATTCTGCCACTATAAATCAGACATCATTTTTGTCCCCCTCCCCCCTACAATATAGCAACTTACTTTCTCAAAGTTTGGAGAAAATACTGTGGTTTTTGTCTGATCCTGACACCTATTATGCGAGCGCGCACACACACACACACACAGAGCAGAACTCTACAAGCTTTCTGAACTAAAGAGGACTTTAAAAAAACACACAACAACAACCAAACACACAAACATGTTTCTATAGAATTTCTGCGATAAAATCTAAAAAAAGCATTTTGTGAAAAGTAAAGAGGATGAAGTTACCATGTGAGGGAAAGACAAGGAAAAAGAAGAAGAAGAAGAAGGGAGGAGGAGGAGGAGGAGGAGAAGAAAGAGGAGGAGGAGGAGGAGAAGAAGAAGAAGAAGAAGAAGAAGAAGGAGAAGAAGAAGAAGAAGAAGAAGAAGAAGAAGGAGGAGGAGGAGGAGAGGAGGAGGAGGAGGAGAAGAAGAAGAAGAAGAAGAAGGCGAGAAGAAGAAGAAAAAGAAAGAGAAGAAGAAGAAAGAGAAGAAGAAAGAGAAGAAAAAGAAGAAGAAGAAGAAGACAAAGAAGAGAAGAAGAAGAAGAAGAAGAAGAAAGAAGAAAAGAGAAGAAGAAAAGAGAAGAAGAAGAAGAAGAAGGAGGAGGAGGAGGAGGAGAAGAAAAAGAAAGAGAAGAAGAAGAAGAAATAGAAGAAGAAGAAGAAGAAAGAGAAGAAGAAGAAGAAAGAGAAGAACAAGAAAGAAAGAGAAGAAGAAGAAGGAGAAATCCCTGTTACTGCTATCTACACAAACTCCATCACTGAATCAATCCCCTCACACCCACAGGAACAGCAGCACAAGTTTGTCCGTTCTTTCTGATGTATTTGAAACGGCAGAATCAGACAGCCAGTTTCATGTTCAGAGTTAACAGTAATCCCTACATTCAAACACGGTGAGAAAAACCACAGAAAACCTCCTCAACATGGGGAAAACAAGCCAAATGGTTAGCAGATGTATCCCAATCACACACACACACACACATTTAAGAGTTTCATAAATTAATAAGTTACCATAAACATAATTTTTTTTTATATTGCTGCACGCATAAAAAAATAAAACCCACCCAAAAACTAGGTTACATGCGCAAAATAGATACCTGTCATTATATATATGTATATATATATATTATATACATACATACACAATCTCTCTCTCTCTATACATATATATATGTACACACACATACATATATATATATATATATCAACCAATACAACTTTTTCAGAAAAGTACTTCACACAGCCACAACCTGCACATAAATGTGTATGTTTGTATGTGTGTGTGTGTACATAAATTTGAAATATCTTACGTTATTTGAGGAAAGTTGCATGCGTGTAAATGATTTGAGTGCAAGCGCTTCGATTTGTTTGTTTTACGTGATTCAGCGCTATATAAATTTCATATATTATTATTATTTTAATTATGTAATATATATATATTTCTCATGTCCACATTGGTGTTCAACTCCATAAACACAGAAATATGATCCTCTTGTGCAATACACACACGACACACACACCACACACACACACCACACACACAGATGCATGGCACACACACACACACGACACACACACACATACACACACAACCTTCTCAAAGTCTGTGAGCTAAAACTTTTTTTTTTAAATCCCCCAAAACAACCAAACAACAAAACCATAACCACACACAAAAAACCTGACTTTCTAGATCAGGCAGCTCAAATCATAGAATTAAAACACACACACACCATGCACACACAACCTTCTCAAAGTCTGTGAGCTAAAACTCTTTTTTTTTTTTTAAATCCCCCAAAACAACCAAACAACAAAACCATAACCACACACAAAAAACCTGACTCACTAGATCAGGCAGCTAAATTCATAGAATTAAAACACACACACACACCACACAACCTTCTCAAAGTCTGTGAGCTAAACCTCTTTAAAAAAAAAAAAATCCCCCAAACAACAAAACCATAACCACACACACAAAATACTGACTCACTAGATCAGGCAGCTCAAACCATAGAATTAAAACGCACACATCCTTCGGAGGAGACTATAAACCGAACTCCCGTGTGCGAACGCACGCAGAACATCTCACCCACACGTCAAATCCTGTTCCGCTTTTTCGTAAGAGTAGGCCACTGTGTGCCGGTGGAAACAGACGACAGAATTTACATAACCGCATATACACGGGGACTGGATGTAACAAAGCACATAAGCGCTTATTCCATTATACTCGATATAAAAGATTTTTTAAAAAAATCCCCTCAACC
Source organism: Rapana venosa (assembly GCA_028751875.1). Taxonomy (NCBI): domain Eukaryota; kingdom Metazoa; phylum Mollusca; class Gastropoda; order Neogastropoda; family Muricidae; genus Rapana; species Rapana venosa. Next base: position 10,455,323 of record CM054164.1, read on the forward strand.
CTGAAACACATCCCAGCTGGTGCTAGTTATAGCAGGAACTGACCGCGCTTGGACTTTTGGTGAGAGGAAGGGGAGTGCTGATTTTAGCACTGGGTCCTGGACCCTTGACTGACCCAGTGAGTGACCCAGTGAGTGAGTGAGTGACCCAGTGAGTGATGCTGGATTTTCTGGCCTGTGGTGGCCACTACTCTTTATTCTCAATGATGATGGCGATTATTGATGATGTTATTCTTGCTACTTCTACTAATGCACAATACTACTTTATTCCCACTACTACTACTACCACCACCACTACTACTACTCTTGTTGTTGGTGTTGTCTTCATTTGACACCTTCAAGTCCAGCCTCAAAACGCACTTATTTTCTACCTGAGACTTTCCCCTCATATCTGTCCCCAATTTTCAACAGCATCCTTCACCTCCTAAGTGTGTTTGCGAGTGCGTGCGTGGGTGTTTGTGTGCGTGTGTGCATGCGTACGTGCATGGGTTTGAAATCTGTTGTTCATTATGTTTAAGGAGAGTTGCATGCGTGTAAATGATTTGAGTGCAAGCGCTTCGATTTTTTAAATATTTTTTTTACAAGATTCAGCGCTATATGAATTCCATATATAATAATAATTATTATTATTAATATTATCAATGTCTCACTTCCACAGAACGCCCGAGAACACAGACCACCTTTGAGCAAACGCTGCCACAATGCCTGCACAGTCTTCCATTCGAGGTCACTGGCAGTGATATCGGACATGTAAGAGTACAACATCTCAGAACTGGGGAAAAAAAGGAAGATAAAAAAAAGACGGTAATTCCAACACCCCCCCCCACCTCACTCCTGGCAAAACCCAAACCTAGCCACCCCTGGAAGAGAAGGAATAAAAAGAAAAAAAGAACTCAAAGACAGAGAGAGAGAGAACTCGAATGATTTATTCACAAAAAGGCCATTGGCCCGTACATGAAGGGGGCTGCCGAACTGCTTAGTATTTTGGTGAGGGTAAAAGCAATAGTAAAACAAAAAACAAAACCAAAAAACCAACAACATGTTACTGTATAACAAAAAGTCAGCTACAAAAATATGACTTAGGATAACATTATCTCTCTTATTCTGAAAGCTTTACACAAATATAAAGTGAGGCTGCGCACAACCTCAGGATGACTTGATGCCAGGAGTAAACAGAGTCTAAATAAATTAGGCTGTCTACTATATTTAACAGGGATGTAGTTGAGAGAGAGAGAGAGAGAGAGAGAGAGAGAGAGAGAGAGAGACAGAGAGACAGAGGATGGGATAGCCTGGTGGTTAGAGTGATGTATTTGTGATCTGCTGACCCGGGTTCGAATCCTCGGTTCAAGAGGCTTTTTCCTCTGGAATTAACATCAGTGCCGACTCCACTCTCCCCAAAAGTCCTTCGGATGAGACTATAAACCGAGGCCCCGTGTGCGAAGGCACGCAGAACATGTTTCGCACACGTTAAAACCCGTTTCGCTTTTCAGAAGAGTAGGCCACAGTGCGCCCGTGGGAACAGATGACAAAACTGACAAAACTACATACACACGGGGACTGGATGGGGGGAAAAAAAAGCACATGAACGCTTATTCCATAATGCTCGAAATAAAAGAATAAATAAAAATAAAGAGAGAGAGAGAGAGAGAGAGAGAGAGAGAGAGAGAGAGAGAGAGAGAGAGAGAGAGAGAGAGAGATGCTCTGCACTGGACTGAACTGAACAACCCCCTTCACAAATGTTAAGACGACCGACGAAACCTGCCAGCAGTAAAGCCCATTGTATGACTGTCTCCAGCAATGTGTGACGCGTACAACTTTGTGACATGTATACTGTATCCACCAGTTTGGTTTATTGCTGGTACCCCCCCCCCCCCCCCCTCCCCTCCTTTCCACACCCCCACTCCCCTCCCCCCATATTCCTGGTTTGCCTTGCACAGCTGTGACATTGGTCTGTGTTTAAAAAAATAAAAACAACCAAAAAAATCCCACGTGATTGCTAATTTACAGACAAGACAAAGAACAGACACACACACACTGACACACACACACAACACACATAGATAACACACACACACACAGACAACACACACACAAAACACACATATACTCACACACATATACACACAGACAACACACACACAGAGACAACACACACACAAACACACACACAACACATACACAGACAAACACAGACAAGACACACACAACACACACACACAGACAAGACAAACACACACACACACACACACAGACAAGACACCACACACACACACAGACAAACCCACACACAGACAAGACACACACACAGACAAGACACACACACACAAACACACGACAACACACACAACAAGACACACACAACACACAGACAACACTCACACACCAAAGTCTGCATAGTCAAATCACCATCTCCCTTCCTATCCACACCACAATTTTATATTCCATCATTTCCATTTTCTTCCCTCAGAAAATAAATGTTGAAGATGAATAACCAATACCATAACACAACGATATAGCTTTTAATCCAAAACGACTCGGACTAAATAATACCTACTGGCACAACACTCATTAAAAAAACCACCCCAAAACCCCCACAAAAAACAAAAAAGCCCCTCAACTCATTCTGTGAATACTCTCTCTCTCTCACCCTCACTGCGCAATCTGTACTTACAATTTCTTTTTTCTTTTTTTTCTTGTTTCCCCCCCCCCTGCTGATTACATCCCATTTCTACTGGTCCAAATTCATTTGCAAACTCAAGTACACTTGCACACACGTGGACTCAAATACACATCACATAATATGTGGTTTCTCATTAATTTCCACACCAAAAGCAGCCACAAAATCAAAAGTTTTGATCCTTGATTAATTAATTAAAAACAAAAAGAAAGAATGAAAAAGAATGCAGCTTCACTTGCTACACAATGTAACATGCACACACACACACACATGCACGCACGCACGCGCGCGCACACACACACGTGGGGGATGGGATAGCCTAGTGGTTAGAACATTGCGCTCGCAATCTGATGACCCGGGTTCGATTCCCGTTCAAGGGGATATTTTCCCCTGGAGTTAACATCAGTGCAGACTCCACTCTCCCCAAAAGTCCTTCGGATGAGACTATAAACCGAGGCCCCGTGTGTGAACGCATGCAGAACATCTTGCGCACACGTTAAATCCTGTTCCGCTTTTCGTAAGAGTAGGCTACTGTGTGCCCATGGGAACCGATGACAAATTTACTAAAACCGCATACAGACGGGGACTGGATGTAAAAAAAGCACATAAGTGCTTATTCCATTATCCTCGATATACAAGAATGAAATAAAAAATTAAAACGCACACAAGGAAAATCAACTGACAATGAGAAACTGAGACAGACAGACAGAGACGGACAGAAAGAAAGGCATGTCCATTTCCAAAAACACGACGACTAAAGCAGGAGTTACATAGACAGACACAACTAAAGCAGGAGTTACATAGACAGACACAATGAGCAGCATATCGTAAGGCGCACACCTCAACGGCCGACACATAACACATCATAATGAAAAACAAACCAAGCATGTGGCCGACACATAACACATCATAATGAAAGACAAAACAAACATGTGGCCGACACATAACACATCATAATGAAAAAAAACAAACATGTGGCCGACACATAACACATCATAATGAAAGAAAAACAAACATGTGGCCGACACATAACACATCATAAAGAAAAACAAACATGTGGCCGACACATAACACATCATAATGAAAAACAAACATGTGGCTGACACATAACACATCATAATGAAAGAAAAACAAACATATGGCTGACACATAACACATCATAATGAAAGAAAAACAAACATGTGGCTGACACATCATAATGAAAGAAAAACAAACATATGGCTGACACATAACACATCATAATGAAAGAAAAACAAACATGTGGCTGACACATCATAATGAAAGAAAAACATATGGCTGACACATAACACATCATAATGAAAGAAAAACAAACATGTGCCCAACACATAACACATCATAATGAAAAACAAACATATGGCCGACACATAACACATCATAATGAAAGAAAAACAAACATGTGGCCGACACATCATAATGAAAGAAAAACAAACATGTGGCCGACACATCATAATGAAAGAAAAACAAACATGTGCCCAACACATAACACATCATAATGAAAGAAAAACAAACATGTGGCTGACACATAACACATCATAATGAAAGAAAAACAAACATGTGCCCAACACATAACACATCATAATGAAAGAAAAACAAACATGTGGCTGACACATAACACATCATAATGAAAGAAAAACAAACATGTGGCTGACACATAACACATCATAATGAAAAACAAACATGTGGCTGACACATAACACATCATAATGAAAAACAAACATATGGCTGACACACAACACATCATATTGAAAGAAAAACAAAAATGTGGCTGGCACATAACACATCATAATGAAAGAAAAACAAACCATGTGGACAACACATCGTAATGAAAGAAAAACAAACGTGGACAAACACATCGTAATGAAAGAAAAACAAACCATGTGGACAAACACATCGTAATGAAAGAAAAACAAACCATGTGGACAACACATCGTAATGAAAGAAAAACAAACATGTGGACAACACATCGTAATGAAAGAAAAACAAACCATGTGGACAACAAAAGAAGAAAAACAAACCATGTGGACAACACATCGTAATGAAAGAAAAACAAACCATGTGGACAACACATCGTAATGAAAGAAAAACAAACCATGTGGACAACACATCGTAATGAAAGAAAAACAAACCATGTGGACAACACATCGTAATGAAAGAAAAACAAACCATGTGGACAACACATAATGAAAGAAAAACAAACGTGGACAACACATCGTAATGAAAGAAAAACAAACATGTGCTGCATGAATTCCCCGATGAAGCGCTTCAACCATGCCGACAGGCTCTTCCTAACAACACACTTTTGGGACAGAGTGATTCCTCCATTCCCAATCATCGCTCGGACATTGTGCAAGCCACTGAGGCAAGACCGCGCCCATTTCCTCCAACAGCCTTTGCACGCGACCGTTCATGGCTGCGGCTGTAGCTAACCCCCCTCGTCCCAAGAGAATGACGTTCCCATGCCACCCACGGGAAAGTGCGCAAAACGTACAAATTCTTCTCACCGTTGTAAATTCTCTTTCGACGCCTCAAGACGCCACCCAGTTTGCAGCTGGTCAGAGACACATAAATAAAGTGAAAGTGAAAACACCATCAGCTAGCTCTAGGCTCTTTCTTAGACTAGGCCAAAGCAGTACAAACCGTTGTTGACAGTTGTTTCAACAGATATCCTTCTTAGTTTGAAGTTGAAGAAGAGGAGCATCTCCCCCCCCCCCCCCCCCCCCCCAGGTCACCCTGTAATCCGTAAAGTACAATGTGCACAAGGTCTCAGTATCCACGGTGACTAGACTACGTTCATGTCTTGTCTTGTCTTGTCTTGTGTTGAGTTGTGTTGTGTAGCATAAACAGCTTCCCCAGTTTTACAAACCAGAGAAACACAGCTCCACTGAGAGCTCTTCACTCCTTTTGCCCTACAACTGCACTAAGAACACAAAACCTAGCACCCGAGACGATGATAACGGTAGTTAGATGATGTTGACAATAATAATGATAACAATAACGATAATAATAATAACCTCCCCCCCCCTAAAAAAAAAGTGCCAAAAACAACAACAAAGCCCCAAACAACATTATTACCCCCCCCCCCCCCCCTCCCCTCACAACACATATATACACATCAATCACAGTCCCAAATTACAAGATTTGTCAGCAGAGCAGTTTCATACAATAATACAAATCAAAAAATTCAAATCACCACCATCATCATTACCACCACCACCATCATCACCACAACCACCATCATCATCATCACATACTTTTTTTTTTTTCCTTCTTTTTAAAAAAAAAAAAAAAAATTTTTTTTTCCACCACCACTATCACTGCTTTAAAGCACATTCACAGTCAAGTCAGCCTACCACTACACTTCAGGAAAGAAGCACGGTTACAGCAGGGGGTGGACGAGTGATGCACCCATGATCTGCTGACCTGGGTTCGAATCTCGTTCAAGACAATCTCCCCCTCACTTCAGAGCCAACTCCACTCCACCCCTCCTCCCTCCCCCCAAAAGTCCTTTGGACGAGACTACAAACCCGAGGCCCCCCGCTTTCAAACACCAACCGCGCAGAACGTCTTGCGCACAAGTGAAAACAGCGCTCCCACCTTCTGGGAAATGCTGTGCTAGGAACCCTCCATCCCTTCTCTTTGCTTCTGCCGTCTGCCCTTTTCTTCCGGTCACTTCCTCCGCCTCGTCTGTTTTCTGCCTTCTTGGGCCGCCGTTCTCCGGACTTTAAAACATGTTCTCTCCCAACGCCCAAGTCGGATGTGCCGGGCCTGACTTGTCAGGGGCCTAACGGCAGCAGGGCGACCCAGACCAACAACAGCTGCTGTCTGAGCGTTTGACAAAAGAAGAAGACGACGACGAAGAAGACGACGACGAAGAAGAAGAAGACGACGACAAAGAAGAAGATACACTTGGCCTTCGCTGTAAAAAGTAGAACAGACACAGATTCTTTCCAGAGGTCACATTCCCCCCCCTACTGTTCTGGTCATGCTCTGTAGCTCAGACTGTGTCACAGACATGGGAGGTAGTCTATCCCGCCACCCCCCCCCCCCCCAATCCACTAGACCGTGAGTGATGGTCCAGGTGCTAGTCTTTCGGATGAGACGATAAACTGAGGTCCCGGGTGCAACACTGACTTAGAGCACGCACCTGCGGCAACAAGAGAGTTGTCCCTGGCAAAATGATGCAGAATATATAGGATAGGAATGATAGGAAAACAAATGCAGTTGCAGACCAAAAGAAAAAAAAAAAGAAAAAAAGGGGGTGGCGCTGCTCTTGTGGCGACGCGCTCTCCCCGGGGGAGAGCAGCCCGAATTTCACGCAGAGAAATCTCGTGACTTAAAGTGGTATAAAAAAATAAAGCCCCTTTGATAGGACAACACACACACTCGCAGACAGGAAAAGAAACAAAGAAGAAGAAAAACACAAAAAAAAGGGTCGCGCTGCTCTTGTGGCGACGCGCTCTCCCCGGGGGAAGAGCGTCCCGAATTTCACGCAGAGAAATCTGCCGAGACTTAAAAGTGGTGTACAATACATTGCAATACACTACTACACTACAAGGCGACCTCCACTCTGTTACACAAGCAAGCGCATAACTCTTCTGCTTCGATACCCAAACCTTTCCCAAGCGCTAAGTAAGTGTCCTGTTTCTATAATACAGCAGTGAGACGTCTCCAACACACACACTCACACACACTCAGACACACACACACACACACACTCAGACACATATACACACAACACTCAGACACACTCACACAGACACACAGTCACACACACACTCACACACACTCAGACACACAACACACACACACACACTCAGACACATATACACACTCACACAACACACAGTCACACACACACACACTCAGACACACACACACACTCACACAAAACAACGGTAAGGTCCGATACTGTGAAGAAGCCACACCCACCCACACAGTATCAAGTCAGCCATTATGAACAACTCAACACATTATCCCGCAAGATATCCTGAGTATGAGAAAGAAGGAAGGGGAAGGAGGGGGTGAGGGGGTTGGTAGTTTCAAGGATTTACCAAAATGAAAACACCACTCCCCCTAACCCCCCCCCCCCCCCTTTTTTTTTCAAATATAAAGTCAACAATTTTTTAAAAACATTTTTGTGCACACATACACAAGAGAAGGAGAGAGAGAGAGAGAGAGAGAGAGAAGAGAGAGAGAGAGAGAAGAGAGAGAGAGAGGAGGGGAGGGAGAAAAAGAGGGAGGAGGAGAGGGAAGGAGAGAGAGAAGGGAGAGAGGAGAGAAAGAGAGATGAGAGAGAGAGAGAGAAGAGAGAGGGGGGAAGAGAGAGGGGGGGAAAGAGAAAGAGAGAGAGAGAAGAAGAGAGAAGAGAGAGAGAGAGAGGGGGGAAGAGAGAAAGAAGAGAGAGAGAGAGGGGGGGAAGAGAGAGAGGAGAGAGAAAGAGAGAGAGAGAGGGGAGAGAGAAGGAGAGAGAAGAGGGGAAGGGAAGAGAGAAGAAGAGAGAGAGAGAGAGAGAGAGAGAAGAGAGAGAGAGAGAGAGAGAGAGAGAGAGAAAGAGAGAGAGAGAGAGAGGAGGGAGAGAGGAGAGAGAGAGAGAGAGAGGGAGAGAGAGAGAGAGAGAAAAAGGAGAGAGAGAGAGGAGAGAGAGGAGAAGAGAGAAGAGAAGAGAGGGAGAGAGAGAGAGAGAAAAAGAGAGAGAGAGAGAGAGAGAGAGAGAGAGGAGAGAGAAGAGAGAGGAGGAGAGAGAGGGAAGAAGAGGGGGAAGGAAGAGAGAGAGAAGGAGAGAGGAGAGAGGGGAGAGAGAGAGAGAGAGAGAGAGAAGAGGAGAAGAGAGAAGGGAGAGAGAGAGAGAGAGAGAGAGAGAGAGAGGAGAGAGAGAGAGAGAAGAGAGAGAGAGAGAGAGAGAGAGAGAGAGAGAGAGAGAGAGAGAGAGAGAGAGAGAGAGAGAGAGAGAGCTGTTACTGGACACAAGTTGTCTTTCCTCTTATTTTATTTTATTGAAAAAAAAAATATTCCTGTATTTTGAGGATGATAAAATAAGCACTTGTGCCCTATTAAACCTTTTTTTTTTTTTTTTTTTTTTTTTTACATAATCCAACCCGGTGTGTCTGTGGTTTTGTAGTTTGTCATCTGTTCCCACTGGCACACAATGGCCTACTCTTCTGTAAATTTTGTCGTCTGTTCCCACTGGCACACACTGGCCCATTCTTCTGCAAATTTTGTCATCTGTTCCCAACTGGCACACAATGGCCTACTCTTCCAAAAAGCGGAACAGGCTTTAACATGTGTTTAAGATGTTCTGCGTGCATTCGCACACGAGACCTCAGTTTATAGTCTCTTCCGAAGGACTTTTGGAGGGGGAGCGGAGGAGTCAGCACTGATGTTAACTCCAGGGGAAAATATCCCCTTGAACGGGTTTCGAACCCGGGTCAGCAGATCACGAGCGCAATGCGTAATGCTCTAACCAACCAGGCCATCCCGTGTGAGAAAGAGCAAGAGCTGTTGTGGACCCTAGTTCTCTGCACTATGAATGTACAAGTCACATGTCGTCAAGTCAAGTCAAGTCACATGTCATCAAGTCAAGTCACATGTCATCAAGTCAAGTCACATGTCATCAAGTCAAGTCACATGTCATCAAGTCAAGTCACATGTCGTCAAGTCACATGTCGTCAAGTCAAGTCACATGTCGTCAAGTCAAGTCATATGTCATCAAGTCACATGTCGCCAAGGCAAGTCACATGTCGCCAAGGCAAGTCACATGTCGCCAAGGCAAGTCACATGTCGTCAAGTCACATGTCGTCAAGTCAAGTCACATGTCGTCAAGTCAAGTCACATGTCGTCAAGTCAAGTCATATGTCGCCGTTACATGTCGTCAAGTCGCATGTCACCAAGGCAAGTCACATGTCGTCAAGTCAAGTCACATGTCGTCAAGTCAAATGTCGTCAAGTCAAGTCACATGTCGTCGAGTCACATGTCGCCAAGTCACGTGTCGTCAAGTCAAGTCACATGTCGTCAAGTCACATGTCGTCAAGCCAAGTCACATGTCGTCAAGTCACATGTCGTCAAGTCACATGTCGTCAAGTCAAGTCACATGTCGTCAAGTCAAGTCACATGTCGTCAAGTCACATGTCGTCAAGTCAAGTCACATGTCGTCAAGTCGCAAGTCAAGTCAAGTCAAAAACACTTGAATCATCCCATGAAGGGGCAATTACAATACCGGCAGGCAGACGGAGACGCATCATTATCTCGACTGACAGGCACGTTGATACGTATGATTATCTCAAAAGACACAAGAAAACCACACTTCAAATCGGTATGAACATTCCAAGATAACTCACACCCCACACACACCCCCCTCCCCCCCACACCAAAAAGAAAAAAAAAATTTTTTTACCACACACACATATAAACACATGCGTGCTGTGCGCGCACACATGCACAGCATATGCACGTACACACACACACACTCTCACCCACACCAATGTAGAAGGAAGGCCAGCTTAGTGGTAGGCCTAACACAGGCTTGACAAGCACTCCCTCCCCCTGCCTCCCCCCCCCTTCTCCTTAGTAACATTTCAGAAAATGAAGCAAAAATCTTCGGATCGAGTCTGCTGTAAACCGCTAACTTCAAAGTCAAGTCAACTGAACTGACCCGACCACATCGAGCCGTGAAAATGCAAACCGCCGGCCTTTCTGACAAGCCGTAAGTCCCGAGTATGTTTCTGTGGGCCTTTCTCAGAAAACCTGCGCGGTCGTCTCCTTTTTTAAGCAAACAACGGATTTGACATCTGGCCTCATTGTCCCCCTCCACCCCCACCCCTCCCCTCCCACCCCCAGCGCGACTGCTGTTGTACTGACTGCCATTTTGCAAAAACACCGAGCGCACAGATGCGGTTGTGCACAGCAAAAAAGAAACGACCATTCACAAAGCAGCTGCGCGCAAACATTTGGTTAAAAATCTCGAAAGACCAGCGCAGCGAACGATAAAATCGAATTTTTGACGCGGCGGAAATGATGATCATTTTCCACTTACGATCACAGTTTAGGAGTTTAATTAACCTAGTTTTCAACAACCCCTTCCTTCACCCCCCCCCCCCCCCCCCCCCCACCAAAAAAAAACCAACAAAAACCAACCCCCAAACCAACCAACTACCGAAAACACGGTCAGGGCAGGCAACTCAGCACATGCACCCACTGTTGAGCGCACACAGACTAACACGCCACAGCAGTTCCCAGACAAAAGTGGTCAACCACACAAGGAATGATTTAAGTCTGAAAGTCCACATTAAAATAAAGATGAAATAGCCAAGCAAAAAGACACACTGGGGGGGGAGAGAGAGATAGAAGAGAGAGAGACGAGAAGACAGACAGACAGAGAGAGGTCGGTCAAGACAAAAGACATGACCATAAAAAAAAAAGACGAGACACAGCGCAGAGAACAACCCCCCCCCCCCCCCCCCCCCCCCTCCCCCCCAACAAACGTTAGATATCCCCCCCCACCAACTGCAAAACCAACCAACCAACAAACAACCCAAACCCCCCCCTAACAAAAAACACCCAAACAAAAACAAAACACCAAACCAACTATTTCACCAAAAAAACCCACAACCCAACCAACCCCCCCATGCTATCATCTCCCCCCTCTCTCCCCCCCTCCCCTCCCCTGCCACCCCACCCCCACCCTCCCTCGCGAAAAACAAAATAACAACACAACAAAAAAGGAATTAAAAACCCAACTCCAAACCCCCCCCCCCCCCCCCCCCTAGAACTCCCCCCCACCCCCCCTCCTCTGCCACCCCCCCCCCCCTACTCCTGCAACAATCCCTTCCTGGCCTGGAGAAGATGAGGAATGAGGAACGAGGAATGAGGAGGTCAGGACAGCGTGGCTCTGAAGGCTTTGATCTCCATGGGAGGCACCACAAAGTCCTTGCCCTGATCCACGTCTGAGCCGCTGTGCATCAAGGTCAGGCTGGTCTCTTGCAGCTGAGTGGCCTTCAGGTCGCCGAACAGCTGGGAGAACACCACCTGCATCCATAATAATAATAATAATAATAATAATAATAATATATGGAATTTATATAGCGCCGAATCTTGTAAAACAAACAAATCGAAGCGCTTGCACTCATATCATTTACGCACATGCAACTTTCCTCATAACCGCAGGTGCTGGGTTTTTCGTCAATGATTCAGGGGTGGTGGGGGGTGGGGTGGGGTGGGGTGGGGGGGGGGGTGGGGGGGGGAGTTTGTTGTTTGGTTGTTCGATTTTTGTTTTTTTTTAGTAGGGGTGGGGGGGGGTGGTGGTGGCGGGGGGGGGGGGGGGAGGGAGGTACAGCATTGTGTTGTTGTTTTGTTGTGTGTGTGTGTGTGAGTGTGTGTTTTGAGTGTGTGTGTATGTGTGTGTGTATGTGTGTGTGTGTGTGTATGTGTGTGTGTATGTGTGTGTGTGGAGTGTGTGTGTGTATGTGTGTGCGCGCGTTTTTATTTATTTATTCTTTTATATCGGGGATAATGGAATAAGCACTCATGTGCTTTTTTACATCCGGTCCCTGTGTGTATGCGGTTTTGTCAATTCTGTCATCTGTTCCCAACGGCACACAATGGCCTACTCTTATGAAAAGCGGAACAGGATTCAAGATGGTCTGCGTGTGCGTGAGTGTGTGTGTGTTCTGTATTGTATTGAAATATCTTTTGCATTGCTTTTGTGTGGCGCTTAGATTGTTTTGCCAAATGGTTTGCTTTGTTTCGCTTTGCACTAGATTGGTTGGCATTGCTTTGTGTTGCGCTAGATTGTTTTGCTGTTTTGCATCGCACTGGATTGTTTTGCCAATGGTTTGCATTGCTGTGCACTGCACTAGATTGTTTTGCCAATGGTTTGCATTGCTGCGCATTGCACTAGATTGTTTTGCTGTTTTGCATCGCACTGGATTGTTTTGCCAATGGTTTGCATTGCTGTGCACTGCACTAGATTGTTTTGCCAATGGTTTGCATTGCTGAGCATTGCACTAGATTGTTTTGCCAATGGTTTGCATTGCTGAGCATTGCACTAGATTGTTTTGCCAATGGTTTGCATTGCTGAGCATTGCACTAGATTGTTTTGCCAATGGTTTGCATTGCTGAGCATTGCACTAGATTGTTTTGCCAATGGTTTGCATTGCTTTGTGATGCACTAGATTGTATTGCAAATGGTTTGCATGGCTTTGTGTTGCACAAGGTTGCAAATGGTTTGTGCAGCACCATCCTCATAAAACTGACAACCCAGCTGATAACAACTCCCCATAATAAAACAACAACACCCCCCCCCCCCCCCCCCCCCCCCCCCCCCCCCCCCCTACCCACCAGGAAAAAAAGAAAACACCAAGAATAACCCCCACAAACAAAGCACACACAAAAAAACAACCATGCACACCCCCCCCCCCCCCCCCCCCCCCCCACCCACCAAAAAAAAACCAACAACAAAAAAAACCCCACCACAACAATATAACTTTCGCTTCCAAAACTCTCGTAAAAAACAACACGGTCATTCTCAAAACAACACACCACCACGCACTACAAAAACAAAACAATCACTGCCCCCCCCCCCCCCCCCCCCTCTTCTCTCCACCCCCCCCCCCCCCCCCCACACCATCCACCACCCCAACCCCCCTCACCCAACCCCACCCCACCCAGGCGGTCACCCAAACCCACACACACGCATGCTCGCTCGTTGTGACCTTGACCTCCCTGACCTTGACCCCCCTGACCTTGACCCCCGACCCTGACCTTGCCGTCGTTGACCTGACAGGTGGCGCCGTTCAGCGGGAAGTGGCAGTCGCTGCCCAGGTGATGCAGGAGGAGGGCGGCCGCCTCGCGGGGGACGAAGCGGAGCCCGGCGTCGTCGTCAGGGTTCTGCAACGTGCGCAAGTTGACCAGGTGCAGCTCGCAGGGCAGGGGGTGGGCCAGGGGGGCGAGGCGGGGGCGGAGGGCGAGGGGGGCTGTCCGTGGTGGTGGGGGGGGTGGAGGAGGAGGGGCATGAGGACGAGGGCTGGGTCAGGTGCAGCGAAGCCTGATGCGCCTGAAGGGAGAGGTAGCCCACTGCTGGGGAGGGGGGCTGCACGTGCGTGCGCGCGCGCGCACACAGACAGACAGACAGAAACGATGTATGTAGGTACATGATATGTAATAAAGGAAGGAAGGAAGGAAGGAAGGAAGGTGAAGGCAGGATGGTTACGTCGTTCGCCTGCCAACAACAAGTCAACCGTTGAGGTTCTGGGTTCCGATTCCCCAGCCTCTCGCCCTTTCTTACTCCCAGTTTGACGGGGGGGGGGGGGGGGGAAACCAAAAAAAACAACTGAATGTCAAAGTCCTTCGGATGAGACGATAAACTGAGAGGCCCCCCCCCTGTGTGCGAAGGCATGCAGAACATCTTGCGCACACGTTAAAATCCTGTTCCGGTTTTCGAAAGAGTAGGCCATTGTGTGCCGGTGGGAACAGATGACAAAATTGACAAAACCGCATACACACGGGGACTGGATGTAAAAAAAAGCACATGAGTGCTGATTCCATTATCCTCGATATAAAAGAATAAATAAATAAAAGAATAAATAAAATAAATAAATATATGTATGTGTGTATATATATATATACATATATATATATAGAGAGAGAGAGAGAGCGAGCGAACTCTGAACTTATATGCACACACACATATAATAATAATATAATAATAATATATGGAATTTATATAGCGCTGAATCTTGTAAAGCAACAAATCAAAGCGCTCAGATGACATTTTTTGTTTTTTTATTTTTTTAAATTTATGCGTGTATGCGGTTTAAAAAAAAAAAAGGTCATCTGTTCCCACCGGCACACAATGCCTACTCTTTTGAACAGCGAAACAGGATTTAACGTGTGCGCAAGATGTTCTGCATGCGTTCGCACACGGGGCCTCGGTTTATAGTCTCATCCGAAGGACTTTGACATTCAGTTCGATTTTTTTGGTCAAACTGGGAAGAAAGGGCGAGGCTGGGAATTGAACCCAGAACCTCACGGTTTACTTGTTGGCAGGCTAACGTCTTAACCATCCTGCCACCTTCCTTCACATATATATGTATGTATGTATGTAGAGAGAGAGAACTCTGAACTCGTGTATATATATATAATCCAATACCTAATGCATCTTACAGCAGCATTAACAGAGAGAGGATATCTACTGGTTTCACTATAAACAAGATCATTAGGTGTACGTCTATCTAAGCCTAAAAACTGTTTTAAAGCAAAGAGGTGCACTGATTCACAATGTGTTACAGCTGCATCCAGTCTCCAAATTTCCGCGCCATATAACACAGTGGGTTGTATTTGTGCATCAAATATCTTAATGAACAAGTCAAAAGAGTTATTCAATATTCGTAGTTTTTTCAACACAAATAACAAGCTTCTTTTACCTTGACTTGCCAGATCTTTACATGCAGTTGTAAAACTAAGCTTTGTAGAAAAACAGATTCCTAAATATTTATATACATTAATCACAGGCATGACTTTTCCATTGTACAGCCATTTTTCGTGACTCCAGTGGTGCAGTATATTATGTCCGTCAGCTTAGATCCTCATCTTATTCTGCTTTTGACATTCTGATACATAGCTCTCAAACAGCGTAATAATTTACCCTTCACACCATTTTTCAGGAGAATAGGCCATAACAAGTTTCTATTAACAGAATCAAATGCCTTTTCAAAGTCAATAAATGCTACATAGAGCTTACGGTTATGAGCAAACTGTTTCTGGATAAATGCAAGTAGAGTAAACATATGATCTATAGTGGAATACCCTCTCTTAAAACCAGCTTGGTGTTCACCTGTAATGTTGTTTATCTTAACCCACTCCTGTAACCTATTATTAACCACTAGACTGCCCTACCCTGGAAATTTTCCGGGGCTAAACGTGCACCCTATACGCCAACAACCCGGAAAATTTCCGGGGTGTCGAACTGAAGTAAGCAAGCCTGCTTCCTTGACTACAGTTAAAGGGAAAGAACTCCAAAATTAATGGAGACCACTCTCCTGTTGCTTGGCAACATCGAGCTGCAAAAACCGTGGCAAAAACGATCGTTTTTTCGCTCGTATTTTGTGTTTTTATGCATGACTGCTTGGGAAGTTCTTGTTCAAAATGGCCGACACTTCTTGTTGAAGGCATCAATAACTTTACACAGCTGTAAAAGTGGCAATTAAAACTGTAGATTTACCTAACAGTGATAAAAACGATCGCGTATGATTCAGGAGACCGTGTATTTAAAAAACAATGAATGAGATTTGGCATGGACATATGTTTGACATTATTGAGATGGGGGTTACTCAGAATGACAGTGGCGATGAAGAAATCGTATTTATGGTCGATTTTTTACATTTTAAATATATTTTCGCAGTGAAATATCATGCTAACTAATTTGAGCTTGCCTCGAAGTAATCTACGATATATATACTGTCATTGGGTAGAATATCAGGAATATTCATGAAGTAGTTTCTGAGTAAGAGGGATATGAACATAGCAGTGGTACATAAGAATTTTATTCCCCGGCATATAGGGTGCACTTGCACTGGGCAGTTAAGAGGTTAATGACGGTACTGTACAGCTTCCTACTTATATCACTAAGAGAGATTCCCCTGTAGTTATTAGGGTTGTCAACATCACCTTTTTGTGTAATGTTAGAATGATAGATTCAGTCCAGTTATCTGGAAAAAGACCATTATCAAAGATTTTGTTGAATAATTTTAGCAGAAAAAGTACATTTTCACCACCATGTTTGAGTTATTCTCCAATGATTTGATCAGGACCAGTTGCTTTATCATGTTAGTTTTCTAAGTGCCAATAATATTTCATCTTTAGATATGGGACGATCATAATCTTCCTCAGTTTCTTCATAGTCACCATCAGAGTTCATGGAGTTGTCTACTGAGTCTTTCTCTAGCAGGGTTTTGAAGTGCTGCAACCATCTGTCGACAGATATATTATTCTTTGGCTGACTCTTTCTAAATGAAGCCTTCTTAATATTCTTCCAGAACTGAACTGGAGAAGTGATGGAAGACATCATATCTGCAAGTAATGTTTTGTTAGACTCTTTCTTTTTCCTTACAAGCATGTATTTATATTCCCTTCTTGTGATACAGTACAAGTTTTTGTCTTCATTCTTTAACGTTTTACAGTAAGACTTCAAAAGTTTTCTGACCCTACATTTCATTCTTTTACATTCATTATCAAACCATGTATCATTTGATAGACTTTTATTGATATGAACCTGTTTCTTCATACAAACAGAGCTTCATCAATGTTCTCATCAATCATCTGGAAGGCGTTTAGAAATTGTTCACACATGTTCTCTTCACAGAGATTTTCTTTGTAAACTGAGAGTTTGTTTTCATCCCACATGAACTTTTCCACAACTGCTGGCTCCTCAGTTATGGGACATGTATCACATACTGGATTAATATGTAATTCAACAGGAAGGTGATCAGAATCACAACGCTCAGCAACAAACAACATGAGTCAAAAATCTGAGAGAACAAATCATCTGACACTAAAAAGTAATCATTAACACTGCATCCTCCATAAAAAATGAATGTATAGCGTCCTAGTTGGTCACCATTGCATACACCATTTATAATTTGTAACCCAAGAGCAATACACATATTCAATAATAGTTTACCATAATTATTGATACCAGAATCTTCAGAATTACAATTACTACTGAGAGACATGCTTTTACTATGGGAATCTGAATTAAAGTCATTCGCTACATGATAAGAAGAAAAGTTTGATGTCCTGCTGTTTAAGTCTCCACACAGTATTATATCTACTTCATCCATGACACCACACAATTGACTAAACATTTTCCAGCATAGCAATTCCATTATCATTGTCAAACATGTTGTTATAAAATGGTGAACCTTCAGGTGGTATATACACACATACCAATAATACATTCCTTGAAGTACACAACAAGGATTTGTCAATCAACTCTCCCCCCCACCTCTCCTCCACCCCCACCCCCCCAACCCTCTTTTCCTCCCCCCCCCCCCCCCAACCCTCCTCCCTCCCAATCCCCCCCCCCCCCTCCTCTCCCAAACCAACCCTCCTCAATCCCCCCCCCATCCCTCAATTCCCCACTCTCCTTCCCTCTCCCCCCCCCCAACCCTCAATTGCCCCCCAATTCCTCCCCCCCCAACCCTCCTTCCCCCCCCCCCCACCCAACCCAACCCTCCTTCCCTCCAAACCCCTTCCCCCCAACCCTCAATCGCCCCCACCCCTCCTCCCCCCACCCCTCCTCCCTCCTCTCCTCCCCCCCCCCCCCCCAACCCTCCTCCCCCCCCCAACCGCCCCCAACCCTCCTCCCTCCCCCCAACGCTCTCCCCCCCACCCCCCCCCCCCACCAACCCCTCCTCCCTCCCTCCCCTCCCTCCTCCCTGCCCAGCCGACCTGTTGTTGTTGATGTTGTTGTTGTCGTTGTCGTGGGGTCTCGAGCATGAGGCGAAAGTGGTTGGGGGTCACCCGGTTGTCCAGCACACCCTGCTCCAGACCTCGCCCGTCGTCCTGGTTCAGTCGTCGGTCCAGCATGATCTCCACCTGCCCTGTTGACCCCCACCACCACCACCACCACCGGGGAAACACAAACCACGCCGCGTCACCATACACCGGCTGTTACCTTTAGGGAGGGGGGGGGGGGACTGACGGGATAGCCTAGCGGGTTAGAGTTTATTTTAGTATCATTAAAAAAATTTTTTTGTACAAAAATATTTTATATATATCTATCTGTCTATCTACCTGTCCCGTAGTCTGACGACCGTGGGGGGGCACCCTCAAAGACTCAACAGCCAGTTCCCTCCATTCCTCTCTCTGTTCTGCCTTTCTCAGGGTTTTGTTGAGTTCTAGGCCTGTCCATTCGCTGATGTTATTCCTCCCAGCTCTTCCTTGGTCTGCCTCTTTTCTTCCTCCGAATACATCACTCTAACCACCAGGCTATCCTGTCCCCCCAAGTAATGTATTCGTGATCTGCTGACCCGGGTTCGATTCTCGTTGAAGAGGATTTTTCCTCTGGAGTCAACATCAGTGCAGACTCCACTCTCCCCAACAGCCCTTCAGATGAGACTATAAACCGAGGCCCCGTGCGCGATCGCACGCAGAACATCTTGCGCACACGTTAAAACCCGTTCCGCTTTTCGCAAGAGTAGGCCATTGCGTGCCGGTGGGAACAGATGACAAAATTAACAAAACCGCATACACACGGGGAGTGGATGTAAAAAAGCACACGAGTGCTTATTCCATTATCCTCGATATAAAATTAAAAAATTTATATAAAAAAAAAAAAGTCATCTGAGCGCTTTGATTTGTTGCTTTACAAAATTCAGCCCTATATAAATTCCATACATTATTACTATTATCATTATCCTCGAAATAAATGAATAGCTTAACCACCCCCCCCCCCCCCTTACACACACACAGAGCACGTAAATCTGGCATAACTCGGCCAAGGGTCCAGTGTTAAAATCAGTACGCCCCCTTCTCTTTGACCAAAGTCCAAGCGCGGTCAGTTTCTTCTGCAATTAGTGCCAGCTTGGCTGAGAGGCACAGCAGCTGAGAGGAGCTGAAAGTGGGAAAAACTGACCGCTGTGTCCCCACCCCCCCCACAACACACACACACACACACTCTCCCTGCAGCGATTCTTTGCTAATTCTGTGATAACAAACCCCAACTCTAATGCACACACATGCGTGTTGCGTATGCACGTGCGTAAATATTAAGTTTATATTTTTTTGGGTTCCAATCAATGTTTTCAAATTTTTTTTTTTTTTAAATCGTATTCCTGATTGGTGTGTGTGTGTGTGTGTGTGTGTGTGTATGTGTGTGTATGTATATGTGTGTGTTTGTGACATTTTTATCTGAAGTGATCTTGGAATGTTTTCACCAATATGAGACGTAGCTTTCTTGTGTCTTTAGAGATTATGGTACGTATCAATGTGCCTGTCAGTAATATTGCAATTGCCCTTCATGGGATGATTAACGTGTTTTTGACTTGACTTGAAAAATAGAACTCGGTTTTCCCGCCTACGCCCACTAACGTCCACAAACACGTGCTTACTATGGGCGCCGCCATTGTTGTTTACAGAAAACCAGAGTCTCGCAAGAGTTGCTGTTCTTTGCGTTAACAACACGCTGCTATGTTGTCTGCCCTTTACTGTGTCGAAATCGGGTACAGTTGTAAGCAAATCATGAAATTTTCAAAGTTTGCTCAATAAATTTTGTTAAGGGCAATGGTTGGGATGTGTGCTGAGAGAGGATTTGGACGCCTACAGAGCAGCAGATTTAACGGCTTTTTCCATCGGAATATTGTTAAGACTGATCGAGCAGATGGGGCAGAGTGGCCTACAAGCTGTTGTTTACTAGTTTAGTAGAAGAGATCGTAATTGCCATACCGATAGTAAAAAATGATACGGTATTGTGACTAAAAATTTTTGTTGTTGATAAACAACTGCATGTATGCAACAACAAAAAATCCAACCAAAAAAAAAAAAAAATGACCTGGCCCAGTGTGTACTTTATTTAATGCAGAATGCAGGAAATATCCTTTCTTGCAGTAAAAGATAGCATACATATATTTCGTATAGTGATTAATGAAAGTGGTAAAAATGACTTCCCCTGACAGTCCTGATTTGTGTGACAACGTACTGGGTGACCTCAGGCTGTCAGGAGTTAGTCCCCTGCTGACTGGTTACATGACCACCACACCCAGGGGGACAGCATAGACTTTGTAACGTAGTAATAGAGCGTTGCACATTGCGCTCGTGATCTGCTGACCCAGGTTCGAATCCCCTTCGAGCGGCTATTTTCCCCCTGGAGTTAACATCAGTGCCGACCCCACTCCCCCCACCAAATCCTTTGGATGAGACTATAAACCAAGGTCGCGTGCACGAACGCATGCAGAACATCTCGCATATATGTTAAAACCTGTTCTGCTTTTCGGAAGAGGAGGCCATTGTGTGCCGGTGGGAACAGATGACAACATCTACAAAAGTGCATACACACGGGGACTGGATGTTCAAAAAACCCCACATGAACGCTTATTCCATTACTCTTGAAATAAAAGAATAAATAAATAAACAATATAAATAAACAGTCAAGGAGTTGGTATGAAACTCCTGGCAATTTTTCTTCTTCTAAAGGTCAAGGTGTCCCATAACCTATAAGGTCGTAGGGGAGTGAGGCGTCAGAGACCTCACTTCTCTAGGGGCCAGCATATTGAGGGTGGCGCCCATCTCCTCTCCCTCGCTGCTTTACCTTCCCTGACCCTAAAGAGGGCAGGTACCCATTTACAGCTGGATGAACTGGAGGGACTGTACTGAAGCCAAGACGTGCAAACGGTCACCCATCTAAGTGGTAACCACGCTCGATGCTGCTTATTAACCTTAGCTGGGGGAAAGCGAGTGCTCTGACCACTGAGCTGTCCCGTCCCCCCTTCCTCTTGTACCGCATGAAAACCCCCCCCCCCGACCCAAACATAGAAGTATTCATCAATGTTCGCGTCAAATTGACAGGAAAGATTACAGTGGCTGAGTGGTTAACCCCCTCTGACTGCAATCCTCCGGGTCCATGAACTCGTGGGTTTGAATCTCAGGACTTCTCAACAACTCTCTCTCTCTACTTTTTAAAGACTCCCCCCCTTTACAAAAATGGCAGGACATAGAGGCAGAATGGACATGCTAAAGGCCACGTTGCTGTCATGTTTACTCCAAGAGGCATGTGTGAAAGTGTGTCTGTTCAGTTTGATGGTTCGAGTACACAAGTGATCCTCCACCACATAATGAATCGCATTGCACCAGAGGTCAGTTTCTAGTTATTGACATGTTATCAATCTGCTATAAAAAGGCTATTCAATACCAAAAAAAACCCCAACAAACCCCCCCCCCCCAAAAAAAACCCCAAACCCCAGATTGAAAATCAGACAATTCTTTGAAAAGCTATTACAAATTGAAACGACAGACTACAATATAAACGATAAATTTGAAATATCTTAGGTTATTTGAGGAAAGTTGCCTGCGTGTAAATGATCTGAGTGCAAGCGCTTCGATTTGTTTGTTTTACAAGATTCAGCGCTATATAAATTCCATATTATTATTATTTATTACTACAGGAAGTTAAAAAAAAAGAAAAAGAAAGGACAAGTTTGGCATTGTAATGAATAGGTGGTCAGAAATGAGGGCTTGGGTGTTTTTAAAGCACGTTTTAAAGCAAAAAGAAACACACTCGCGTCTTGATATTTCAGGAAAAGGTAGAATAATGCCTATAGTTTTATAATTCAATCAAAACTTCAAATTCAAAATCCTACCTGCCTAAAATAGCTCCTAGTGGAAAAAGTGGGTCAGGTGCAAAGCCACTCATTTCCAGGTGGAGGGTCACAAATTTTGTGTCAAAATCAATGACACTGGCAAAAGGGAAGCTCTTTTCTGGCAGTTAATTTACGGGTCACCGTCATTTCTACAGACTCTGCAGGTTGAGAGCATGGGGACCTCCACACTCACGGCCTTCACAGGGCTATATGAACCCTGTTACACAGGCAGACATTGTCTACAACAACAGCACCACAGAAACTGGCTGGGTCCTCTGTACCAGGGAGCCTGAAGGAGGTCTAAGCAGATCACTGACCTCACTTCATGACAAACAGACAAGTGTCCTGGCTTCATGACAAAGAGACAACAGACCTGACTTCACGACAACTGACCTGGCTTCATGATGAAGAGACAACAGACCTAGCTTCGCAACAACTGACTGGCTTCACGACAACTGACCCGGCTTTATGATGAATACACACCTGACCTCTCAGCAACAATTGACCTGGCTTCACAACTGACCCGGCTTTATGATGAATACACATCTGACCTCTCAGCAACAACTGACTTGGCTTCGTGACAAATGACCTGGCTTTATCATGAATACACATCTGACCTCTCAGCAACAACTGACCTGGCTCTGTGACAAAAGACCTGGCTTCATGACAACTGACCTGGCTTTTCGACAACTGACCTGGCTTTTTGATGAGGATACAACCAGCCTGGCTTCACAACAACCGACATGGCTTCATGACAGCTGACCTGGCTTCACAACAGATGACATGGTTTCACAACTGACTTGGCTTTACGATGAAAAGACAACTGACCTGGCTTCACGACAAAGACACAACCAACCTGGCTCCAGGAAAACGACACAAATGACCTGGCTTCACAACTGACCTGGCTTCACAACAACTGACCCGGCTAACAAAGACACAACTGACCCGGCTAACAAAGACACAACTGACCCGGCTAACAAAGACACAACTGACCCGGCTAACAAAGGCACAACTGACCCGGCTAACAAAGGCACAACTGACCCAGCTAACAAAGACACAACTGACCGGGCTAACAGAGACACAACTGACCCACACACAACTGACCTGGCTAACAAAGACACAACTGACCGGGCTAACAAAGACACAACTGACCCCGGGCTATCAAAGCACAACTGACCACAAACAAAGGCCTAAAGAACAACTGACCGGGCTAACAAGACACAATGGCACACAACTGACGCTACAGCACAACTGACCTGCGTAACAAACACAACTGACCGCACACAAAACTGACCGGGCTAACAAGACACAACTGACCCACACAACTGACCAGCTAACAAAGACACAACTGACCAGCGACACACAATGACGTAACGAGACAAACTGACCGGGCTAACAGAGACACAACTGACCCACCAATGACGGCTAACAAAGACACAACAACTGACACACACACAACTGACCGGGCTAACAAGACACAACTGACCACACACAATGACCGGGCTATAGCAACGAACACAACTGACCGGCTAACAAAGACACAACTGACACACACACAACTGACCGGCTAACAGCAACACACCACACTGACCGGCTAACAAGACACAACTGACACACAAACTGACCGGCTAACAAAGACACAACTGACACCACAACTACCCACAAACTGACCTGGCTAACAAAGACACAACTGACCCACACACAACTGACCGGGCTAACAAAGACACAACTGACCACGACACACTGACGGTATCAAGATGACGGGCATCAGACAAACTGACCCTAACAGAACACAACTGACCGGGCTAACAAAGACACAACTGACCCACACACAACTGACCGGGCTAACAAACACACTGAACACGGGCTAACAAGACACAACTGACCCACACACAACTGACCGGGCTACAGACACAATGACCACAAACTGACCGGGCTACAAAGACACAACTGACCCACACACAACTGACCGGGCTAACAAGACACAACTACGCCACATGACCGGGCTAACAAAACACAACATACCGTAGACAGAGACACACACACACACAACTGACCGGGCTAACAAAGACACAACTGACCAACAACACACAACTGACCTGGCTAACAAACACAACTGACCCACACACAATGACCGGCTAAAGACAGAGACACAACTGACCCTCAAAGACCAACAACACAAAACAAACTGACCGGTGCTAACAAGACACAACTGACCACACACACACAACTGACCGGGCTAACAAAGACACAACTGACACACACACACAATGACGGGCTAACAGAGACACAACTGAACACCACACTACGAACTGACGGCAACAGAACACACAACTGACCGGGCTAACAGAGACACAACTGACACCACAACAACTGACCGGGCTAACAAGACACAACTGACCGAACAGACACACTGACCGGCTAACAAGACACAACTGACCGGTAACAGCAGACACAACTGACCGGGCTAACAAAGACACAACTGACGCTACACAACACAACTGACCAGGGCTAACAAGACACAACTGACCACACACAATGACCAACAAAAAACTGACGCTACAAAAACGCCACACAAACTGACCGGGCTAACAGAGACACAACTGACACACACACACAACTGACCGGGCTAACAAAGACACAACTGACCCACAACACACAACTGACCGGGCTAAACAAAGACACAACTGACCAACAAACATGACCACACAAGACAAACTGACCGGCTACACAAAGACAACTGACGGGCTAACAGAGACACAACTGACACACACAACAACTGACCGGAGCTAAAAACAAACTGACAACACACAACTGACCGGCTACAACACAAGCACACAACTGACCGGGCTAACAAAGACACAACTGACCCACACACAACTGACGGCTAACAAAGACACAACTGACCGGCTAACAAAGACACAACTGACCCAACACTACAACTGACCGGACAGACACTGACGGTACAAGACACACTGACACAAACACACAACTGACCGGCTAACAAGACACAACTGACCGGGCTAACAAAGACACAACGACACACACACACACAATGACGGGCTAACAAAGCAAATGACAAATCAACAGACACAACTGACCCAACAAACACAACTGTGGTAACAACGACACAACTGACGGCTAACAAGACACAACTGACAATAGCAACACAACTGACCGGCTAACAAGAAACGACAACACACTACACAGACCGGCAACACACACACAACTGACCGGGCTAACAAACGACAACAAACTGACCGGGCTAACAAAGACACAACTGACCACACACACACAACTGACGCGGCTAACAAAGACACAACTGACACACACACACCACACACAAACTGACGCGGGCTAACAAAGACACAACTGACCACGACACACACAACTGACCGGCTAACAGAGACACAACTGACCCACACACAACTGACCGGGCTAACAAGACACAACTGAACACACACAACAACAACTGACCGAGCTACAAAACACAACTGACCGGGACACACTACGACAAAGACACAACTGACACACACACAACTGACCGGGCTAACAAAGACACAACTGACACACACACATGACCACACAACACACAACTGACCGGGCTAACAGAGACACAACTGACCCAACACACACGACAACTGACACCGGCTAACAAAGACAACAACACTGACCGGGCTAACAAAGACACAACTGACCACACACAACTGACCCTACACAAACACAACTGACCCGGCAACAAGAGACAACACACTGACCGGGCTAACAAGGCACATGACAACAGACCAACTGACACGCACACGAACTGACCGAGCAACAAAGACACAACTGACTCGGCCTAACAGAGACACCAACTGACCACACAACACACACTGACGGGCTAACAAAGACACAACTGAACCACAGACTAACAAGACACAACAACCTGACCACACACCACACACACTGACAGAACTGAGCGACTAAACAGAGACACAAAACTGACCGAGAGCTACAAAGACACAACTGACCCACACACACAACTGACCACACAAGACGAACTACACAAAGACACAAACTAGACCACGACACACACACAACTGACCACACACACAACGACCCACACACACACACCTGACCGCTACAGAGACACAACGACAGCCACAACACACACACGACCAGCTAACAACAGCACAACTGTACCACACACAACTCGACCCACACACACACACACATGACCCCTAAACAGACCCACCGGCCTCGGACACGGACGGAGAAGCCAGCTGACCGGATAAAGGGCTGAGCCAATGGGGACACGATTGCACACACAGTGGCAGCTACGAACCCAAGCCCCTCTGCATACATGAACACAACACACACACCACACACACAGATACAACACAGAATACAGACACACAGACAGATACAGACAACACACAGATACAGAGAAAACAGACAGATACAGACACCAACCAGATACAGACACACACAGATACAGACACACACACACACAGACAACACACACACACAGATACAGACACAAACACAGATACAGACACGACACACACACACAGATACAGACACACACACACAGATACAACACACACACACAGATACAATACACACACACAGATAACAGACACCACACCACAGATACAGACACACAGATACATACCACACACACACACAGATACCACACACACAAACAGACACACACACACACAGAACATAGGGACACAACACCCAGCGACAAACACACAGAGATACAGACACACATAGGGACACATACAGACACACAGAGAGACAAACACGCACTCAGACACACACACACACGCAGACACACAAACATACACACACTCAGACATAAACATACACACACAGACATGCACACACACAGACTGAGACAGACACGCACAAACACCCCCCCACCCCCCCCCTCACCCACAACACCCACAGACTCAGACACAAACATACACACACAGACTCAGACAGACACGCACAAACACCCCCACCCTCCCCCCACACACACAGACATGTACACACACAGACTCGCAGACAGACACGCACAAAAACCACCCCCCCCCCCCCCCCCCCCTCCCCCCCCCCCCCCCCACCCACACAAACACACACACACACAGAGCCAGTCCCCATCACCCCTCACAACATGTCCCCACAAGCTGACTGTAGTTGCAGATGCTTTTTAGTTGCGTTTTGTTTGAGAAATCTTCTCTCTCTCTCTCTGTGGTTTCCATGTCAATGATAGACATCGCGTCGAAGCCCATGTAAGACCGGCGCTTGCTGTATGGTCTGTATAGCTTTAACAGCAATAAAATTCAATTCAAAGTCTCTCTCTCTCTCTCTGTGGTATCCATGTCAATGATAGACATCGCGTCGAAGCCCATGTAATACCAGCGCTAGCTGTATGGTCTGTATAGCTTAACAGCAATAAAATTCAATTCAAAGTCTCTCTCTCTCTCTCTCTCTCTGTGTGGTTTCCATGTCAATGATAGACATCGCGTCGAAGCCCATGTAAGACCGGCGCTTGCTGTATGGTCTGTATAGCTTTAACAGCAATAAGATTCAATTCAAAGTCTCTCTCTCTCTCTGGTATCCATGTCAATGATAAACACTGTGTCGAAGCCCATGTAATACCGGCGCTTGCTGTATGGTCTGTATAGCTTTAACAGCAATAAAATTCAATTCAAAGTCTCTCTCTCTCTCTCTCTGTGGTATCCATGTCAATGATAGACATCGCGTCGAAGCCCATGTAATACCGGCACTTGCTGTATGGTCTGTATAGCTTTAACAGCAATAAAATTCAATTCAAAGTCTCTCTCTCTCTCTCTTCTCTCTCTCTCTGTGGTTTCCATGTCAATGATAGACATCGCGTCGAAGCCCATGTAATACCGGCACTTGCTGTATGGTCTGTATAGCTTAAAGGAGGTAAAGGTAAAGGAGTCCCATAACCTATAAGGTCGTAGGGGAGCGAGGCGACAGAGACCTCACTTCTCTAGGGCCAGCATATTGAGGGCGGCGCCCATCTCCT
Source organism: Rapana venosa (assembly GCA_028751875.1). Lineage (NCBI taxonomy): Eukaryota > Metazoa > Mollusca > Gastropoda > Neogastropoda > Muricidae > Rapana > Rapana venosa. The sequence goes on from CM054164.1 coordinate 10,483,389, forward strand.
CTCCCTCGCTGCTTTACCTTCCCTGACCCTAAAGAGGGCAGGTACCCATTTACAGCTGGGTGAACTGGGGGAACTGTACTGAGGCCAAGGCGCGCAAACGGTCACCCATCCAACTGGTAACCACGCTCGACGCTGCTTAACTTGGCTGGGGGAAAGCGAGTGCTCCGACCACTGAGCTATCCCGTCCCCCATAGCTTAACAGCAATAAAATTCAATTCAAAGTCTCTCTCTCTCTCTTCTTCTCTCTCTCTCTCTGTCTGGACTGTGAACAGTGTCTCACTGGTAAGACGCGCTTGTCGGTCTCTGCAACTTTTTGCCGACTGTGCGCGATGTCAGGAGACTGGTAGTTGCAAGAGTTTGCCGACTATCGTAGGTGGAACCATGCCTTCAGCTGCAGCGGACTTCAGGACCAGTTGCGGCCGTTTTGTGCCATGATACATCGGCTTCGTGCTGAAGCCAGCCAGAGAGAAAGCTTGTTCGCGCGCCGCCGTTCTCAAGCTTGCACGCAGAGTGGACGGTGTAACCTTTGGGTTGCTCCTCTCCTGTCTATTTGGGGGCAGCTTACTTTTGCAGTGCGGCGATATCGTCGAAAGTAACCCTGGGCCAACCCCCCCCCCCCCCAGCAAGGATTCCATGAGGCAGACACGACTCAGCAGTATGGAGGCATCCCGGCGTTCCAGCATAGAGAGGACAGGGACTCTCGTATTCCTGTGGCCTCCCCCACAGCAACAGGACCAACACTGAGTGGCCACGTCTTGAACACTGTGCAGGACAGAAGTGGCCGACAGACGCCAACATAAATGCAGTCCGACAGGACATGCAGAGGCTAAACGAAGGCTATGACACTCTGAAAAACGAACTGAAAGGGCGGAGAGAGGACGTGACGGGACTCAGAAAGGAAAAGGAAGAACTGCGGAGGACCAATGACACGCTGACGGGGAGGCTGGAGGACTGGAAAGAAGAATCGACGACCTGGAGGGACGTTCCAAGCGGAACAACTTGCTGTTTTACGTCTTCCCAGGAGGGAGCACGAGACCCCTGCTGACCGACTGTGAGGGCATGCTGCAGGACCTGGTCACCCACAAGCTGGACCTGGCTCGGGACGTGGAACTGGACAGAGCTCACCGCCTGACCTCCAAGCCAGACTCTCCCATCATCGCCAGATGCACTTTCTACAGACAGAAAGCGAAGAGCAGGCTGAAGGGCAGCAATGTGTTCACCGGAGAAGACTTTTCCCAAGGTGTGAGAGACTTGAGGCGGAGACTGACTCCTCACATGGAGAAAGCCAGAGAAGAGTCCCGGGAAGAAGGCTGCCATGGTCTTCAACTACCTGCTGACTGATGGCGGGCACAAGTTCACCGTTGACAGTTGTGACAAGCTGTTATCCAATAATTGTGAATTCCATTGTGTGATGTATTTTTTTTTACTGGATGAAAATACTATGAATGGAAAATCATAGGTCACCAAAGAAGGCATATCATATGTAAATACATCCTTCGGATGAGACTATAAACCGAGACCCCGTGTTCGAACGCACGCAGAACATCTTGTGCACACGTTAAATCCTGTTCCGCTTTTTGGAAGAGTAGGCCATTGTGTGCTGGTGGAAACAGATGACAAAATTGACAAAACCGCATACACACGGGGACTGGATGTAAAAAAGCACATGAGTGCTTATTCCATTATCCTCGATATAAAAGAATAAATAAATAGATGAAAGGGGGGAAAATAAACTGGGAGTCAAAAATGAGGATCAAATTATGTAAGGTTTTGCTTATGTATGGTTGAATCAGGGAGTAGAGAATATGAATGGGTTCATTAGAGCACTGCGCACTAGATTGATAGATTGTAGGTGGCAGGAGTGTTCCAGTCATCTTGATGGACTTGATGAAACTATTACTTGTTACTGGTTGTAAGACTGTGTAAGAATGAGTTGAGTGCAAGCGCTTTGATTTGTCTCTGCAAGATATAGCGCTATATAAATTCCATTTATTATTATTATTATTATTATTATTATTATCTTCAGGAAAGTGATCGCTTTCGTTTCTACAGGCAGTTTATTAGGTAAAATTCCTGTATAGTTGTTAATGAACATGGATAGACATCTTAGACATATTATGACACAGTTTAGATTGGGGGTATCTGACTTGTTTGTGCACAATCTTCGCTGTAGACAACACTGTGATACAGATCTTCTTTGTCCATTATGGAAGGAGTCTGTCGATGATGAAGTTCATTTTGTATTTTGTTGTCCTAAATGAAATGATCTTAGAAGTTGGCTAATAACGCAAAAATATGTGAGGTGTCCTTCCATATTTAGACTTTGTATACTTATGTCATCTACTAACGAATGTATTAATAAGCGACTAGCAATTTATTTGTATAAAGCTTTTAAAATTAGAAATACTGTTTGTAGTTGAAGTATACTTCTTTTGTTTCTAAAAATGTCCAATGCAATGTGTTGTGTAATGTTGATTATATTCACACCACCCCTTCATGAGGGCCAAAGCCTATACTGAATAAAACTTTTACATTCGCATTCTCTCTCACACTTCACACCAAAATATTTAAAACAAAACAAAACCATAGCAGTTTGTTATTCTTGTTAAGTGTAGAGTATAGCAAAGTATCTATTTTAAAAAAAAATTAATTTTTTAATTTATTCATTCTTTTATATCAAGGACAATGGAATAAGCACTCACGTGGCTTTTTTTTTTTTTTTTACATCCAGTCCCCTGTGTGTAAAATTCTGTCATCTGTTCCCACCAGCACACAATGGCCTACTCTTTCGAAAAGCGGAACAGGATTTAACATGTGCGCAAGATGTTGTGCGTGCGTTCACACACTGAGCCTCGGTTTATAGTCTCATCTGAAGGACATTTGGGGGAGAGTGGTGTCGGCACTGATGTTAACTCCAAGGGAAAATATCCCCTTGAACTAGATTTAAACCCGGGTCAGCAGATCACGAGTGCAATGCTCAACGCTCAGACCAACCAGGCCATCCCATTCCACCCCCCCCCCCTACCCCTCCCTTCCCAAAGGAATGCTCACACACTGGTGTTTAATGTAGACATTGCCCTGAAGCAGAATGCAATGGTAGGACAGCCAGGTCACAGCACACGCACGCGAACCTCACCATGGAAGAACGGACTCTCAGCTCTAGCAAGCAATGAACGCAAAGAAACCACCAGAAGAAAGAAAAAGTGAGCATTCCCCTTCATCTCCTTTGTTCCTCTCTTCCTCCTCTCTTCCCTCCTCCCTCGCCATCCTCCTCCTTCCCCTCCCCTCCCTCCTCCCCCCCCCCCTCCTCCCCACTCTCCTCCCTTTTCCTTACCTCCTCTCTCCTTCCTCATCCGTCCCTCTTTCCTCCACTTTTCCCTCCTCCCTCCTCTTCCTCCATTCCTCCTCTCCATCCTCTATCCTCCGCCTCTCGTTCACTTACCTCCCTCTCCCGTCCCTTCACTCCATCCTCTCCTTCCTCCCTCCTCTCTCCCTCCTCCTCCGTCCTCTCTTCCTCCCTCCTCTCTTCCTCCTCCTTCCTCTCCTCCTCTTCCTTCCTCCCTCCCTCCTCCTCCCTCCCTCTTCCTTCCTCCTCCTCCTCTTCCTCCCTCCCTCCTCCTCCTCCTTCACTCCTCCCCCCTTCCCTCCCTCCCTCCCTCTCCTCTCTTCCTCCTCCCACTCTCCTCCTCCCTCCCTTCTTCCTCCTCCCTCCTTCCTCCCTCCCTCTCCTCCCTCCCTCCCTCTCTCTCCTCCTTCACTCCTCCCTCCCTCCTCCTCCCTCCCTCTCCTCTCTTTCTCCTCCCTCCCTCTCTTCCTTCCTCCTCCCTCCCTCTCTTCCTTCCTCCTCTCTTCCTCCCTCCCTCTCTTCCTTCCTTCAGCGAACCTGGAAGCCGTTGAGGTCAGTGTAGAAGACGCGGTCCTTGTTGTCAATGTTGGTGTTGATGCGCAGGGAGATCTCGCGGTTGTTGAGCGTGCGGATGTCCACGATGTTGTGAATGTCCAGGGACTGTCCGTCCATGCCTGGTGACAACAACACGACGCACAGGGATACAGCTCGCGCTCCCTCTCTCTCACACACACACACACACTTAACGGCATCCCACCATCATCATCATCATCAATGCCTTTGTGCCTTATTGGCACGTAGGGCAGCAACAAATGTTCTCCACTCCTGTCTGTCCTGGGCCAGCTTCCGAATGGTTCCCCAGGTATGTTGGAAGGTCTTCAGCTCTGTTTCGACAGTCCGACGCCAAGTGTTCTTGGGTCGTCCTCGTTTGCGTTTTCCCTCTGGTGTCCAGTGGAGGGCTGTTCGGGCGATGTTTCCCTGTTCCCGACGGCAGATATGCCCTATCCATCCCCATCGCCTATGCATGATGACGGCATGCCACACATAAAAAGGTAAAGGTGTCCCATAACCCATCATGGTCGTTAGGGGAGCGAGGCGTCAGAGACCCTCAGCTTCTCCAGGGGCCAGCATATTGAGGGCAGTGGCGCCCATCTCCTCTCCCTCGCTGCTTTACCTTCCCTGACCTTAAAGAAGGCAGGTGCCCATTTACAGCTGGGTGAACTGGGGGAACTGTACTGAAGCCAAGGCGCGCAAACGGTCACCCATCCAAGTGGTAACCACACTCGAAGCTGCTTAACCTTGGCTGGGGGGAAGCGAGTGCTCCGACCACTGAGCTATCCCCTCCCCACACCAAACATAATAAAACCAATAATAAATATTTTAAAAATGTGTTGTTGTATGTACCACTTATCATCTCACCCAAATGACTTACCCTGTGTGACGATAAGCCTGACAACGTGTTGTACGTAAGGGGTCATGACCCTGACCTCTGACACCATAGGGCCACGCGTGATGCGGATCAACTGGTTGCTGTTGGAGATGACCTGGGACACAACACAGACAAGGTTCTGCAGATGTAGTGTGGCTGACAATGAAGCCGTCTACAAACACATACACACGTGCGCGCACGCATGCACACACACACACCCCCTCTCCAAAAATTCACACGACAATAAATGCCCATTTTACACTAAAACAACCAACACACACACACACCACCCAAATTCACACAACAATGAACACCACATTACACTAAAACCACCCACACACACCACCCAAATTCACACAACAATGAACACCCATTTTACACTAAAACCACCACACACACACCACCCAAATTCACACAACAATGAACACCCATTTTACACTAAAACCACCACACACACCACCCAAATTCACACAACAATGAACACCCATTTTACACTAAAACCACCACACACACACCACCCAAATTCACACAACAATGAACACCCACTTTACACTAAAACCACCACCTAAATTCACACAACAATGAACACCCATTTTAACACTAAAACAACCACCACAATGCACACACACAAGCAGTTGCACACACACACAACACCCAAATTCACACACTAAAACAAACCTCCCACCCCCACAACAAAAATTCCCACAACAAAAGCTAAACGTCCATTTGCGCTGAAACAACCACCACACGGATCAACCAACGACGTCCGTCCGCCCATCTACCAATGTCACTACACCCCCCCCCCCCCCTTCCCCCCCCCATCCCCCACTCACCTCCCCTTTGCCGTCCGGCAGAAAGAGATAGGCCCCCGACTTGTCCTTGGCTCGTGTTGTGCCGTACAGCACAAACTGCAGATCCATGTTTGTCACCACCCCTGTGGCCAGTGTCTCCACCGACTGAGACCCACATCAACTACAAATGGAATCATCTCTCTCCTCGCCAAAAGCCTACTTACATACACTATCATTATCATCATCATTATTATTATTTTATATTATATTAAGGGGACGGGATAGCTCAGTGGTCGGAGCACTCGCTTTCCCCCCCCCAGCCAAGTTAAGCAGCGTCGAGCGTGGTGGTTACCAGTTGGATGGGTGACCGTTTGCGCCGCCACGCCTTGGCTTCAGTACAGTTCCCCCAGTTCACCCAGCTGTAAATGGGTACCTGCCCTCTTTAGGGTCAGGGAAGGTATAGCAGCGAGGGAGAGGAGATGGGCGCCGCCCTCAATATGCTGGCCCTAGAGAAGTGAGGTCTCTGACGCCTCGCCCCCCTACGACCTTATAGGTTATGGGACACCTTTACCTTACTATTATTACTTTTAAATCCAGCCTCAAAGACATATTCATTTCAAACCTAAGAGTTTCCCCTCCTGTTTCATCTCTAGAACTGTCCCACCTTCACTGACCCATGTCCCATCACCCTGCCAAGGTATTGATGGCCTTTTGTGTGTGTGTGTGTGTGTGTGTGTGTGTGTGTGTGTGTGTGTGTGTGTGTGTGTGTGTGTGAGAGAGAGAGAGTCTGCGTGCTTTTGAAAAACTGGTTTTGACTATTGTAATTTTTATTTCATAGATTTGGTCTGCAGCGTACCAAAAGTAAAGTAAGTATGTTCTTTCGAGCCAGAAGGCCCATAGAGCTGGAGCTTATCCCGGTTTCTGTAGCGTTAAGCGAACCGATGGTTTTTCACCACCCCTGTGACAGGACGCTAGTCTGTCGCCAGATACTTCCCCAGCAGAGCTGGTACCCACTTGTACACCTGGGTGGAGTGAGGAAAATAGGAGTAAAGTGTCTTTCCCAAGGACACAACACCGAGCCGAGCGGGGATCAAACCCGCGACCTCTGGATCATGAGTTGACCGCCTAAACCACTCGGCCACGGTGCCTCCAACAAGAGTGCTATATAACTTCCATTTATTATTATTATAACAAACATCAACAACAACACTAATATACAACAATATTAACAACACCAACATGCATGTGTTTTTGTTATTTTATTCTTTTATATCGAGGATAATGGAATAAGCCCGTATGTGCTTTTTTACTTCCAGTGCCCGTGTGTATGCGGATTTGTAAATTCTGTCATCTGTTCCCACCGGCACACAATGGCCTACTCTTATGAAAAGCGGAACAGGATTTAACATGTGCGCAAGATATTCTGTGTGCGTTCACACACGGGACCTCGGTTTATAGTCTCATCCGAAGGACTTTTGGGGAGAGTGGAGTCTGCACTGATGTTAACTCCAGGGGAAAATATCCCTTTGAACGGGAATCAATCCCGGGTCGTCAGATATCGAGCGCAATGTTCTAACCACTCGGCTATCCCGTCCCTCAGTCCCCCCCAGTGACGTTCGCCTGCCAACAAGTAAACTGTCAAGTTCTAGGTTCGACTCCCAGCTTCCCTCTTTCTTTCCAGTCTGACGAAAAAAGAAAAAAAATCAAACCGAACGTCAAAGCCCTTCGGATGAATAATAATAATAATAATATATGGAATTTATATAGCGCTGAATCTTGTAAAAAACAAACAAATCGAAGCGCTTGCACTCAATCATTTACAGGCATGCAACTCTCCTTAAACATAATGAGAAATCCATGCGCGCGCACTACGCACGCACACGCACGCACACATACACACACACACACACACACACACACACGGAACAACACTTAGACGGTGAAAGATGCTGTTGAAAATTAGGGACAGATATGTGGGGGGAAAGTCTCAGGTAGGAAATAAGTGTGTTTTGAGGCTGGATTTGAAGGAATCAAGTGAAGGCTTTTGACGAAGTGAAAGAGGGAGGTCATTCCAGGTGGATGGACCAGAAACAGAGAAGGAGCGACGGCCAACAGTGGTTTGTTTGAATCTGGGTGTTCGAAAGCACAAAGTATCTGCGGCTTGAACGAAGGGAACGGGATGGAGTGTACAGGTGAAGACAGTTACAGAGATAAGAGGGTGCAGATTTGTGGAGACATTTGAAACAGAGGGTATTGATTTTATACTGCAGTCTTTGTGAGACAGGCAACCAGTGAAGAGATCGCAGAAGAGGAGTGATGTGTTCAGATTTTTTCTTTCTTAGGACCAGTCGAGCTGCAGAGTTTTGTATGCGTTGAAGAGAGTGGATAGATGATGCTGGTAGGCCAGCCAAAAGAGAATTACAGTAGTCTAAACGTGAAAGAATAAGAGATGTGACAAGCTTGGAAGTTGCATCAGTGGACAGATACTTGCGAATCGCGCTTACGCGCCGTAATTGATAGTAGCAAGACTGGCAGGTCTGGGTGATGAATTTTTTCATAGAGAGTGTGTTGTCAAGAACTACTCCTAAATACTTCACAGAGTTGGACAAAGGAACTGACGTATTGCCGAATTCTATTGAAGTTTTTGTGATAGAGGAAAGTTTATGTTGGGTCCCTATGAGCATGGCTTCGGTTTTATCGGCATTAAGTTGTAACTTGTTCTGAGTCATCCAGTTTTGAATGTCTTGAAGGCAGTAGGACATATTTGTCAAGAGGGAAGGCAAGTTTTCAACAGTATCGCTGCACTGAAGTTGAGTATCATCGGCATAGAAATGATGATCAATAGGGTGGTTGTTTATTATATGTGAGAGTGGAGCAGTGTAGAGAGTAAAGAGAACAGGGCCCAGGACTGATCCCTGCGGGACTCCACATTCCATTTTGACAGGTTTGATTGAATTTTGTTTACAATAACTTTCTGGAACCGGTCTGTGAGGTATGAAGTAAACCAGGTGAGGGCTGTGCCATTAATACCAAACGTATTTTGGAGGCGAGAAAGAAGAATTGAGTGATCTATGGTATCAAAGGCTGCAGATAAGTCAAGAAGAGTGAGGAGGGAGATTTTTCCTGCATCAGAAGCAAGTAGAAGTGTATCTAAAGTATGGACTAGGGTGGTTTCGGTGCTGTGGTTGGGGCGATAGGCAGACTGAAAAGTGGGAAGAAGATCATTGGAATGAAGGTGACTGTTGAGCTGTTTGAGAACAACTTTTTCTAGTACTTTAGAGATAAAGGGTAAGTTTGAGACAGGCCTATAATTCTTCAGAATGTTGGGATCGAGGTCGTGCTTTTTCAGTAGAGGTGTGACTATTGCTGTTTTAAGAGCTGATGGAAAATTTCCTGACTGAAGAGATGAGTTTACTATTTTAGTGATAATAGGCACAAGTTGTGGAAGGCATTGTGAGAAAACAGGAGCAGGTATGGGATCAAGGTCGCATGATTTTATAGTCATTTCCTTCAGAATTGTCATGTGATGAGACTATAAACCGAAGCTCCTGTGTGCGAACGCACACGGAAAAACTTGTGACACACGTTAAAAACCCATTCCGCCTTTCGAAAGAGTAGGCCACACAGGAACGGATGACAGAATACCCAACAAAACACACAGAGGTCATGTTTCGACACCATCCCTGAAAATGGAATAAGGTTACCGAAATGGTTGGGGGACGTAATGAAAAGAGGTCTATAGTACTGTATGTCCCTCTATCCATTGCAGAGGGTTATCGGTTGTTAGAAGAAGCATCCTTTGATAAAAATGTATAGAAAAGCATCAGCAAAACAATCCGCTTTCACATTCAACTCGGTGTGGGAAGAGTGTTGTTGAATACATTGAAAACTTAAGAGATTCATACAAATGCTGTAAAGGAAAGACAACTCAAGGCATTATTTTTTCAGGATAAGATTAAATGCATTCATGACAAAATTCAGCAAGGATGTGAAATGCTTATGTGGTGAATATATTTCAAATACCCATGTCATACTTGAATGTGAGATTTTAAAACCTCATCTCCCTGCCTTTTCTGAGAATTCCATTGACGAAGTTTTGAACAATGTTAAGTTAACGTTTGACATTGCCAAAGGTTTTTTTTGTTAAGTCCTATAGGGCATTCTTTTTTAATCTCCAATTTTTTTCTTTTCTTAAATATTTCTGTTCTTGATCTGTTCACGTTAAGAATACTATTTTTTTGGTTATTACTATTTATTACACACACACGAGCACGCACACGCACACACACACACACACAGAGTAAATCTCTCTCTCTCTCGTATTCAGTCTCCTATTTTGAGGGTCGTCTGGTTATCACTTTAAGTGGAAAGACGTTAACATTGAAAACTGACTGACTTACCTACATATTTGGGTGAGGGGAGTGGGGGAAGGGCGGGGGAGAGAGAAACGGTCGCATACGCGTAGATCTCACCACTGGTAAAACCCTCGGAGGTCTAGGCAAGAATAAATAATAATAATAATAATGTATGGAATATATATAGCGCTGAATCTTGTAAAGCAACAAATCAAAGCGCTCAGATGACTTTTTTTAAATGCGTGTGTATGCGGGTTGTTGTTTTTTTTAAATGTTGTCATCTGTTCCCACCGGCACACAATGGCCTACTCTTTCGAACAGCGGAACAGGATTTAACGTGTGCGCAAGATGTTCTGCATGCGTTCGCACACGGGGCCTCGGTTTATAGTCTCATATCCGAGGGACTTTGACATTCAGTTCGATTTTTTGGTCAAACTGGGAAGAAAGGGCGAGGCTGGGAATTGAACCCACTTGTTGGCAGGCTAACGTTTTAACCATCCTGCCTTCACCTTCCTTCTCAGAGAAACAAAGAAGGAAGGAAGGAAGGACGGACAAACAAACGCGTCAGAGAGCACAAGTGAGGAGAAGCAGGGAGGATGGGGTGACCTTGAGCATGCCTGTGCGGGCGTCAAAAGTGGCCTCCAGCACGGGGTTCCTGATGCGGAAGTCTTCCGTGTCGCTGCTCTCTGACCGCACCGAGAACACCTCGCTGTCATATCACACACACACACACACACACACATAGATAACAGATTTTTAAATTTTTTTATTTATTTAAATTTTTTTTTATATTCTTTTATATCGAGGATAATGGAATAAGCACTCATGTGCTTTTTTAAATTTATATTTTTTTACATCCAGTCCCCCCGCGTGTTTGCGGTTTTGTCAATTCTGTCATCTGTTCCCACCGGCGCACAATGGCCTACTCTTCCGAAAAGCGGAACAGGTTTTAACGTGTGCGCAAGACGTTCTGCGTGCGTTCGAACACTGGGCCTCGGTTTATAGTCTCATCCGAAGGACTTTGACATTCAGTTCGATTTTTTGGGGGGTCAAACTGGGAAGAAAGGGCGAGGCTGGGGAATCGAACCCAGAACCTCACGGTTTACTTGTTGGCAGGCGAACGTCTTAACCATCCTGCCACCTTCCTTCCTACACACAGAGAGAGAGAGGGAGGGAGAGAGAGAGAGAGAGAGAGAGAGAGAGAGAGAGAGAGATACACATACACACAGACATGCACATACACAACACACAGAGGCAAGAGACACACCAACAGACACATATACGCAGAGACAGACAGATAGAGAAGATTAGTTTTTCTTGGTGGACAATTAAGTGTGCATGTGTGTGTGTGTGTGTGTGAAGAGAGAGAGAGAGAGAGAGAGAGAGAGAGAGAGAGAGAGAGAGAGAGAGAGAGAGAGAGTGTATGTGTGTGTCAGAGAGAGAGAGTGAGAGTGAGTTTGTGTGTGTGAGAAAGAGTGTGTGTGTGTATGCATGTGTATGTGTGTGTGTGTGAGAGAGAGAGAGTGAGAGAGAGAGTGTGTGTGTGAGTGTTTGTGCGCTAGCAAGTGAGTGAGTTTTGTTTATTTTATTCTTTCATATCGAGGATCATGGAATAAGCACTTATGTGCTTTTTTACATCCAGTCCCTGTGTTTGCGGTTCTGTCATCTGTTCCCACCAGCACGCAATGGCCTACTCTTACGAAAAGCGGAACTGGACTTTAATGCGTGCGCAAGATGTTCTGCATGTATGCGCAAGGTGTTCTGTGTGCGTTCGCGCACGGGGCCTCGGTTTATAGTCTCATCCGAAGGACTTTTGGGGGAGAGTGGAGTTGGCACTGATGTTAACTCCAGGGAACAGGGGAAAATATCCCCTTGAACGGGAATCGAACCTGGATCGTCAGATTGCGAGCGCAATGTTCTAACCACTAGGCTGTCCCATGTATGTGTGTATGTGTGTGTGCGTGCGCAGTGCAATGCAAAACAAAGCACAACACCCCCCCCTCCCCCCACAATACAATACACACCTCCCATGCAATACAACACGTACAGCTCCTGCCTTGTCCGAACAAAAAGCCCCACCACCCCAGAGCGATGCACAACTAGCTGTACACTGCCAAGCTACTACTACACCACACAAAGCAACCCCCCAACACTACACCACACAAAGCAACCCCCAACACTACACAAACAACCCCACCCCCACCCCACACTGCACAAAGCAACCCCCCACACACTGCACCACACAAAGCAACCCCCTCAGCACTAATAATAATATATGGAATTTATATAGCGCCGAATCTTGTAAAACAAACAAATCGAAGCGCTTGCACTCAAATCATTTACGCGCATGCAACTTTCCTCAAATATAATAAAGAACATATTTCAAATTTATGCACGTGTATGTACACACACACACACACCGCGAACACACTTAGGAGATGAAGGATGCTGTTGAAAAAGTAGAGACGGATATGAGGGAAAAGTGTCAGGTAGGAAATAAGTGTGTTTTGAGGCTGGATTTGAAGGTATCAAGTGAAGGTTTTTGGCGAAGTGAAAGAGGGAGGTCATTCCACGTGGACGGACCAGAAACAGAAAAAGATCGACAGCCAACAGTGGTATGTTTGAATCTGGGTGTTCGAAAGCACAAAGTATCTGCAGCTGAACGAAGGGAACGGGATGGAGTGTACAGGTGAAGACAGTTACAAAGATAAGATGGTGCAGATTTGTGGAGACATTTGAAACAGAGGGTATTGATCTTATACTTCAGTCTTTGTGAGACTGGAAGCCAGTGAAGAGATCACAGAAGAGGAGTGATGTGTTTGGATTTTTTCTTTCTTTGGACCAGTCGAGCTGCAGAGTTTTGTATGCGTTGAAGAGAGTGGATGGATGATGCTGGTAGGCCAGCCAAAAGAGAATTACAGTAGTCTAAACGTGAAAGAATGAGAGATGTGACGAGCCTGTGACTACACCACACAAAGCAACCCCCCACAACACTACACCACACAAAGCAACCCTCCCAACACTACACCACACAAAGCAACCCCCCCCCCCCCCCCACACACACACACTACACCACACAAAGCAACCCCCAACACACCACACGAAGCAACCCCCAACACACCACACGAAGCAACCCCCAACACAAACACAACACCACACAAGCAACCCCCAACACACCACACGAAGCAACCCCCACACACCACACACCACACAAAGCAACCCCCAACACACCACACGAAGCAACCCCCAACACACCACACACCACACCAAAGCAACCCCCAACACACCACACGAAGCAACCCCCAACACACCACACCACACAAAGCAACCCCCAACACACCACACCACACAAAGCAACCCCCAACACACCACACCACACAACGCAACCCCCAACACACCACACCACACAAAGCAACCCCCACACAACACACACACAAAGCAACCCCCAACACACCACACGAAGCAACCCCCAACACACCACACCACACAAAGCAACCCCAACAACACACCACACCACACAAAGCAACCCCCAACGCACCACACAAAGCAACCCTCAACGCACCACACAAAGCAACCCCCAACACACCACACGAAGCAACCCCCAACACACCACACGAAGCAACCCCCAACACACCACACAAAGCAACCCCCAACACACTACACCACACAAAGCAACACCCCAACACACCACACCACACAAAGCAACCCCCAACACACCACACGAAGCAACCCCCCCAACACACCACACCACACAAAGCAACCCCCAACACACCACACGAAGCAACCCCCAACACACCACACCACACAAAGCAACCCCCAACACACCACACGAAGCAACCCCCAACACACTACACCACACGAAGCAACCCCCAACACACTACACCACACGAAGCAACCCCCAACACACTACACCACACGAAGCAACCCCCCAACACACACCCCACAAAGCAACCCCCCAACACTACACCCCACAAAGCACCCACCAACACTTCCCTTCACAAAGCAATCCCCCAACACTACACAAAGCAACCCCATTATGCACACAACACAAAGCAACCATGACACTACATTACACAAATAATAAAAAAACAAAACAAAGCAGCCCCACAACACAATCCCTACGCTACACAAAGCAAACTCGGACATCAGACCACACAAAGCAAACAACACTGCACAAAGCAACCCAATACACCACAAAACAGCTGCAATATTACGCACGGCGATCCAAATATTACATTACACAAAGCGACCCCAGCATTACACAAAGCACCATCAATATTACACAACACAAAACAACTCCAATATGATACAAACAACTCAAATATTACACAAAACAACTCAAATATTACACAAAGTGACTCTGGATATTACACAAAGCAACCCCATACAGCATAACACAAAGCAGACAGAACCACATCACACAAAGCAGCCAGAACCACATCACACAGAGTGGCCCCGATACCACACAAAGCAGCCCTGGCGCCTCACAAAGCAGCCCCGACACCACACAAAGCAGCACTGACACCACACCAAGCAGCCCTGACACCACACAAAGCAGCACTGACACCACACCAAGCAGCCCTGACACCACACAAAGCAGCACTGACACCACACCGAGCAGCCCTGACACCACACAAAGCAGCACTGACACCACACCAAGCAGCCCTGACACCACACAAAGCAGCACTGACACCACACAGAGGAGCCCTGACACCACACAGAGGAGCCCTGACACCACACAGAGGAGCCCTGGCATCACACAAAGCAGCCCTGACATCACACAAAGTGGCCATGACACCACACCACACAGAGCAGCCCTGACACCACTCCAAGCAGCCCTGACACCACACAGAGCGGCCCTGACACCACACAGAGCAGCCCTGACACCACACAAAGCGGCCCTGGCACCACACAAAGCGGCCCTGACACCACACCACACAGAGCAGCCCTGACACCACACAAAGCAGCCCTGACACCACACAGAGCAGCCCTGACACCACACAGAGCGGCCCTGACACCACACCACACAGAGCGGCCCTGACACCACACCACACAGAGCAGCCCTGACACCACACCACACAGAGCAGCCCTGACACCATACCACACAGAGCGGCCCTGACACCATACCACACAGAGCGGCCCTGACACCACACCACACAGAGCAGCCCTGACACCACTCCAAGCAGCCCTGACACCACACAGAGCGGCCCTGACACCACACAGAGCAGCCCTGACACCACACAAAGCGGCCCTGACACCACACAAAGCAGCCCTGACACCACACCACACAGAGCGGCCCCGACACCACACAGAGCAGCCCTGACACCACACCACACAGCCCCGACACCACACAAAGCAGCCCTGACACCACACCACACAGAGCAGCCCTGACGCCACACAGAGCAGCCCTGACACCACACCACACAGCCCCGACACCACACAAAGCAGCCCTGACACCACACCACACAGAGCAGCCCTGACGCCACACAGAGCAGCCCTGACACCACACCACACAGCCCTGACACCACACAAAGCAGCCCTGACACCACACCACACAGAGCAGCCCTGACACCACACCACACAGAGCAGCCCTGACACCACACCACACAGAGCAGCCCTGACACCACACCACACAAAGCAGCCCTGACACCACACAAAGCGGCCCTGACACCACAACACACAGAGCAGCCCTGACACCACACCACACAAAGCAGCCCTGACACCACACAAAGCGGCCCTGACACCACAACACACAGAGCAGCCCTGACACCACACCACACAGAGCAGCCCTGACACCACACAAAGCGGCCCTGACACCACACCACACAAAGCGGCCCTGACACCACACCACACAAAGCAGCCCTGACACCACACCACACAGAGCAGCCCTGACACCACACCACACAGAGCAGCCCTGACACCACACCACACAGAGCAGCCCTGACACCATACCACACAGAGCGGCCCTGACACCATACCCCACAGAGCGGCCCTGACACCACACCACACAGAGCAGCCCTGACACCACACAAAGCAGCCCTGACACCACACCACACAGAGCGGCCCCGACACCACACAGAGCAGCCCTGACACCACACCACACAAAGCAGCCCTGACACCACACCACACAGAGCGGCCCCGACACCACACAGAGCAGCCCTGACACCACACCACACAGCCCCGACACCACACACAAAGCAGCCCTGACACCACACCACACAGAGCAGCCCTGACGCCACACAGAGCAGCCCTGACACCACACCACACAGCCCCGACACCACACAAAGCAGCCCTGACACCACACCACACAGAGCACCTGACGCCACACAGAGCAGCCCTGACACACACCACACAGCCCGACACCACACAAAGCAGCCCTGACACCACACCACACAGAGCAGCCCTGACACCACAACCACCAGAGCAGCCCTGACACCACACAAAGCGGCCCTGACACCACAACACACAGAGCAGCCCTGCACCACACCACACAAAGCAGCCCTGACACCACACCAAAGCGGCCCTGACACCACAACACACAGAGCAGCCCTGACACCACACCACACAAGAGCAGCCCTGACACCACACAAAGCGGCCCTGACACCACACCACACAAAGCGCCCGACACCACACCACACAAAGCTGCCCTGACACCACACCACACAGAGCAGCCCTGACACCACACCACACAGAGCAGCCCTGACACCACACCACACAGAGCAGCCCTGACACCACACCACACAGAGCAGCCCTGACACCACACCACACAGAGCAGCCCTGACACCACACCACACAGAGCAGCCCCGACACCACACCACACAGAGCAGCCCTGACACCACACAAAGCAGCCCTGACACCACACAGAGCAGCCCTGACACCACACCACACAAAGCAGCCCTGACACCACACCACACAAAGCAGCCCTGACACCACACAGAGCAGCCCTGACACCACACAGAGCAGCCCTGACACCACACAGAGCAGCCCTGACACCACACAAAGCAGCCCTGACACCACACCACACAGAGCAGCCCTGACACCACACAAAACAACCCCCGGAGCTGCACAAAGCAACACTCCCAACACTTGCCACACAAAGCAACCCGGGCCATTAGACTACACAAAGCAACCCCCCCTTAACACAAAGCAAACCACCTCCACAAAGCAACTCTGATATTACCCAACACAAAGCAACCTCCCCGCCCCCCCTCAATGAAATGACAGAAACACCAACACAACAGATGGTACAACAAGCCCCCCCCCCCACCAGCAGTATCGCCATCACCACCATCACCACCACCCCCTACCACCCCCCCCACCACCTACCACCACCCACCACCACACACCACCACCTACCACCACCCACCACCACACACCACCACCTACCACCACCCTACCACCACCACCCACCACTCACTCACTCACTCACTCACTCACTCACTGGGGCTTCACTCCCGAGGCATGCAGGAAGGTGGTGGAGGCCAGATGGTTGAGTGGGTTCTCTCCCTTCCCCACCAGCCTCAGTGTGTAGGTCGCCAGCCCCAGTGCTGGCACCTCCGCCACGAACGACACCTGGGGTCACGAAAGGTCAAAGAGTTGTCACCGCCACACCTCTCACCACTAGGGTTCCTTCGCTCAGTGAAGTGTGTGTGTGTGTGTGTGGTGGGGGGGGGGGGGGGGGGGGATGTAGAAGAGATGGGAGAAAGCCTGGTGGTTTAGAGTGATGCGCTCGTGACCGGTTGACCCGGTTCGATTCTCGTTCAAGAGGAAGGATTTCCCCCCTCCACCCCCCCCGCCCCCCCCCCCCCCCCCCCCTTCTGGAGTTAACGTCAGTGCCGACTCTACTCTCTCCCCCCCCCCCCCCCCTTCTGGATTAACGTCAGTGCCGACTCTACTCTCCCACCCCCCCCCCCCCCTTCTGAAAAATGTTCTTCGGGTGAGACTATAAACCGAGGTCCCGTGTGCGAACGCATGCAGAACCTGTCTTGCGCGTGCGTTAAAACCCGCTCCGCTTTTTTAAAATATATTTTTATATGGAAGAGCAGGCCATTGTGTGCCGGTGGGAACGCATATGACAAAATTGGCAAAACTGCATACACACGGGCACTGGACGTAACAAAACCACGTGAGCGCTTATTCCTTTATCCTCGGAAAAAAAACAACAACAAATAAATCAATCAATCAATAAATAAATAAACCCCAGGGGGGAAAATCCCTGTGAGAGGGGGGACTCAGTGGTAGCTGGAACCTGGGCTGTGGTTGAATGCTAGGTGCAACGGGCTGTGGTTGAATGCTGAGTGTAACGGGCTGTGGTTGAATGCTGAGTGTAACGGGCTGTGGTTGAATGCTAGGTGCAAGGGGCTGTGGTTGAATGCAGTTAAGGGATTGGTGAATGCGATGTAACGGGCTGGTAGAATGCTAGGTTAACAGGCTGTGGTAATGCTATGTAACCTGTGGTGAATGCTAGGTTAAAGGCGTGGAAAAACTGAGTAACGGCTTGTTGAATGCTAGGTGTAACGCCAACACCACATGAACTAGACCGCCGACTCAAGTGAGCGTACAGACAGAGAAACCCTAACCACCACACGAGCAACTCCCCAACACACGACAGCCAACAAAGACAACCTCCACACACCACACGAAACAAACCCCCAAACACACCACACTAAAGCAACCCTCTACACACCACACGAAGCACCCCCAAACAAACATTAACTCACACAAAGCACCATCACTCAAGACTGAAACACACGGAGCAACCCCAAAACACTTACAACAACGAAAAATGCAAGACTGACACCTGTGACACACCACACAAAGCAACCCCCACACACACACAAACAACCCCCAACACACACCACACAAGCAACCCCCCCACACACACCACACACACACAAAGCAACCCCCCCACACACCCACACACACCCCAACACACCACAAGCAACCCCAACACACACACAACAACACAAAGCAACACCACCACACAAGCAACCCACACACAACACACCACACAAGCAACCCCCAACACACCACACAAGCAACCCCCAACACACACCCACACAAAGCAACCCCCAACACACACAACCACACAAAGCAACCCCCAACCACACCACACCACACAAAGCAACCCCCAAACACACCACACAAGCAACCCCCAACACACCAAAACCACACAAAGCAACCCCCCAACCACACCACACGAAGCAACCCCCAACACACCACACCACACAAAGCAACCCCCAACACACCACACCACACAAAGCAACCCCCACACACAACCACACGAAGCAACCCCCAACACACCACACCACACAAAGCAACCCCCAACAACCACCCACACCACACAAAGCAACCCCCAACACCACACAAACACACCCCAAACACAACCCAAACCCCCAACAACAAAACACCACACCACAAAGCAACCCCCAACACACCACAACAAAGCAACCACACCACAACACCAAACACCACACGAAGCAACCCCCAACACACCACACAAAGCAACCCCCAACACACACACCACACAAAGCAACCCACACCCAACCACACACAAACAACCACACACACAAGCAACCCCCACACAACAACCACACGAAGCCAAAACCCCCCAACACACTACACCACACAGAAGCAACCCCAACACACCCACACGAACAACCCCCAACAACACACAACAACAACCACCACAAACAACACCCCAACACACCACACCAGAACAACCCCAACCAACACTACAACCATACACAAGCAACCCCACAACACAACACACCACACAAAGCAACCCACCAACACACCACCATCACAAGCAACCCCCCACAACACACACCCAACACAAAGCAACCCACAACACACAACCACACAAGCAACCAACACACTACATCACACAAGAACCACAAAACAAACACACAAAGCAACCACAAACACATCACCTACACACAAAGCAACTACACCAACAACACTGACCCACAAGCAAAACGCACAAGAGCCCTACACCACACAACCTGCAACACAAAGCAACCCATCCAAGCACCCTCACAAAGCGCCAAACCCCACACCACACAAGAGCAACCCCAATAGCACCGACACACAACAAGCACCATGACACAGACATTACACAAAGCACCAACATACACAAAGCTGACACAACAACACACAAAGCAGCCGAACCACACACAGATGCCCTACTACACACAAAGCAGCTCCCACAATAGACCACACACAAAAGCACACTGACCCAAACAAGCGCCCTGACACCACCAAAGACAGCTGACCACACAATGAACGCCTGACCACACAAAGCAGTGACACCACACACACCCTAACACAACAGCCGACACACCAGCACCTACACACACAAAGCAGCCCGACACCACACGAGACCTGACACCCACAACCCTGACACCACACAAAGACAACGCCCAAATGCTGACACACACACAAAGCACCCTGACACCACCAAAAGCCCTGACACACACAAGCGCCTACACCACACAGAGCAGCCCTGACACCACAAGCACCCGCACCACACAAAGCGCCTGACACCAACACACAGAGCAGCCCGACACCACACAAAGCGCCTGACACCACACAACACCCTGACACCACACAAGAGCGCCCGATACCACACACAAAGCAGCCCTGACACCCACAACAGAGCGCCCGACACCACACAAAGCAGCCACTGACACCACACACAAGCAGGCCCTGCACCAACCACACAAGCGCCCTGACACCGAACACACACACAAGCAGCCCTGACACCACACACAAGCAGCCCTGACACCCACAAGCGCCCTGACACCACACAGCAGCCCTGACACCACACAAAGCGCCTGACACCACACAAAGCAGCCCTGACACCACCACACAGAGCGCACCGAACCACACAGAGCAGCCCTGACACCACACACACAGCAGCACTGACACCACACAGAGGAGCCCTGACACCACACACAGAGAGCCCTGACACCACACAGACTGACCCGACACACACAAGCAGCCCTGACACCCACACACAAGCAGCCCTGACACCACACAAAGCGCCCTGACACCACACCACACAGAGCAGCCCTGACACACACACACCACCCACCAAAGCAGCCCTGACACACCACACAGAGCGGCCCTGACACCACACCACACAGAGGCAGCCCTGACACCACACAAAAGCGGCCCTGACGACCACACACACAAAGCGCCCTGACACCACACCACCAAGCAGCCTGACACGCACCACAAGCAGCCCTGACACCACACAACACCACACAGCAGCCCTGACACCACACACAAGAGCAGCCCTGACACCACACAGAGCAGGCCCTGAACCACACACACAGCCCACACCACACAGAGCGCCCTGACACCACACCACAAACGCCGACACACAGAGCAGCCCTGACACCACACCAGACAGCCCGACACCACACAAGAGCAGCCCTGACACCACACCACACAGAGCGAGCCCTGACACCATACCACACAGAGCGGCCCGACCTACAACACCACACCACACAGAGCAGCCCTGACACCAACCACAAAGCAGCCCTGACACCACACACAGAGCGGCCCTGACACCACACACAGAGCAGCCCTGACACCACACCACACAAAGCAGCCCTGACACCACACAAAAGCGCCCTGACACCACACACACAACAAGCGCCCCGACACCACACAGAGCAGCCCTGACACCACACCACACAGCCCCGACACCACACCAACACAAGCCCCTGACACCACACCACCACAACACCACACAGCAGCCCTGACCCCACACAGAGCAGCCCTGACACCACACCACACAGCCCCGACACCACACAAAGCAGCCCTGACACCACACCACACAGAGCAGCCCTGACGCCACACACAGAGCAGCCCTGACACACACACCACACAAGCAGCCCTGACACACCACACAAAGCAGCCCTGACACCACACCAACACAGAGCAGCCCTGACACCACACCACACAGAGCAGCCCTGACACACCGACCACACAGAGCAGCCCTGACACCACACCACACAAAGCAGCCCTGACACCAACACAAAGCGCCCTGACACCACAACACCACCAAGAGCAGCCCTGACACCACACCACACAAAGCAGCCCTGACACCACACAAAGCGCCCTGACACCACAAACCACCACAAGCACCCTGACACCACACCACACAAGCACCCTGACACCACACCCAAAGCGCCCCCCCACCACCCACACCACACAAAGCGCCCTGACACCACACCCACACAAGCACCCTGACACCACACCACACAGCAGCCCTGACACCACACCACACAGAGCAGCCCTGACAACCACACCACACAAGCAGCCCTGACACCACTACCACACAACGGGCCCTGCACCTACCACACAGAGCGGCCCTGACACCACACCACAGAGCAGCCCTACACCACCAAAAGCAGCCCTGACACCACACCACACAGAGCAGCCCCCGACACCACACAGAGCAGCCCTGACCCACACCACACAAAGCAGCCCTGACACCACACCCACAGAGCGCCCCGACACCACACAGACATGCCCTGACACCACACCACACAGCCCGACACCACACAAAGCACCCTGACACACACCACACAGCACCCTGACTGCCACACAGAGCAGCCCTGACACCACACAAGACCCGACCCACACACACCCACCACCACCAACAGCCCTGACCCACAACACACCCCCCACCACAATGCAGCACCGACCCACACCACGACACCCTGCACCCCACACCACAACAGCCCCTGACACCACACAAAGCGCCCTACCCACACACACGAGCAGCCTGACGACCAACCACACAGAGAGCCCTGACACCACCAGCGCCCTGACACCACAACACACAGACACCTAACACCACACCACACAAACACCCTGACACCACACAAACCGCCCTGACACCACACCAACACACACGGCCCTGACACCACACCACACAAGCACCCGACACCACACAAGAGCAGGACCCTACACATTCACCCACAGCGCCCTGACACACACCACCAGCTAGCCCTGACACCCCGCACACAGAGCAGCCTGGTACACCACACACAGAGCAGCTGACACACCACACAGAGCACCTGACACACACCACTAGGCAGCCCTGAACCAACAAACAAGAATGCAGCTGAAACACCAACAGAAGCGCCCGTGACACCACACCAACGAGCAGCCCGACACACAGCAGCCCTGCACCACCGGCGCCCTGACCACCCGAACACGGCAAAGCAGCCACTACACCACCACCAAGCAGCCCTGACACCACTTGAAAGCATGCCGCTGACAAGCCACACGCCCTGACATCACAAAGCAAGCTTGTAGAACTAAACAAGCAGCCCGTGTGCAACCTCACAGAACTCTGATTTCACCTAGCGTTAAACACCCCTCCGGCTTTAAATATGACATGGAACACAGCAACATGTGCAACGGAGGCAACCCGCCATGATAGACAACACATTGCAACTGCCTACACCACACTAGCGACAAACCCACTAGCTATCTATTACCCTAACAAAAACCCCAGCAATAAATGCAATCAAACAGATGTAATCAACTCCCCATCCCGTAGGGGATCATCGAGGAACGGCGTGTTGAAGCTAGGCAACGGCTGTGTAATGCTGAGTGTAACGCTTGTGAATCATTACACGGCCTGTGGTTGAATGCAGTGCCACGGGCTGTGTGAACCTAGTCCGTCACAAACGGCTGGGTATGAATGCTAGTTAACGGCTGAATCTGAAGTCACGACGTAATCACCTGTGGTTAATGCTGAAGTGATGCTGTGGTGAATGTAGGTGTAGGTGGGGGAGTGTAACGGGCGTGGTGAATGCTAGTAACCTGTGGTGAGCTAGCTGTGTGGTTGAAGAGTGACGGCGTGTGAGCGTAACCTGGTTGAATCTAACGGTTGTCTGAATGCAGGTGAAGGCTTGTCTACTCTGCTCAAGCTCGCAACGTGGTTCAATGCCCAGTGAACGGGTGTGTGATGCTGGTGACGCTGTTGTCGTGTGGGATGTAAAGTCAATCGGCTGTGGTTGAATGCTCGCTGTGAACCTGTTGGAGCCGATTCGCTTGTGGCTAATGAACGTTGGTTAACCTAGTTCACGGCGCCCCCCTCCTTCTGAGTTCGCGGGTTGCAGCTATTAACCTAACAACGCTTAATCGAGTTTACCGTGCAGTTGCAACGATGCAACCTGTCTATGCGCGCAAACACCCGCTGCTTTGAATCTGAGATAATTGTGGTTAGTAATGTGAGACGACAAACGGGTGCCGGGAACGCAATGCAACGGCCTGGTTATCTACGGCTGACGTACAACCCAGGCTTCGCTTATCTGAAGAACAAAAATATATCAATAATGAAATAAAAGCACAGGTGCCAGGTGTGGAAAATCAATTGCATGCAATGAAGACTGGGACATGACAATGCAACCTGGGCTATGTTAAATGAACTAAGGTTGCAACGGCTTATATGAAATGCTAGTGCTACGGCTGTGATAATGCTGAGATAACTAGCTTAGTGTAAGCAGAAAGCAAAACCGGACTGGTTGAATGCTAGTGAACGGCTTGGCTGAATCTCGAGGAACGGCGGGTGACTGACTACAGTGGCAACTAGCTTGTCAAATAACCTCAGGTAGAAGACGGCTGTCTGAGAGTGCACTAGTGGTCAACGGGCAGTTGACACATCTCAGTAACCGTTTGAAGCAGAGTGCCTAAACGGGCAGTGCGTTGACATGCACTGTAACGCTTGAATGCAGGTTACAACCGGCTGCGCTTGAACGATGTACGGCGGTAGAACTACAAGTAAACCGATTAAACATGCAAGGCGTGCATGAACACTCAGGACTAACGTGAGGTTCGAACGAAAGTGCAACAGTGCTGCCAAAAGTAAATCATAGTGTAGACGGGACTAAGTATGAATTAGGTCCAAACGGACTGGTACCATCTGCTAGCAGTCACACAACGACATGGGTATCTAGTAACCACGTACATCAGAATGCCAGATCCACTAACGAGCTGTTGAATCTCAAGTCAACACGCTGATGGTAAGAATGCTAGATAAACGGGTGTATGAATCAGATAAACAAGAGCACAAATTAGGTGAAATAGCCATACACAGCAGTACAGGACAGGATATAAATCCATACAGTGCACAAACGAGGCACTGTAAAGTAGAATGCTGAGCTGTAAACGACGGCTGTAGTTAGCAATGCGAGATGGTAACGGGCTGTATAATGCTAGTGTAACGGGCTCGTTAATGCTAGTGAAACGCTGTGGTTGAATGCTAGCAGTAACGGCTGTGGTGACAATGCCTGAGTGTAACGCCCCTGTCGGTCTCGAATCCGCTAAGTCAACGCTGGCCTGGTTGAAGCATGAGTGTAACGGGCCTGTGGTGAATCAGGTACAGACATGGTATAATCAAGATAACCGCTGCCGACACAGAGATTAACGCTGGTAGACATAGACAAGGTATAGACTGTTAACAAGCTAAGTGCATGGCTGAACACCATTGACAAGACACACAGATGCACAGACACAGCTGACACACACAGAAGCGTAGGTCTACACTACAGTTACACGGCCAACACATTGCTCGGTCTGAATGCACAGTAAGGAGGTACACGCCGTCATGAGACACAGAGTTACACACGATGTGATGCTACAGGCTACACGTGAATGCAGTACATCAATTGCACATGACACTACAGTAACGCTACTGACCACACGACAGCACAATCCATGCCCTGATCAAGACACAGCCACGCTACAAGCCATACACTGACAACAGAATATGTCCTAGGCACAAGTTCACACAGACTAGCAGCACGAATGAAACCGGCACTCACACACACCAACCAGCTAAAACCTGGCGAGCCACATAAACCAGGCACACACACACAATAAGAACGCAGTAAGACACAGACAACAGTGACACAAACCAGTTGCACAACACATACGAGAAAGTACGGCACCAAGTAGAACAGACACAAGAAACACAGAAACACTAACAACACACACACACGATCCAGCACACAAAACAGTGCAACACACACAGTACAGACCACACAATTACCAGGACACTATCACACACACGTCTGACACGAGATACTAGACCACACACCACACCCACCCCAGTCTACCACCAACACACAGATAGCAGCAGGAGGCACACACACGTACCCAGATATAGCAGCCCAAACGGACGATGAACCACCGCACAGTTCATGACCGACTTTGACACGTTCTAGCAGTGCACTTACCTCAACAGACCACCGACCACAATCAGATTCTTGATCAAGAACAACCCCAAGAGTAATGAAATACAGCAACAACACACAGACAGTACAGCCAAGAGACATAGTACACAGAAACTACACCCAACAAATTAATTCCAACACAGAAAAGCACAAATATGGACATGAGAAAGAAAGACCATCACTAGCACAAACAGGAAAGGTAATGAAAATCAACATAATTTTGACACAGTATCAGCAAGATTACGTAGACCCGCTCTCTCTCTGTTCTCCTCTACATCCGTTAGTCCCTACACACCACCTCAGATATGACACGATGCAAGCAGACAAAGAGCACTGATAACACACAAACACAAACAAGTTGCGAATATCACACACGAGAAGGCCGCGCGCAGCCTGCGATATCACACACACACACATCACGAGCACGAATAATTCAAAATAATGCCTAGCAGGTAACATGAAAGAAAATACAAAATTCTCACCAGCACTGTAGTCACGTGAGTTGGAACACCCTGCGGCAAAACCACAACCAGTACACAGATATGCGCAGCGATCACATAACACAAACACACTCACACAGCTACACGCACAATTGCCAGGTACTCACACACACGTACACGGGCACAACAATATTGTGCAGGCACTCACACACACGTAACACGCCACACAATTGTGCGGGCATCACACACACGATACACAGC
This sequence comes from Rapana venosa, assembly GCA_028751875.1. Lineage (NCBI taxonomy): Eukaryota > Metazoa > Mollusca > Gastropoda > Neogastropoda > Muricidae > Rapana > Rapana venosa. The sequence continues at coordinate 10,510,273 of CM054164.1, forward strand.
GCGCACACACAATTGCGAGGCACTCACACACACGTACACACGCCACACACAATTGCGCATAGCACTCACACACACGTACACACGCGCACACAATCCGGACACCACACACACAAATATCAGGCACTCACACACACACGTACACGCACACAAATACGCAGCACTCACACCACACAGAAATACGCAGGCACTCACACAACACACACGTACACACACACAAATACGCAGGCACCACACACACACAAATCACGCAGGCACTCACACACACACAACACAAATACGCAGGCACTCACACACACACACAGAGATAAGACACAGACACACAGAGACATAGACACAACAACAGATATAGACACAGGCACACACACACAGATATAGACACAGACATACACAGATATAGACACAGACATAGACACACAGAGATATAGACACAGACACACAAATGGGGACTGGGTTAAAAAATGAATTTAAAGTCAAGTCAAAATTTTATTCCCAGATGGCACATTGAATAAGCAATGCATGTGCTTTTTTTCATCAAGCCATCTATCTAAGAACAAATGTCTTAATGATTATACTGAAATACTACATTATTACATCCTTTACCATTAAATTAAACCAGTAAAAAGAGGAAAATCGATAAGATAATACATTGAAAAATACAAATTACCACATATACGTATACGCGCACACACATACTCATACACACCTGCGCGCGTGCGCGCTCACGTCCACACACACCTTTAAATAAAGAATGTTTTAAGAATTTAAAAAAAAAAAAAAAAGAAAATCATAAAAACCGTCAGCACACGAGTGCTTATTCCATTAGCTTTGATATAAAAGAATAATTAAAAGAAAAGGAATAAACAAATAACACAAACACACACACATATACAAAACACTCACTGCTTAAAGGGAAAGAACTCCAAAATTAGTGGAGATCACTCTCCTGTTGCTTGGCAACAGCCAGTTGCAAAAACGATCGGTTTTTTTAGCTCGTATTTTGTTATTTTGCATGACTGCTTGCAATGTTCTTGTTCAAAATGGATGACTCTTTTCGTTGAAAGTATCAATGACTTTACACAGCTGGCAAATAAAATTTTAAATGATCCTGACGGTGATGAAAATGATCGTGTATGATTCAGAAGATAGGGCAGATAAAAGAAACAACAACAAAAACAACTGCGATTTTGCCTCGACTTATGAAGTTATGTGTGACGTTATTGAGATTATTGAGATGGGGGGGGGGGGGGTACTCAGAATGACAGTGGTGATGAAGAAAGTGTATTTTGTTGTCAATTTTTAACATTTTGAAATATATTTTCGTAGTGAAATATCACGCTAATTTGAGCTTGCCTCGAAGCAATCTACGATATATATACTGTCATTGGGCAGACTACCAGGATTATTCATGTAGTAATTTCTGAGTAAGAGGGACATGAACTTAGCAAGTGGTACATAAGAATTTTCCCCCCCGGCATATCGAGTGCACTTGCACTCGGCAGTTAAGAGGTTAAGAAGGCAGATGGCAGGATAGTTAAGACTTCACCTGCCTAACAAGTAACCTGTCAGGTTCTGGGTTCCATTCCCAGCCTAGCTCTTTTTTCCCACTTTGACGAGAAAATCAAACTGTATGTGTGTGTGTGTGTGTGTGTGTGTGTGTGTATGCATGTGCATTAAGTATGCCTGCATCCTTGTATGTGTACATGCATTTCTCTGTGTGCGTGTGTGTGTGTACATGTACCTGTGTGTGTATGCATATGTGTCTGGGTATGTGTGATAAGATGCAAGAATGCTCGTGTGTGTGAGTGTGTGCATGCGTGTCAAGTCAAGTCAAAATTTTATTTCCAGATGGTACATTGAATAAGCAATGTATTTGCTTTTTTTCATCATCTCAGTCTGACACGAGAAAACCCCCAAACAAAAACCCCAAAACAACAACACACACAAACAAAACGGTACAAAATTCAACTTACGTCGGCTGGTCGTTCAAACTGATGACAGGTTTGTATGGCAGACTGTCATGATCGTCACGCTTTTCATCCTGCGGACGCGCGCACACATTTTTGTAAAGAGACATCAACTTGAACACCACCACCACTCACACACACACACCCTAACATCACTCCCCCCAAAAGTCCTTCGGAAGAGACTATTACCCGATGTCCTGTGTGTGAATGCGAGCAGAACGTCTTCTGCACATGTTAGAACCCATTTCGCTTTTCGGAAGAGTAGGCCATTGAGAGCTGGATGACAAAACTGCTTACACATGGGGACTGGATGTGAAAAAAGTGCACAAGCGTTTATTCCATTATCTTCCAAATAAAAGAATAAATGAATTAAAGAATAAATATATTTCTAAATAAATAAATAAGCAGCTGTTGACCAATCCCACCTCAAATAACAACTGTGTAAAAAAAAAAGGCAACAACAAAATAACCTAACCAGAAAGAAAGAAAGAAAGAAAGAAAGAAGGAAGGAAACAGGACCAAGGCAAAACCAACAAGAGGTGACGGGACAAAAGAACACTTCACGCTCCACTGCCCGGCCGAGGTAAGGTACAGGTACAGGTGTCCCACAACCTCTGAGGTCGTAGTGGAGCGAGGCATCAGAGACCTCAGCTTCTCCAGGGGCCAGCATATTGAGGGCGGCGGCGCCCGTCTCCTCTCCCTCGCTGCTTTACCTTCCCTGACCCTAAAGAGCCATTTACAACTGGGGGAACTGTACTGAAGCCAAGGCGCGCAAACGGTCACCCATCCAACTGGTAACCACGCTCAACGCTGCCTAACTTGGCTGGGGGAAAGCGAGTGCTCCGACCACTGAGCTATGCCGTCCTCTGACTGAGAAAGCACTGACAACACTGACAGACGTGGCCCAGGCCAAAAGCTGTGTCACTTGCTTATTGACGTCAGCTAACTGCCAAGGCCTACTCTATAATGTGGTTATGTTGTAAAATGTTGTGTGTGGAGATTGCCTTCAGCCATGACAAGCTCTTAACATAACATAACAGCCTGCGCTCTCCTTTGTTAAAGGAGAAAGAAAAAAACCCTCTGAAGTTGGAGTATGGCTGCCTATGTGGCGAGGTACTTGAAAAGAGTCCTCCTACACGCCAAACTTCTCATCTAGACTACTTCCCATCTTACCAGTGATTCCCAGGTGGGATGATGAGTGAGTCAGAGTGTGGCATGTTCTGGGTGACCCCCTAGAGTGTTAAGCTGGGGAACTTCTCTTTCTTCTTCCTTTTTTAGTCATGTTTCTCCCAGGGGAGGTTTGACATTGATGAGCCTTCTCCCTCTCTCTCTGTTTCGAGCTTCCTCCTTATTTATGCCCCTTTCTCTAAGATCATCTGCAATACAGGCAGCCCAGGTTTTGCTAGGTCTTCCCTTTGGTCTCTTTCCATCCACTACGAAGTTCATTGCTCTTTTTATGATGTGGTGGTCTGCTTTCCCTTGAACGTGCCCAAACCACCGCAGTCTATTGCTACTAGCTACAGACTTCAGATCATCAACTTTGCACATTCTCCATAGTTCGCACATTCTCCATAGTTCCCGCACAACAACAAACAACAACACCTGACAGTCCAATATTATACACTCTGCCAGAAGCTGAGCTTTGGCTGTTGTTGTTGTTGTTTTCTTCTTGTTGCTGTTGTTGCTTTATTTCAACAAAACACAAGGTTCAACTTCACTCCCGTGGGTGGCTAAAGTCGTGGGTTTGAAATCTCGGCAGCATAGCATGTGGTGAATTACGGACGGGTAGGGGGGATTTTGACCCTCTCCCACACCAACTTCAAGTGCAGACCTGCCAGTGCCTTAGTTCTCTTCGTGCATATATGTATATATACATATGTCTATCTATCTATCTATCTATCTGTCCCGTAGTCTGACGACCGTGGGGGCACCCTCAAAGACTCAGCAACCAGTTCCCTCCATTCCTCTCTCTGTTTTGCCTTTCTCAGGGTTTTGTTGAGTTCTAAGCCTGTCCATTCGCTGATGTTATCCTCCCAGCTCTTCCTTGGTCTGCCTCTTCTTCTTCCTCCTTGGACAGTGCCTTGCAAAACTGTCTTTGTAATTCCTTGGGATCTTGTGACATGCCCATACCACTAAAGTTTACGCTTTTTCACGATCGTTAGAAGGTTCTCATAGGGTCCAATGGTTTGCTGGATTCTGTTATGCACGCTTTCGTTGCTTATGTGGTCTTTGTAGGAGATGCCAAGGAGTCTCCGAAAGCATCTCATCTCCACTGCCTGTACTCTTCTCTCCAAATCTGCAGTCAGGGTCCATGATTCACAGGCATACAGAAATATGGATATGACAAGGGAGCGCATTAGTCTGATCTTGGAGATAAGTGAGATATTCTTATCTCTCCAGATGGTGTTTCGTTTTGACAAAGCTGTTATTGTCTGTGCAGTCCTGCATACTACTTCTGGCTTGGATCCCTGGTCGGATACAATGGCTCCCAGGTACTTGAAGCTTTGAACATATACATATGTACAAGATCAAATATGCAGGCTAAATATCCCATACTTTCTGTCAGGGTTACGGAAACACCAACATACCCATCCCCGAAGCTGGAATGTGCCCACCTTCATGGGGAAAGAGGGGAGGGGCGGGGGGGGGGGGCAACAGCGGCGAACGGGCGCGTACGCAAAATCTCACTTTTGGTGAACCTTGGAGCTCTTGTCGAGAAACGAGAAGAAAAAAAAAAGAAGAAAAATGTAGAGAAGTCTGCTGTGTCCAAAAGTGAAATGAGTTGTGTGCCCAATGAAGAAAAGTGAAGCGAAAAGAAATGACAGTGAAGAGAAGTGAAGAGAAGAGAAGTGACGAGAAAAGAAGTGAAAGTGACGAGAAGTGACGAGAAAAGAAGTGAAAGTGACGAGAATGACGAGAAAAGAAGTGAAAGTGACGACAAGTGACGAGAAAAGAAGTGAAAGTGACGAGAAGTGAAGAGAAAAGAAGTGAAAGTGAGGAAGTGACGAGTAAAGAAGTGAAAGTGAGGAGAAGTGACGAGAAAAGAAGTGAAAGTGAAGAGAAGTGATGAGTAAAGAAGTGAAAGTGAGGAGAAGTGAAGAGAAAAGAAGTGAAAGTGAGGAGAAGTGAAGAGAAAAGAAGTGGAAGTGAAGAGAAAAGAAGTGAAAGGGAAGAGAAGGGACGAGAAAAGAAGTGAAAGTGAGGAGAAGTGACGAGAAAAGAAGTGAAAGTGACGAGAAGTGAAGAGAAAAGAAGTGAAAGTGAAGAGAAGTGAAGAGAAAAGAAGTGAAAGTGAGGAGAAATGAAGAGAAAAGAAGTGAAAGTGAGAGAAGTGAAGAGAAAAGAAGTGAAAGTGAGGAGAAGTGAAAAAGAGAAAAGAAGTGAAAGTGAAGAGAAGGACGAGAAAAGAAGTGAAAGTGAGGAAAGTGACGAGAAAAGAAGTGAAAGTGACGAAAGAAAAGTGAAGAGAAGTGAACTGAAAAGAAGAGGAGTGAAGTGAAGAGAAGTAACAGTGAACAGAAGTGAAGAGAAGTGAAGAGAAGAGAAGTGACAGTGAAGAAAAGTGAAAGTGAGAGAAGTGACGAGAAAAGAAGTGAAAGTGAAGAGAAGTGAGAGAAAAGAAGTGGAAGTGAAGAGAAGTGAAGAGAAAGAAGTGAAAGGGAAGAGAAGTGACGAGAAAGAAGTGAAAGTGAGGAGAAGTGACAGAGAAAAGAAGTGAAAGTGACGAGAAGAAAAGTGAAGAGAAGTGAACTGAAAAGAAGAGGAGATGAAGTGAAGAGAAAAAAGTGACAAAGTGGAAAGGAGAAAGAGAAGAAGAAAAGAAAGTGAAAGTGAGGAGAAGTGACGAGAAAAGAAGTGAAAGTGAAGAGAAGTGAAGGAAAAGAAGTGAAAGTGAAGGAGAAGTGAGAGAAAAGAAGTGAAAGTGACGAGAAATGAAGAGAAAGATGAAGTGGAGAAGAGAAGTGAAGTGAAGAAGAAGTGAGTGAAGTGAGAGAAGTGAAGTGAAAAAGAAGTGAAAAGTGAAGGAAGTGAAGAGAAAAGAAGTGAAAGTGACGAGAAGTGACAAGATAAGAAGTAAGTAAAGTGAAAAGGACGAGAAGTGACCAGAAAGATAAGAGAAGAGACAACAAGAAGTGACGAGAATGAAGTGAAAGGGAAGTGAAGAGAAGAGACAAGAAGTGACGAGAAGTAAGTAAGTGAAGGAAAGTGAAGAGAAGAGACAAAAGTGACGAGAAAAGGAAATGAAGAGAAGAGGAGAGACAAGAAGTGACGAGAAGTGAAGTGAAAGAGAAAGACAACAGAAGTGAAGTGGAAGTGAAGAGAAGATACGAGAAGAGACAACAAAGGTGAAGTGAAGTGAAAGTGAAAGTGAAAGTGGAAGTGAAGAGAAGAGATACGAGAAGAGACAACAACAAGAAGTGACGAGAAGTGAAAGTGGAAGTGAAGAGAGAGATACGAGAAGAGACAACAAGAAGTGACGAGAAGTGAAAGTGGAAGTGAAGAGAGAGATACGAGAAGAGACAACAACAAGAAGTGACGAGAAGTGAAAGTGGAAGTGAAGAGAGAGATACGAGAAGAGACAACAACAAGAAGTGACGAGAAGTGAAAGTGGAAGTGAAGAGAGAGATACGAGAAGAGACAACAACAAGAAGTGACGAGAAGTGAAAGTGGAAGTGAAGAGAGATACGAGAAGAGACAACAAGAAGTGACGAGAAGTGAAAGTGGAAGTGAAGAGAGAGATACGAGAAGAGACAACAACAAGAAGTGACGAGAAGTGAAGTGGAAGTGAAGAGAGAGATACGAGAAGAGACAACACAAGAAGTGACGAAAGTGAAAGTGGAAGTGAAGAGAGAGATACGAGAAGAGACAAAACCAGATGATGAGAAGTGAAAGGGAAGAGAGAGATACGAGAAGAGACAACAACAAGAAGTGACGAGAAGTGAAAGCGAAAGTGAAGAGAAGAGATACGAGAAGAGACAACAAGAAGTGACGAGAAGTGAAGTAAAAGTGAAGGGAAGAGAGAGATACGAGAAGAGACGAGAAGTAAATGAAAGTGAAGAGAGATATACGAGAAGAGACAACAAGAAGAAGTGACGAGAAGTGAAAGTGAAGAGAAGAGACAACAAGAAGTGAAGTGAAAAGAAGAGACAACAAGAAGTGAAGTGAAAAGAAGAGACACACAAGAAGTGAAAGTGAAAGGGGAGACAACAAGAATGACAAGAAGTGAAGTGAAGAGAAGAGACAAGAAGTGAAGTGAAAAGAAGAGACAACAAGAAGTGACAGAAGTGAAGAGATACGAGAAGAGACAACAACAAGAAGTGAAGTGAAAGTGGAAGTGAAGAGAGAGATACGAGAAGAGACAACAACAAGAAGTGACGAAAGTGAAAGGAAGTGAAGAGAGAGATACGAGAAGAGACAACAACAAGAAGTGACGAGAAGTGAAAGGGAAGAGAAGAGATACGAGAAGAGACAACAACAAGAAGTGACGAGAAGTGAAAGTGGAAGTGAAAGGGAAGAGAGAGATACGAGAAGAGACAACAACAAGAAGTGAAAGTGAAAGTGAAGAGAGAGATAAGAGAAGAGACAACAACAAGAAGTGACGAGAAGTGAAAGTGGAAGAGAAGAGAGAGATACAAAGAAGAGACAACAACAAGAAGTGACAGAAGTGAAAGGGAAAGGAAGAGAGAGATACGAGAAGAGACAAAGTGAAAGTGAAAGTGAAGAGAGATATACGAGAAGAGACAACAACAAGAAGTGACGAAAGTGAAGTGAAGAAAGAGACAACAAGAATGAAGTGAAAGAAGAGACAACAAAATGAAAGTGAAGAGAAGAACAAGAAGAAGTGACGAGAAGTGAAGAGATACGAGAAGAGACAACAACAAGAAGTGACGAGAAGTGAAAGTGGAAGTGAAGAGAGAGATACGAGAAGAGACAACAACCAGAAGTGATGAGAAGTGAAAGGGAAGAGAGAGATACGAGAAGAGACAACAACAAGAAGTGACGAGAAGTGAAAGTGGAAGTGAAGAGAGAGATACGAGAAGAGACAACAACCAGAAGTGATGAGAAGTGAAAGGAAGAGAGAGATACGAAAGAGACAACAACAAGAAGTGACGAGAAGTGAAAGTGAAAGTGAGAGAGATATACGAGAAGAGACAACAAGAGAAGTGACGAGAAGTGAAGTGAAAGTGAAAGGGAAGAGAGAGATACGAGAAAACGAGATGAAGTGAAAGTGAAGAGATATACGAGAAGAGACAACAAGAAGAAGTGACGAGAAGTGAAGTGAAAGTGAAAGGGAAGAGAGAGATACGAGAAGAGACGAGAAGTGAAAGTGAAAAGGAAGAGAGAGATACGAGAAGAGACAACAACAAGAAGTGACGAGAAGTGAAAGTGAAGAGAAGAGACAACAAGAAGTGAAGTGAAAAGAAGAGACAACAAGAAGTGAAGTGAAAAGAAGAGACAACAAGAAGTGACGAGAAGTGAAAGTGAGAAGTGAACGGACCAGATCTAAGATGGGGGCGGAGGCGTCGTACTTGTAAGCTGATTTGTCCTCAGCAGCCAGGAAAGCTGCTGATTCTGCCATCACCTGCTTCGCCCCTGTCAGACCCTCCAACATTCTGCAACACGCACGTAACACGCACGCATGCGCGAGCGCGCGTGCACGCACACACACATATGTACAAACGCGCACACAGGCACACACACACACACATGCACATTCGTCTAATATCACTTAGAGTGAACAGACGTTAAATTGAAGACAACAACAAACAACACGTGTGTGCACACACACACACGCATACGTGATGAAATATATTCTTGACGAAGGGGAAAAAAAAAAAAAAAGGAAATGCATTGCTTATTCATTGAACACACACACACACGTGCGCGCGCGTGCGCACACAGCACATTCTTGACGAAGGAAAAAAAAAAAAAGGAAATGCATCGCTTATTCCTTGT